>CM027098.1:2769527-3369527 GCA_015343265.1 Pao palembangensis | reverse complement strand
TTCCTGTCGAGTTGACAAAAGCTCACGATTCTTGTGCAATATTTGCAATAGCTTGCGTTAAATTTCATTTTACAAAAAAAAATCTCCGCTTTCTTGAGGTTGACAACCCGCTCGGTGTGTGTTAGAATAGCCATCTGACGTCTGTGAAAAACACTGCGGGTTTGTGGGACGTAAATAAACAGCCTAAGATCTGTCTGCTCCCATGGCGATGCAGCCATGACCACAACCAGACCTAATGATAAACGGGGCAATTTCACAACAAAAAAAAAAAAAACAATGATTCAGTCTCCTTAGACTTAAAATATTGGGAGAAAACAGCCCCGTGCCGATGTTGACTGGAACTGTGCTTTAAATAAATACTCGCATATTTCGAACGTGCACTGGTCTTCTCTTCACAAGCTACAAAGGTCGGGCCTACAGTTTGAACAACTTCCACGACTGTAGCCAAATTCCTCGCTCTGACGGGCCTGGCTAGATGCCCACCTTGAACCGTTACTGCTGACACACAAACGCGAGGCCGACTGACTGCGGTGACATCACTCCTCCGGTACAGGCGCCTGGCCGGCTGGCAGTCTGGAACGGCCGAGCACGGTGACGAAACAACGTGACCGTTGAGCTTTTCTTCGCGCGATGTCAAATTAAGTCAGCTGGGACGTGAAAGTGGCTGCAGATTTTCAAACGCAGATTCAGCCTGACAGCAGGAATATTTTAGGCCCGTGCAAAGGTCAGACTCTAGCCTGACATGCTCTTGTGCTCCACTGTTAATTTATCACGCTTGCTCCATTTTATCCGATAATATGTCAAAGGATATACTTTTCAGGCAAACTGAAAGATAATGCTGCTAAAAACAAAGGTGTAAACCCACATGTAACAGGCTGCTATCAGTCAGTTCAGATAAGACCGTGTCCTGCAAACAGTCACATCATCCCCCTCTACTCTTCAGAAGAGGTCAGGTCAAGGGGATGAAAGGTCAGGGGGTCGCCTAGCTCAGCCTAATTAGTTGTTTTGCCACATAATAATCCCAGAGAGTGCACAGGAGGGAGGATGGGGAGTTTACATTAAAAAAACAAGGGGACCTCTCATCTTAATCAGCCTCAACCTTTCCAAAACAGGATAAAAAAAACTAAAAACGGTCCTCGGATCACGCTGACAACAGTAACACTGCTGTCATGTGCAATATCTGCCTGTATCTCAAAACAACTCCCACTGTATACACAAGCGCGACCGCCGACCCAAATTCAATCGACCCGTCCAAGCTGTACCCCAGATAAATCAGGACTAATCCAAGATTTCATTATTCTGCCATTGTGTCCACACACCCAGCATCGTATGTCCCATATGTGTGCCCACGTGCCTCGCAAACTCATTAGGGCTCCTTTGTTTCAACTGCGTGCACCCAATTTTAAGTTACAATCTAAAGCCTGATGCCAAAGATCAAGCAGATGGTCATTATTAAAAAAATAAATAAATAAAAAAATGGCTGCCATGGAAGCTGCTGCTCCTGTTCATTCCAGGCAGCTTCATCTCCCCATAGACATACAAGAAAATAAAGTTAAAAATAAAAAAACAGAACAAAGTAAATGTTTTACACGTAAAAATAGCAAAGCAATCTCAGGCATTGGATAAATATAAATAGGATAGCTGCTTTGGTTTAAGTTCTTTTGATTTAATGTGGCATTTCCCGATGTGCGATCATTTGCCGATAAGACGTGAAGCACAAGATCAACGTGTCTTCATAAAAACACAAGAGCTGAGAAAACCAAGTCATTCCAATCAGCTGACTGTCGACATACACGCATATGGGACAATAAACGTATTTTTCCTGAACCCACAGAAATAGGCTAGTTCTTCATCGACCTAATAATAGTCACTTTATTTCCTCTTGCTTTTAAAAAAAAAAAAAAAAAAAAAAAAATGCATATTTCTCTTTGCCATAGCCATAAAAAAAAAAACTGACTTAAAAATGAAAATTCACATCATAGCACGATGCCAAAACACTGTTTCCAGGCGTTTGAATCAGTCAGTCAGTCTAATTAAGAATAGGAAGCTGTTCCAGGAAGTGCAGTTCTTGTCATCTAGGACAAAAATATACCTCACTGTGTAGTCCTTTGCGTTACCTGCTAAATCTTTACTCTCCATCAGCACCTTTAATCCCTTTCACCTCACTGTGATGACACTACATTAACGTGCGTTAGACTTTGTGCCAATCAAAGACGTGTGATGCCTTTTAATCCATCAAAACCTGCTCTGTAATCAACCCTCTCAATTACCATTCATGGAAATCCAAAGAGACCCGCCCAAGGAATGCACCAGTAAACTACAGATCCTCTTATCTATTTATTCCCACCTGCTTACCTGTGTGCATGATCCAAGCCGGGAGCCTGGGGTTCGTTTTCTCCCGCATAAACACGCAAAGATCTATCAATGCCAATTACTGAGCATTACGTAACAGTGAAAGCTCCAGGGGGTGTGTAAGCTGGTTTAAGACTACACTTCTCAGATCGTAGATTCAATTAACAATGACATTTATGAATAAACCTCAAGCGTTAGGCGATTGTGAATCTTAAACAGATTGCCGTTTATGGACAGACGTTTAAACGCAATCGTACACTCACTCTGTAATTTTTTTTCCCCCACATAATTTCGTATGTTTTGTTATCTTGACTGGAAATACCTCTACTTTTCACAAATAACCGGTGGTAACTTATCACAAAAGTGACGTTTAAACCTGTATTTTCCTTCCATGAGGCTCCCGCGTGGATTTTCTGGGCAGCAGCCAGAAAATGTGCGCACAAGATTAAAAAAAATAAACTTCACTCTCGCACATCGCAGCAAAGGACTTAATATAAAAGGCTGCTTTGACACTTACCAGAAAACCTGAAGGGGTGTCGAGTTTATATGCCGAAAGGCCGAACAGTGAGCGTTTCTCTCCAGACGCGTTTTCCTGATGGAAGTTTTCAGCAGGAGTTTCGGAGCTCTCGTGCTCGCCGCTGCTGCTGAGTTTGTGGGCAGCGGTGTTCGAACCAGCCAATCAGGAAGCTCGATTAAATAGGGGCGGGGCTTCATCTCACCTGAGTGTCATTTTACAATATAAGGAAGTTAGGCCAAATAAAGACCATAAACATCCCAAATGTAAGGTTTTGTGCAGATTGTATAATTTTCTATATATATTCTATTAAATGTGCAGAAAACATGAATTCGCCCTTGATTTATGGTTTCCCAGTAGCCTATGCAAGCTGTCAACACAACATAACACAGTCAAAGGATATTTGCTTAATATTCCTGGAAAAGTATGTAATAATGTTAAATTTTTACAAGTATTTCAAATGGTTGTTGCCAGATACAAGATTGTTTTTTATTAAAACTGTGATTTCATGCATTCAGCAGCTGACAATGGGGGAAAAATACGAGATTATTGTTGATCACTAATGATGCTGGCTTGAAATGAAATAATCATTTTTAAAATCTTTCAAATCAGGTGAGACTGGTGCTTTCAGCGTTGTACATCATCATTGTCATCTTGTTCTACATTTTGGACTATTGATTCACGCTGGGAACTTTAAATAGCAGTGAATGAGGTGGTCTCATTAGCGGGAGGCCAAGCGGGTTTGTGTAGAGTTTCATTCAGACTATTGTGGACTGAAACCATGGCAGCCATCACTTCAACCATTTTTGTCATGATTACTTCAGGAAACAGATAGTCTCGCAGCTGCTGATCCTGCCTCTTTGCCAGCTGACCCCTCAAAGATGGCTGAAACCAGATACTGTTGTTGTGAACAAAGGTGAAAAGTTGCAAAAATTGTTTTTCTGTGATGAAAAAAGAAATAAACTCTCAATTGTTTCTCACATTGTTGTATTGGTTTTACTGGTTAAAAATGTTTATTACTTTAAACACTGTTTTCATTCTCATTCTGTCCAGATTTGGCCTGATAATGACATACACATATTCAGATGTGGTTCATATGAAGTCCCTGCCTTAGGCACTGCTTTTAGTACATTATCTAATGGTTTTATATTGTTTAATAGTATTAAACAATAGCATGAAAACGTTATGATTACTTGAATTATAATATATCTAGGCATCTATAATTTCAGTAGATATTTTCTATAACTGTGAATGGAAGTTTTATTCTTTATTTATGCTGATCATCCAAACATGTGTTTAATAATACTGATAATAATCTGAACTGATATGTATATGCTAACGTTATGCCAGTCATAACATTAAAATATGGGAAAGGAAAACATTAATTGTATGAAGATCTTTATAAGTCATCAAGTCACAAGTGCATTCTGAAAAAATCGAGTCAAAACTTTAAGTAAATGACACGATCCACCATGAAACTCATAGATAAATAAAACAGTTTTAGCTTGCAAATAGTTTCTTAAACTAACATTAAACTGAATATTACATCTAGAGGTAAAAGGGAAAAAAAGTTTCCTGACTGATTATTCAGCTCCTTTTATAACACTGCCATCTAGTGGTTGATTCAGCCAAACGCACGTTGGTTTTTTGAAAAAGGATTTGACAACGGGGAAAGGTAGTTCAAAGACAAATACTAGGTTAATATAATTAAGCTATAAAGTTAGTCATAGCTACTAAATTAGCTATGAAAGCTGAGCACAGAAAATAATTCTGACAAGCGAAAACTCCAGCTGCCAATCACGACTCAGTATGCATTCAATCAGTACATTAAAAAATCATGTTAATTTATGTATTATATGTACATATTTGACCGTGATTTCAGAGAAACAAAACACTCCTCATGCAGAATGATGAGACTTTATTTCCATTGCACAGACAAGGATCAATGCAACAATATACGTGACACAATTATTCAGGCCATATTTACATAAAACACTGGCAGTACAGTATTTAATATCCTCTCTTACACTTTGAATTCACTCCACCGATCTTTCCAAGTACAATCTGTACCCTCAGACGTGAGCTGAGGTTGCATCATTATCCCAGAGCGATAGCTGACATCCAGGAGATGGAGCCATTTTCCACCCTTTGACTCAACGTGACTCCAGAGACCTGAAGCCGAGAAGAGATGCAGGGAGGTGCAAGAACGTTACAAGCAGTTTAGCGTCCTGTTGGGATCTTTTGTCTGTGTGCTTGGAGGCAGATTGAGCCGACTGGCCCCATTTTGCGCCATATGCCAGGATGGGGCCTGCCTGTCACATCAGATGAGGGCTTCTGTGTGATGGCATGGCCTAACGTGCAGCACATATACATTTACCGCACACCATCCTTCGAAGTTTGCAAACATTTGAACCCTAATTGGCTGTAGAGCTGCCACGGATACAACCTTGCAAGTTAAATTAATATTTTGAGAAAAAAAAAAAAAAAGAACCAGCAGTTTTTTTTCTCCCAGTCACAGCTGATGACCATTTAAAATAGTTTTACATCTCTATTACATCATATGTTTGTTGATAGATCTTTGACGTTCCACAGTAGTACTTTTATGCATTACCTGCCGGCTCCAAATACAATATGGGCTATTACCTCTAAATCGTCTTTATCCAGTATACTGAATATACAGTTGCTACAACGATAAATATTTCCTTTGATCGATGGCAAATGGGATAATAAAACAGCCTGAAGGGGAGAAATCTATCCAAAACAAATACCTGCAAAGAACAGGGTTGGGACACTGATGGTGGCAATAAACCCTTGTTTGCTTTAACAGACCCCAGCAGCCCTCACGAGCTTTTCAAGTTTTACAACCTTCAAGAAGGCTATTTAATTTTCTATAAATCATGCACGTTGTTGACTGCGAAATCGTCTTTGTTTTAGGAGCCTACTGACTCATAAATAAAATTTGATGGTGACAAAGTTAGCAAAATTAGCATTGTTAAATAGCAGGCTGAATAACAAGCTAACGTAAGTCGGAAGAGGAAGCACTCAAACGATCATATTTTGTTCTTCGCCTTGACGTGTATCCTACTAAAAACACATGACACAAATTACTGCAGATGGATGTCGTATCAGAACACGCCAATCTAACCGAGGTAAAGGTAGTATTAACAAGGAACACCTCATTCGTAATTATGCTAACGATAGCTAAGCTAACGAGCTAGCGGACGCTGCGGTGGTTAGCCCAGAATTCGGTTCATCAGTGGGAGTCCAAACAGCCGTGCGGCGGATTCGGGTGTGTCCCTGTTTGTTTGCGAAAGGCGCACTTTTTTGGAAGAAATACCCACGGACACATGCACTTTCTCACTAACTTGTGTCAATTCTTCAAAATGGGGTCTGCTAACGTACGTCTCCGCCATTTTGTGACAGGTTTTTCATTGAGCAAAGGGGTACGTGTAATGGTTGAATGTAACCCCATCAAGAAGATATCCGCCTGGCAGTTACAGGGAGAAGGGATCAGGAGTAATTTTCAGCCATCCTGTCAGATAAAAGTCGTTTTGAAGTGGTAATTCAATGGGAACGAGGCCAGTTTATAGCAAGATTTAGTACTTCTTACCAGCAAACTGCAAAATCTGTAGACAAATAAGACGCAAAATATATAGAATGCCAAAAAAGGTTAATCAAACTGTCATGGGTGATTAATGGAGAGAGAAATAAAGACCAATCATCATCATAATTTTTTGCAGTAATGAGTTTTTTGTGGAATACATCATATTAACAAATGTAACGTTAAAGCATCAAATATTGTATTCAATATTAATTTTGAATAGTACATTTAAATGCATAATGAATGCAACACACCACAACAGCTAATTCAGTTATCTTCTGAGCTGTTAAAGTAAAATAACGATTAAACTGGTACTGATTAATTTGTACAATTACCTTCTCTGAGGAGGTTATGCGACAGCCAGCATTTGTTTGTCTGATTGTTAACAAAATAACCTGAAAATTTATGAACAGAGTTTAATGAAATTTTCAGGAAATGTTGATAATGGGCCAGGAAACACATGATTTAATTTTGGTGATGTTTTGGATTCTGGAGGAATTTTGACCTTTGATATTCCACAGAACAAGGGTCAAATGGCTTTGATCATATTTGCCTTTGATCATAAAGCATCAAACTATGTTATGTAACCTTGTATTACTACTGCCTATACTACTGGTGTCCTGTATCTGGGGAGAATGACCTGCTTGGTGGAGGTCTGGGCTCGCCGAGCTTTTCTAATTTTTAAGTTCATCAACCTCCATTAAAAGAAGAGAGGACGGACGCTGTAACACCTGCTGCCCCTGAACGCACACAACATTTTTTTGGGTGTAAGTCACATTATGTCGTCAATGTTCTTTTCTAGTTCCTTTAACAGTGTGATTTTAAACTGTGTATTTTGATATTTTTTGTACCATAAAGGATTTTACTATGCTTTTCCATGAACAAATGTAAATACATCATTTATGTTGTTGAATATATATGCTAAATTCTATACTGCTCTCATTTTTAAAGTTTTTTTTAAAAATTCAAAGTAATGTATCAAGATGGAATAACAAGGGAACTATGTTAATTAGCATCACCCCTCCCCCAAGGGATTTTACCAAGCAGCTCCTGACCCGTTTTCCAAACAGAGACGAGTTGTCAGACGGTCCCTAAAAAAGAAAACAGTCTATTGTTCCAACACCCGCTCTGCTCTGGATGTTGCCGTGCCGCCTTCCGCCACGGGGGGCGCTGTTCGCACGGCAGGCCGGGCTCCGCGGCCTTCACATCTTTTTGTCTGAGAACTGGATCCCTCTGCCGCTCTACAGTGTGTGCGATAGCCTCGGCGCTGCGTCCGTAACACACTGTCAAACCACTCCAAACGAATACAACCGCGACCAAAAGCATTTATTCTACACATTTTGCCATGGCGTTTTTAACCTGCCGGTAAATCGCTCGTATTTCTGACTGTTCGTCGGAACTTAGTGCGGGGCTGAATCGGGTTTGCTTTCTGTGCATCAGTCTTTATTAGCGAGCTGCCGCTCTTCTTGCTATCAGCGATTTCTTTAACTTTTTAAACACTCAGCTTCGCGAATGACTGAGCGCCGGCGGAGTATGGGATCCTTGGTGTCTTAAGAAGAGACTGAAGTGGTGTTTAACCGTTTTGGATGCAAAAACAATGGCAAATTCGACGGGGAAAAATCTACTAGATCAGCGAAGGAAGGGACAGGCTTTCCTGGACGAGCTGCGGCAATTTCACCAAAGCAGAGGGTGAGATTTGGGCGTCTTTATTACAAAGAAATATAACTTTATACCTCCACTGCTTGTGGCCGCAAGTTCACAGAAACTCATATTTAAACATGTGCGCTTTTATTTCTTGTGTTATTCCCACAGATCGCCGTTCAGAAAGATTCCTTTCGTGGGTGGGAAAGAGCTGGATCTGAATGCTCTCTATATCAGAGTCGTCTCTTTAGGTGGATTTGCTAAGGTGAGTGGGAACTAAAAGTGGATTTTCTCCACGCTCTGCCGTGTGTGTTCTCCCCGGTGGACCGCTCCACAACTCTTTGGGTTCCCCCGGACAAATGTGAAGCCTTTGCGGAGCGTTAGTGAGTCGCTGCTGGCCTTGTGCTAGTTTGCCGTGTATCTCTATGCAATGTGGTGGCTTGTGTGTTGTTGAGTGCTTTGAATCGAGAGTCCGACCGCTCGGAGTCAGAGTGCAGTTGGAGCGACTCAAAATTAGCGGGCACGTTTAACATCGATTATCGGCACGGAGCCCGGCGTCGGGGAGCACCGCGCCGAAGGCGGCGCGGCTCCCGGGCTTTTGCCGACGGGTTAATACGCAGAGGAAGCTTGATTTTTCTTTCTCACCATAGCCATCTTTCTTCGGCTTCATGGCTGTTCGCAAATTGTAGGCCTCACAAGGCCCATGGAGTGAACCCAGTCAACGCTAGCCAAAACACTGTACCAAATCAAAGGGGTCGCCGAAAGCCACACAATTTCTCCAGTGATAAAGACACTTTGTGGAGTTTAGCCTCGGAACTTATTAGGCCACAGAATGCGAAAACACAAGTTAGCTTGTTAGCTGTGGCGCTAACTAGCTTGAATAGTAACGTTATTCTCCTAAGGGGAGCCAGGCTTGCAAGTTGTATTTACTGATGTGTCAAATGTCAATATGTTCTTGTAACATTGTCGATTTCAACGCTCATACGCGGAATTTCAGTCGAGACGTGTGGCCAATTTCACTGTTATACACCTATTTTATGGAGTTTTGACAAAGTTATTGATTGGTGATTGTAACGTCTCAGTGAGGGAACCTGTAGCAGAACAGATGGTTGCGGTGTAACCGCTTTTTTGGGTTTTTGACAGCGAGGTTTTTTTTTTTTTGTTGTTGTTGTTTTCTCCCCCCCCACGCTCATAACGAATTTATTTTCCGCTTTTCAGGTCTCTGAGAAAAACCAATGGACTGAACTAGGAGAAGAGTTTAATTTTCCGAGGAATTGCTCCAACGCTGCATTTGCTTTAAAACAGTACTACCTTCGGTAAGTAGCATCGCCACACAACTGCCTTCTGACTAGCATGTGCGAAGTGTTTACAACCTGTGAGACGCAGCCATCGGGATCAAGTTTCTGCACAAATCACTCTCCACAGTCGAATATTCTGTACTTTTGCTGTGTGATAAGGGTTATGGACTTGCTTGCATTGTCGAGAAGTCACTCTTATCTGTTAATTAAAGGACAGTCTTGACACGGCTTTAATATTTGTCCTAGTAGCCTCCTCTGCACATCAATGAGGTTGCACCTCTCCACGGGTGTTCATTGGACTATTGAGTTATTTGTTTATTATGATGGAACAGCTCTGGTGCTGTAACATGCCTACCATTGGGCATAATGCAGTCAGCTGTCAGTGATGGGAGCATGGAGTAAAGGCAGCTCTCCACAACAGCTGGCATTTGTGGTTTTGGTGCTGTTGCTCTCTCTGTGCTGCTTTTCTTCTCTCTTACTTCATGTAATGATCGTTCCCATCAGCTGCGCCTCCCTGCAGGGGATTACACCAGCGTGGAAGGGAAACACTTGTATCCTCTCGTGGAGGAGTTTACGGACTTGGTGGACTCACGCCGCTGGTAGTTGCATTTTTGTCCCTTTTTGAGTAACTTTGTCGCCAAGTTCGCCCTTTTCACCTCTAAGTACGGCAGTGGCGAGATGCTGTAGTTGCACTGAAATGATTAAATAAGTGTTGTTTCTCTGTGGGACAGTTTCACACCAGGAAGAGCTGTAATTCTTAAACAGATCCTTCTGATTACCATGGAAGCCACAAACCATATTAACCAGTGTATGGCCACATACTTTATCTGCTTCTTTTTCAGATTTATTACCGTTGTCTCCCAACTGTTTTACCATTGCGGATAGTCAACTGACGATCTTATTTGTTGCGTCCCCTTAATACTTTTTAAAAGACCTGTACCCACTGATGTATATTTTTCCTGCTTTAATTTTCAGAACAGTTGTCACTGGCAGTAACGATCTGACATGAATCCCCCTCCTGACTGCACAGCCACTAGAGCTATTTTGCAAAGTTTATCTCCCGTCCTGCATTGTAGTGGATGTCAGAGGCAGCAGACGGACCTGCTCGCCGAGACTGCAGCTGATAATCGTCTATCCTCGCCTTGCAGACAGAGTCCAATAGTCCAATAATAATGTTTTCCTCATGCAAAATGTGTTTCTAATGTAATCATTGTCTAGAAAAGAAATGCACGTCTTGCTCTCAATCAGCCAGGCCAGTAATTGTAAGCAGGTACAAAGAATGCACGTGCTCCAGGAGCTGGTTCTCATGCAGTGTCTCGTCCAAGGACACTTAATCAGGGTGGATGTTTGCTAATATTGGGTGTTAATCTTGATTATCCAGTTGAATGACCATCTGTAACCACTGGTCGTCCAGGCCTTTTTCAAACCGTGTAGTTTTTAAGCCCAGCGCTGAAATAATTTATGTTTACAGACGAAAGCAGCATGATATAACAAGATTGTTGTGCGATGGTGACCTTTCCTAAAGGTGCACCGGCACAGAACGTTGCTGGAAATTGAACGATTTCAATAAGGAATGACCAAAGGTTTCTTTTCTTTTTTTTTTTTTTTAACTCCAGGGATCAAACACGTGACTGTTCTCATACGTGATGAGCTGTCTGCCTGACCGCCGAATGAACAGCGTAACCACAACGTGCGCGTCGCTGTCTTTTGCGTAGCGCTTCCCCCTCGGAGTAATAAGCACGTCAGAAGTCCTGTGCCAGCTACCGCTGCTCTCTGTTTGATATCTGAGTGTCACTCTGAAAGGAGGGGAGCGATGCTTGCCAGACGACATTTTTTTTCCCCTCCTCCTTCCTCGGCGCATTTTCAATTTGTTTAAATGCTGCTTTGACGGCGCTGATAACGGCCATGCCGATTTGATTTCAACAATCCAGGAGGGAATGACTCACGCTCTGAATTAAAGTTTAGGGATCACGTCGCTCTAAGTACAGATTAAATTACGGGTACAGGTTTCATTAGTTAGATTAGAACAATGTTTAAAAATAGTTTTGTTATGAGTTTGATAAGGATCTAGTAGATTAGCTAGTTTGAAGCGTGTAGAATTGTTTGTGCTACAATGTTCACAGGTTGTGATGTTAACGTCGGAGTGTATTGTTAATTTTGTTATTTACAGAATTTGTACAATGTTCTCTTTCAATAATTGTGGTTCAGTCCTTCTGGAGCTCTAGCACTTCCCAATTTGAGGCTGGTCTATGCAGATTATCTGCCCCAAGAAGGGGCAGGAGGCATTTACAGACGCAATTTTAAGGAAAATGACCTCCTCAAGCTTGAGAAAGTATGGCGATCCACTTGAATACGACAGTACTACTTAATATTCAAGCAGCCTAACTTGCAGCATGTGGAAGGTCAATCCCACCATCTCAGTCGTGACTTCAAAACGTTTAGTTTTCATACAGGTGTAAGTGCCACCAGTAATGATGGTTTGAACCTGCAATGTCAGGTTGTCTGAGTTTTTTTTTTTTTTTTTTTTTTTTAAATAGGTTCAGACTTGCTAGTTAGCACCAGGTGCAAAAACACGTCATAGTTTGCGTGTAAGCGTAGTAATTTGAGCCTGAATGAAATACATTTTGAAATAAAGCCTCTGTTGTTGCTAAAATATTTGACTTTTTTTTTTTTTTCTCCAAACTGCAGCACATTGAGCTCAGTAGCCAAGTCAGGTGACATGGCCCGGTTCAACCTTTGTTTGCTCTCTCCACTGCATTCCCATAGGAATGAAAAAGGCCCAAGAGGCACTGACATCCAGGAACCTTTCTCTGACTCCTCTGGCTTATATCTGCTGACTTGATGAGGTTGAAATTTCCTGCCTGGATGGATGTAGTGCTAATGTTAAGGTATTACAACTGCAGCTGCTCATGCTTTGACCTCATCTTTTGGAAACTGGAGGAATAAAGCGAGATTGAAATATTCTCCGTTCTTAACTATGCTTCTTAGCAGCGAAAGCTCAGATTCTGTCAAATATGTTTTGGGGTTTCATCCTCTGCTAATATGAGACTAATCGCACGTACGTATTTCATAATAGTTACTAGATTGTGACCTCATTTTTAGGCACTGAAATTCTCATGACCCTCTAGTAGCTTTAGGTATATTAGCAGTTTAATGGGTGTGTGTGTCTTTGAGACAAATTTTGGCTTCCGTTTTTCTTTTTCAAAGCTGCAGCAGCA
This sequence comes from Pao palembangensis, assembly GCA_015343265.1. Taxonomy (NCBI): domain Eukaryota; kingdom Metazoa; phylum Chordata; class Actinopteri; order Tetraodontiformes; family Tetraodontidae; genus Pao; species Pao palembangensis. Next base: position 3,356,903 of record CM027098.1, on the reverse strand, counting down.
AATGGATTAACATGTTGTAACTGCAAAATTGTTAAATAAGTGCGGATTTCTTTTTTTTTTTTTCTTGGTGAAAGATGGGGAAACGATCTCTTCTCAGGCCACAGACACTTTCAGCTCCCCTTTTTTTGCTGCTGAGTTTCACACTCGGCGCGGTGCTTATTTAGGACTGCGCGATGGTGCTGCCCTGTATGTGCATGTCTGTGGATGGTCCCGCTTGTCTGGAACATCTGGATATGGTGGCCTTTTGATCTGGCTTGCATTAGCCGTGATTGTATTCTCCCCGCCTCGTTCCAGCTGCTGCTGCTGCTGCTGCTGCTGCTGCTCAGGCTGGGAGATGATCTGATGATGGCTGGTTGTTAATGAAGCCACTGCTGTGGCTGAGGAAGGTTAATATGGGATGTTTCTGCCTTTTTTTGATCAGACTTGAGTTTGTGGCATACCCCTAATTGAACTTCCCTCCAGTAGGTCCTACAACTGATAGTCTAATTTCCTTTTTATTCAGGCCTTTTAACTAACCAGAGGGACAAAATCCGACTTGCTGAATGGAATTAAGGGCCCAGTTAATTAGATATGTGCTGCAGTTCCTTAGTAGAACTAAGTTTGCTGTATTTAAACACAATTTGTGCTTCTCTGTATGCTGCTCTTAATTCGAATTTAATTCCACCTCACATGCAAGACTGTGAACAATACCCAGATCTAAATCCAAGTTATCACACCAAAGTTTGATGATTTAGATGGGGATATACTGATTTAAAGTAGCATTTTGCTATGGTCCTGACTCTGTAGCTTCACCTCATTTTTCCAGTAAAAGCTACCTTCTCTACAATCTCAGATTCCTTTTTTCTTTTTTTTTTTTTTTTTTAAATATATTGCACTGTTTAATCTCCACTATTGTGTGCCTGTGACTGGGGGGAAAAGTGGTGGATAACAAAAAATGAGTTGTGCATCAGAGTTGCGCTGTAAAAGTCACGCAGTAGATGATGTACATGTTCACACAACAGACTTTAGTCTGTTTTGATCCAAACAGCCGATGTAGGCACTTAATACCCATCTGCAGTTGTCGTAAAATAAGTCTCTTTAAGTCAGTTTTCATTATTTTGTTTTTTTTTAATAGGATCTACTGAAAACATTTCAGTACTTGGGTTGTATTTGTGTGCTTTTGATAAGGATGACGTTACCTTCACTGCACGCTTTAATGGGCCTTGAATTTCACTTACATTAAATAAACTGTTCTCTAAGTAATCTACGTTCAACAGCATTTTTATGTGTTGCTTGTCTGACAGACAACTTGTTTAACTTTATTCCAGAACACGTGCCATGGTTTGCACATTCCCGTCCTCGTCCAGTAGGGGGCGGTCATTTCACACAGGCAGGCTGAGGGGTATTTGCATAGCCAAAAGGGAAAACAGCCGAAGCCAGCAGTGTCTTGCACAGGTGCGAGTCAGGTGACTCAGAAAAAAACACAGCTTACAAATGCCACTGGCTGCAACGACGTGTGATCGCTTGCTTTGAAAGAAGCCATGCACGCCTTCCCCTGAACCAGCGCGGTATCCATCTACGTTTAGGAATGCAGGAATTCATCTTCCTCATATACATATAAAGGAGTGCAGACCAGAGCACCGCTCTTTTTCTTCCTCATGTCCAGACTGATGATGATGATGATGCTTCATTTGCGGGGAGAGACCACTGTCTCCCTCATGCTCCCCCACTGGGTGCAAATGAAGACTGTGTATTTATAGTCTAGCGTGTCACCCGGCAGCCAGCGAACGGGGGATTACCTTGGCCCTGATGAACGGGCAGGCCTCATTGAGAAATGGGCGCTCGCCCGGTGACTCACTCGCACACGAGCGGAGTTCACCACATTGCTGGCGAGGTATTTTCGCTACGCGCGTGTTTGGTTCGTCTCTGCAGGATGGTTTTTTTTTTTTTTTTTTTTTTTTTTAAGATCTGAGAAATTCAGTTGATTGAGCATAAGAGTGATTGCAGAATAGACATAACACTTCATGTAAGCTCGTAGCTGCTGCCTGTGGCCCCTTTTCACACAGCACGGACACACATCTCTGCAGTTTGACCTTCATTTTATCCTGCTGACTCCCTAAGTGCTGACTCTGGGGCCGCCCGGCGTCTCAGTGCAGCATTAGAGCAACTGTTCCGAGTGCGTTGATGACTCGTGAGCAAGTGAGAGAATACAAATGTGAAGCGAATGGGGCATATTTGAATAATGGCAGCATTACGATCCAAATAAAGCGACAAAAAGCTAGTGAGGCGCTTGGTGCTGCAGGTTGATAGACTCCTAACTGCATAACTCCATCCAGCCATCTGAACTTTGAGGTGAGGTCAGGAAATTTCTGACCGGATTCACTGGAATGTAGCGTTTACAGATCATCCGTTTTTGCATGGTTTGCTCAGATTGCCCCCACAAACGGTCCTTTCACTTCAATTGTCCAATTACAGCTCTCAGAATTAGCATCGATGCTGCAGTCAGGAGCGTTTTCCTGTCGCTTGATTGGTGTTTCCTCTCTCCGCAGATACTTGGAGAAGTATGAAAAAGTCCACCACTTCGGTGAGGACGATGAAGAATCGCAGCCCGGGAACCCCAAAGCCTCTCTTCCAGTCGGTGCAATTCCCAGCTCTTACAATTACCAGCAACACGTTGTATCAGGTAGAGTCTCCACTATTTTTTACTTATTTATTTTTTTCTTTGCTCCATTGGTCACGCTTGTGTTTCGGTCAGTTTATTTTGTCAGAAGTTTGTTATTTCCCAGCTTTGCGGCCGACTTTAAACTTGACACCCGCGCTGCTGTGAGAGTGAAGCAGCAGCCGATCAAAGCAAAAGTGCTTTGCTCACAGGTCATCCATATGCACAGAAATATACCTCAGCGAAAAACCGTGATTTAAAGCATTTCCTGCCAGGTGCTTTGGGCAAAAATATAAGGAATGGGAGAGACTTTTTTGTTTAATTCAATGTTTAATACCTCCAAATGGGTTGTAATCAGCAGTTTGGAACCGTTTGTATTCCATGTATAAAACATTCAAATATCCCCTGTGGTGTGTTTAAAGACAGGCCTGACAGGACTAAATCTTTTTATAGTGCTCAGCACTTGAATAAGCAAGGATAGTATAGCTTTTGAAAAACCGTACTCATTCAGATTTGTCTAAAAAAAGAGGATGAGGATGTTCTTTTCATTTTTTTTTTTTTTTTGTATTTTTTGACACTGGAGTTGGAACAAACAAACCAGTCAACAATTAAACATTTCTCCAGGGATAATAGCACACTAGACTCTTTAAAGCTGGTTCTGGTGTTTTTATTTGATTGGTTTTGTAGTGTTTAGACTTTGAAAACGAGGGGCGTTAATAAGATGGCTTTAGAGGTTCTTGTTTGGGGCTTATGTTGGTTTTGTTTGAGGATCTGCGTCAGTAATCAATAGAAGAGAAGCTTAGATGTGATTTTAAAATTGTTGTAAGCCTGGCATTATTTAATACTGGTTCACCAGTTAAATGAAGACGGTGATGCTGCTGGCCAAAAGCTTAACGGGGACACAACAGTCTCGGAAACTGCCTTGCGGCCTTATGCTAAAATTAAAAACCCCACAGTGACAAAGTGAATACAGAATGTTGCAAATGTATTAATCGAATTGCTAAAATATTGCATCGACCTAAGTATTCAGACGCTTTAATCAGGACTTGAATCAACTTTTGCAGCACTTACAGCCTCCAGTCTCCTACAATAACATGCCTGAAGCTTTGCAAAGCAGGATTTGGAGAGATTCTGTCCATTTTTTTCTGCAGGTTGTCTGAAACTCAGGTTAGATGGGGACTGTTTGTGGACCGCTATGTTCAGGACTCTGTTTTTTGTTTTGAGTCAGTTGTCCCTAAGCTACTCCTGCATCCTTAGTGGTGTGCACAGAGTCAGATTTAGATAGGCAAATACCCCTATTCACGTTAACTAAACTTTCTAAATTGCCTAACAGGTTGCCGCGTGTCATTTGACTGATTCGCATTAATGATTCTTTTTCTTAGAAAGAATTGACATTTTCCAGGCTGTGGACCTAAGGGTCACTGACTTGATAACAAATTCCCGAGCTTACCTATGACTTTATCGAGTATTCAGTTTTCCGACATTGCTAATGTTTGACTTTGACAGAATAAGCTGTCATTGTTTGCCTGCCGAGCTGATCCTTTCTCGCGGTTGCCATGGTGGGTGCCTCTATGGTCAACACCTACTCGGCTCACTGCGAGGGATCAAAAAGCCACAAAATCAGAGAAGACAGGATACCAACAATGTGCAATTTTGGCTACTTTGGGCACTCGAGTCAGACATGAAATAACTTTTACTTTTTACTCAGCACTTGCACATTATGACTATGGCCAGGGTATGGCTCTGAATTCTGAAGAATAAGGATATTGAATGAGGAGTACTGATATGTTTGTATTTCTATGATTGTATTTTGTTTGTATTTCTCCCTCTCTCTCTGTTCTCTCTGTCCTGTCTCCCTCTTCTTCTCCTCCTTTACCCAGCCGACTTTCAGCAGGATGGTTCCTCCTTGTAAGCCTGGTCCTGCTCAAGGTTTCTTCCTATTACAATGGAGTTTTTCCTTGCCACAGTGCTTACCTGGGGGTTCAGGCTCTGAGTTTCTGCCTCTGTAAAGCACCTAGAGACAATTTTTATTGTAAAAGGCGCTATACAAATAAAATTTAATTGAATAGTTATGATTGTTCAGCTAGCTGATGGAATGTCAGGCCAATATGCTGAGCTAACATACACGAATAATGTATGTTATTTTATTCTTTGGTTCAAATAAGCTGGTTTAAGTAAATAAATGTGTCAAGTAAGTGCTGTATCGCTAAATTAGTGCGACACGCAGATGAAACTGTCACTCGCGAGGCTGGTGAGGTCACTGACGTCTTACAAGGTATCAAAAGACATCGTATTTGAGGGATTCCCTGCAGTAACAAACCTGTAGTTAACATGTGACTCAGACACTTGACACATATTTATGAAGTTTTACTTCACCTTATTGCTCTTTCTAGTGATGATCATTTTTCTCATGATTTGTTATGTAATATATCTAAGACATTTCCTTATTAAGTAGGAACCATTTGCTTATTTATTTAACTGAGGTGTTGTTGCATTTTTCTGTATTGATATGTAGCCAGATCATGACACCCATGTCAGTATGTTTTATACTGTATATTAGCTGATTTTTAGAGAATTATTAATGTGCTGGGACAGATTGGATTAGCTACGGGGTGGGCAATTATTTTGCCTGAAGGGCCACATTGGGTTTTAGATCTTGATCAACGGGCCAGCCAGGTGGTGCGGGAAACTAACCCCCCCAAATGAGGATTGGAGGTTAACCAGAAATTGTGCTTGATGTACTATTGACAGAGAAAATGTCTGTAAATTGGTCCAACTAGAGATGGAGGATGAAGCTCCAAATGTCCTTCTTGAGAGGACATGTTAGCATGCTAGGTGTGGGGGGTCTGAATCTTTTTCTAACCAATCAAGCTGACAACCCTCTTAATTTGGCTTTTGGAGAAATTATACTGAAGGCTCTGCGGGCCAGATTAAATAGTTCATCGGGCCACATGTGGGCCCCCGGGCCTTAGTTTGCCCAACTCTGGGTTAGCTTGTTAGACAAAGCGACGATGTTCTGGGACTGGGGTGTTTCTGCGCTCTTGTCGTAGGCCCGCGACAGCTTTTAATTTATTTCCTTTCTAAAGGCCAGCGTGTCAAATGAGATGTTAGGCAGCCGTCCGCTGCCCTCGCGTGCATAGCCGACTCGCCACAGGTGCCACGCGATAGGCAGAGGCCAGGCACGTGCTGAACGGAGCTCTCGCCGCTGACCCGGCAACTTTGGTTGCACTTTCCCAGCGTGGATCATCTGTCATTTAGAGTTGCTGTATACATTTTGTCATGATTTCTCCCTACACACGGGCTTCTCCTACAGTTTAGGATTAGTGTTTTAATTATAAAACCCATCAGAGACAAACACAATTAAAAGTTAGGGCACAGTCATGTTCCGCAGTCAGATAAGCCACGGCTCATCAAACTAATTTCAAGAAAAGACGGCTTCCACCAAATGGCTTAATGCCCCATTTGGCTTGCTTTAACTTGGTTAAAGCAAAATAAATTTAAATGAAGCTGGTTGGAGGTGAACTAAGGCGGTAATATTGATTTTAATTTTATAATTATAATTTAAAGTGGAGTCTGCATATTTCACTGGGTTGATCAAACGTATTGAATTGTGATTGAGAGGCATGCTGGGAAATTTAGGTGCAGCACGCAGACTCTTAACTTCCTGTTGCTAAGTCAAATATGTCATGAAATTATTTGTTTTCACGGTCCAACTGAGAGCCTTTTTCTCCCCCCGCCCCAGACTATCTCCGCCAAAGCTATGGACTGTCTACGGATTTTGTTCCACCAAATGACTACAACAAACTGGTGCTGTCGCTCCTCTCGGGCCTACCCAACGAAGTGGATTTCGCTGTTAACGTTTGCACTCTGCTTTCCAACGAGAGCAAGCACTCCATGCAGCTGGACAAGGACCCCAAACTGGTCACACTGCTGCTGGCCCACGCTGGTGTGTTTGATGACTGTAAGTTTGCAGGGGGGAAAAAAAAAAAACAACACTATTTTGTTGCAATGAACTTGCTGTCCCATATGATATAATGTATCAAAGTGAAATTTAAAAAATTATGGGCACTGGAACTCTTATGCTTCTTTTTTTTTTTGTCTTTGTAGCACTTGGCAGCTTCTCTAGGTTATTCGGGACAGACTGGAAAGAGAGAACCTCTCGGGACTTTGTCAGGGTAACGTTGATAATCTCTTTTTTTTTTTTTTTTTTCTGTTTGTGCAGCCTTTATCAATTATGTCTTTGGTTCACCAAGAAATTAAAGCATCTGTTACACCGTTTTGACGCTAAGATAGTTTATATTAAAGGTCGGCTTCCAGGTATTTACGTTATATGCTAACTGCTGTTCTTGTATAGTTCTGGAAGGAGGTGGTGGAGGACACAGAAGTCAGGGAGCTGATCTGGGACAAGAGCAATGCGGCACAAGGTAAACGCATTCACTTTAAACTTCACAGCAAGCAGTTAGAGCAGTTCCTCTGGAATTTCACAAGAAACCTACAAAAGGGATACAAAACATGGATAGATGCCCTTGAATCCCATCATTGTACTGAATGTCTCTCCTGACGCTGAACTGCAAGATGTTTTATTTATTTATTTATTTATTTATTTTTTGGCTGTTCTCTTTGCAGATGGTACGTCATGCGAGGAGCGCTGGCACAGCCTCTTCCACCCTCCGCGGAATCACGGTATCGGCGACATGGAGGCTCAGCGGGTGCTGCAGATTGCCATCATCCTGCGAAACCTGTCCTTCGAGGAGGCCAACGTCAAGCTGCTGGCGGCCAACCGAACGTGCCTGCGCTTCCTTCTGCTCTGTTCCCACTGTAACCTCATCTCACTACGACAGCTCGGACTTGACACGTTGGGCAACGTGGCTGCCGAGGTTGGTCAGGCATAATAATAGTAGGCGCTTTTTCTGGGTGGGTTTATGATGTTTATGTTTAGGGCAGTCGCCCTAAACATAAACGTTAATCGCGATTATTTTTCATTTTTGCGATTACCGTCAATTTATTTTATCCACAAAGTTGCATAAGATAACTGAATCTGAGTCTGACATCATCGTATTGCGCCAGCAGCACGCAGTCGTAGCCACATGTTGTTTGATCGGATCTGCAGCAAGCTATGGCTAGGATAAAAACATGGAGAAAGGAGAGTTTCTGGTTCCAAAGCCCCGTACCACGGCACCACTGTGGGTGCATTTTGGTTTTAAGCCTGACGATAAAAGAGCCCAGTAACATGGAGGAATCGATCTGTAAAATTTGCCGTAAAAAAAGTGCCAGTCAAAAGCGCTAACGCAACAAATCTGAAACGTCTACAGGCGCGCCATCCACAGCAATACGCCGAACTGTTTCTTGTTGTTCAAAAAGTCATTATTCATTAAGGTGTACAGTACAGAATGTGTATTATTAAAGCGCATTATGCTATGATAGTAGAAACAAAAAAATAGACAATATAATCGTCAGTCGCAGTTCTTTTTCTGACAATTAATTGTCTCCAGAAATTCCTAATCGTGACAGCCCTATCTATGTTGAATAGTAGTATTCATGTAGGTAAGTTCTGTAAGTCAGGTGAATAGAGGGAAGTAACCAGAGAGGAAGTTTAGTTTCTAAATCAACAGTAATGTTAGCATTGTAACATAAGCCACAGCCATTTGGGTGTGTGAATTATGTCTTATTTGGTTCTGTGCTGAATGCGTATGGTGTGTCTGGGCCTGGTAGACCATCAGCAACCTCCAGCAATCTTAGAATTCAGGCCAAACAGCCGTCGAACATCAAAGTGGATAACGGTGTCCTCGGTGAAAAAGGAAAAAAAAAATAAAAAATGCACTCATTCATGTCAACATTGCTATCAGTTCTACTCGAGACAGATGGATCTGAAGATGAAAAAACTTTAAGTGTCATTGTTGCTGCTGCTGCGGCGGCTGCCGCTGTCTTTTGTCTGGCAGCTTTTGTGCACACATCAGGGACATCAGCAGAGTTGACTGCTTAATTAAGTACGGTACATTAGTAGATGGAATTGCTAATGTTAAAAAAGGAACCTTTTTCGATTATCAAACAAAATTTTGGGTTTTCTAAAGTGCGGTCTTTTTTTATATTACCCACTGCATATGTTCTTTGATATACAGACAAAAATAATGTATACAAGTATAAAGCAGGGTTTTATTAAATGCTGTAATATAAATACAAATGAGTTGATAAAATAACAGGATTGACCTTGTTTAAAATCTCAGATTTTACTACTGATGGGCTGGTGATTATGTTTCTAAACACGATCAGCTGTAATTGACATAAAACTGTGCAAAGGAGTTCATAAATGTCCACTTTATCTTCCACAGCTCCAGCTGGATCCAGTTGACTTTCGGACGACTCATCTGATTTTTCACACAATCACCAAATGCTTGATGTCCAGGGACAGGTTTCTCAAAATGAGAGGTAGGTTTTCCTGAGCCCATGTCCGAGCTCGCCATCTGGGCTTGAATTAAATGGATTTAACCGCATCCCGCAGCGATGGAGATCCTGGGAAATCTCAGCAAAGTCGATGACAACGCTGTGCTGATCTGCGAGTACGTGGACCAGGATTCATACCGGGAGGTGACGATGCTCCTCACCCTCCCTGACCTCATGCTCCTGATGGCTTGTTTGGAGGTGCTGTACCTCCTGGCCCAGCTCGGAGAGGTTCCCTGCAGCAAGATCGCCTCCGTCGACCATAGCATAGGTAGAGCTCATTTCCTCTCACGTGGTCTATGCAGTTAATCTGGCTTATCTTGGATTCTGTTGTCACTATTGCAATGAAACCTTTATTCTCTGGTAACTAAACTCCATCTGTGTTTTTTTTTCTGTGATCAGACCTGTTGGTACGGTTAGTATCGGTTGACCTGCATACGTTTGGACCCGACGCTCTGACAGCAGTGCGACTAATCGAGCACCAGACTAACACTGACCAGGCAGCTGAAGTTAGACCGCAGCTGGTAGAGCAGGTGCCTGCAGCTGTCCAAGGAGCACCAGCATCTGGTTAGTATCCTTCTGTCCAACTTTTGTCACACCATTAAAAGCTACAATCCGACCAAACTAACATAGATCATTTATTGTGACTCACAGTGAGATGGGATGGTTGATTATTGAGTTGGTTTCCCAGATAGAATGTTATACTTTCAAATTCTATATTTTATTTATTTCCATTTAGTGTGTGAATGATCACACGACCTCTGGTGGGGTTCATGCTTCTGTGCATGTTTCAGTCCTGTGTTGTGGATCTGGACCACCCAGTTGTGATGTTTCAGTTTGCTGACATCTAGTGGACAGCTTTGATATTCCGTATTGTACTGCGACTGTGCGGTAAACCCATTTAGGGGATAAATTATTTTCCTGTTGCTGTTTTTCTTTTCCTTTAGGCATGACGAGGCCCTCAGTTCAGGCCAATCAGCCACCAGCTGGTATTGTGGAACTTGATGGGGAGAAATTTACTCTGCAATGGTAAGATATCATTAAAGTAAAAATATGTGTTTGCCGATAAGTTTGTTTTTTTTTTTTTTCCTCTCTTTTTTACTATTTTAGTCACTCTTCTTGTCTTTCGACAGGCTAAATGCACACTTTGAGGCGAACCCTGACGGCTCTGTATCACGGTCAGAAATGTACTCTGAGTACCTGACCACGTGCAGTAAAATGGGACGAAGTAACATCCTCAACTCCACTGGCTTCCTCAAGTGTCTGAGGTTAGTACAGTTTCCTTGTTTGATATTTTTGTCCTGTACCACACAGATTCTGCTGCGTGCATCATTTTGCACAGCTGCTTTGCTTAGGAATGGCTAGTGATGCTGATTGATTGCAGCTAAAATAATTGTGCATATGAAAATCTGAAATCTTGAGTAAATAGACATGTGTAAACCTTTGCCCTCACAGGACTGTGTTTCCCAACCACACTATGCGACGACAAGATGAGGTCAAATCCAGTGGTCAGATTCAGATTTTCCTGGTAGGTCTAAAGAGAAGGACAATGCCCCTGCCCATCCAGTTGTACTACCAACAACCTCAGCAGCAACAACCATCACAGCATCCAGCTGCAGCTGCACCAACTCCAGCATCACGGCATGATGCCCCAGGAGACTCTCAGGCTCTGCCTCCAGGTAAATCCCGTGAAATGTATTTTGTTATAAGAGGTAGAATATTGTCATTGTGTAACATTGACATGATTTGTAAATTGACTAAAGCTTAATATGTGAACTCCAACCCCCCTTTTTTTTGTGTATTACTAGGATTGCCTCCTGGGCATCATGTTCTGGGACCCCAGTTAGTTCGGGCCCTGGTCCCCAGCCCCAGTTGTATGTCTCCGGGGATCTTGACGTCACAGGAGGTGTCCCAGACAAGCCACTCGACTGTTTCGCCGCACCCGTTGCCCCAACAGGTGTCTCCACAGTTACCACCAAATTCTTCAGGGGCAGCACAACAGCAGCAGGTCAGAGCTGGTCCAGTGGTCCAGATTCCAGTGACGGCACCAGTGACCCAGAACCACAGCCCCCAGAATGCTTCTCTTCTCCCTGCTCAGCAACCACAGCAGCACTCCCCAATGCTTTCAACAGGGACGTCAGTCACCGTCTTTCAACAGGTACCACAGGGCCACATCCTCACCGCCAGGGTTCAGGGTGTGTGCCCTCCAATCACCCAGAACCCACCTCTGCCTCAGACACCTCCCCTTGGACCTCAGGGTGGCGCTGCCCAGATGCAGCCTCAGTGCGCTGCTGTACCATCAACGCCGTCTTCTTCCACCCAGGGAAGTGGTCAGGCTTTCAGCGTTGCTACTGTGTCCAGTTCCCAGGGCTCTCGCGTCACATTTCAGAATATTGCCCCTAAACCAGCACCAAACCCGTCAGGCGTACCTGCAGCAACCATAGCCACTCCCAACCAGCAGCCTCAACAACAGCAACAGGCACAGAGCGTTGTCATAGTTAATCCCAGCCCCCAGCAGAACCCATCTTACACCCCGGCCATACACCAGATCGTTCTTGCCAACCCTTCCGCCATTTCTGGTGCCCAGACCATCCAGATAGCTGGACAATCCGGAGCCGCTTCCACTTCCTGCCCATCTCACGTCAATAACCAGGTCCAGTCGAATCAAACCGTTAGCCAGAGTCTGTCCATGAAACGGCACCAACAGCAGCAGCTCCCAGTAATTTCCCAAACGCCTCCTCCGCAGCCTACCTCCACTGAGTCCAGCTTGATCAAACAGTTACTGCTTCCAAAGAGAGGGCCTTCTACTCCGGGAGGCAAACTTATATTACCTGCCCCACAGATGCCCCTTCCCAATAGCACGATAGCTCCCAGTCCACAGGTCATCTACCAGACGAGTTACAACACGCAAAACCCCTCTCCACAACCTCAGCAGCTCAACGTCCAGCTGGTTCCTGGTCAGCTTCCTGCTGTAGGAACCCCAGCTGTCCAGACTGTGCAACTGTTGCCTGGTCAGCTCATTTCAACGAGTAGCGCAGGGGCAACAGCCATCATTCAGGGTCCCACGGCTGCCGGACAGGTAACATTTGCTGTGGTCCCCAACACTGGCTTCACCACCTCTACAGCTGCTGTCGCTGCTGTCAGTCAGGGCACTGTGACTCAGGGGGTACCCCCTCCTCCATATTCTACTGGAACAATACCCCAGCATACCCCAGCCGCTCCGCCACTGCCAGCTCCGCTCCGAGGAGACAAGATAATTTGTCAAAAGGAGGAGGAGGCCAAGGACGCTACAGGGCTGCATGTTCATGAAAGAACAATAGAGGTGATGGAGAACTCCTCTTTGGCAGAGGGAAACTCCTCCAATGGAAAAACCAGTAACGGCGATGTTGGGGCATGTGCCAAGCTGCTAAATGGTCAGAAGTGCATGGAGTCTAATCTACCTCCATATCACTCAGGGAACAGCCAAGGGGCACTCAATGGCCCGGCTATAGAGATTCAGCCTGCTAACGGGAAGCAGGCCCTCTCCTCCAACCTGAACGTCCCTCCGGAGGACAACTCTGACCCCAAAAAGTCTCTCGTTAATGGGGTTTGTGACTTTGATAGGAGTGACAACGGTGGCAACTGTAACAAAAACATTCCAAATCATATTGCTTCCAAACAGTACTTGGGGAACGGAGAGTTAAGCTCGTCTGAGAAGAGTCATGGATCCGAACCCCCTCTTCCTAGTCCTCCTCCCCAACAGGACACTGCCAAAGCCCAGCAGACTGAGCGCCTTGCCAACGGCCCCCAGACAGCGGGCAGCAGGACTCCCTCGGAATTAACAAACGGACCTTTGATCCCAGCTCACGCAGCCCCTGTGCTGAGACAGCAGTTGCTTCCCAATTCCACCTTCCCCCCGACTGTCCCTCTTACCCCCCAGAGTTCCGTTGCCTCTCCATCAAACGGAGTGACGCCCGAGAGTCGAGGTCTCAAGAGAGCGGCGGAAAACGAGGACCGCGGTGCCGCGACGCCGTCCTCGGGCATCCCCAATAAAGTGGGAGTGCGCATTATCACTATCAGTGACCCCAACAACGCCGGGAGCAGTGCCACCATGGTGGCGGTACCAGCAGGCACAGACCCAAGCACAGTAGCCAAAGTAGCAATAGAAAACGCCACTCAACAGAGGAACTGTTCACCCACACAGGCAGCTGTCTCCACGGTGAGTCACTCTCGACTGTGTCACCATAACTTACGTTTTTACTCACCGTTTGTTTGCATGCAAATTGCCTTACACGCTCACGTTCCGTCTGTATCGATTCTGTTAAGTATATTCTGTGGAATACTAGTTTAATAGTATTCAGGTATTTTACTACTGCAGGGTCTTTGCCTTTGTCCTTTTTTACTTTTTCTTTGCTTACTGATGTATTCACTGCCCCCAATTTTGGGGTAAATATTGCAAAAATGACTCTTTTTGACAGTTACCGTATTTTTCAGACTTTGAGTCCCTCCAGAGTGTAAGTCGCATCAGTCAAATGCATCATGAAGGAGAAAAAAAACGTACTGGTATATAAGTTGCATTTTTTGGGGAAATTTATTCAATAAAATCTGAGACCCAAGAACAGACATTTCATCTTGAAAGGCAAGTCATAATAATAGAATAGAAAACAGGCTGAATAGGTGTATGCTAACATAACACATTGATGGTTATTCCGCTACATGAAACCTAGACAACAAACTGAATACGTGTCTGATAGTATGTTAACGTATTAACAGTTATCCAGATAACTATAGAATAAAAAAAAAACAAACTCTCGATCTCACTTCAAATCAGTAAAATCCACTGAATTCTTCATCTCAGTTCATCAACACCAGGAGTAGACGAAGCGCCGCGTCCTCTCTTTTCTGTTTTCGGCTGCATATTATACTACTTGCCGCTTGTAATCTGTAGACTATGAATTTCTTTTTGGGGACGTTTTTGTTCAGGCTTTCTCAGATGTCTTTATAAGTTACCGGTAATAAAGCAGAGTTGTCAATGTGAAAATAACGAACATGTGAAATTACCGTATATGTTTTAATAATTTCACATTATAAGTCGCACCCCGGTCAAACTATGAAAAAAAGTGCAACCTATAGTCCAGAAAATGCGGTAATAGCATGAAATTGATTTAATATTTATTTTGTAGACTAATAATGACTTAATTACATGCAGTTCATTGTTTCACTGGAAACGCTTCCTGTTTTCACTTTTGCCGCTCGTGTGGCTGGGACGGTTTTTGAATGGTTTTATGCGGAGGTTAAGAAGGTGGGGCCAGATAAGACCATGTGGCTCTCGCTGATACCCACCTCCCACAGCAAAATGCTGAGAGAACAACTACTGCCACGAGCCAGGCATCGGTTACATCTCAGCAAACAATTCGTGTCGTAGTTTCTTTACGGAGTTACGGCCTACGTCATTTCTGTGGCAGACTGGTTTTTTTGCCGTCTTCGGCTCGGCAGCTTGATCCACATTAGTTTTGAGGTAACAAACATAAACTGAACATTTTTTCCTTCTTTCGCAGCCAACCGTGACCCCCTCCCCGCCCCCTGTATCACAGCTAGCGCCAACCGGTAACCACAGCCCTCACCTCCCAGCACAGCAGCCGCCAGAGCCGGCCAGGAAGACTGGGCAGAACTTCAAGTGTCTGTGGCAGTCCTGTAAACGGTAGGAGCTGCAGTCCAGCCCCTCGCGCCCGATCGATTGTTGCTAGTCTGCTCACCGGCTCTCGTTCCTTCCGCAGGTGGTTTGAAACGCCGTCGCAAGTGTTCTACCACGCAGCCACGCAGCACGGTGGAAAAGACGCATATGGAGGCCACTGTCTATGGGAAGGCTGCGAACCCTTCCCCAGGCAGAGATTATCTTTCATCACACACCTACAGGTAGAAACCTCTCCAATATTTTGCTTAACCGCAAACTGGGGAAAAAAATTTGTATTTTTAATAGTATTTATTTCTGTTAATCTGTTTTTTTTTTTTTTTTTCCTCAGGATAAACACTGTTCTAGAGAGGCTCTGCTGGCTGGACTAAAGTTAGAAGAGCAGCAGGCACAGAGTCCCAACCAGTCTTCTTCCCAGTATGTACTACTTTGTCAAATGAATCTGGCGCAACATCTCCGTGTCACTATACCGGTGTGTTTTGACGCTCTGCGTCTTCCGTTGTCTTTGAAGAACCTCGTCAGAGGCAGGCAGCATCCCTGCACAGCAAAAACCCAAAGCAATTGTGAATCACCCGAGCGCGGCTCTAATGGCCCTGCGCAGGGGCTCTCGAAACCTGGTCTTCAGGGACTTCACTGTGAGTACAAACATGAATGGCTGTTACATTTCTTGATGGTCTTTCATGCATTACTGCTTATTTCACAACCACTGCTGTAATTATACATACAGGTTTGATATTCAGTTATCTTCACGTGGCACTTTTGTCATTCCTTCTGTCCTATAGGATGAGAAAGAGGGACCAGTGACAAAACACATAAGACTAACTGCTGCCTTAACGTTAAAGAACATCGCCAAGCACTCTGAGTGTGGTCGCATGTAAGTATTGGAATTGTGCTGCGCTTCGCTGAATCTTGTAGCATAATCCCAAGATTTGGATATTTAAGAACATTGACCACCGATCTAGTATCCATTTATACACATACAGGCTCATCGTGCAAGTTAGTATTCATCCTAAGATGTAGCTGGACTGAGGACCATCTAACAGTAGTTTTTTTTGTTCTTCAGGTTGGTAAAGAGGCATGAAACGCACCTCTCTGTACTCGCACTAAGTAACATGGAGGTTTCCACCACGCTCGCCAAATGCCTTTATGAACTGACGCGCTCACTCCAGGCTTGATGCCCAAAGGACAAGCTGTAAAGCCCTCTGACCCCACCAACTCAAACCCTCTCGAAAGGCGAGTCGTAGCAGGTCCACAGGTGGCACAGAGGTTAGGGTATCGCGAACGAAGATCCTTCCTCAGCCGTGTCAGGCACCTTAAAAATCACTCACCCCAGCCCTCACCAAGAATCCCTGACCACATACTCAGCAACCTGTGTTAAAATCAACCCAAACCCTCCCACAAATGATGGAGAAAAAAAATTAAAAAATTAAAAAAACCACCTGCCATGGGGTCTTCCACCAGCTTCCCACCAGGGGGAGCTATTACGACTGCTTCCCCCAAGGGACTCAACCGACGAAACCCCAAACATGAGCACATTTCGTTTAAAGATTTGTTCTTTTTATTCCTCCCTATCCCATGACCAGACGCGTGCAGTGAAGTAAGCGGCAGTCGACTGAATTACCTAGGTGAAGTGAAAAGGGGGCGGGGCTATTAGACGTACGCCACGGAGTTGTGTGGAGAGGATCAGCTGGCTACTGACGCAGAGAATTTTGTTTGTTTTCCTTAGAAATTTGGTAGCTTGGTTTTCTTACTTGAGTCAATATATTTTCACTTATTTATTATTGAAATGAATACCATTACAATTAATGAAAAAGAATCTTGTAAATATGTTGTGAATATATATATATATATAAAGAAGATCCTCTTTCATGCCGATGCAGCCACTGGAGAACTTGCTCTGTGGAGTAATAGAAGCATTACTTTGGTAGGATTGAATAAAATAGTGTTTTTTTTTGTTTTTTTTTTATGATCCCTTGTCACTTGTATCTAATGTGATTCTATACTCAGCAGTGGATGAATGTACTTAAAAACCTGTAAATAATTCTGCAAAGGTACTGATGCTGTAAAGCTTAGGGATGGGGTAAAAAAAACAGTTTTTTGTGGAACTGTGACTTTTTTTGTATAATACCTTGTAGAACTCATTTTGCTGGCTGAAAGAGTATGGAATAATATATCTCATGTCATTTTGTAAAAGAAAAAAAATTATTGAAGGTATTCTTCCCCCCCCTTCCCTCACACACCTTCCTCACAGCGCACACACAAATAACATATATCCACTGTATGCGTTTTTGTCATGTACGGGCAGTGTGCGCGTACCAAAATTTTTTTGTATTTGTAAATTGGTTTAAATACATGGAGTTTTTATACAGGTTTTCTCCTGTGTTCTTTGCTTTACGTGCAGGTATGATATTTTCTTCACTACTTTTTTCTATCTTAATATAGTGTGGAGTTTTATTGTACTATTTTTTCATTCTTAATACCATGCCACATTCCGGCTCACGTCCTGGGACTGTCCTCTCTACCGTGTGTTGTGTAACATTTATGACTGCCTGTCGTATAAGCATCTTACCATCCTCATTTCTGCGGTGTCAGTAGGATGTGTGACTATACATAAACCTAACAGTCTGTTAGAGATTGGCTTTATTTACTTTGGTGACTGTTTATAGTTTTTAAATAAAACACTGAACATTTTGTATTGGCTTTATGCTTCTTTTTTGTTATAATTCCTGAAGTTTTCAGGTATAGGTTTACATAGTACATATAGAGAAGTCTTCTACTTAAGTATTTCGTTTTATTTTACGTGACAATATTTAATATATCTGCAGTTTACATGCTGCATCAGAACTATTTTAATGGCAGTCATATATGATTCTGATGATTTGATGGTGGTTGGCAGTGATTGGTCATCTTTAGACCGGGGAAGCCGCATGGAAGTTATTTAATCAAATCCTGTTATTTCCTGTCATGGAGCTAAAATCCATTTTTTCATTTTTTTCCATCATTTTCTCATGTCATAGGTGTTATACATTCATTCTTTTATAGGTAATGTTCTCACTCAGACATGACATGTTGTGCGCTATTGACATTAAAATAGTGGTCCATCTTCCTTCGCTGTTATGCGTCATAATAATTCAGATAATTATAATAGTTTAAATTGTCTAATTGTGCTTGACTTGCTGGTTTTGTTTCAGATCGTGGCCAGTGGAGGCAACCGTCATTGACCGTCTGACCTCGCTGGTAATAAAGTCTGCATACAGATGTCTCCTAAAATGCATTTAATACTGACAGACCTGAATGCGAATTTATCAATTCATATTACTGATGACATTCTTTAATGAAATGCTTATCTATACCAAATACTCCTCACGTGTATCAAGTAGAAACACAAATACTCTGTCTCCTATAGTCCCATCCACAGGCTGTATCCTGTCTGAACCAGGTCTTTTTCTTTTACTGCATTTACCCTCTCTTACACACTTACACTATACAAACATATCCAATCATGACACAAAAAGAATTTAATATACTAATTTTCGCAAAAAAAAAAAAAAAAAAAAAAAAAAAAAAGGCAGTCAAATCCTTACTGCTAGCCTGTTTGGTGTAAAAATACTGTGAAAGCTTTACTCTTTTCATCATAATAGAAGTTAAACCACAACTGTGAG
Source organism: Pao palembangensis (assembly GCA_015343265.1). Classification (NCBI taxonomy): domain Eukaryota; kingdom Metazoa; phylum Chordata; class Actinopteri; order Tetraodontiformes; family Tetraodontidae; genus Pao; species Pao palembangensis. The sequence continues at coordinate 3,338,494 of CM027098.1, read as the reverse complement.
AAAACACCTCATTTAAAGTTGTATAGACGCCATTTACATTATTTCATTGTTATACAAATTGAATGCATTTGGATTCAAGTTGCGGTTGAATTTCCCCTAACAAACATCAAATCTCGTCTGTAATCATCGGCGGTTCCAGTAGGGGGCGGTACGAGGCCGAACCAGCACTCAGCCAGACTGGAAGACATGTGGCTGAGACTTTCTGAAAGCTAAGCTCTGCATTCTTGCCAAAAACAACAACCATCGGATAGTGCGACTCGTCGTAGTTTCGTAGCAGTAATTTGCACTGTAAACGGTTTAATAGCTGGATATCAGCTGCACTTACGGGTAAGTGATAACTGTTGTCGTTAGCTAAAATGAGCTATCTAGTAGTAAGCTAAAAGCGACGTAAGCAGGTGTTGTTGTCTGTAGCGGCTAGTTAGCTTTCAGCTTAAGTCGTATGTTGCTAACTGGATATTTGTGACCGTCAGTGCAACTGCTGTGTTGATATTATCACACAAATTGGATATGTTTCTCTCGCTCTATGAATAATTGGCTAGCGGTAGCTTTCTGGCTGACGAGTTATGACCATGTTGTGTTGGCATTGGTGGATCGAGTGGTTGCTAATTTTGTGCAGGCAGGCCGTGTTGACAAACGCACAAAAAGAAAAAACAGTAAAAGGAAATTAATATAATAAATGTACAGCTGCAAGTATCGATTTTCTGCTGTGAGCTGGCATTTTTCTAATTTTGCCAAGTTTTAAAAGCCGCGCAGTTAGTAGCATCAAGTTTATGGATACGCTAACCCTAAATTAGCTTCACATTTTATGATCCGAATAATTGTTGTATTTGAGAACAGGCATACTGTTGGCTTATAAACTGCGTTTTTTTTTTGTTGTTTTATTTTTTTAACCAGGCTTTCCTTTATAGATTTATGGTCTAACGCAGATTTTGAAAATAATGTAAAGCAGGACAGGCTATCCCAGATTTCCAATCTCTAACACTCGCTTCCTTCCTCCTCTTTTGGAGGACTGTTTTATTTTTTTCTCCTCCGTTTTACTCTGTTACCTTTATAATTAAGCCTTTTCTTCAAGTAAAATTTCGGATTTTAGGAAATGAAAGTTGAGGGTCTGTCATAACATTAATGAGATTGTATTATTTTTTTCTGCATACAGTTGTGGCAGATTTTTACTGCTTTACTTAGTTTCAGCTTTCTGTGACGTTTTTTTTTCCATTTTATCAGTCTTTGTCATTTTTTTAACATCACAACACATTTAGTTTGTGTAAACAGGAATCAGTTATACTGACGCTTATGCAAATTTGCAGCTGTAACGATCTAAACTCTAAAACGGAACAGTTCAAATATTTAAAAAAAAAAAAAAAATCTGCCGTGAGCGCCTGCCCCATTTTAAAGCCATTTCAGCAGCATCCCACAGCAGTCCCAGATGTAGTCTGAGCATATACGCATTCTGAACCGCACTGTTCCTACCCTGGCTTTCAGAGCGCCTAGTAACTAGAGTAACTAGTCCCGCATCGTTTGTATCAAAAATACACTTCGGTTTCCAAGAATCAAAAAAAAAAAAAAAAAATCCTGTTTTAATCTATGAGAGAGGCCTCGGTGAGGTCGCATATATTTGACCCATGTTCAAGGGCCCAAAAGTCCTCTGTACATTACCTAAAAAGACAGTCTTTCCAAATAAAATTAAAATGGCGCCGTGGTCTAGTATCATACCAGTAAGGTAGGGTTATTTGTTTGTGGTATGGAAATTCCCCCAAACCCAGAGTTTAGAGGGGTTGGAAAACCCACTTTGATCTTTTTCTAAATATGCCATTGCAAGTCTGCCTCAGAATGTCCCAGACACACAAAAAAAACAAACCATTTTATAGGTAAAACGCCTCTTCAACCAACCAAAGACAGTTTTCTTGGAGATGCGACACAAAGATTGGGGAAAAGGGATTTGCTTCAGCGAGGTTACACAATAAAACCAGTCAAAAGATCAACGGATCGAATTTGCTTTAACGCTTGATCTTTCAAAGTTCAAAGGAACTTGTGTTCAAAGCAATGTACTACAACTGCGTTACAAGATATTACAACTAGTATCAATTGACTTCGTCTACAGTAAGCAACTGTAGAAAAAAAACACAGATTACAATAAGGTAAGGTTATAACAACGAACCATGTTAATCATGGATCAAATGTGTTCTTTCGTTATCTTCCTTGCAGTGGTGATCCGGAGAGCTGAGATTGGACATGACTGGAGCTGGAAGTGGTTAGTCTTCATACACACACACACACACACACAGATTTAACCAACTGGTCGTCTGCTGTTATTTCTGTATGAAAATCATTGCCTGCATGTTTAGGTGGCCAGAGTCTGTCCGATGGGACAGACGGCGAGGAGGCGGAGAGGTGTCCGATATGTCTGGGTGTCCTGCCTGCCGGGGAGCTCGCCATGCCCGACAGCTGCTGTCACGTCTTCTGCCTCAGATGCCTCCTCACGTGGGCCGAGGTATCACGACATCGTTACGAAACGATCCTAACCAGCTGCAGTATTTACTTAAAACTGTCACTTTTTAACGCCGAGGAACAAAAGTTCGCGGGGGTTTTGGGTGTTAAATATTCAATCTCCGCAATTTTCACGATGAGAAGGAGGTTGTGTTTTTTTTTTTTTTTTTTTGCCTTTAACGTTGCAGATGTCTGCTTCCTGCCCGGTGGACAGAAGGCCTTTCAGCAATGTTTACAGATGGGACGGGAGCCTGAGCTGCGTGCAGGTCTGTGTTCTGGATGCATCTTGTCCGTTTAAACAGCTTCAAAATCAGCTAAATAATGAACAGTGACTCCCAATTTAAAACAAATGGAAAAAGACTCCGTAGGTGCATCATTCTCAGCGTTTCAGCAGATTCCTTCCGTCATGAACGGTGTTTTCCAAAGACTTTTTTCATTTTTAAAGGTCCCTGTGAGGAAGCCGGCGAGCCGGCCCGAAGCTGAGAGCTGCTGCTGCCGAAACCCCAAAAGGAAAGTCTCCGAAAAGTGAGTGTTTTCGCTGACGACACGGACGACGTCTAAACTACCTCATGTCCCGGGTAAACTGAATTTCACTCGCATCGAAACTTGATTTAAATTTTTCTCCCCCCCACCAAGAAAACCAGCGAGATCGAGACAGACACATCCGGAGAGGACTGCCCAGGTCAAAACGAAAGGACTCGTGAGGAAATGTACGTCCCAACCCGTTTTTTTTTTTTTTTTTGTGGATGTACGCAACAGTTTTGCTTTTTCAGCATCCTGTAATGTGTAAACATCTATTGCAGGTAACGACGAGGAACCGTCGCCATTGAGCAGAAAAAAGGTCTTTGTCTCATCTCTCCTCCGTGTTTGTGTTTTTCCACTCTTTCCTCACTCTTTTAACTCCACCCTCCACAGGTGAGGGGGGCCGAGTGCTGCTCCTGGCCTCCTCGCACAACTTTATCCACAACGTTGACTCAGGACACGTGAGCTCAAAATTCGCCGACTTCGGTATTTCGACGCCCTGTTTATTCACAGCGCACGCTAACCTCGTCACCATTCCGTCCTCCTGCAGTGCAGAACCGGCCGTGATGGCGGGGGACGTCCCATACGACGCCAGCTTCGGACGGTGTAAAGCGCGGGTGCAGGGTTGCCCGTGGCTCCCTTCCATTGCTTCCATCCCGGCTCACGGCGCTGCCAGGTAATGACATCATCGCTTTGAGGTGAGGAACGTTTCCAAAGCCAGCAGCAGCTTTAAACCTTTTTTTTTTTTTTTTTTTTTTTGGCTTCACAGACAGAATTTTCACCACCATGACTGGAACCACAGTTCGCCTGCATTTGGAGTCTCTTCGTCTCCTTTCGCTTCCAGCTCGCTGTTCGGATCTGGACTTTTTGGTGGGGTTTTTTTTTTTTTTTTTTTTTTTTTTTAAGCGTACATTTCGGTTTGAGCTTTAATTCCGGAGGGCCCTAATATTTATTCCCGCTGTATTTTCTAAAAACCTACATTATAGCTACAGTCTAGCACATTGTAGTTTTAGTATTTTAGTTTAGTTTTGGTATTTAGTATTTTAGCTTTGTTTTAGTATTTAGTATTTAGTGTTTTAGTTTAGTTTTAGTATTTAGTGTTTTAGTATTTAGTGTTTTAGTATTTAGAATTTTAGCTTAGTTTTAGTATTTAGAGTTTTAGTATTTAGTGTTTTAGTTTAGTTTTAGTATTTAGTGTTTTAGTATTTAGTGTTTTAGTATTTAGTGTTTTAGCTTAGTTTTAGTATTTTAGCTTAGTTTTAGTATTTATTGTTTTAGCTTAGTTTTAGTATTTAGAGTTTTAGTATTTAGTATTTTAGCTTAGTTTTAGTATTTAGTGTTTTAATTAAGTTTTAGTATTTAGAGTTTTAGTATTTAGTATTTTAGCTTAGTTTTAGTATTTAGTGTTTTAGTATTTAGTGTTTTAGTTTAGTTTTAGTATTTAGAGAATTGCATGCCCTTGTGTTGTTTCCACTTTCGAGCTGCTGGAAATGTAAATTTCTCTTGGAGATTAATAAAGTATCTATCAGTTTATCAAGGTGTTGGATGCGCAATCACGTGTCCCAAAGGAGGAGAGAAAAGAGGAAATCGCGCTCCGAGCTCCGGCGCTCCCACCAAAGAGGCGGAGGGTGTACAAGCCAGGCCCTCGGCGCGCCACGGTGGAACGCAGGAAGAGGACTCTGGGTCCGAGGCGTCGCCACGGCAATCCGCAGCATCAGACTCCGACTCATCAACTGGCAGGTCGGCTCTATCAGGGAGAGATTCACAGGCACCGGCCAAGAGGAAGGTGACCAACCGAAAAGCCGGCGGGAAACGGAAAACGAGAAGAAAACTTTCCTCCTCTCCAACGGTATGCGAGGAGGAGGAGGAAGGTGAGGGCACAGGGAAGGAAGAAGAGGAAGAGCAAAGTGACAAGGAGTTGGATTTAAACAGTTCAGAACAGGATGGAAGCGTCAGTGAAGAGCAGGAAGGTCCGAACTCCGCTGACAGGATGGAAGGCACAGCGGCCCTAAAGAACGACGCGGGACGAGACCCTGATGAGTCTCAGGGACAATTGGACGGACCTACAGAGGCAGTAGCACCGGAAGGCCTGCCTAGTTCCCCAGAAAAGCGCGCAACCCCAGAGCTGTCAGAGCTTGAGCTGGAGAGCGCCCAGATAATGGAAAGCGAAGAACCAGCAGGCCGCAGTTGGTCCGAGGAGAACGGAGCTTCAGGAGAGCCCGCGCCTTCAGGGGAGTCCCCTCAGCGTGACGAGCAGGACGATCACATGGACATTTGCACCGACTCGAAACAACAGCTTCCAGAAGAACCTGCGGGCGAAGGGAAGCCTGAAACGTGTGACGAATCTGCACAACTGGAGGAGAATTTAGCGCTTCCAGAGTCCACCCTGCTCCAGAGCTCCAACCCAGAGACAGTCGAGCCTTCAACAGGCGACGACTCTGAGAACGTCCCCAAAGATGATTCATCCAGGGATGATACATCCAAGGATCACACCGAAGTTGTTTCCATGGATTGCAGTTCGCCCAGCAGCGAACACGGCCGCACTCCTCGTTTAGAAGAATCGAGGGAAAGCTCCTGGGCTGCTGCAGCACCAGCTCCTTCAGAACCTCCTGCCTCTGAAGGCCAAATCGCCAAGGAGGACGACCACCAAGAGCAGCAGGAGGCGGAACGGAGCGAGAGGAGAAACGGCCGACAGCGGCGCTCCCGCTTCCATTCCCCGTCCTCCACCTGGTCGCCCAAGAGGGATTCGAAACGAGAGTCCTCCAGGCGCTCGCGCTCCCGAGGACGCGACTGCAGCCCTCCCTCCAGCCGCTCGTCCCGTCCCCGAAGCAGGGACCGAGACAAGGACCGCGAGGGCGAGAGAGAATATTCTCGGAGGGAAAACAGCCGCGAAAGGAGGAGACGCCGTTCCAGGAGCCGTTCCAGGTCCAGGTCGCGCTCAAGGTCGAGGTCAAGAACGCGCTCACACAGGCGGGCCTCAAGCCCAGAAAGGCCGTCCTCCAGGGAGCAGTCTCCCCAGAGGAGGGACCGCAGGGGAGGATGGAGGTCCGGACAGGGTAACGGGTCTGGTAGCGAGGGACGGAGGAACCACGGAGGCGCTGGACGCTTTGAAAACGGTGGGCCTTTGGAAAACTCGCCAGACCGCCACAGCTGGACAGAAAACCCCGACTGGGTAACGGAAAAGGTCCGCGGCGAGGCCGACAGCCGGAGCCGGGACCTGAGCGGCGGCTCGCGCTGGGAAGACCGCCGCAACCGAGGCGGCGGCTTGGAACGCAGCCGGGGCTCGGCGCGGGGCTGCAGCAACCGCAGCTTCTACAGCCAGCAGGAGGAAGCGGAAGACAACCGCTGGCAGCACCGCAACAACAACTCAGGCCCAGGCAGCGCAGGGAACGACGCCTACAGCCGCTTCAACGAGAACCGGGGCGGAGGCCGGAGGAAGGACGAGCCCGGGGAGCCTGTGTTCGACCGCTCAGGCTGGTCTTCAGCTTCCAGCTGGGCTGTCAGGAAGACGCTGCCCGCAGACGTGCAGGATTATTACTCCAAGAGGGAGAGAGGAGGGCCTGGAGTCTGGAACAGGCAAGAGGAGGAGCCGACGGCGGCAGCAGCAGCAGGTCAGTCACATGATACCTGCAACAGCCGAGCTCAAATACTGCCTGAAAGAGGAAGTCCTGACTATTGTTGAATCTGTAAAACAAAAAAAAAAAACACAGCAGAGTTACTAATGTGACAACATTCTTCCTGCACAGATGCTCCTAAAAGTGAGGCTCCTCCTCAGACCGTGCCAGGTAACGCTGCAGTGCCCGTGATGAACGTCATCCCCGCTCAGCTGAATGTTCTTCACCATCACTACCCCATGCAGGGCCCACGAGGAGCTCTGCCAGTCAGCCTGCAGCCCGCAGCGCCCTACGCCATCCCCCCTCAAGTCCCCGTGCACCTCCACCCCGCCTTACCGCTCCTTCAGGTCCCCGCCGTCGGCGCGCAGGGCCTGCCGCCGCCTCCTCCGCCGCCGCCGCCCATGCAGCAAGGCAGCCAGACGGCAGCGGCGGCACAGTCTGACGGCTTCGCCGCACAGGTAAGATCCCGAACGCGAGCGCGGCTTGCTCGCTGAGCTTCAGATTTTTAACCTCCCTCTCTCTCTCCCCTCCCCCTGTATTTCGACCTAGATGGCAAACACCGTGGTAGGTTTCGCAAAACCCGCCCTTCTTCCCACCCCAACCAAAGTGGGCGCCGCCGCCGCAGCGACCCTGAGCCAGCCGCTGCCATCCTCCACCACCCAGCCCAGCCAACACAGCAGAGCTCAGGCCGACAGCTCCAAGAAAGAAAAAGTAACCGTCGCAACTCCTACCGCCCTACACAACAACGCTTTTCATCGTGGTGTTCTGTTCCCATCCAACCGCTTTTTGTCTCTGCTTCAGAAACAACAGATCCAAGAGAAAGCTATAAGTGAAGTGAAGACGGCCATAAAACCCTTTTACCAAAGGAAGGAAATCACAAAGGAGGAGTACAAAGAGATCGTCCGCAAAGCAGTGGAGAAGGTAAACAGCACTAACTGACATTTCTCCGTCGGCTGTGGGTGATATTCCACCCATCCTTGTCCCTATTTTTAGCCATTTGTTGGTGGGATATAGAAAAGCTTTAATTAGGCTAAATGTTTGTCTGAGAGCAGAGAAAGTCTGCTGAAAAAGTACATTTAAGAGGATTGAAACACAATCTGCGGAACCGCGGTCGACCTTGTAGTTCCAGTCGACTCATTTTAAACCTGATCTTTGGGAGAATCATGAGTAGTTTGTGATCTGAGCTGGGAAAAAATACATTTGGCAAGTCTGGCTAATATTTAGACGATGGTCGTCCTGTCTGAGAAGCTCGTCCAGTCAAAATTTCAAGGGTCAGTTTAGGTTAAAGTAAATGAGACGATTAAAGATATAACCTGTTTTTATTTTTCAGGTTTGTCACAGCAAGAGCGGTGAGGTGAACTCCAGTAAAGTGGCCAACCTGGTGAAGGCCTACGTGGACAAATACAAGCGCGCCCGCAAGAAATGAACACCCCCCCCCCCACCAACGCCGCTGTTAGCATGGCCAAGAGTCCAATTTAGTTGCTTAAGTGCAATTTGTTTCTTGCTGGAATCAGGCCTCCAGACTGAATCGACGGAGAGCCACTTTTCTTTTTTTGATATTTCTACCTTTTATCAAATGAAAAAAAAAAAATGTTTTTTTTCTATAGAATTTCATATTTTGTTAGAAAAAAGAATGACCCTATCAGAAATTGTAATGCAGAAGCCCTTTATTTTGCATAGGTCGTGTGACTACTGTAATAAGCGCAGCGTAGCACGGGGACAGCTAATACTCCAAAAGCAACTCTCAGAGAACGGCAGCAGCTCATTCAATGAAGACCCCCCCCCCAAGGATGCTGGCTGGTACAACCGACTTGTTCTGTATGTTAATCTGATCATATAGCTTATTGATTAAATATTTTCAATGTTCTTTTTTTTAAAAAAAAAAATATATGATATTTCAGGTGAAATAATAGTTTATAAACATCGCCTTGCCTTTATCGATATCTGAGGCCCAGGAACGGGCCGGGATCCGGTGAGTGTGATTGTAATTAGAGCCCTGATTGGTTGAAGAGAAAGGATGACCAATCAGCAGCGAGTGGTGTAATGTAAATCGCAGATGTCGTGGGAAGGTTGGTGAATCAAAAGCTCAGCCTTTCCTTGAGTGTGTTGAATGTGGAGAGTAGTTAAATAAAAGCTGCTTCCTGATGTGTGTTTTGACTATGGTGTGACTCAAGGACTGACTGAAAACTCCATGTCTGTTGGTTTTGTTATGACTTGTGTGGCATTTGTTTATATTCGCAGGGTAATCTAGGAGAAATACACTTAGGCAATATTGTAGGTATTTTATGTCAATTCCAAATAGCTGCTAACCTGATCTTTTAAAAGGTTGTGTGGAAATTAAAAGATAATTGTGGGGGGGACGTGTATGTCTGATCTTTCAAACTATATATTTTGTGTCCTCTAGGGGGCATGGTTGTCCTACAATATTAGACATTCCACATTAACCTCACTGGCAAAGTAATACACACCAATAACCCACGTTTCTGACTATTATTAAATTTAATTGGACAAAATTTACAGGGTCTACAGTACATAGTGTTTCATTGAAACAAGTGTAACACTGCTCCTGAGGTCAAGAGATGGCTGACAGACTCTCCAACCATGATGTGCGTTAGCTGATCACGTCCGGGGCAACATAACTGAGACGAGACACTTGCCGTGTCAGCGTCTTCCACAATGTACAACAGTTTACAGAATAAACAGACAAGAATCCATTCAGTAGAAACGGAGATGAAGCCTTGCAGCTTCAGGATATCAAAGCTACTTCAGTACCACAAATTCAATAACTTGGGTTTTTGTTTAAGAGCTCCAATGTATTATTGTAAAAAAAAAAAAAAAAATGAAAGCGTATATACAGTTGAGTTCAATAGTTATATATATATACACACATATATATGTACATACAATATTTTATAAATATAGTAAAATAGATTAAGTTACATTGATTTTGTGGTCGTTCATAAATAGATGTGATTTGTTTGTGTTGGAAGCATCAGATGACATTGTTACAACTCGGCAGAATGACAAGCCGAGCCGTCGTGTTCTTCACTGTCGCAGTTCTAAATAGTGAAAGGCTCTTGTTTTTGTTGTGGTTTGGTAGGTAGGTAGCACACCTGACTTTGTCTTTTTGCAAGTTTAACAGGTACATTACGACCACGGTATGTGGTCAGAATTCAAGGTTTTGTTCCATAAAGACAAAAAAAAAAAAAAAAAAGTGAGCTCATCCCTCTCCCCAAAGAAGGGAAGCGGAAGCGGAGGTTCGGTGTCCTCCAGTTTTAGAAGCAGTAGTGTCGGGGCTGCACATGCAGCAGCACAGTCAGCAGGTTATAGAGTATGTACAGTCACAATACTGTACAGCGCCCAGTGTTGTCTTAAAAAAACGCAGGTTCTGTTGATAAATACTTCTATAACTCCAACGAGGAAGGGTAACGCCTTAGTACAATACTGATTAGGTGGTGTGGCGAGCATCCCCGATGAGCTAACGACGTTATCTGAGATGCATAAAACCGTAAGTGCTATTTAATATACAAAGATGCTCGTCAAATACGTTTTTGGCATAGTCCAAAAAAAAAAAAAAAAAAAAAAAAAAAGGGGGGGGGGGGGGGGGAGTTTCTAATCAGCCATTCCTTACCGCTAAGAGAGCCGCGTTATGTATTCTTAAACTATCTCTGATTCGAGGCACCTTTAAAAAAGTATTTGTTTTGAGCTGTAGACTAACTACGAAAGAACGTTTAAAAAAATTCAAAGGCAAAAAAAAAAAAAGAACAAAGATAAAGAGTAACAAAAAAAGAGAAAAAAAAAATTCAAGCAAAACGCCATCTTTGTGGCCTATAACGGCAAACTGTACAGAGTTCGGGTACATTCTCTTGGAATGGCATGGTTTGTTGCTCAGAGAGTCAAGACTGAGCATCGAGCGAGTTTCGCCTCTTCGCACCTTCGGGTTTGAGATCTTTGTCGGTATACACGGCCGCGGTAGTCCAGAGCCCCTCCTCTCTCAGAGAGGCACTTTAGTGCCCGTTGGCGTGCGCGTCCGGGCTGGCCGTGGCATTGTGACTCCAGTCCAAGATGATGAGGGTCATGCTGCCAATCATGACCAGGAAGCCGCAGAGCAGGAAGGCGGTAGCCTGGAGCGGAGAATGGTTTGTCATGAAATGCTTGCATTCTACGCAGATGATGACGATATGTGCGCTGCTTGTTGTCTGGCACCTCCTCACAGATGTAAATATCTTACCCCAATCTTCTGCACAGACTTCATGGATTCCTTCTTGACCAGTTTGATGTAGAATGCCGACGGCAGGATAAAGATGAGCATGGCAGCAGCAGAGGCGCCTACGCGAAGGGAGGGATTTGTTAAAACAGGTGTAAATGGAGCAAGGGGAATGTACAGTTGGAGGCTTACCGATGAAGCCAAAGATGTCCCTGATGGTGGGGACGAAGATGACCAGGGCGTTGGTTCCGCTTAGCAAGGCCAGGGTGATGATGCTGTGACGAATCCAGCTGAATTCCTTGGACGCACACAGGAGCTGATTGACGGAGGTACGAATCTATAGCCAAAAAAAAAAAAAAAGTGAATGAACTACCCCGTTCGGGTGACGGCAGTAATCCCGAGATCTATTTCGCCGCCACTTACGGGGAAAAGCACCACGGGGACGGTGAGGGTGACGGCGGCCAGCACGGCCAGTCGGACGATCAGCAGAACCACGTCGGTCTTGAACACCTTGGAGTAGGTGTGCAGCATCTCGGGCTCCACGTGTGCTGTGGACAGATGGCAAAGAGCTTTTAGCTACACCGGGCTAAAGCTGCTAGCTCTCTGACACTAACTTTTAGTCATCCTCAAGCTAGCTTCCCGAAAGAAATGATTAAAACAGTAATACTGATTGCAACAGCGCTGTTATTCCCTTTTTTTTCATCTCAGAGCATACTGTCTGTTTTTTTTGTTGCCACACCTCAGCATACCGTTCTGAACGGTTTCGTAAATGCTTTCGTAACTGCTTGCGGTGCAGATCCGAGAACCCACCCACAACTGTTCCTCGCAAGGAAATATTTGCCAATGTCCTTGTATAAGACTCTGGGATCATTTTAATACATGCACACAGATGGTTGTTCCACCGGAACATATCAACAGAATGGGACGGCGGTCAGCTGGGCGGTTCACACGCTGCCATAACAAGCCCATTTCGTCCCTTCGTAACGTGCTTCACCCGTTATCGAATGACTCCGTTGTTTGCCTGTTTGCGCATCCTCGACACTCACCGTTGAAGGTCAGGTATCCAAAGACAGCAGCCAGCAGGTACATGAGGAACATGGCCAGGAAGGACACGTTAGCCACACCCTGCATCTTCTTACGCGAGCGGCTGTTCGGGGTGGAGGAGAAAAAGGTTCAAGTCAGAGGACTGGTTTTTTTTTTTGTTTCTTTTTTTTTTTTTGCCCGTTGGCCTGATGACGCAAGCTCACTTACTCTTTGAGCTCCTCGTACATGGGCAGGATGGAGGGGTGGCACACGAAGGCAAACGTCAGGATGGGAACGGCATACACAGTCTGCGGGATGGGACAAAGCGTTCAAATGCAGACCCTTAAATGCGACGCACTTTTGTCGCCACCTAGTGGTGCTTTGTAGATCTTCACCTGAGAGTTGAAGACAAAGTATTTCGGCTTGCAGGCGTCCTCGCTGTAGTCCACGGCCGTGGTGTTCAGCTGCGAAAGGGTGGCGTTCAGGACCTTAATGGTGTCGTTCACGGCTTCGTCCATAGGCAGAGGGCACGGGATCTGGAACTTCTTGATGATCACCTGGACGGCAAATTAAAAACAGAACATTTACAAACGACTCCGCAGAGTACGTGAGGAATGAGGAAGGGTTTTCTAAGTTCTACTCACCACGATCAGGAAGAACACCATGCACAGCAACGACAGCCCACTTGTGTAACCAAGGTAACCTGTGGAAGGAAACGCAGACAGCTGTGACCTACACATTCTACCAGGGTTTGTCGTTCACGTCATCAAACCATAACTGATCCACCAGATACACAGCACACACACACACACACACACACACCTTGTACTTCTATCTTTGTGATTACTTAAATAGCCATGATACAGTCCCCAGGTCCTCACCCTTAAGCTAGCGTCCCCAATTGACTCCCTAACCTAAACCCAATTCTAACCACGACCCCAAACCACATTTTTGACTTGAAAACAGTCCTTTGAAGTTGTGACCAACAGTTGGTACCACACACACACACACACACACACTCACACTGCTTACCCAGGTTTCGGAGCAGCGACAGGGGGAGGATGATGACCAGTGAGACCAGCAGCACCAGGTAGTCACCATTAGTGTACCACTCTCTGCAATGCAGAAGGATAAAACATTCAGAAAATAAACAACAGAGCGGAAGCCGGCCCAGCATCATGCTGCCCTGCGCGGGATGACGCCACCCAGCGACACAAATAGATTCGGCAAAGCACGAGCGCATCAATTTTTGAAGTGGCGAGCGCGGCGGCGGGCTCATCTGTGAGCGCGTTCCTGAAAGAACCCTCTGAGAGAACGCTGGAATGAGCTGAGTGAACTAAAAGGGCGCTTTCTTCTCCCCTGCAGGCCTTGCATCAACTATTTATTTCTTCCTTATGTAAATCTCAAATCTGGCTATCTGGGATCGCTACTGCTGCTAATCTTGTGTGACGATCGCGAGAACTGATGTTTACTCACCCGTTGCTGCTGCCAAGAAAGGCTTGGATGACGATCGGCAGCTCGTATTTGACGATGTACAGGTAGCTGGACATGGCTGCGAAGGCAAAAAAAAAAAAACAGAGTTGGGAAACATTTTCCGAAGAGAAGATTCGGAGCTGCTCGGCATCCTGGGTGCTAAAAACTCCAGCTTTAGCTTCGAGCCTCACCTCCGATGTTCTGCATGGTGATGGAGCAGGAAGCGGCGAGTTTCCCCGGCATCCCGAAGGCTTTGTAACCGAGCTGCTCGTACACCAGCGCGCCTGAAAAGGACGGCACGGAGGTTCGTTATTTATGTAAGACCTCTAAAAGCCGCTGGTTCTGATTCTGTTAGCACCACCTCACCTCCTTCGTTGGCTGTTTTCAGCAGCAGGTGAACAGAGTACAGGGAGAAAATGGCCACTGCCACGAGGAGAATCCTGCAAACACAAGACAGGGACCCTCAGCCGGACGTTCATTATAGCCTAAATTGGCTCTATATTGGTTAAATGTCTTGTTTGTGAATAGTCCCCATGCTAAACATCGCCCACAGTTTATTTCATCTGGTCCAACGAAAGACCTTGAACGCAGCATCGGTCTGCAGGTTCAGCACAAACTGTTTCCGAGCACAGTATCGCCTTTATGTCCTTGAGCCAGCGCTAGGTATTAATAGCGCACACGAAGCTTCATCTCCGGCACATTTGGGAGCCGAGACAGGGCTGCGCGGTCAACCTCGCCTCGGCGCGGGTCCTGTCAGTAAAACTCCACCGACCTTGTTCGTCCTCCTGCCTACGAGGTTTGCATAACACACCCATACACGAGATTATCTCTGCTATAAGATTTTTACTCCTTCCACTCCCTGTGTGTAAACTGACACCATCACTATGACAACAGCTTCAGAACACTTCCTGGATACGAATCTTATTTTTAAAGCTTTCAAATAACAAATTTATTGTTTTAAAATTAAAAAAAAAAAGAAAAACTTCCCCTAAAACTGTATCTTTGGCTCATTTTAGATCTTTTTTTACCTCCACGTCCCCTCTGAACATCAGCCGCCGCTGACGCTTTCCCTCCTTTATCGCGGTCTCGCCGTAAAGTGACTATTTGCTCAGGAATATCTGAAACATTCAAGGATCCAGGAAGAAGACGAGCACAGAGTGAGTCAGAAGAGTGCGTGTCACTTTCTAACAACGTTAATCCTCGTGTTCGTGAACAGTCACTGGATGCGTGATCGCGATGGAGGAAACCGTCTGTTATGGTTGCGTTTACAGACGAAAACACAGCTTTATCTTCAGCAAACGTGATCGCAGTGTGTAGCTGTGAAAATCTGATCTAAAAACCCTCCACCTGCCCGTTCTCACCTCACCTGAACAGCGATTGTTTGATTGTTTTTACCTCGTTCCGCTGACATACTGACATTGTTTTTTAAGCATTTCTACCTCTTTTTTTTCTACCCACAGCACACAAATCCTTGAAACACTCACACGAACAGGGCGATGCCAGTGTTGGCCATTGCGTACGAAAGGCCCAGGATGCCGCTGCCCATGATGGCGTTGCTAAGGTTGAAAACGGACATGCCAAAGGAGGTGTTGCCCTGATGCTATTGAGAAGAAGAAAAAGAAGAAGAAGAAGAAAATAGAAGTTAAAAATGCAACATGGCAGAAGAAGGACTTTAAATTCAGATGAGGAAAAAAACTTACATATTCAGTCTCGTACTTCTTCTTGCCCAGGTTGTGTTCAGGGAGAAAGTTTTGGTTTTCAGCAGCATCCATGTCAGCGTACTGACTGTGTGCAAACACACAATGGAAATAAACCCCGTGTCTTCAGGATGGTTTCTGATACGTGCTTAGAGGAAGTCACCTCTGAAAGCCAGTCTCACCTGCACAATGGGACTTTCTTGGGACACTCTCGGTATGGGTACTCATTGCTGTTGGTGCTGCTGCTGTCTTCTTCCGGAGAGATGTTGAAACGGCTCATTTCCGTTTTGGTGGAAGGTTGTTTCATACTGAACGTTCCAGAGCACCAAAAAACAAAACAAAAAAAACAAAACAAAAAAAAAGGGAAATAAAAATATCAATTAGTCTTTTCCCTGCATTTCTAACACATCCCCCCTGCGAGAGTCTATCATTCGCTCTCGCAGGTCATGTGACTTTCTTTCTATAGAGGGGGAGTTAGAGAGAGAGAGGTGGGGAGGAGGGGGGGGGAGAATGACGCACCGGCTGTGGAAAAATACCAGACCGGCTTTCGCGTCCACCAGAGAACCTGAGCGTCAAGGTTTAAAGGGAAAGAATGGAAAAACCGCACCGAGTGGTATTTACGCACATTTCCTCCCGGAAAATTATTCTAATTGTTTTTATGGAATGTTATCATGATACGGGAAAACTTGCCATACCAAACCAATAGGACATTTCTCGGACATTTATGAATCATATCATAAAAAATGAAGGCGTTTCCTGTGCAATTTTAACATTTAAATATTAGCGCGGACAGTCCTAAAGATCTGTAACGGATGCGCAAAGGCGCGGCGGCGGATCAGATTCGCTTCCAGGGAAACAATGGCACGTGTTGTCCTTTTATGGGCATGGGTGTCAGCGTGTGGCGGGGGATCACGCCGTAGTCTCCGACTTTATAATTATGGCTCATTTAAAAAAAATCCCAGACTCGCTCCAATGGATTCCCTTTTTAACCAACGATAATTACCCACATGGCGATGTGGCATCGCGTCTCCGCGTCTGCCACTGCAGGATCACGATGTCGCCTCCTCCTTTATTTATTCAGTTATTTTGGGCAGGGCTGACCTAGCGATGAGTAGCCGCCCAGCCTATTGTCTAATATCTGGCATTTGGATGAAACAATTACGCATCTAATGCGCAAATATCCTTTAAATGTACACTCATAAAACCCAAAGAGCAGATGGGCTTAAAAAATAAGCTTTTTATTATGACAGAAAAAAAGCAGAATGGTTATCTATAGATCAAAAAAAACAAAAAAAACATAAATGTAACCTCTCACTTTTAAATACTTAGAACATTCTGTCATAAATCGTGACGCGGACATGGAAACATCAGTCAGCTCCATGAGATGCCGGCATTCTTACCTTATGGAGATCTGAATGGATGTCTGTAAAATCCTCCCAGTAAAAAAAGGAACAACAAATGGTTTCTTTCTTTTAAAAAAGATTCCTTTGGTGTCTTTAGGTTTAAAACAATAAATTAAAAACAAAAAAAACCCCGCGTGAACAGGCTTGTATCACACAGGATCCGATGCGGAAATGAATCAATTGATGAAACCAGAAACTATTTGGATACAAATATCGGAACAAAGCAGCCGACGTGTAAATTTAACAATTCAAATTGGCCTTTATATGTTTACTATTTTTAATTTCCTGGCGTGGAACGCGCAGAGAAGATGAGCCCGTTCTGGTGGAGGAGGGGGAGCGCTCGCACCCTTTTATAAGATGAGCGTTGCATCAGCCTGAAGGGAGGAGTACGGTAGCGGTGGGAGGAGGTGACTTCTCCACACACACAGCAGTAATGTATGTGTGTGTATGTGTATGTGTATGTGTGTGTGTGTGTGTGTGTGTGGGGTGGCTGTGTAAATAAACAGAGCAGCGAGTGACCCAGAGAGGATCCCTCCTGGAAAACCCAGGCACTGTTGGACTTTATACCACTAAACTATACCATCGAAATCTATAAAAACATCACCCACGCCGCAATCACCCTCCCGATGTGCAATTAATATAAGTTGGAATTCTTGTGGTTGTTTGAAAGATGCATTTTATTTTGGAAAAAAAAAAAAAAAAAAAAAAAACTGGACAGGGAATTCTATGATCTCTTGACCCCTTTTGCCAACAGGACCTGATGAGAATCTCCTCTGGCAGCGTGAAAGGAGCTTTTGAAAAGTCACTGTGGAACTTGTATCGACCCGAGTGTTTATTTCTGTTAGTTCAAGGGGAGACGCACTCGCAAATGTCCTGGACGTCTGTCACTCTATATCAGCGTGTAAGCCGAGCTTCAAAAGCAGACCTTCCAGTCTGGGAGGATATGTCACTCTCTCCTGCTCACACACACACACACACACACACACACACACACACACACACACACACAGAGTCATGTGATAGGTCATCCTAAGCCTCATTCACACAGTTGGCTTTCTCCTTGCCTTACACCACTATTTATGTGCCTACAGGTTTTTAATTTTTAACTAACTTAACTTAAACAGCTTCTGTCCCCCTCTGCTGGTTGGCTGCAGTGAATAATAATAATAAAAAAAAAAAATCCCCATCTTGTTCTCTTTTTCCAGCTTCTAAGTTTCATTGCACTGCTGCCTTTTACGGACAATTCGGGATCATCTGGCCGCTTCCGGACGGAAAATCCTCCCATAATGCAGTTAAAAAGGTGAACCGCCAACAGCTGACAATAAAGAGCGCTTTCTCCTCTAATATATGTTATGCAGCATCTTTAGATCTAAAAAAAAAAAATGTCTCGCATTCTCGCTCTGTGGACATTTAACCTTGCTTGCATACAGCTGCAGAAAGTAAGCTCCTCTGAGAAATAGAGTTCTGAGAAATAATCCGATTCCTCATTTTAAAAATACTATTATATCTTTAACTTGTCATAACAACAAAGTGTAGGTCACATGAACCAGAGTGGGGAACCATTTTTAGAGGAAAAGACAACAGGTTTCTCTGGTTGGGTTTGAGCAAAGGTGGACATATTGTTGCTATTGTCGTTCTTCTTTCGTGTTTTTCTTTTGTCTCTTCAGTACTGTAGCGAAAGCACACACTTTGTGCATTCTTGTGGTCTCAGTCACACATGCGGAAGGCTGTGTGTGGCTCTCTGAGTGCCAGCCTTTGTTCGGGGGCTTTAGCTCGACCCTGCAGATATAAGAAGGATCAGAAAAAGTAGAGCGTGGAGGTGGGGGCCGCGAAGGGCGCTGAAGGACAATGTGGTGTGAGCACGCTGCACTGGTGCACACAAAATAAATGAAACCAGGCTGCCATCACCCAAACTTGTCCTGCCACTCA
Source organism: Pao palembangensis (assembly GCA_015343265.1). Taxonomy (NCBI): domain Eukaryota; kingdom Metazoa; phylum Chordata; class Actinopteri; order Tetraodontiformes; family Tetraodontidae; genus Pao; species Pao palembangensis. Next base: position 3,320,142 of record CM027098.1, on the reverse strand, counting down.
AACCGCCACCCTGACGGTACTTTTTTAGTGTCAAGTTGACGCTGATGCTAATGCTACACAGTGCTGCCTTTGTCACATGGCGCACCAACGCCGAGAGCCATTTCTGGGATGTTTGAGGGGACAAGGCTCTCACTGACACCGCCTGGACTGAGATTCTACCTCGTAGCCTAACACTGGGTGTGTGCAGACAAAGGTGCTTACTCACACCCTCACTCACACCTTCAGAGTTAAAATATTCGACTGCACATTCCACACACTTATACACATATAATTTATTGCAATAGAATTCACTTTAAATGATTCTTGCATGTCCACCGCGTGATTTCGAGGCATTTTGAGCTAATTTCGTAGCTCCTTTGTTTGCTGTTTAAACTTGTGACTCAGTGTTTGGCCAGGTAACGCTGATATTGTTAAACTTGACGTGTGTGTGTAAACATCTAACCAAAGATGTGTCTGTTGTGCTCACCGATGCACCCTGTCCTTTAAAATGATGACCACAACCACAAGGACGGGATAATATAAACGTGTCTTTGCACGTACAGTATGTCCAAAAGTGATGTAAAGTTTTTTTTTTTATTTTTCTGCTAGCCTGAGTCCCAAAAATGTTTTTATTTCTTTGTTTCTTTCCTCCCTGCGACCCAAAGTGTGGCTAAAGCAGGCACAGGAAATGGATGGATGGATGATTCTTTCCTCACCCTCTCCTGTAATTAGAAAATCAGTGATCTGCAGGCATCCAAGACCCAAGTCACGACTCCTTTAAACAGGATTAACAATATTTACACATGCTAGTCTGGGCTGGTTGAACTTGCCCTGATGAGTCTTTTTTTTTTTCCGTTTGCTTCTGGATTTGGTTGTAGTTGTTTCCCATGTGAAGCCTTTAGGATTAGCCGTGCCCTAGACGCACTTAAGTCACACTGAAGTTTGTACTGTTTAATTAAAATGGGAAAAAAAAAGTGAAAATGAGGAAGTAAATAAGCACAGTGAAGCTATGTTGTTTAATAAAAAAGAGCTCGTGATGGAATCCTTTGTTCACCTGGCTGCATTTGTAAATTGTAACCAAACAGAAACGGGGACTACAGGCTGTCTCCGGCAGCTTTGTTTTGAAACGAAAACCGACATTTGTCCACCTGCTCTGACTCGACAGCGGTCCTTGTTCCTCGATGGGGCATTTGCGGAGAACTGCACCCGCTCACCCTGCCCGCAAAACTAATAACCTCCTTGTCCGCCCTCCGCTGTCTTGCGTAAACCCATTGCCCGCTGACCAAACGAATACCTCCCAGGACATCGTATATAACCGTGCCAGTCCCCCGCCAAGCACCCCCTCCTGCGTCCTGACCAGATCGCTAACATGGCTGTTCTCCACCTGCTCGACTCCCTCCAGCCTATAGGTATTAACTTTTCATTTTTCCTGACTTTGGAAGGGGGATTTTCTTCCTCTCTGACCTGACTCACCCCATCCCCACTGTGAGGGTTCTAGGAACGAAGGGATCTTTATTACAGCACAGGCGGGCCTCTCTTTTCTGTCCTTTCGGAGATCTCACGATCGGTTATGCTATGTAGGCCAAAAAAAAATAAAAGAAAAAGAACGGTCATTGGGTTTTTCCTCCACTGTCTGTGCGTGTGAAGATCCACCAGGATCGGAGGTGTGAGGGGGGGGAAACGGCGTTTCTCTCATCTGAAGATTTAAGTATTCAAATCGACAAGATGGTGCCGTTTGGATACCTGGCATAACATCATTCCACATCTCTTTCCTCTGACGTGTGTTGCTTTTAGCAGACATTCCTTGTTTTGTAGGTGTGTTTGCACATCCGAGTGCGCAATGTCGGCGCAAATGTGGCCGCCCCCTGACGCGGGCGACACAAAGGCCACTGGTGGCCATCAGACTGAAAACCAAACAACGACACCGGAGAAGTGAGTTGTCTTTTGGAAACCGTGTCATGTCGCTCACATCCCTATCAGACGTGAGGCCTGGGATCGGGATCGGAGTCGCAACGTAAACATTCCTTAGCCAAACAAGACCTGCTAACACAGTGGGAAAAGCCCGCGAGGGTTCGATGGCCAGCGCTAGAAGCTCAACACAGTTTGGACTGAGCTCGAGCACGTTTGCCCCAAGTGTCACAACCAGTTTCGTTTTTCTGACTGATCCCTGTGCGGCGCACATCCCAACCCGTCCTGGATCCCAGCGTAGCGATTCGTAGCATTCGGACACGTCATTAGCAAGCATTAAATTCTAACCAGCTATTAGCTCAAGTTTGATTCATGCAATCAGCAATTTAGATTTGAACCTCAAAATGTTGATCTGAAAATAAGGCAATGAAAACTCTTGGGTAACTCCACCACAAATCAGCAACTGTGTTTCAATTTCCACTAATTTTAGATGTTTCCTTCCCTTTTCTTTCAACTGTTCCACAGAGCGCTAAGTTAGCAAGCATCCCCCTTCCTCCGCGTCCATTCTCCAACTCTTCGTGTGACCCGCAAGATAAAATCTCCCTCCAGCTTTCTACATTAATTATTTCATTTGGTTTTCGCAATGTCTCGATGTGCTGGACCATCTCTTGATTCAGGAGAATTACATTAGTAATCCGCTTAGTGGTGGGAAAGTGGTTTAGCGCGCACATTCTTTATGACAGGAGCACAAATGGGGGATCACGCTAGCCTTAGGGGCCCCGGAGGGGAGGCCACTCGTCTCGCTCTGCGAAAACTTTCCACCCAGGATTGACCAGGGCCGGTCCTGTGAACCCGCTGACTCTGCTGCGGGGGGCGTAATTGAGAGAGGATGAAATTGAGACTATTTAAAAAAAAAAAACATAGAGAGAGACAGAAAGAGAAATCGGGCCAGAGTTCGTGGACGATTTATGCGTTTTTCTGTGGGCCGTTGTGAGGCTTACGGGTTTGTTAAAAGCAACACTGTACTACGATCAGAGTGTCGAACCGCTGCCTACAAGCTTTTAGCGCAGTCACAGTGCTACTGCAAATGAATTCATATTCATTCCGCATCTTGTTTGCCATGCTAGCGCCTTCCCCATGCACTTCCTGCACAGATGAGCAGGTAACACCGCCCCCCCCCCCCCACAACCCACAAACATAACCAGGAGAAGTAAAACTGTGAAGATGGCTGTCTCGCTTTCACCGCACACTCACATGGCTCCAGCTCTGAAAACGTGAATGGAAATGCGCTTTTCCCACGCGAGCAGCCGAGCAGCAAATGGAGTTAAGTCAGTTCGCTGTGCAGGGCGAACGTAGGGCACCGCTTTGCCACAGGAATTAGGAGTAGAGCAGAGACTGAGAGGATTAGGAGGATACACCCTAACACACACACACACACACACACACACACTCCTATCCTTGCGAGGACCTTTATAAATGTAATCCATTACCCTAACCTAACCCCGTCTTAACCCTTTTTTGACCAGCCCAATTGCCCCCACTTAGCTATATGTCCCCACTTTGCTAGTACATTGAGGATTTTGGTACTCAGTAAGACACACAAACACACACAGAAAATATTCCTGGAAAACCCACCATGCTCATGATGTTCTGTTTAAGCGGTCAGTACATGAGCACTACTCAAGCCAGCAGGTTACGTCCATGTGGTGATGTTTCAAACCAAGCATGCGCGCATGCATATCTCCGAGAATGCTGGCCAGGTATGAAATCATATGACATTTGGATGCATGCACTACTGTCTGCGAGTTTCATTATCATAGGGCCGGAATTAAAAAAAAAAAAAAAGCCTCTGGTTTGGTAATCTACCTAGCAACACAAAGCCACAAAGCGTGACGCCGTAGCCAGTTACCCACAGCAGCTTATGCGGTTCAATGAATGGTTCGAGAGAAAATGCACATTTCACTGTAATAAATGAAACCTAGCATCCACTTTTTGTATTGTAGTCTGCATCTACAGGCTTGAGGGTAAAGCAGGAAGTCGGAAACGCTTCACTGCAAGGCCGCCGCTCTAACCACCGCGCCATCGTGTAGGAAGATACCGCCTCCCGCCGTCTGTGCAGGTGCACGAAAACAAACTGACCGACGCCGAGTGGAGCTGAGAAAAAAGCCCCGGTGTTATTTTTTTTCATTCTGCAGTGCGTTTTGAAGGTGAGATGAGTATCTGTGCCATAAAACCTCAAATTATTTTAATCGTAGTGGAAAATGTATCAAGAAGACGATCCTCTGCCTCCGTCTGTATGCTAATGCGCTCTCAAGAGAGGAAATACTTTGGCTCTGACAGTTGGGTAAAGTTGAAGAGGGCGTTCTAAATCGAGTCTTGTTTCCAGGAATAGGAAGTGCTGCGAAACCGTGTCTTTTACGATAACACAGTTTTTAAATAAAGGCTAGAGGCCCCTCGGCGAGGTCACTGACAGTCACATTTGAGCTGGTCTTATCATCGAAAAGCAAAGTTAAAGCTGGGTTGTCTTTGTGGGGTTTGTTTGTTTTGTTTGTTTGTCTATTAGGTCTGCGATGAGCTGGCGACCTGTCCCAGCTGGACCCGTCTTCTTGCGGGATAGGCCTCAGCCCTCTCCCGACATCCCTTTAAGGGGAAAAGTGGTAGGAGACGGATGGATGATTTGTCTTTGTGGGAAATTATTTGGGTTTCTAACCAAGGACAGGGCCCATCCAGGTAGCAGGACACGACGATCCACTGACACATTCAACAGCTGGAAGGATTTCCACCCAACAGCCTATTTGGTGGGCTGTGTGTGTGTGTGTGTGTGTGTGTGTGTGTGTGTGTGTGTGTGTGTGAGGGTGTGGGGCATATGGTTCCAAAACATTGATAAGCCCTCTCCTCCCTTCTCCTCTCCTCTCCTCTCCTCCCTTCTTCTCTCCTCACTCCTCCCCTCCTCTCCTCTCCTCTCCTCACTCCTCCCCTCCTCCCCTCCTCTCCTCTCCTCTCCTCTCCTCCCTCCTCCTCTAAAGTTGTTTGCAACCCTCAACCTCCTCCTCTCCTCACCTCCTCCTCTCCCTCTCCTCTCTCTCCCCCCACCCTCCTCCCTCCCCTGTCCTCCCTCCTCCTCTCCTCCTCTCCCCCACCCTCCCCCCTCCTCTCCTCCTCCTCCCTCCTCCTCCCTCACCTCCTCCTCCTCCTCTCCCCACCTCCTCCTCCTCCTCCCTCCCTCCTCCTCCTCCTCCTCCCTCCCTCCTCACCCTCCTCTCTCCTCCCTCTCCCTCCCTCACCCTCCCTCCTCCTTCCCTCCTCTCTCCCTCCTCCTCTCCTCTCCTCTCCTCACCCTCCTCTCCTCCCTCCCTCCTCACCCTCCCCCTCACCTCCTCCCTCCTCCTCCTCTCCTCTCCTCTCCTCCTCTCCTCTCCTCTCCTCCCTTCTCCTCTCCTCACTCACTCACTCGCTGCGTAAATACAGTTTAACTGAATAAAATATCCTGACAAATTAAAAAAAAAAAAAAAAACCAAAAACGAGACAACGAAGGAAATGTGCTTCTGTTTTGAACCTCTCATTTTTACAAGCTTTCTTGGATTCCTTCCCTCTGACATTTTACTCTGCTGTACGTGTGTCAGCGTGCGTGTAGTGTTTGGTAGGACGCTGTGATCCACTTCGCTGTGTTCCTCCACGCTGGAATGTGCTGCCATGTTTTCGACGTCATCTTTTTTTCCTCAGAGCTTACAAATGTAGCTACTTTTGTGTGAGTTTAGACGATGGAGCGTTGACATCACAGTGAATCAGCACTTCTCCCAAAGCTAAACGTAGGCGTCAGGTTGACGTGACGCGTCATTCCAGGCTAATCTTTTATGTCGAATGTGTCCCGGTTTCGCTCTGGTGCGAGAGGCCACGTTCAGCCCCAGGAGTGGGCGATTTTTTTTTGTCAGCCATCGGGCGGATTTTGCTGCCCTTTTGACGGAACGGTTCCATGAAACGGCTTGAAATGCCATCTGGGAAGTGGTCTGTCTTTACTTTACTTGGATTATGCAATTGTGACTTTGCATTACAGTGGAAAAAAAAAAAAAAAAAAAAAAAAGCAGCAAAGCATTTGCTGCTGGTCCCACGGCTGCAGGTCGTCGGCCTCGGAGCTACTGCAGCCTCCAATTATACAAAAAAACCATGCCAGATCCGTTGCTTGGTTACGCTTTCGGTGTCAGATGACCTTTAAGTGGATTCTAAGTGAGTCCAAAGTGCGAATGTGACAGATTGATTTGAGTCTCTGTGAGAAAGTACAGCCTGGTCGGTGGGTGCTGAGCAGCGCTGAAGGACACTTACATAAGACTAGATGCTTGAGGTAGCCATCTTGTGTCCACATTGGTTATTGTTGGCTCATATTGTCACTCTCAGCCTGTGTTGGACACGCTCCGTGTGCTGATTCATCATGACAAGTCAGATCAAGGAGGCGGATCAGGTCTTTAATAAAGGAACGGAACGATCCAATCACTCAACTTCCTCAATCACAAAAGCTGCAGTCGTAAAACTGCCCCGATACAGCTAATGTGAGAGGTGTGATCGGCCGCTGATTGGCTCCTAGCGCATACGTACAAAACTTTCTTAGCCGCCCAAGGCCAAACATTCCTTCTGTTATCTCCATTTGTGCTGTTTGGCGTGAAGCTAATCGCCGTTGCGTAACGCTATATCTGGGACCGAACCTGCTGCTCAGACCGAACTGAACTCTGCCAAATATTCTGATCTGACTCAAGTCAGGAAATTTGACGATTAGCCCTAAGTGTCCTCTAATTCCACAGTTATCGCTTTGTTGAATTATAGGGTCAAACATTCAAAGAAAGAAGCAATAATTATTTTCAGTCCAAGTGAGCACAAAGCTGCATAAAACACAGCTTGCTCGTTTCCATAGCAGCCCCGCTCCGCGTTCGTTCCTAAAGTGTAAAGTGCCCTTACCTAAAGCACGATTGAAACCAGGCTTATTTTGTAAGTCGGGCTAATTCAAAGCTGCAGGAAATTCCATAAGAGATGGCTGCAGTCCTCACGTAGATTTTTTAAAATGTGCACTTTTGTGTCGCGAAACCTTCATTATAAAGTCACGAAACCAACCAAAGCCCTGTTTGTTCCGGGACTTTCCTTAGAACAAGTGTAAATACTGACATCGGAGGACGTAAACACAAGTTGCACAAACACTGTCGTCATGTACATTATTGACATCCTGCAGCCTAACTGGTGTTTCCAAGTTAAATATTTGCCTGTGATGTATGACAGAGGGCAACGGTCTGAAGAGACACCATTTGGTCATGTGACAATTTTGTTTTTCCTTTCGCACCGCTTCTGAAATCCGCGGGTGACACAGCAAAGTGTCCCAGAGTTTACATCTCCTGTGTATATCAAGTACACACACACACACACACACACAAAAGGCAAGACTTTTTTTTTTAAGCCACTTCTGAATTAAGGAAAAACAAATAAAGTTATCTTTATTCAGTCTCCAGTGATCCTAACATCACCAGAATGGAATCATCGTGTTTCATTCACTTGTCAGGTTATTTTCCTAACAAACAAACAGATGAACGCTGGCTATCACATAAGCTCCTTGGCGGATGCCAACAAAAACACATTTCAGATTATGATTTTTACGCATTTATTAACATAACATCTACTCTTAGACGAGCTGGAGATAGATACCTTTAAAAAAGGGTTAGGGTTAAAAGACCTAAATAATTACATTCCCTTATAAATCCATCCATTTCTGAACCGTCCTTAAATTCCTCCTGGCTTCTATCCACAGAGACGTTAATAAGCCCTTTTAAATGAAAGAAGGCGGAATCCTCCAGTATTTTGGAATTTCTTTAATATATCCATTACATCAAAGCATTTGACGTTTGTCTTTGTTCTTCTACATGAATTTTTTGCGTTATTACAGGCAGAGACACACTTGACCCACATCGGAGGAGGATTCTCGACATTTTTCTCCTGTAAATTCTGGTATTTCTTAATAATGACAAACATCCTCCTCTCAGCAACCTTTGTACTGCTTTGTCATTCATGACTATAAAAGCAATAAATGCTCAGCGAGTGACGAATCTCTCTTTTGTCCTGCCCCCGCCGCTGGATACTTAATCAACCATAACCGTAAAGATAACAGCACGTTGTTAAAGGTCTCAAAGAAAGTTTGGCGGCATCTTAAAGTTAACAATTTAGATAAAAAACAAAGATTCCTGCCGGTGAACAAACTGTTAAATGCAAAATCGTCTCCAGATGCTTCACAAACCCCCATAAAGCAGCAATGGCGGGAACAAAAAAAAAATAGCCTTTTAACAGGGCAAAACCTTGAGCAGGACCAGGGTCATGAGAGAAAGTGGAGATAAAAATGATAAAATGCTAGCCAAAAATGAGACGTCGTGAGTGAAGGTCAAACCGGATGCCAATTCAGTTCGAGTTAGGGGCATTCAAAGTGCGTGTGCTGTTCCACTGGTTTCACTGGTGTCATCTCATTTTTCTTAGGGGTTAAGAATTATGCGTGCTCTGGCATTCCAGAAGATCTATACGTCCTTGTATCCTTCAGGTTCCAAATATCTAATAAATATTTTAAGGAAATTTTGATTTTGTTCATTGTGAATCCAGGAGATCCGGGAGGGGTGCTTGAGTGGTTTGCTCCGCTTCTTCAGGGTAGGAAAATGGACGACGTTGCGCCCAACCGTGTAAGACTGCGGGGTTAGAGTTCGGCGTCTGCAAACATAGCACATTTCTTTAGGGGCGCAATGGGCTCAGGGGGCGAAGCAAAACAAGCGGAGCGGCAAGGCGAAGGGGCGGGTGTTCTATCACAACTTCACCTGCTGGTGAGAAATCAATGGAGCTGTCCGCTTTGATGGAGGCGATGTTTGGGAGGACGTGATGTTCGCTAAAGGAAACGGGGAGGGGGGATTTTCTGACGCCGGAGGAGAGCACAGAGCGGGGCTGCTGAAGGCCTCTTCATGATGAAGAACTTTAGATACTGAGGAAATATACTATCCCTTACATTTGATTTATTTTATGCTGTCATCATGTCTGCGAGGTTCTAAGCTAACAGGTATACACCTTAGCTTTGGCTGTCCTCTCGCACCAAACTGTGGCTTCTGTCACCTTGTTGCCGCCTTTGACGCCGCGCGCGTGTCCGAGAACAACCTTCCAGTAAAAATGCCAAGCGACGGGCCGGTCTGAGCCGTGACACTTCCCACCTCCCTGGAACTGCCAAGTACCTGCCGAGAGGTGACCTCGATTCCAATTCAACGTGCACAAAACAGGCTCGTTTCTCCTCGCTATCCTGGAACATTCTGGAAAAAAAACAACAAAACAAACCAGCGTTCCTACAAAAATTAATTATGTGTGTGTGTGTGTGTGAGACATGTGAGGAAACTTTTGCCTGCAGCAGTTAGCGGGGTTAATATTTGGATCTACTTATACGTGTTGTTCGTTCCAGCTCACTTAGCTGAGTCTTCAATTATTATTTCGTTGCCTTTGATTTTTTGTTTTTGACAGTTCATTTCTATTTTTACTTCCTGTCTGCTTATATAAGCCATTGAATCTCTGTCATAAAACTGAACGGGGGCCCACCTTTAGGCACTAGAAGACCACCTAAAGTCATCTTTTTGACCCCCGCATAGTGCCAGCTGTCGGCTTTTATTTTGGTTTGAGGCACCAGACTCTTTATCCCCTCTCTCCAATAAAGCATTTCACAGCCGGAACAGTTTCGCTAGCATCAGAATCGACGTGCGCGACAGCATTCTCTGAGCAAAACGGTGATTTAAGGCAACATGCAAATGCACAAATTATATGTACACAAAGAAATAACTTAATTACAGGGCATGTAAATTGTTACTTTTAACCCAGTCAAAAAGTCAAAACCCCATCTCTACACACGTACACACACACACACACACACACACACACACAGAGTCACGGTTAGCTTGCAGAACACCGTTTAAGGCACTCTATAGCTCTTTTGTTGGCAGCCCCACCCGTTTGTTTAAGTACAGTAAATCAGGCTAATCTAAGCTCTTTTGCTATGCGACTGGTTTGACTCCAACCTCTTACTGACTGGTGCCACTCAGGCTTTTTTTTTTTTTTTCCCACACAAGTTGGTTATTAACAGTAAGCGTTTTCCCAGGAATTTCCTTCACTGTAGGGAACAGCACGGTTAATCCACATGAAAAGAAGATGGATATTGGAAGAAAAAAAAGAAGTGGTTGAGTTGAGAAGAGCAAAGAACTGAGAAACAAGGGAAAAATAATGGGGAAAAAAAACCTTTGTGTTGGTTTAGGTTGCTTTTTTTGTGCGATTTGGACACAAAGAAGCCGTGAACCAGGGCTCCCTGGTCGCCTTGCTTTCATTTAATAACAGAAATGATGAGTCACAGTGACTTTAGACACACCCCGTGCATGCGAGAATTAAACTAAAGCCAAGCGGAGGGAAACGTAAGCACCGTAGGTTCATTTGTGCATGAGAGGTTGACCGAGAGGGACCCTAAACGAACGCAGGCAGGCAGAAACGGGTCAAAGCTCGTCTGTGCCGTGCGATCCGACCGACAAGGTAGCACGGAGGATCCGATATTGACAACCTCGTTGGCCTCAGAAATGGGCCTCCACCTCCGCCACGACCAGTTTTAAAATCAGCGGCAGGTGTCAGGATGCGTTCGGTAAACTATCGATGACATACAGAAAAATATAGAAACACATTCAAGGTCATTGAACTAACGCGCACGGGTTGCATAAGTAAGCTGACCTGTGCTCGTGGAAACATTACGCACGGGTGTTACATGTCAGCAGGAGACGTTAGCTGCAACAGCAGAGTCTCTATTCCCCGATTATATAAAATAGTGTTTTTTTTTTAAAAAAAAAAAAAAAATGAAAGTAAGAAATCAATGTTTCCATTCACATTTTTATTGTTCATCATTATGAAATAGTATCACCAATACAAAAAAAAAACAAAACAAAAAAACAAAAACATTCTCTTGGTTTGCGTAAAAATTACAAATCTGAATTTTCAGCCCGATCCGCAGGAAGCAGACGGGCTTGCGACCCGAAACATCGAGCAAGTGCTTCTTCACAGCCGAGGCTTGTAGAAAAATAAGGCAGATGCTTCTAGACTAATCTTTCCTTTCCCTGGGATCTGGTCCGCGGGATCGCTCCTTGTAGAAGGCCAGAACAGGACACGACAGCATTTTTACAGCTTGGCTCAAATGTGCATAAGGTGTGAGGAGGATGAAGTTCTTCCGTGGAGAAAAAAAAAAAACAACCAAATACCTGAGATCGTACAAAGAAAAAAGAAAATAAATCAATACTCTTCCTCTCTTGAACTTGAAAATGAGTTGAGATCCATCCTGGTAAAGGGGTTCCACCGAAAGCGAGTCAGGCTGCTGCCAGAAGCTGCAGTTCAAGTAACATCCCGGAAGTAAAAACCTCAACAGAACCTGGTGTTGAGCTTCTTTTTTCGGTGACAATAGTGTTATAAATAATAAGCCACAGCGCTAAAATGAGCAACAAACAGGTTTGATTGTCCCGATCGAGGGCTGGAACCAACACCCCACGGAGGGTTCCTGTGCAGCTAGGGCATTAGCAGGGCGGTAATGCTATGCTACATTAGCATATAATGAATATAAGAACAGCGATGGTGGTATTTGGCAGGCGCTCTGTCTCAGAAGAACCTTCCTCTGTTCTGGTCAACATCGGTACTGATCGGTCGTAACGTCGCGTTGGTCAGCAGGGGGGCGACGATCCAGGAAAAAAAAAACTGATGTAACCAATGACTGACCCTGACACGATGTGTTTACATTGAAACATGAAAAGTGGTATGTAGACACGATACATACAAGCTTCAAATAAAACAAATTTACTGTTATACAGCAAAAGAAGAGAGAAGAAATCTAATAGATGTCAGATATAGTTACGGTTCAACTAAAACACTGGATCGCAGAAGAGTTTTAAGGCCTAAAGTCTCCTGAAAACCCACTTACAGACATATGTACCATAAAATAAAGACTATATACACAGCATATACAAATGTCCAAAAAAAGACCATATCTGTAATCCCAAAACATGCACATAGATATACTATTTCATTTGAAATATCTTCTTGTTTCATGTACATAAACCCACAAAGGATCTGTTAATATTGTCAGCTTTGGCTGGATGTGTTCTTGACACGTACTAAAGTTGGCGCTCGAGGAGGAGGAGGAGGAGGAGGAGGAGGAAGAGGAGGAGGATGTGTCCTCAACAAAAAAAAAAAGAAGGCACTGTCAGTTGAGCTGAGGTTGATTTCAGGTAAATCGTTAAATCGATGTCTGTGTAGGTTCTCATCCAGGTAATAGTTATCCAAAGTTAGATCTCTGCGTGCAACTGGACTTGTTTAGGTTTCTTTGAAGATGTTTCGCCTTCTCTCCAGAAGGCTTCTTCAGTTCTTCGCTCTACATTAAATCAAAGATTGACAGCCTGTGAAAGACTAGACGCTTTGTGTTTGTTTGGCTCGAGCAGAAACTAAATCACAGCTTCTAAATTTGAGCCTTGTCAACTCTTTGAGAAAACTGAAATTAAGTTGTTCGTGAACAATATTTAAGAGAGAATTATCACAAACAAAGTTAAATGGTTTAAAAAAAAACCTAGCAGCCCGCTAAATTACACCCGCCGGTGTAATCAGCGCATGTCGGATAGTGAACTTCGTGCCGCCTGGCTAGCCCTACAGCGCGCGTTTGCAGTAAACAAGGTTCGGCTCTGTTTACGTTACTAATACTGAAATCATGTCTTCATTTCTCTGAAGAAGCGCTGGTGTTAGCCCTACCCAAACACGTTCACTTCAAGTGTTAGCACGTAGCAGCCTAGCATGGAGGAACGATTCTCAGATGGCACCTTTGACGTTAACAAATTGGATAATACAAGTGATGCAGGGTGTGGTTTACTGTGTGTGAATGTGTGTGTGTGTGTGTGTGTGTGATAGAGACACACGCAATGCTGAGGGTCTCCTTGATTGATGAAAGACCGCCAGCTCCACTGGAGGTTTTCCAGTCTGGGATCATCGTTGCAGTCTTGACAAATCACAGCTCGCTACACTTGTTGTGTCTCTTCGCCACCGACAACGGCGGCGACAATGATTTCGGATGATTGTTGTGTTTGGCGCGGCCCTCCATTGTTGTTTCGATTCTCTCGTCTTGTGTGGATTCAGTGTGAGGTTGGATGACGCACTGAGCTGATGAGCGCTTTTAACCCTGTTCCCAGGTTTTCCCGCTGCACTGCTGCACGCCGGAGGAGGCGGCAGAGTCTGAAAGAAGAGGAGCTCTGCTGCACTCTGAGATGCGCATCCTGGGGAGGGGTGGGTGGGTGTGGAGGAGAGGCGGGGTTTAGTGCCCACCGCTGGAACCCGGGGGATTGTGGATCCAGTCGAGGACAATGAGCGACAAGCTGCCTATCATGAACACGACTCCAACGATTAAAAAGACAGCCGCCTGAAGAGTGAGAGAGACGCGAGGGGGTGAGAGGCTTCGTTTAAAATCCTAAAAGTACCCTCATGCTACTTGAGGCCGATGTTCTGAAGACTCACCCCGATCTTCTGTGGGGAGCGGAAGGGCACCGATTTGACCAGGCGAAGGTAGAACGCAGCCGGTAGGATGAAGATGAGCATGGTGGCGGCAGACGAACCTGTGGGCAAAAACATCCGCGTTCAGCGTTCCTGTTTCAACTAAACTGCCAGCCTCTCCCTGATTACGGTGTTTAAAAAAAAAGCTCCATCACTCTTTTATGAAATAGCATCCTTGGTCAATCGCAAAGGTGACAAACGCAGCAGCCCTTTGTCGCCCGCTCTGGGCGGGAAACAGGACACTTCTAATTTTCCTGATCAGAGGACGAGCTTCTTCCAAATTCCCTTTGATTTTCCAGGAGAGGCGGTTATTTTTAGCTTTGCTAACACTGGATCTGTGGCAGCGTTTTGAAGGAAATATAAGCTAAAATGACCCATAATCTCTAATCAAACCTGGGATTGATCCAGGGGAGGAAGCCCTATCGACAACTACGATAACCTCCAACCGAGCGTGGCTGAATGTCGGTTGACCTAAAAACTGCACGGCACCGACAATTCTGCCTCAACTTCGTGACTGTTTGAGGGGTCTTCTGTCAAGTACAGAACATCCTTAAAGGGCATTTTATTCTTCTACACAGTAAATCTACATTAGAAGAGCAAACAAAAAGGACTTTATTCAATTTTATCTGAGAAAGATGCCTTCTAGATTAGCCCTGAAGGTCATTTAATTACAGACCACACTACTAGACACTTGAATCCGCTTTAATAAAAGTGCTTCTAGATGTAACACTAGATGGCGCTATTTATTTTTTCGGCTTATTATTTGACGCCCGTGAGGATGAAAGCAAGCGTGTTAGGTTTCACTCGACATTTTCAATAATACGAAGAGGCAGCAAGAGGACATTTTATTACGTTGTCTCCATTGTCACTTTCACTCACCGATGAAGCCGAAAATGTCCCTGATGGTGGGGACGAAGATGACCAGCATGTTGTTGAAGACCAGGATGGCGGCAGCGATCAGCATGTGGCGAGTCCAGCTGAAGTCCCGTCCACTGAACAGCAGTGTGGTGATGGAGGTGCGAATCTGGGGGGGTGGGGGTGAGACAGAGTGATGGCAACAACTTTGAGCCTTAACTGGTTTAAACTGGGAGAACTTTGGTTAAACAATTTTACTTTTATTAACCCTAACCCTAACCCGCAAGGTTATACTGCCATTACTGTCACTATCAACACCCAAAACACACACACACACACACACGTACTAGAGCAGCAGCGCCTGAACTGTGTCAGGGTTCTGTGAGGGTCCGGCCCAGGAGGGGGGTGGTCTCGTCAGGCCACCACTGGGTGAAAGGGCGTCGGGATTAGGCGAGACCTCGAGCGCCGCCGGTGAGCAGCCCACCCCCCGTGAAAGGTTACCAAAAGGGGGTGGAGCCTGCCCCGCTCATTCAGAAAGGCAGGAGATTATCTCCCACAGCGCAAGAGCACCGTGAGATTGCATCAGCCAGTGGTGAGAGGGAGGCGGGAAGACATGCAAAGTAGGACAAGAACAGGACTCTGACTCCGTCCCTCAAAGGCTGCCTCAAATATATTTAAGACCGACCTTTAGCACAGTTTTTGGCACTATATTCCAGTAACAGTTTGCAGATTAGCCGCTGCAAAATGCTCCAAATCTGGCTCTGGGCGGTCAAATAAGAAGTGAAAATATGGTCATTTGTTGTACGGCGCTGTCAGAAAGCTTCTCCTTTGGGTGGAGAAAAGAACAAAACTGACCTTTTTAGCGCATAATTTATATCCAGTGAAGTTGGCAGGGAACGCTAAATTACAGTGACCTCTATCCCCACTGTCAGAGGGCACCAGGATGGCGCCTGCGCTCCTGCCATCCGCTGCCAACAAAGTGTCACCTGACTCTCATTTCTTGTGAGCAACGGTAATCTAGGCGAGACTCCGCCTCTTTCTCCATCTTCCCACCGCTGGGGGGGGGCGTAAAAATCGAGTCCGGTCGCGGCATTTCTCCCCGAGGCGTCGAGCTATTCGGCAGCCTGCCGTTACCTGGCGCGGGGGCCTTTGGAGTTCAGTCGTGTAATATTTGCATATCTTTTGCCTTCAGTCTTCGCCTGTCAATGGTGTGTATATTTACACATGGTGGAGGAACCGATCGGACCGGTCGCCTCTGGGTGCAGCGGATTTGCTTCGCTAACACTCTCGAACGAGCAATATGATGTGCGCCTGAACCCCTACACCCCCCCCGCCCACACCCACAGTGTGGGGGGGGGGGTGTGTGGAGTGTGGAGGGGGGGTGTGGAGTTTGAAGATGTCGAGCGTGAACGGAAACACGAGGGGGGTTTCAGATGAGAAACAATACCGCTTCTGACAAACCGATTTGGTTAAAAGAAAAAAAGAAAAAAAAAAAAAAGAGAAGTGAAGCAAAAGTACAAACAAGACGAGTAATAAACGTGACATCACGGTGCCACGGGAGTAAAAAACCTGTCTTGTCTCTACCCATGACGCACCTGAAACATTATACTTCATGAATCATTTAGCAACGTGTAGCACAACGGCTAGCAAACGCTTATTTTAAAAAAATAAGCGTGAAACGTAAGTGTGAATTACGTGTGTTATACACTAGCAATTATTATTAGGCAATTATCTCAGATTACTGCAAATACTGGTGATGTTGCAGGATTAGAAACTGGGAGGTTTTGGTTCGGCGAGCTGGGAGGACTGAAATGATCAGTCTCCATCAACGCTAACGAGCACAAAATGGTTTCAGGGTCAACAAGGTCTGACTGGACCTTATCATTACG
Organism: Pao palembangensis; assembly: GCA_015343265.1. NCBI lineage: Eukaryota > Metazoa > Chordata > Actinopteri > Tetraodontiformes > Tetraodontidae > Pao > Pao palembangensis. The sequence goes on along the minus strand of CM027098.1, from coordinate 3,303,910 downwards.
TCCACTGTGATCTGTCCTGCAGGTGAGTTCACACACACACACACACACGCACATACACGCGCACACACACACAGACACGCAGGCCTCCTTCGTATACTAACGTACCCATGGGAGCCAAGGACACTTGCAGACGAAGCTAATGTTAATCTCTGCCTGAAGGTCATCGGCCTGCAGAATTACGGTCGGGGGCGAGATTCTCAAATGTCAGGCAGGAACTTGGCGGTGGAGAATTCTTTTGATCTGAGCCTTCCTGCGCCGGCAAGATGATCAAATGAGATTAGCGAAGCCGCTATATTACTGGGGGAGGAAAAAGAAGCTAAAACGACAGCTCCTCACAAGCACCACCTCCACCTTCTGAATCTTGTTTTTGCAAACCACATTTGCAAAGCAATGTGATGCAGCAGATGTAAACCTCGAACGCCATCTATGCCACATACCAGCTCGGTCTGGTGTCATCAAAGTTTGATGTGATCTCAGACCTTTTCTGCAGTCTTTCTGCAGTCGTTCCAGCTAATTATAAGAAAGGTCTTACAAATGTTTCACCGATGTCGCAGCAAAATGATTTGTTTGGATGACTCTCGCTGTCTCCAACTGCTGCCAGCTGCCTCCCCCCACCCGTCCCCCATCTCTGTGGCTCCGCCTCTCTGAGGGGTTTTTCCACTGTGGAAGGCTGTAAACTTCCACTGGGGGGGTGTTGGGGAGGGGGGTCGGGGACATGAGGGGGGGAATCCTCTCACCTTCTTTCTTGCAAAAAAAGAAATAGCGGCCTCTTCTAGAAATGTGCAGTGTGGGTCTATATTTGTGTGTTTATGTGGTGTGTAGCGATGCAAATGCGATGACAAGGTTGTTTCTGTGCGTATGCGCGTGTGCGCCGCATCATTGCCTATCAGCACTTTCCCGTAACATAGCAATTTGCTGCCCTCTTGTGGCTGCCCTCCGCACCTGCAGGAAATGAAAAACGCCAGCTGAGTGAGTGAGTGATTGAGTGAGTGAGTGAGTGAGTGAGTGAGTGAGTGAGTGAGTGAGTGTGAAAGGTGAAAGAAGGCTTGACAGTTCCTGTGGCAGGTGGCCATTTTTGTTCTCCTAATGTCAGACAAGAGCCAAACTAAAATTAGATCTTGAACATATACGGGCTGAAGAAGGAAAGGAGCGTGCACGTGTGAAGGAATGTGACCGAGACTGAGAGAGTTGGTTAAATGGTACACAACCCTGATAAATACATTCAATAAATAACAAAAATAATTGATAAATAAAGGTCATTAAAACCAAAGCACATGAGTAGCTTGTCCTTTTAAAATTGTGAGCTATCTATAAGTCGACAGGAAACGTCAGAGTACATATAGAGAAGGGCTAATATAGTGCAGCACAGCGTGGTGTACTCACTGGAAAGAGCACGATGGGGACGGTCAGGGTGACGGCGGTGAGGACAGCCAAGCGCACGAGCAGCAACATGGTGTCGAACTTGTAAACCTTGGTAAAGGTATGGAGCAGCTCGGCCTCCACGTTGTCTGCAGAGTAGAAACCAGAGTTTTGTATGTGTATATTTATCACCGCTGAGGATTTTAACGTGAAAAACACCGATTTGCCTGAAAGAATGCGAAGCCTCGTTTCACGTCGATCAATCTTGACGAACGCCTCACTTACCGTAAAAAGTGAGGTAGCCAAACAGGGCTGACAGCATGTACATGACCAGCATGGTGAAGATGGACAAGTTGGACACGTTCTGCATCTTCCTCCTGGTGCGGCTGCGAACACAAACGCCCGTTTTCAAAAGGTTTCAAAAACTCGGGACAGCGCCCAGTCCGAAACAAAAAGTTGTCTAACAGACGAACGGTGCGTTTGAAGCAGCACATTCCTGATTAAAACTCTTTAGAGAGAGTTAAACATCATTTCAAGGAGGGGTGACGGGTCTCACAGTTGAATTAATTAGTAAAACAAACACTTTGAAGGTGCGTCTGGTGGCGAAATCTATGATTTCATGTATGAAATTGGCACAAAAAGACTCACTGAATGTCCACGGTGAGAAAGTGGGAACGAAACGACCTTTGCAGTTTATTTTAGGAGGCGGTGTTAAGTACACTTACTCTTTGAGCTCACTGTAGATAGGCAGCACCTCAGGGTGGCAGACAAAGGCAAAGGCCAGAATGGGGATGGTGTAAGCAGTCTTCAAAAAAAAAAAAAAAAGGAGAAAATAGAAGTTTTATTCAACTTTGTTTTGAGAAATCGGCCAGAACCTTTCCCGAGGTAGATGTGATGATTTGCTGGTGCTCTCAGTGGGCAAACAGGCAGATTGTCACCCTGATTAGACAACAACGGTCCTGACGCTGACCATCTGATGTAGGTGCTCTTCAGATACTTTGGAAAAACAATCTAGGAGGAGACAGAACCACAGGATTCAACGTACCTGGGAATTGAAGACGAAGTACTTCGGCGTGCACATGTCCTCAAAATCGGCGTGGGGCTCAAAGTGCACGCTGCTGGGGTGATGGGAGTCGGAACTGGAGAGGACCACTGGGGACAAGTCAGCGCGGGAGAAATCGATGAAAGCTGAGCTGTTGTGTTGGTACAAGCCAGTCATTTCTGTGGCGTTCACGCTGAGGTTAGCGTTGTGGAAGAAGAAAGGAAGCGGGCACGGCAGCTCCGTCTTCTTGTAGATCACCTGGGGGGTGCAAAGGATGAAATCATGCTGGAGAAAAAAACTTTCCACCACTATCTGTGGTTATCTGCTCTTAGCCGCTGGTTCTTTGTGATTTAAATTTGAATTTGTGAACTTACCACTCCCAGGAAAAAGACCATGCACGAGAGGGAAAAGCCGCTGGTATAGCCCAGGTAGCCTAAAACAGAGCAAATCCGGGATTATTACCGAAAAAATGTAATGGCAGATCTCTAATCGCTGGCGCGTAGCTCAGCCTGGGGTTTTTTATTTTTTTCTTCTTCGCTCTTAACAGATGTTAGCGTCTATTCTCAGACGTGGGTCATCCATCTTAAATTAACACGTGACCCAAATTCAAAAACGCGTTACGTGCCGGAGCTGACTGAAGGCGTTACGTTCTACTTCAGAGAGCTGCTGAAGCGCGGAAGAAAAGCAATGAAGCGGAGCTGGCGGCCCAGCAGAGGATCGCTCCCTCCGGCGGCGCCATCAGAAGCATTCGCTGCGGCGTTCGCCGTAACGGGAGCCCTTACCCAAATTTTTGAGGAGGGACAGAGGCAGGATGACCCCAATCGACACAAATATCACCAGGTAGTTCCCATTCAGGTACCATTCGCTGCAGGAGAGTTTGGACGGGGTCAGAGCTGGTTATTTCATCCGTGCATGCGCGGAATTCAGCGGTGCGCACTCACCCTGAGTTTTCCTCCAAGGCCAGGAAGGCTCGGATGACTTCCGGCAGCTCGTACTTAACGATGAAAAGGTAGCTGGACATGGCTGAGAGAGGACAGACAACCGATTAGACACATCAGAGTTTCCTTCCTCGGTCACGTGACTACCCCAGATCGAATCTGCCCACCTCCAATGTTCTGCAGGATTATGGACCCGAACGCCGCCATCTTCCCAGGCCAGCCGAATGCCCTTTCTCCAAGTTTTTCATAAATGAGGGATCCTGTCAGAACACACGAGAGCGAGTCACGTCGGCGAATCCGCCATCAATGGTGAACCGATTGGGCGTCACCAACCTCCCTCCTTGGCGGTCATGAGAAGCAGATGCACGGAATATAACGATAGGATGGCCACGCCGATGAGGAGTAAACTACAGATTGAGGAGAGAGGGAAAAAAGCAAGTTTAGAATCAAATCTGTGGCCCCACGAATGAACTCTGATGGAAGTTTCTCAACACTTCTGTCGCAGTTGACATTCCGGAATATTCAGGCTTGTTTTCGCGACAAAATAAAGACTTGTTGTCGAATATAGTACGGTTAACTCTGAGCAAAGCGTACCTGAACTCGCTTCTCAATGTTATTATTGACTTTTTACGTAATGTGACGGATAAAAAAGACACAGTCTCTGTGGCACCGGTGCCAAAAATAGTAACTAAAAGAAAATCCCAAAAGAAATGCACTCGCAGGCCGACCGTCTGAGGACACTTGGTGTGTCTTTCGGGTGATTGCGACAGAGGTCCAATGCGTCCATTAGCGTTGCGTCAATGTGTCCGGCAGCAGCATTCCTCAGATGGCAGTGCGGCTGGGAGCAGCAGAGATCGAAGGTTTGTGCCATCAGAGATGGCTGGAGGTCAAATTATGATCCCTTTAATCTTAGTACACACGACACGATTTTTTCACACCGCGCAACTTGACAGGATCGGCGGGAGCAGTGGGTGTCCACACTACAAGGCTTGTCTGAGACCGGAGTGTCCACACAGCGCGATTCTCTCCGTCAGGAGGCGTGACCGACTAGGCGTACGTGGCCACAGCGCGTTCTTGTTGTAATTTGACCTTACGAATGAAATGTCTGTTGTTGGTCCTGGATTTTGTAATAATAAATGTCCCCCACAAAATGCCACTTATAGTTTAGTGCAATTTATTTTTCTTATTCATATTTTTTGACTGATTCAACTCCGGGGGGGGGGACTTCTAGTCTGAAAAACACGGACCAGCACACCTTTATTAACACTACAAAACAACGATGTACAGCTCAAACTTTACAATTTACAAAAAAACAGACGAGAGAACGACATAACTTCAAATGGTTTCAAGATCGGGGTCCCAGCTACGTAGTTTTTGCAGAAAACTTTTGTTGTTTATTTTTAGTGGCGTGCAGATTGGTGCAAAAAGTCGGCGTGGTATTTGCAGACAGTGGCTGAGTCAGTCTCCTGTGTCCACTGACCTCGCAAAACCATTTTTCTATCTCCTGTCGTCTCTTGTTGCTCTGCTCTGCTGCAGCCGCTCTGCTGCTCCTTTCCACTTCCTTATTTCGCAGCGACGCCCACGTCTGCTCTCATTGGCTGGAGCTCTTTCTACGTCACCACGAGCAGCCTGGATATCTAGCAGGTTTGATATCCAGTTGTACGTCTGAGACTCTGCGCAGGGCGTCGTCAGGCTCATTAGTCGAGTCTTCGAGGTACTTAACTCAGTCGCCAAGCAGATTAGTGCCTCACCCTGATATGGGTGAGGGCGAGTAGCAAGTCTAAGACGCCCAAAATTGTGCTGTGTGTACTATGCTTTAGCTAACAGTCAAATATGCGGGAACACAGCGTGACCCCGAGGCCCTATGGCGTCTGACATGTGACCGCGGGTCACCGTCTTCTAAAGTGTGTGAGGACTAAGAACAACCAGCTCAACACAAGCCTGTGATCTATGGCAATAAGGTAGCAGAGCGTTTCATTAGGACTCGGTTAGCATACGGCGCTTAGCAATGGCGGGGCTTTTCGCTACGTACGTGAACAGCACGATGCCGGTGTTAGCCATGGCAAAGGACAGTCCCAGGATGCCGCTGCCCATGATGGCGTTGCTCAAGTTGAAAACAGACATCCCAAAGGAGGTGTGTCCTGGATGCTGCACGAAAAGAACAACAAAAAAAAAAAACACATGAGGAAACAACCCTTGAGAAATACTCACAGTACACACAGTACACACAGTGTTTCATGCAAAATAAAACAATTTCCACATTTAACAGAAGAGCCAATGCATTTCCTGGATGTTATTTCAGCCGTACACACGTGATTTATGCGAAAACGATTTGAGAGAGCGCGTTGGCCTCCCGTTTCTCTTACGTATTCCTCGTGATATTCCTCGTACTTCTTCTTCTTCATCATCCCATTCGACAGGAACTTGTGACTTTCCGCATCGTCGTTGTCATCCAGGAACTGGCTGTGAGCAGATAGCAGATAATTTAGCGTTGTTGTGTTGTGCGCTCATTGTGCTGTGCAAATGTAAAAGCAGCGGAAAGGCAGCGGGGTAGGTGGCTGATTTCTGAGATAGAACCAGTGGCGGCAACAGCAATAAAGAAATCATTTGTTGTGCTTCGTAGCAGCATTTAACATCCAACCGAGGAGAATCTTGTCCTGAGCGTCCAGCTTAATAATAAAAACCGCCATAAACCACGTTATTGTGAGTGGAATTAAAGTAAACCAGAGCCGCCGACCTGTCGATGGTGGCCTTTTCGGGGTCCACTGGCTCCGTGTAGCTGTCGGCGCTGTCGTCATCCGCCACCATGGACACTTTCCTCAGTTCCATGCGGTCCACAACTCCCGGCATGTCGGCACAGAGCGGAGAAGTCGAAGGTTACGTGTAGGTGGGGGAATGTTATGTCTGCACAGAAATACCTGCACAGAAAGGAGAGGATTGTCAGGTTAGATTAAAAACTGTTGAGATATTTGCCCATCTGTTTTTGAACCCGCACGTGCAGGAACTTAGACCCGCCGCTGCCGCGGCTTCAGCGAAGCTCGCTTCCTGAACCTTTCCCGGCTGCACCTCTGGACAATGGAAGGAAACGACGATGCAGCGTTCCGCTTTATATGCGCCGACTAGGACAACATGCATCTGGCACCTTTTATTCATCGTTATTTCTCTGAAGAAACATTAACCTTGAATCCTGGATGCAGGCTTCTATTATATTAAGAGAGAGTGTTTTACCGCTGTGTCTAAATCTTCTAGAAAACACTCTCAATTGTAACAATCTTAATAATCTAACAACATGACCAATGTGAATCCTTCAAAAGTTTTAAGTCTTTTTTTTTTCTTTTTAGGGGAAAAAAATAACAGAAATAATGAATAATCAAATAGACTGCACTGTTTACAAACCAGTCCTCCCACTTCCTGGAACTGGAGGAACGTTTATCGCGTTACCTTGAGGAGGGTCCCGGGCGATGGCGCAACCCTGGCCTCGACGAGCCAAACTCCAGCTCGACGCGTGCCTATTTACATTTATGACGTTTGGCGTCGCTGCTACTAGCGACAATCTGTTTTATTCAAGTCACGGCTGACGTCGGCGGTGAACGCTAGCCCCGGCTTGGGTCAACAAGCTCCAAAACCAGGTCGGAGGGATGTAAACAGGTTCACGAGGCCACATGGTTGGCACCATCAACAGGTCTCCTTGTTCCTGTTTGAGCGGGTTTACACAGCCTCACCCACCAGCGTTTAAAAAAAAAAAAAAAAAAAAAAAGGCGCAGAGGAACAGGGTTGCATTTTCCATCATTATGTTATGTAAGGCCGAGGTCCAACACAAAGCCTGGATGATTATGAGAGCTGCTACCAGCCAAATCATTTACAGCGTTGCCTGACATCCTCACAAAGGGCCCTTTGATTGGAGGGAAGGAAAATGCTACTCGCTGACAAATGATGCCGGGTTAGATGTAAACCGCGGCGCTGATTGCGCAACTGCAGAAATTGGGTGTACTTTTCCTGAAGCGAATTTAGAAAAACTTTGAACTGGGCCCCCATCCACTGGCTCAGGAGGCAGCTTCACGCTTTGGGTGCAAAGTCGCTGCTTCGGATTCCACATGAAGCTGCAGCGAGTGAATGGTGAAAAGAGCAAACTAGCCTGGCTCTGCTAGCATTGCAACCGCACAAATAAAAAATGCAAACACTGAATAGTTTATTATCTTATTCAATAATGTAGTTTGTTTGGGAGACCCTATTTCTGCAAGACTTTGTATGGTTTCAGTACAACTCCAATCAAAGTGTCTCGGCAGAAGACATATCTGGCAGAATAAAACCCCTTTCACACCAAAACTAGCCGCACGGCTTTATTAAAACCAGGTAACCCCACTGCTAACAGGCGATCGAGTCCATTCCCAGAACCAGGAGGTCTGCAAATTTACCTTCTGGTGCATCCATTCAGACGCCATCACATTCCTGATATCAGGAGCGTGCCGGAAAACACAGGAGCAAACACTGGAAAGCAGTGTCTTTTCTTGATTTTCCAGACTCTCTTTCAAAGCAGACAACTCAACACAAATCAGAGCCGGAGCCGATGAAAGTCCGGGTCTGTTGCAGGGTCATTCCCACCTACCACCAGCAGGATATATGTTAAGTTTTTTAACCCATGAGAAATATTATCGCAGCATAGTGACACGGGGCACAATTTTGTGACAGCCTCAATTTCCCTCGTTCTTTCTCAAACAGTTCTTTGTTTCCAGCTGCGTTACCGGTCTGAAGACAGGAAAATAACGTTCAGTTTGAGACCGAAGGTTGTTTTCAGAAATGACTGAACAAAAACAATGAAGTCAAATGATGCCTTAATCACCAGCGACCTCTTTTTTTTAAACACTTTATAAGAAGGAAAACAATCATAATCATCTTGCATTTAGAAGGATGATGGGAAAGCAAGACTGCGGCGTCACAACGTGTGGACAGCGTTTACATTTACAACCCCCTGGCCAACTTGTTGGTTTGGTTTTGGAGGACGGCAGCGCTAAAGTCCAATAACTTTGAGCCAAAAGAGATTAAGTGGCTCTGCTCGCCGCTGCTGTCCACATCAAACACCTCGGTACACCTAATCTCTCGGTGTCGCTCGCTGCTGTGTGGCGAGAGAGAAGCAGCGGACGCTTGTGGTTGCCAAGAGGATTTACCTGTCCGACTCGGTTAACATCAGGCGCTGCCCAACGCGGTTTTAACAAAACTAAGGAAGCAGTCGGATGGACAACGTTGACAGTCTCACATCTGTGATTAACATGTTCACTTCAACGTGTTTTACTGCACACATCACAATCAAGCCGCCCAAAACGGATGAGACGCGTCTGCACCGACCAATAAGGCGTGGAGAAGACGACAAAGCATTCCGTGCATTACTCTGTTTCATTATTTACAATAAAGGAGAAACACTCCCTAAAGAGATCAATTAAAAAGCTGAAGAAAAGCTGCAGATCAACACACACAAACACACACACACACTCACACCAGTCATTGAACATATCCCTCCTACAAAGACAAAGACAAAGCATTCCGTGCATTATTCTGTGGCAATATTTACAATAAAGGAGAAACACTCCCTGAAGAGATCAGCTAAAAAGCTGAAGAAAAGCTGCAGATCAACATACACACACACACACACACTCGCCAGTCATTGAACATATCCCTCCTCGAAAGACTAAGTCAACTTCTGTTTGGCCTAAACAAACAATTTCTCGCACTTTCCTGGAAATATGATTGTAAAGTTTTTATTTTTGCTAAGCCACTTTGATCTAGCACTGAAATCAAACTGCAAAGCATTACATACCGTCACAAACAGATCTTCGCAAAGGTGTTTGGGTAAGAGCGTGCTGAAGATGGATGATGGACACAAACGGGCGAGCATATGCATTTAGGTGAGAAAACAGTCTTTAAAAACGCAGGAGGGAGGGCCTTCGGCGGCCAATGGGAGACGAGCAGGGTGTGCTCTGACCACTCCTCCGCGCACAAACACACACACACTGGTGTCGGCATGGACGGGAAGGCCAGAGCTTGGAAAAAAACAGGGAATTTGGGGAACTCAGCGAGTGCTGCTGCTGCAAAAGACATTATGCAAATGTCAGAATAAATGCAAAAAAGATAGCCTGAGGGGGCGCCAAAGAGGCCAAAATGACGACGAGAAACAATAACTATGAAGATTAAAGCATCGGTCACGCATCTCCCTGAACTTTAACAACCAGTTTGCAGACACCAGGACTGTTAAATACCCAGGGTCCCTTCAGGATGGGAGCGTCACGTGACCTGCCGTGCGGCCATGAACGTCCCATTCAATACTCTTGCGAAATCTGGCGAGTCACAGTTAGCGACACACGCGCACCCATGTATAAAAACACACACACCAACCTTTCTATGGCATTCTGTCTCTGTACTCGGCTGTTTGCACACGCATGCACGTACGCACGCACGTTCCCGACGCGTTCCTGGATAAGTCGTCCAGGGAAGGCCGTGTCACTGCCCAGCCAATCAGAGGGCAGTTGCCCGTGCCCAAGGTCATGCCAAAGATGAAGTTTTATCTCTCTGCATTTGTGGAGCAAACGAGCTACAACCTTCGAAATTTTGCAGAATCTTCCGATTTAGTATTTTTTCGGAGTTACTGGATAAACCAGTCCACAAGATTAGAAAAAAAAAAGCAATGTAAAACCTCAAATCCCAGCGCGACCGTCTTTAATTTGGAAGGAAATTACCAAAAAAAAAAATCACCAATCAAAGACCACCTGATCAAGGTCACGTCTAGGTCCGCTCTTAGGCTGAAGGAACATTTATTTTATTTCAATCTTTACCGTTTACACCAAGCTGGCGGCGGCACTAAATCCCAGCTGGTTTCTATTCCCGAACCTGTCGGCAACCGCGACCCCCACAGGCCTGTGGTCCCAGAGCGGAACGGACGCGCCTGTGGCGCCCACGATAAAGTTATTTATGTTATTGGCTGTGAACAGAGTGATTGTGTCCAAATGCAAACCTATGACCCCCAAGATCACCACCACCACCAGAACATTTTAACAGCCAGGCATGTTCTCATCAGCCTGTAACTCTGTTGTGTCTCCAACCATCCAAACAGCTCCGCCGGTCGTTACCGACAGGGATTTTGAGGCAGCTAAATCGAGCCCGTAGTTCCATCGCCCTCATGTGACCGTACGGGTGCGAACGCATCACGCTGATGAATCATTGGCTACGTCGTCAGTCGCATCTGCTCTGATAATTCATTAAAGACAGATTCTTTTCTGGATTACCTAAAAACCGGATGAGGCGTGACAAAAGGTAGGAAAACTTTGGTTTCTGGTGGTAAAAGGAAGGCGGCCTCCTGAGGAATCTGCTTTGGCAAAGTGATATTTCTGTCACGTGCAGTTGCGAGTGGGTGACTGTTTCGTGATGTAACTGACATTCATCAACGCACAGGCATTACTATTTCTAGGGTCTGTACAAAGCCTCTTTGTTTCCATCGCAGCAGGGAAGGTTAAACTTCAAATCTTGCTGAAAACTATGAATATTAAGGTTTCGTCTGGCACTTTTCCACGCTGAGAGACTGCAGGCCAATGACATGAAGTTTGGAATACGATCTGGTGACGCGTTGTACTTTTCCGATGTACGATCAGAGATTAAGATAAAAAAAGAAAAAATGCGGATTTCATTACTTGACATCTTATGACAACCAGAGGCTGATTAGCAAGGCTTAGCATGACGATCTCAAACACAGGCACCTCGAAAGTAGAAAAACTTTCTAACACTGCCGATAAAATCCGTTAATATTTAGTTGGTGGGAACGCCTCCCGAGTCAAACAGCCATTTTCCGGTGATGATGGATGAGGTAACCTTTCACCTCGGCCAAAGTCTTCCCCAGCTGCGCCTGATTGTCGTCGGGGCTGCTTTGAGTTTGTCTGGAGAATCAAGTACGAAAGGCGACGCCAGCGGTCCCCAACCTTTTTTTTTGTGCCACGGACCGCTTTAACGTCAGACAGTATATGACCGTCATGAAAACTGTGGGATTTTCTAAATATAATAATAAACGTATATCAATATTGAGACATAGACGGATGTAACAAAGAGATTCTGGTAATTTTTCAAAGTAAAACATCATTCAGTTTCAGATAATAAATTAAACGAATTAATGTAAGTTATTTATTCTTTATGTGCGGTACCAAATGACCCGCGGATCGGTACCAGTCCGTGGCCCGGGGGTTGGGAACGCTGGGCGACGCTACCACTAGCTGCCAAGCTGTGCATGTGTTGTTCAACAAACCCTGTTGCCAACTGTCAGGCTGTACCTGACTCCGCTGAGGGTTTGGGTGTTACCTTTCCCTATGGATGCATAGGGTGTCCATTCATCCATGACTAGCAAACTGCGGAGATGTCACATTCACATGGCAGAACAGCGCCATCAGCGGCTTGTGACAGCATTGTCATGATTCTCGGAGCAAAAGGAACCAACCGGCAGGTCGTCCAGCCCAGAATATCCCTGACGTGTTGAGGCGGCTCCCTTTTTAACCGCAACATGCCATACATTAAAGTGGTTGCCAAGCACACGGCCGTCCCTTTAAATTAGTTTTCCCTTTTTACTTTAAACACATTTAAGATCGCATATGCCTATTCGAGCGCTAACACCTGACCTCAGAGGTGCTTCCAGAGGTGCTGAGCCTGTTTCAGAGCCACGTTTTTACAACCTGAAGGACACTTCAGGGAATTTTGTGTTATGTTGGGGAGTTGCGTCTACATCTTTTATCATCTACATCTTTCTGGATGAAATGAGCCACAGCTAGTGCTACGCAAGCTAGATCACATGAGTCTGACTTGACAAGTAGGCCCTGCTGTGTCCCAACCTGTGACCCATTCGCCCTTTTTTTTTATCTTATCAGCCAGTATTGATCCGCTCAGTTTGCCAGCGATGAGGGCATCATCTTGTTTGGTAATAACCTGGAATATTTGAGCTCAAGGTCGCCATTCTGACGTCAGCATGGCAGAAAGGACGCTAACGGCCCACCCCTCCATGTACCACAAGACCATCCGGCCGGTGTTTCTGTCCAAATATCCAATCGCACTGAGCTGTGCAAACAAGTCATCAGCTAGCCAGCATGCAGGACAGAGAGTGAATGTATATGATACAACAAAGACAGAGAAAATAAAATAACCAAGTAGAAAAAGACCAGCTAAAAACAAATATACTACAGCATGAGCACTTCCTCCTATTGTACAGCACATGTATGCAGAAGCAGCCATTTTACACCAATGACATCATCAATAGCCAAAGACTGAGACCTGGATTATATACAGTATTGCGTTCCAGCCCATACGGCACACACTTGTGAGCATAGCTGTCAGTGATACCCAGAGGCTAAAGCTTTGAAATATTTGTGATCTAATCACGCTCTTTTGGATTGTCATCATATATATGTAGATGCAAAAGATCCAGGGGACACTTTAGTTTTAGTTTTTTTTTTTTTTTCTTAAAGAGCAAACCTGTGTCTAAAGTCTCAACAAGAGACAAAGAAAATGTCTGACATTCCAGACGCATTATCAGCGCAGAAGCAGAATTCTCGGTTGCAATTTGATTTCGCTGCAATAAAAGCTTCATTCACAGCGGCAATGCGGCGGTAACCGCAGCCCCGGCCTTACTGGTTAGCTAACGTCGGTAAGGACTAAGAGGAAAGAGAACTTGCAATTCTGTCTCATCTCTGACGAGTTTTTGCAACCATAAAAAAAAAAAAGCAGTGGAAGACTTTTCCTCTCACAGTCCACGTTTAAGCATTATGTTTTATGTAAGCGTTATGTAATATTAAAATTATGTTCCCTCATGTTCCTACCGTACAGGCGTTGACAGATCGGCCAAGTGCCTCAGTGTGTCTTTTTGTGTTAAAAGACACCTCCCACACCACCACAGCTGGCTCGTTGGACATCTGGTTTACGTCAGTGCGTCCAGGACAATCTGACCTACATGTCTGTGCCAGGTCTGTCAAAGTGCCTCCACTGACAGGTGCTTGGAAACTTACTGGGCAGGCCAAAAAAAAAAAAAAAAACTGCACCCAGAGGTATTAAGGGGTACTTTCCCCCCCCCCACTTTTACCCAGTTAGCTGCATGCATAGCATCCAAGTACTATTTCTCTAGACCTTCAGAGTGATTTTGGTCCTCTATAACCAAACGTTTGCTCGAAATTCTCTGTGTTATGTTGCTTTTTTTTTTTATTTTAGCATGCTCGCTAAACGAATGATAAAACAGCAAAAGTTAGTAAAGTCAGTGTGATTCAAGGAGTTGGGATTCCTCTTGGAAGTTCTCCACGTGGAAAAGTTGATTAATGATTGACAGAGAGCAGAGGTATTAGCTCATGTCTGATGCTTTCTCAAACTTTACTTCCTCCCACTGCTGCAGAGTTTATGCGGAAGTGCAGTTCTGCTTTTAACTAATGTTTTAAGCGCAAACCCCCCCGCTGATGGACAGTGTTTTACTCTCCGGTGGATGAATCGATTTGTTACAGCGGTACTCGGGGCGAGCGGCACGGTCACTGTGTGGCAACTCGGTATTTTTAGCAGCCGTGAACGGCGTGACGTTGAACGCAGCGCCCAGTCCGGTCAGGCTTTCGGGCGTTCTCCAGAATCTAAAGCACCTGAGTTGGTCAAACCTGCGGGACTGAAGAACGTTAAGTCATCCTCAGACACAGAACGTTCTGGTTGTCGTCCTCATGAGACAAAGTTTGGAGTGAACTTCTAATGTGAGGCGTGCGGTGGATTAAAATAGAATCAGGCTGGAGGTGCGGTGGGCAGGAAACTGACCAGCAAACTGACCCTGTGATTACAGTCATGTCTATTAGCTCCCAGTGAGCTCTGCAACCTACCCTCAGCATGTTAAATCTGCCCCCACCACACACACACACACACACACACACACACACACACACACACACACACACACACACACACACTTTTATTAAACGCATACTATCCTCTTCAAAAGCCTTCTAATGTGAGAACTCTGACCAGAAACACTGGAAACAGGGTTAGAACAGTCAGGATGATGCAGAACATCCTGAATGATGCAATAGTTCGTGTATGTGTGTGTGTGTGTGTTTGTGTAGGGGTGGGGGGGGACATTCGCCTTTGTGTGTTTTCACTTGGTAAACGCGCACGCAGAGAAAACGCAACAGCGTTACACTTCTTTTTTTTTTTAAACCCGGTTCGCCTGGTTGCAGGATCCTGAGCGACAACCACACCTGAGATCACCCACGCGCACTGTAACGCCCCCACCTCCAAGTTTTTAATTGCGATCGCGTCAATAAAGACGCGTGTTGGCGCTCGAACACCAGGCAACACCCTGCAGCAAGCGCTCCAGCGCACGGCGGCTCTTCCCATAAAATAATGCTATTCTGTGAAAATTAAAAAAAAAAAACAAAACAAAACAAAACAAAACAAAAAAACCATCCTAAACAGAAGGAGAAACGTGGCATTGGAAACCCGTACACGCGCGCTTAATGGCTCAATCTCAGCAGATTTGCAGCAAAATAACGAATGAAATAAATGGTGTGAAAATGCAAGAATTCGCAGCAAACTGTAACAACACTGTGGGATGGGTGTGTGTGTGCGCGCGCGCGCGCGATCGTCGGGGACTTACCTGCTGTTACAGCGTGGCGCACAGCTGTCGCGCAAGGCGGAGGTAGACTACTGAAGACGGGAGCCGGAGACCCTTCCAATTTCAGCAGCAATACAGACCCTGAGTGGAAATTTCCATCTGCCATGTGATGATGGCAACTACCGAAGCGTCGTATTTCACCGCGCGAAGAGGAGGAGGAGGAGGAGGAGGAGGAGGAAGGGGGTCGCAAGGGTTTGAGGGTGGTGGTGGTGGTGGTGGTGGGGGTCTTCTATCTCGTAAACATCCATTTCGCTCGTTAGTGAAATGACGTGTTCGTGCACATTAAAGTGGATTTTTCTCTAATAGAACTAACGCATGTTGCTTGAGAAGAGCGAACCCCACGGAGGATTCTGTGCGTTTCAGTATTTAATTTATTCATTTCTTGTTGTTTTTTTTAATTTGTGGTGGAGGTTCTTTGTTTGCATTCCGCTCGTCCACGCTGCAGAAGGTTCTGTTTTAAAGGACAGCGTCAGTTGAAATTTAGGAGTTTATAAATTGGGGTTTCGCTTCCACGTCAGCGCGTGGTCTGAATTCTTTCAGCGCAGAGACAGTAAAATACAGTAGTGATGCGGTCACCGTCACACAGGCGCAAGAATATTGCCTAAAGACGAACTTTATTCCACCTTCTCGGTATAAAAGCTGTATTAAAGTATTTCTGATAAAAACATAAGGAGCGCAAACTTTGTGGAAACAACCCTTTTTATATGTTTCTCTACATATGTGTCACATATTTTAAAGATACCACCCGAATACAGAAGGAGACTTTCATTTTTGCAAAAAAAAAAAAAAAAAAATTACATAATCTTTATTTAGGATTTATTTGTTAAAATTATTTTCTGTTTATTCATGTTATGGTACGTTCAAGTTATGGGTGTTGAGGACCCAAACGCATACACGAGGCAGGCGTTCCAAAAGCAAAAACCAATTCTTTATTTGGGTGTACGCGGGGAAAACAGGAAAATACTGGAGGAAAAATACTGTTCAAACAACACACAAAGTCTGGTGAGGCACGAGCAAACGACAAACTCTCATGACAGTCAGTCAGGCAATGATCCAGCAACCGGGACCAGCTGGCAGCCTCCTCATATCAGCTGCTGATGAGCTGCTCAGCAACAGGTGTACAGCCCCTGATGGATCCTGGGAATCTCCCTGCGCCCTCTGCAGGGAGAAAGCAGGGCAAGGGGTCCGGGCAGGGGTCCTGGCTGGCAAGGTTGTCGGCACTGGAGTCGGAGCTGGCGCGGGCATCAGAGCTGGGGTCCTGGCCGGGACAGGAGTAGTCGGGACGTGAGTGGCTGTCAACGTGGGCGTCGGGGCGGTCCTCGGAGCCAGCAGCTTCAGCGCTGCCCTCGGAACCGGCGTGGCCGTGGACATCGGCGGTGTCCGTGGAGCCGGCGGCTTTGGCGCTGTGTGTGTCTCCGGGTCTCGAGGGGTCCTCCCTCGTCTCTGGGAAGGCTGGGCCGCCGCGGTCAGGGAATCCTCGGCCTAGAGTAGCACACCTGGGCCCCTTGGGCTGCCAACACTGGACAACAGGTCTGGAGGAACCTCACCCTCTCTGGGGAACACCACTGGGACAGATAAGACCTGCGACGACTTTCCAGGAGGCAGGTGAAGCCAGGAGGTTGCGGAGCAGGAGACCGCAGACCTGAAGCCACCGACAGTGGGTCGGCTGTGCCTCGGTGCCCGACTGCGGCCAACGCCGGGCCTCTCTGTGCCCGAGTCTGCAGGACGCCTAGGGGCGGAGCCCCTCCACCTTCTGGCTCCTTGGGGCACTCCGACACCAGACCCTCCCTCTCTGGAGGTGCAGGGAAACCCCTCACCCTGGGCCTCGGGGCTAATGCGGACCTCCCCAGTGCAGCAGCGGGTTTGGCTGCTGCAGGAGGACTCTTAGTTGGAGCGGGGCTGAACTTGGCTGGCGCAGGACCAGGGGTTGACTTGGCCAGTGTGGACGCAGGAGCTAACTTGGCTAGCACAGGAGCAGGGGCTAACTGTGCTAGCACGGGAACAGGTGCTGAACTGGCTTCAAAAGGTAATGAAAATCCAGTTTCAGCTGTCTGACTGGACAGATTCTTGGAGCCAAATGGAAAGTCGAAAGGGGAGGTCGAAGAAGCATTGCTAACTATGCTCTTAGCTTTAGGACTTGGTGTCTGACAGGCAAAGCATTTATCTGCAGAAGCATTGTTTCTCACCAGACAGATGTCACGATCCTTTTCTCCATCCTTAATGGGAAACATGGTCTCTAAGGTGGAAGCCTGAGGCGGAGCCTGGCAGGCAATGCAGTGAAAAGCTGATGCTCTGTTTCCGACCAAGCAGACAGTGCAGTCCCACACTCCATCTTCTTTTGAACACTGAGCTTTGAATTCCGCCACTGCTGGTGTAGGCAACAAGTCAGGGAGAAGCCGTGGACCAACGGGCGGAACAAAGGGACCCACGACACACGCGGAGACTGCTTGTATGGGCACAGAGAGACGCCTGAAGCACCGGGGCTGGACCACCTATGTCCAGACACTGCGCTGGAAAGAACAGGAAGCGCAGTCGGTCTGGGACTCACAGGAAGTGGTGGGACCCCGGCCAGATTCCACGGAAGACGAATCTGGGGGAGAGCTCCGGGCTGGTTCAGGTGGGTGGCCGCCATCTTGTCATCCACGCGAGCTGAGCGGGGTTCAGCGACAAAACCACCTTTTCTGCTCTTCATTCATCGGCTGGAAGAACCCAGCAGGTGTGTGTGTGTGTGTGTGTGTGTGTGTTTGTGTGTTGTGAAGGAGCAGCTGAGCTCTCTGTGGGGATTTCTCCCTGCTGGCCCAAATAGGGCCAAAACACCAGATCATCTTGGACAGCAAATGCAGCTGTGTTTACTGACGCTTAAGATCTCTCTCCTCAGCCTTTCTGGTCAAATCCAATTTTGTTTATAAAGCTCGCTTCTAAAAACACAAGCTTTCCAGAGTGCTGCACAACTAACAATAATATAAAATAAATAAAGGCCTGTTAAACACTATCTGAGGACACATAGCCTGGCCTGCAGAGCTTCCAGAGAGTTTGAAAACAAGAATAATTGACGATTTTAATATGATCTCCGCTTCACAGGGACATTTCCCGATGACTGATGACGAGACGGTTGACTTGGCGACCATTTTCGCTCTGAAACGCACCTTTGACAGGGTCTACAGATGACGGAAAGAGACATTAAAGACACCGTTAAACCTCAAGATGCGTTAACCAACATTTCCAGGCTGAACGGTCTTTGGGAAGGACTTTCTGGCGTCTCATGTCCTCCATTAAAACGAAGGGACTCTGCAAAGCTCCTCACATGAGAGCAGCTGATAGCCATTACAGCGCACGGATCAGCAGATGTGGCAGTAATCAGTGTCAGGGCGACACGTCAGTCACAGATCCGTCTCCCTCTGCCACCTTTAGGGAAGGAAACCGAGCCAGATATTTATGTACTTTTCCTGTGACCGGCGCTGCTCGGAAGTGGATCATAGCTGTTTACGGTTCTTCACGTCACCCCTCAGACATACATAGATAGAGACCCTGCAGTAGCATATCCTCCTTTGTGCATGTTTACCCTACTTTATGGTGGCTGGAGAATCTATAAAATATGAATAAAGATAAACCAGAGGTATGAGCTCGGTGTTTACATAACCTCGTTTCATCCTCACGCTGAAACGACCTGTGTGTTCCAGCGTCCTCATGTGTCTTTCAACGTGCGTCCGTGAGGGGCTTGACCTTTCACCCTCCCTCCCTGCAGAGATAGCGTCACGAGCGAGGTCGCGTTAGCTAATGATGGAAATGAGCCTTTTTGATAGAAGCAGTAACGCGGGCGATGGAGGATCGCGCTCTCATCTTCCTCGTGGCTCTCACACCCTCCTGTGGTCGGCTCATTAGCTTCTTGAGGAAAACTACGAGGTAAATTTGGCCTGTTACATGAGCAAGCAGCTGCCTGCCTGGCTTCAGCCGCTCACACACATTTGAACCCGACGGCACAGACACGATAAATAAAGCTTACACACACTTTAGACTACTTGTTCCTGGGGAACGACCACCACCGAGCAAACCCGCTCCTCACATAACCAGCACCAGAACGACAAATATACTGGGCAAATACCTGTTATTTGAAGACCTGCTGCGAGGTTTTTGTGGGGTTTTTAATGACCCGAGGAGACTCTGCCAAACACCGGTCTGGACAGGCGTTACTCGTAACCATGACACCACACCAAGAGCACAGAACACGCTCCCATCTGTAAATTTTATCCAAATGTGCTAAACAAAGCATGTTCCAGGGCTAAATAAATGAATGTTTGAGTTTAACCAAAGATTAATTAAGACTGTATTTCCGTTGATTGTATTATCTAATGCTTGTACTGAACTATTCTCTATTGGTAGTAAAACTCATCCTTTGTTCTATTAGTTAACATCAGATACAAAATGTATGTTCTGTGTATTTTCAAGGTTATCACCTTTTCCTATCCTATTCCTAATCTATTACTATTAATTAAATTGGTGGATGAGAGGAAACGAGTTGTCCATCCATCCTTCAACATTTGTTTTCCAGTTTTCCAAGTTTGGGCAAAGCTGTGGTTTCAAAAAAAAACTCACATAACTTGACATAACTTGACAAACCGGGATTGTATCGGTTTGCATCGGTTTGGGTGGTTTAACCTGATTATTTGATGGATGAACACGGAGGGCAAAGCATTACAATCTGGAAATCGAAACAGACAACGGAGACAGAAGCCGATCGCCCAGCTCCATAAAGGGAAAACTGAAGAATTACCTACAAACCTCACAGATTCTCTTTAGGGTATAAATTATTGGCCTTTTCATGGCGACACCTGAGTAAAATGATGTAAAAATATGTGTAAAAATATGTAAACATATATGAAAATAATTGGAGATATCAACACCTCCTCCCTCTTTAGTCATGAAAACAATCTTACTGATGATGGTTTATTCAAAAAGTGTTCACCCAGCTCATGTCGTAGAGGGTGGTGAGCACTCCCCCACTCTCACCTGGGTGTGAATGTTCCACTCTCTCCTGGGACACGTGACCCTAACTGACGGGTTGAAGTGGTTTCTATAGGCCTTTGTCGGACTGACGAGCCTTAACGATGATGGCCATTCAGCCCTTTCAGAGTTTCAACTCCCACCAAACCAGTCAGAACTGAAAATAGCTGCTTTTCAACAGTCCAGCTGACTCTTCGCTAGACTTCTATGGATTCCTGGCATGAAATAAATATTATTTTGAGACTTTAGAAGCTGTGACAAATGTAAGATGGTGTTAAAGTCCTCCACTAATAAGTAATCGTTTGTTTTAAAGACATTATTCACACGGCGCCTTTTTTTTTTTTTTTTTTTCGGCTAATTGGCAGCAACAGCTAGATTACAGCTTACATGTGCCTTTCAGCTCAGAGAACATGTAAGGAGACATCTTCAATGGACCGAAGTGTGACGATTGCACTTTTATGGCGTTCATTTTGGATAAGACTGAGTCCTCAAGGATAAAACCTTACGCTGCAATCAGGTGACATCTAAACAGTCTCAGGATGTTGGCTGCGTTGAATCGGTTCATGAGGGAAGGTGTTAAAAATCATTAACCGACTTACAAGGAGACATTGTTTGACTACAGCAGACTGGAGATCATCTACTCACGCGGACATACAGGACATAGAAATGCGTCTTTGGCGGCCGTGATGACACAGCGCTTTTTCCAAGCCACGCCCACAAAATGGTTTAAGTGTGGACAGGGAATGAACCTGAGATGAGGTCCGACCCTGATCTTGGACAGTTTTAATGCTTGAACATCACTGTTTGGACCTTGTAACCCCTAACCCCCCCCTCGCCCCTCCGCCAACACAATACTGAATGCACCTCGACATATTTCCCAGATTTTGCTCCAGCTATTAATTTTGGATGCTTATTACATAAGCTATTACACAAAGAGTTTTGCTAATTGGGTCTGAGGGTGGCGTTGGTGGTGGTGGTGGTCGGAGCTTGTCATGAAAGGAGGCCCCCGGCGATCAGGGTTCAGCTTGCACCCAAGCCAAACAATCCAACCCTGGGGTAGACCACCAGCACAATGTGCACGTGCAGCAGAAGATCTGGAGAAAAGCGGGGCGCACGTGCAGCCTGTCAGCCGCTGTGACTGTCAATATCGTGGGCTTGGTTGCTTTTCCTTTTGTAGGAAAAACAGCGCGTTTGTTGTTCCAGATGAACCAACCAGGAACTCTTCGAGCTAATTCACAGTGCGGCGAAGTTGGAATTACAAGGCTGTTTTTTTGGGACGGAGCTGTCAGCAGGATCTCGGAGAGCCTTTAGGTCAAGTTTGCTAACGTTACAACATCGGATGCTGAAAGACTTAGCCCACTTAGTCAGGCTTGTGGTCTCGTTTAGCAACAGCTGTTTCGTATGCCGATTGTGGAACCTTTTTTCTTTGACAGAGAAGCCAAAGTTATGTTGTGTTTGGCGGTGACAAGTGCTGGCTAACAGATCAAAGCTAACAGATCTCAACGAGTGTAGAATTGATACATGAATCCAAAACTTCATGAATGTTTCACTTTAAAACCAGCAGGGCAATGTTAAAGATGAATACCTGGACCTTTTTTTTTTTTTTTTTTTGCTGTGTCATGCTGCCTCAGGCCGCTTGTTAGGATGTTTGCACAAACTGGGGCTTGTCTGGCGGAACGTTGGGATCTTTGTTCTCCACAAATTGAGTTGAGCTGCTAATTCTGCACACCGCGCGGTGACTTGGAGACGCCAATCTGCTCCCATTTTGATCTGCTCGGGTCAAAAGCCCTGTACTTTTCCACCGCCGCGGCTAAACGAACGAGCTTCGCCTCTCCAAGTTTATCAGCGAGCATACCTTATCAATTGAAGCCCCTCCTTCTCTTTCTACTTGGACTTTTGTCTGGATGGTTAAAAGGAGGGTGGTGGAATCAAAAGAGGTCCCCTCCTAAGAATGTTATTGCCTGATGACATGAGCTTGTGAGGCCTTTTGCACACTTTTTTTCTTCGTCGCGTTGATGTGTATTTTACCCGCGCGCTGCAACGACACGACTGTTTTGAACTTGTAAACTCTAACCTGAATTAAAAACTGGGTGGCTTTATTTAAACACGCATCTAATTCAATTCAATTCAATTCAATTTTATTTATATAGCACCTTTTACAATAAAATGGTCTCTAGGTGCTTTACAGAGGTAGAAACCCAGAGCCTGAACCCCCAGGTAAGCACAGTGGCAGGGAAAAACTCCCTTTTAACAGGAAGAAACCTTGAGCAGGACCAGGCTTACAAGGAGGAACCATCCTGCTGAAAGTTGGCTGGGTAAAGGAGGAGAAGAAGAGGGAGACAGGACAGAGAAAATAAAGAGAAAGCGAGAGAGGGAGAACAGATACAATCATTAAACCAAAGAAATACAAACAAATACAATCATAGAAATACAAACATATCAGACCTAATATATATACACATAATACAGCATAGCAGGTTGTTATAAAAAGAGGAACGGTGTAGGCAGGTTTTAATAAAAAAGGGAACAGCATAGGCAGGTGCTGGACACTGGGACTCTGGGTTTGTCAGAGGCCGAGGTCCGTGCAGCACGAAGGTCTGGAGATGGAAGACCTGCAGAAAGAGAGAGAGAAGAGGGGGAGAGAGACACAGAAAGGGAAAGAAGACTGGACACACTGATAATCCCGGTGAGAAGAGAGGAAAAGGAGGAGAGGAGGTGAGGGAGTGGTTGGTGTTGAGGAGGTGGGGAACTGCTCAGTGGATCATGTTTGTGTCCCCAGCAGCGTAGCCTGTAGCAGCATAGCTGTGCTAAAACTTGAAGAATAAAGGTTTGATGGCCCTGTTCTAGCTGTAACTGTGAAAACTGACTAAACTAGATCTGTCAGCCCTACACACTTTGTTTGAGGCTAGCTGTACGCTTCACTGAACAGAAAGGTCCTAAGTTTGATCTTAAAGGCAGACGTGGTGTCTGCCTCTCGGACCCAGGTTGGTAACTGGTTCCACAGTAAAGCTGCCCGATAGCTAAAAGCTCGTCCTCCCAGTCTACTTTGGTGAATTCTAGGAACTACAAGTAAACCTGCACTCTGTGATCTGAGTGTTCTTTTAGGTATATAAGGAACTATGAGATCCTGCAGGTATGATGGAGATAGTCCATTTAGAGCTTTATATGTTAGAAGGAGAATCTTAAAGTCTATTCTAAATTTCACCAGAAGCCAGTGAAGAGAAGCTAAAACTGGAGAGATCTGCTCCCTGGTGCTGGTTCCTGTCAGAACTCTGGCTGCAGCGTTCTGTATCAGCTGCAGGTTATTAATGGAATAATTTGGACATCCTGACAGTAATGAGTTGCAGTCGTCCAGTCTAGAGGTAACAAAAGCATGGACCAGTTTTTCAGCATCACTCTGTGACAGGATGCTCCTGATCTTGGCAATATTACAGAGGTGAAAGAAGGCGGTCCTAGAAAGCTGTTTAATATGAGGGAGAAATGACATGTCCTGGTCCAAGATAACTCCCAGGTTCCTTGCAGCTGTGCTGGAGGACAAAGTAATGCCATCCAAACAGAGAATGCTATCTGGTAATCTAGTCCTCAGATGTTTAGCTCCAAGAACAATGACTTCAGTTTTGTCTGAGTTTAAAAGAAGGAAATTGGAGGTCACCCAGTTTTTTATGTCTTTCAGACATGCCTGGAGTCTGGCTAACGGCTCTGTTTCATCAGGTTTCATGGATAAATACAGCTGCATATCGTCGGCATAGCAATGAAAATTTATGCCGTGTTTCTGAATTATATTCCCTAGAGGGAGCATGTAAAGAGTGAACAGGATTGGCCCAAGCACTGAACCCTGTGGAACACCATGATGAACCTTTGTACACTCAGTGGAAGCATCATTAACATGAACAAAATGAAATCGATCTGATAGATACGATTTAAACCAGTCTAGAGCTGTCCCTGTGATCCTAATCTCATGTTGTAGCCTTTGTAATAAAATGCTGTGATCTACAGTATCAAAGGCAGCACTGAGGTCCAGTAAAACCAGTACGGAAATAAGTCCACGGTCTGATGCCATGAGGAGGTCATTAGTGACTTTAACCAGTGCTGTTTCTGTGCTATGATGAGCTCTGAAACCAGACTGAAACACTTCAAATAGACTATTCCTGTTTAGGTGATCGGTTAGCTGACTGACAACCAGCCTCTCAAGTATCTTAGAGATGAATGGGAGGTTGGATATCGGTCTATAATTTGCTAAGACGCCTGGGTCAAGTGAAGATTTTTTAAGTAAAGGTCTGATAACAGCAGTTTTAAACGCCTGAGGTACATAACCTGTTGTCAAAGATAGATTGATCTGATCTAATACTGACGCCCCAATCAGAGGAAAGACATCCTTGAAAAGCTTAGTTGGGATGGGGTCCAGGAGACATGTGGTTGGTTTAGATCCATTAATGCTGGAGGTCAGCTCAGGTAGATCTATGGGCAGGAAGCTGTCCAGAGGTGGATCAGGACTAGACGGGGTTGCTAACAAGGGCAGCTCATCAGTTGTCATGGAGCGACCTTGATCGATCTTTTCTCTAATGTTAGTGATTTTACTGGTGAAGAAACTCATAAAGTCTTCACTGCTAAGAGCTGCAGGAATAGAAGGCTCAACCGAGCTGTGACTCTTTGTCAACCTGGCTATGGTGTTAAACAGAAAACGCGGGTTGTTGTTATTTACATCTATTAATGAAGTGTAGTAAGCTGTTCTGGCTTTACGGAGGGCCTTCTTATATGTTAGTAAGCTGTCTTTCCAGGCGCTTTGGGAATCAGCTGATCTGGCTGAATACCACTTCCTCTCCATCCGTCTTGATGCCTGCTTAAGAGTTCGGATATGTGTGTTATACCACGGAGCCAGTCTTCTGTGGTGTGTGAACCTCTTCTTCAGTGGGGCAACCGAATCTAAAACTATACGCAGTGTGGCTGCAGTGACATTGACAAAGCAGTCAATATCTACAGGAGTAACATTTAGATCAGAATGATCTGTTGCACCAGTAGGAGGCGCTAGAGGGGGCACCGCTGCAATTTCAGCTACTAATCTGTCTCTGGTATCTTTAGAGAGACACCTGCTGTAGTAAACCTTCCTGTCATGTGCTGCTCGGGCTGCTAGTGTGTGGTCTGAGAGGAGGGGGGTTTAGGGGAACAACTACCAGGTTCTCAGTTTCTAGACCATAGGTGAGAACCAGATCCAGAGTGTGATTGTGACAGTGTGTCGGTTCATTTACTAACTGAGAGAAACCTATTGAATCTATCAGTGAGTTAAACGCCGTCTTAAGACTGTTGTTGTTAAAATCACCCACTATAATGACTTTATATGTACTGACCACTAAACTGGATAGGAGATCTGAAAACTCAGCCAAGAACTGTGTGTAAGCAGCCGCAGGTGGCCGATACACCACAACTGATATTACATCAGTGGCATGTTTTGGAGGCTCCCTCCCCCACATTTGTCGCAATGGTGACTTTTTTGTCAGTTTAGGATCTCTAAACCCTCAAAACACACTTATATGTATACACAAACTATAGCTGCAACACTAAACACGGACACAATAAACAATATGGATTGCAGTAGTTTCTGGCTACTGAATTTGTATGTGTGTGGGGTTGTCGTTCAGTTTTATATTTATTTTATTTTGAGTAAACTGCTCAGTATTCTCTCAACTGCAACTACCCAAAATGTCCACATGAGGGCAATGTTTCCTAACTGAAAACGTATTAGGAACCGCCGTTACTTCTGTTGAGTTCATGAAATAACAGTATTTAGAACTGACGTAACGCCAGTTCAGTGGCTTTAAAACAGACAAATACTGATGAAGCCTGATGATAATTAACAACTCAGTATAAGAAAAATTAAATAATACAGTACAGCTGTAGCTGAGGTGTTACAGTGATACAAATCCAGTTCAAAGTGTACTTTCTATGTAAGCCAGTTTGCATGTGGTGGGGAAAAATTTGTTATTATTTGATTTTCTGTGTTGAGATCATGTAAATCTTGTTTTTTGCATTGCCAGCACAGACGCAATGAGCTATCTCACTCTTTCTGTCAAAAGAGAATGCAAATACACAGATTTGTTGATTCATTTGTGTGCGTGTGTCTATGGGGGAAATTACTATAGCGGCCTCTTTAATAAAAGCTAATAATGATGGATGGTACAGATTTATTACATCCCAGTGTGGAAAAATGAAGCCAAATATGAACGCTGTCTTCTTGCACGAGGGATGTGATTTGTCAGTGAATCTGAGTCTAAGCTGCAGCTACAGCAGCTACAATCAGGAGCCATCAGTTCGGAGGTTTAAGTACTAAAAGCACTCTAACCGAGGATGTTCTGGGCCTAAAATGATATAAGGAGGTAAAAAAAAAAAATTGGACTTTACTGCCCTTTCCAGAATTGGCCATTTTTATATTTCCACTTGTGCTGCGGCCCCTTGTTGGGAACAATCTTGGCCG
The DNA here is from genome assembly GCA_015343265.1 of Pao palembangensis. NCBI lineage: Eukaryota > Metazoa > Chordata > Actinopteri > Tetraodontiformes > Tetraodontidae > Pao > Pao palembangensis. The sequence goes on along the minus strand of CM027098.1, from coordinate 3,277,445 downwards.
TTTAGATTGCTGTTCCCATCCATCCGATGACCTCCACTGGACCACCTGATTGCCAGCGTACACCAACTCAAAGAAAGACACGTACAAAATAAAGTTTTGGAATGCCAATGACCTCAAATGCTAGACTGAAAAAGGACGCGGAGCTTTTTAATCTTTGCCACACAGGATGCATTGGCCCCCCTCATGTTTATCAGGTTTATCAGGTCTGACTGAATTACATCAGTTTCCCACCACGAAGAGCTGTAGGCTGCTTTCAGGTCAGATATAAGAGCAGTTAACCTTCAGCAGAACTTCAGAACTGGGTCAGAGTTGATTTAATATTTGCTTTACACCTTTATTTCTTCCATGAAGGAACATTCCAAGCAAACAGACCTCTGGGTTTCCCCACTAACCATGACTGGAATTACTCTGGTGGAGTTTTAGGAAAATTGGGAATTTACCGGGCAGAGGTTTTTCATAAATGGGATGTGTAGGATTAAAAGACTTTTATTAAGCCCCTTTGACAGCCTCTGTGATTCACCCAGCCATTGCTTCTTTTAGTGATTGATGGATTGTCATTACCAGGAGCAACCTGCCAGCCATCTTGTGACTGTGGTTGGCGTGCGCACAAACGTGGTCAAGATAACCTCTTTAGATGGAAAAGCGAAAAACGAACAGGAAGTTGCCAGTAATCCTGATGCAGAGGATAGAAGATGCTTGAAGGTTTAAATTCAAATCCTCTGAAGACACAACTGCAACGGCTGTCTCCTGAAATTCCGGCTAGCTAGCTTAGCAGGACTTTCCAGTTTCTCATGTAATCAGAGACTAGTTTACACACACAAAAAATACATGGAAAGGGCAGAACCAAAAGGTAAAGAAAGCAGGAATGCAGGATCAGACGCAGATGGTTCCTCTGCTCGTCAAACGGTCATTTGGGTTCTCCTTCAGTGTACAGCGACTTGTCCATCACGCCGTCCCTGGCAGGAAGCTCGTAATTACATCTAGAGTCAGGATTAGGAGGCTCTATCGGTGGCATTCTGTCACCCTCTCTCTCTCAAACTGAGCAGACTCAGAAATTAAAAAACGATTTTTCTCCCCCCCCCCCACCCCCACCCTTTCTGCTTCATCAGGTGCCAGGCTGGAAGCGCACGCAAGGATCGATAAAGGGAGCAAGCAACAGGGGAAATTAAAAAAAAAAAAAAAAAGAGTTGACAGAGCTTCAAACTTTCAGCTCGATCTTGGCGAACCCGGAGCAATTTCATCAGAAAAACACCGTCTGCTCCTCACAAACAGTGAAGCAAAAAAACAAACAAACAAACAAGGAGCATGCTAGAACATACTAGTTCCACATCATGGCCGTGGAGAACTTTATTCCATCCCCACAGGAGAAAGGAGGGATTATGTAAACAGCTTAACGCTGTCAGACACACTCTCCTTTTGCCGGCGTGTTCTAAAATCTTTATCTGCAGCCCTTTATTTCTAAAAATAATCAAATAACTGTTTGCATGTGTTCCATTTGGCATAGGAAAAATTTAAGGAAGACAAAACTGCGGTTCCGCTCAGGAAGATGCGGTTCAAGGTCACGGACGTTTAATTGCAGAGATGGAATCTCCAATTAATCTAGCTCGGCCTTGCTGAGCCATCAGCACATTAAGAATGCTGCGGCTTGACAGAGGCATGCTGGGAAATCTCCACAGGGGATAATAAATCTGCGACTGGCAGGAATAATTCTGGAAGCGTTTGAGTTTTTTTTCTGCATATTTTCAGCCAGTAAAATCAATCAAACTGGCACTTTGAGTTTAAAATAACAAAGGGGAAGTCGAAAGCAATGACTTAATAATGAGGCAAAGCAGTCAGACCTCACCCCGTCGGTGAGTGATGTGTGGTTATTTTTCAGTTTATTTTTTTTAGCTAACTCAGTGTTTGTGTTTATAATTCAGTCTGAAACCTCCATATGTTTGTGCGTTAGAACGCACGGACTTGGCTGCATCAAGTCTGGAGGAATTTATGTCGCTTTGAATGTTCTCTGGTGTGGATGAAGGCCAAACGATAACTCCAAGATGCAAGTTGGGTTTAAACTTTACCATCCAAATCGCCCCAGGGGAACTGATATGAACGGCTGTCATCAAAATATGGTGACATTCAGGGGAATGACAGTGTTAGAAGATCGCCAAAGAATTTAAACGCCACTTTTGGTGGCATCAGACATGATCTCTGACTCATTTGTTTATTCCAGCCTTGCAAGTTGCAAGTGTGCACGTCTCCATGGATATGGAGGGGGGGGGCGCATCCTGTGACTGGCCCAAAACCGTTTTAAACGTGCAAATCAATATCTTACTCATTGTTGATCGATTTCTCTCCCATATGAGCCAGATGAGAAAATAGAATTCACTAATCTTGTCCTTCATGGTCACTCACAGGCTCTTTCTGTTCCAATGAACTGAATTCAGTTTTATGTTTTTTATTTTTTTTTTTTTTAACTCCAAATGCTACAGTTGAGGTTTGCGTTCGCTGAGGCTTCCCTTCCTTCCACTCTCATCCTCCCCTTGTTCTTGTCACCCCTCCTTCCTCTCTCCCTCCCTCTCTCTCTCTCTCTCTCTCTCTCTCTCTCTCCTGTATATTGGCTGTGTTTACTCCCAGGACGACCCCTCCCACGGCAACATGCAGCAGGTGAGGCAGCCGAGCTGCAGCTTCCCCCGGTGTTTCCTGCTCACATTGCAGCAGGGCTGAGTGCTGAGTGGAAACAGAGCCCTTCCTCCCTCCTCTCCCTCCAGCATCTCCACAGAAAAGAGACCAAGTTCGGGATTTCAGGACAGTGATGCATTCGGGTGCCGCATGTGAAGCAAACGGTGGAGACAGATGTGGTGACGATGCAGCAGTGTGGGCACAGATGTGAGCTGTCCTCTTCATCCTGCATGTTTTTGTTTCCAAATGTCTCTGTTGGATCTTTTGCGCGTGCAGAATGGGATCACTTGGTGCGTGAGTTTTGTTCTTTGAGCTGCTAATTAAACTGATGATTTATTGATCCCTGGAACTTCACCTTTGCTCCGCTGCTTTCCGTTTCCCAGCCTTGCTGACTCTTCCTCTGTGATGCCTTTTACAGGGGCTGCTTCGGTGGGAATGATCTATTTATAGATTGTTTTTGATAGAGGATGATTCTTTTTTTTTTTTGTGTGCTTTCCACGCTAGAAATGACCTTGTTTGTCAGTACTTATTCATGTAGAAAACAATGTTTTCCGGCTCACACGCATCTTAATGTGTCTTCCTTGATGGCTTTTTCTGCTCATAAAAATGTTATTTATTTATTTATTTTTTAAAATGTCATTTCACTGTTCATTTAGCACCGTATTTAACGACGGTAGCACAGAATGGCTCATAAAGCGATGGAAAATGAGATTAAGTTCTTTTCTCTCCTCCCTGCAGGGCTCTTCTGAGTTCATCGCAGCCATCCGGCGGCAGAGGCTCATGATCCTTACACCAGTACACCAGGTGGGAAAGTAACCTGAGAGCCCAGAGGGAACCACCAGGATGCCTCCTACTGTGTCACGGGTCTCCTGCCGCTCCAAAGTTGCCGTTGCCTTGCTGCTCTCTCTGTGTCTTGGCTCCCGTCCCGCCGTGGCCACTTGCCCGCTGCCCTGCCTCTGCGCCAGCGATATAATTTGCTGTAGCAGTCGTAATCTCTCCGCGCTGCCCTTTGACCTCCCGGGCTATGCCACGTGGCTGGACCTGAGCCACAATGCCCTCGCTGTCCTGCACGTTGGCTGGATTTCTGGATCCTTCGAGAGGCTCGTTACGCTGGTCCTGAATCGAAACGCGGTGAGGCTCATCGAGGCGGAGGCTTTCGCGACAATGCCGCGTCTCGTCCACCTGGATCTGTCTTCTAACCGGCTAAAAGAGCTCAACTCCTCCATCTTTGTGGGTCTGACTGAGTTGAAAGAGCTGCTGCTGTTTGGTAACCAGATCAGCCGGATTGACCCAAGCGCTTTCAGTGACCTCCACAACCTGCAAAGGTTCTATCTTTCTGGTAACAGACTGACAAACATCCCCTTGGGGCTTTTTTCTGAAACGGGAGGCCCTCGCAATTTAACTCTTCTCGATCTGTCGGACAACAGGCTCGCCGCGGTTCCCGTTCAGACATTGCTGTCTCTGACCCGACACAGTAGAATTTATTTACAAGGAAATCCTCTGGTCTGTGACTGCCCTTTACTGGCTCTGCTGGAGTACTGGCTGTGGAAACAGTACGACCCCCTTGTGGACTTCAGAGGTCATTACACCTGTAAAGATGATTCATGGCCAAGTTCTGAGTGTAACCAGTCAGGAGTGTCTGATGTTCCCCTCGAGGCAAAGACTTACCACGTTGAACCAGGCAAATGGCTACAAGTGCCATGTGTGGGGACTCAAGGTCCAAACATCACATCGGTCTTCTGGGTCACTCCCACAGATGTGGTGAATTCATCGACCAATGACCCAAATTCCAATTTAACGGTTTTCCCCAACGGTACGCTTGAAATCCAGTCAGCCCGGGTGGAGGATTCTGGAACGTATGCGTGTGTGACGCCGCGCGGGCGTCCTTACGACCCCGGCGGGTCTGTGGAGGTGAGCGTGGTCGTCGGAAATGCCAGCGTCGTCTCCACCAGAGGCTCGGCCCATCGTGGCAGCTCGGAACATTTCAACACGGCGTTCACCACCCTGGCTTCCTGCGTGGTCAGCATCATACTGGTGCTCCTCTACCTCTACCTCACGCCCTGCCGATGTCGCGACAACCAAGGGGGAAGAAGATGCGGAGGGCGGGCGCTCATCCTCTGCTCAGACCCCAGAGAGGTGGAAGCGGGACAGCGGAGGTCGAACGGGAAGAGGGTGGCCTTCTTAGAGCCACAGACTGAGGACACCATCTCGAAATCACCAGCAATGTACTCGGCTCACGTGGCCACCGAGGGAATTCTTAAAAATGGAAGTAGGACAGTGGGACAGCCTCTCACAGATCCTGCTCACATGCCATAACCTTCCTGCAATCCGGATCCAAGCAGGGTCGCCATGTGCTGTACTAAAACGTAAAAATCTGGGTAAATCAATGTTCTTTGGTTCTCTCAAAGTAGTAGGTTATCGTTTTACAGCAACAGTTTCTGCAATATTTCATCGTCAACGTGGAAAATTGCCATCGCAAAGCTCGCAAAGACAATAAAAAGTGTGAATTATTTAGCTTGGTTTTGAATAGTCCAGCATTGGGACTTTCGTGGATGTTTTATAATCTACTGTGTGTGTGTTGTTTATTTCCCCATAAAAGTGACCCCTGTTATTGTCTCCCACTATAGTTTGTGTTGGTGAACGTATCTTTTAAATGTTGGTCATTGTGGTCATGTGAGCATACGACCTCAATCTGTGTTCATCGGGTTGATTTGTGTCATTTAAAACTTTACAAATGCGAAGACAAAATAAGATGGAGGGCTTTCACTTAAAATTAAAGTATAAACATACATATGATGTTAAAATAAAAGATATATAGAGGAAACAATGAAGACGTCAGAGAGACCAGGAAAAGCAGGCTTGGATGTTTTAGTTTTCTATCTCGCCTCAGTGGTTCCATATGCTAAAAGGAATTATGTAACTTTCCCAGAACCTTAAACTCCAACATAGTGAGACAGTTGAGGACAAAATAAGCCTTCATTTCTTTCAGGTTCTCCTGTTTATTAGCTTAGCTTAGCCTAGCTTTTGCCAACAAACTAGTGTATTCCTGCTGGACGATCTGTCAATATGTGGTTAGCATAAATACATTATACGTTAGCATAAATACGACTTCAGTTAGCGTTTCTCTGGACAAGAAATGTCCAGGATACTAAAAAAAAAAAAAGACTTTACTGACACTGTAACACAATCAGTCATTTCTCCAAATGGGTGTAATAGATCAGGTCCGGACTCGCCCGCATAGAACCTGATGGATCCCGCTCGTAAACCACCTCGCCACAGCGTCATAGCTTCATTTCCCCGAGGGAGGGGTGGGGGGCGTTGGGGATAGATCCTCATCGGCTGAGATAGCAGGGGAGTTTGTAGGGGGGTTGGCTGAGCGATGACGCCCCAGTCAGATCAAATAATTGTCAGAGGAAGGTCTGTGCCGACGGCCCCGAGGCCCAACATGACCCACATTCTTCCATCCTCCGCTCAGTGAAGTTTTAGGTCCGTCCTGCACACAGATCTGTCAAAGTTTCTGTTTTTTTTTTTTTTTCGTCTGTTCTGTACGATACAGTCTAGCTTTAATGTAGCAACGGTGATACTTTGTGACTCTGGCAGAGATTTCGCAGATACAAAAAATAAACGGTTTCTATTTGGATGACGCGCGTCCGTTTCCTTCCTTCCATCCTTACAAGGGAATTCACATTTCTTTTTCCTTTTATCTAAAACAGAGGCAGTTTGAGTGAAACACAAAAAGTAGTGTTACATCAGAAGGATTTAGGGACAAAAATAATCTCTTAGAAAAAAAAAAAATCCTCTTACGTGCATGCGTTTTGGACGTCCACGTGGAAAAAAAAATCGAAACTATTTAGGACGAGGTTTGTGCACTTGCTGGTCCCTTTTTTTATATGAGACGGGTTGTCACGGATACACAGCTGTGATGAATTCTACAGGGACTAAATTAAGACTTGAGAATTTTCATGCTGGACTTGGACACTGGAGGGACTGCAGGTGCTCCCATTCCGGTTCCTATTAACACTTCGCTGACCTTTTGTGGCAGTAATAGCAGGTTACTGAACATGATAAGTGATTTTTTTTTTTTTTTTTTTTGTCAGTTCATTCCCCTTCTCATTTTTTTTCTACTTTCCTTAGCATGAGGTGCATGCTACACCCGAAGGAAGCTGCCAGTTCCTCAATCATCCTTTTCGTAAAGTGATACATATTTCAACATGGAAATAACCTGTTTATGTAGCAGGATCACTCAGACATCCATTAAGACCTTGTGTAATACTTCTCGACGCCTTCGCGTTCGTCTCTTGAGGATTCAAGACATCCCTTGGGCCTCAACGTAAACACATCCCAGCTAACAAGATCACTTAGCACATTTAGCATCGAGCTAACGCTTGATTGGGCGTCAGTGTCGGACGGTTGATCCATCACCCTGTAGAAAAATGGGGGAGATTCACCTCCTCGCACAACTGCCTCATGAATATAGATCAGTCGGAGTGATTCTAATTAGAACTCGTGTTTCTTTTCAGAGCTGATCAAATCCTGGCGCAGATCCTTGCTGGTGCGTCGTCTTGGGGGCTTTTCCGGCATAAATATAAAAACATGCGCCAGAATTCAGCGTTTACCCACGACTACGGCAGGATGCTGCAGGGGTTGTGACTCAGTCTTCTAATGATTACTGACAAAATCGTGCGAAATTGTTATTGTTCTCCGGTAATGAAACAGTCCCTCGAAGGTGGATCCGTCTTTATGGGATGCGTCTCCATGGAGACGCGCGCTGTACGAACGCGCCTGAAAACATGGTTAACTAGGAGTATATTTATATTACATACATGCCAACATAAATCTGCTCTAACGAGTGAAACGGCTACCAGGAGAGCGTCTGCCATCCATTAAACCTCATGTCATTCATTCAATTCAATTCAACTTTATTTATACAGCATTTGTTACGGACAAATCTGTCTCGAGGTGCTTTCCAGAAGCCCTGAGCGAGCAACAGTGGCAGGAAAAACTCCCTTTTTTAAGAGGAAGAAACCCCGAGTAGGACCAGGCTCAAATAGGGAGACCTTAAAAAGCTGCACAACATAAAAAAGAGAATTAGTTTGAGATCTTAGCGCCTTTACAACAGGATCAAAGCTAACGTTGCCTGTGTGTGCTCCTGAACAGAACGCATCCGTTTCAAGCGTTCCTCTTCAAAAGCAACTGTGTGCAGAGGCGACACGCCGAAGCGGCTTTAAAGTTGTTTATTTATCGGTACCTTAACTGTGATTGACTTAAGTATTCACACTTCAGTCAGTTTGCAGCCGGTCTAGCCGGAGGCGACGGAGAGAGCGAGTCGCACATGTCAAATTTCTTACCAGTCAGTTCACAAAGATTTCTGCGCCCCGGGGCTGTGGGTGTGGGGAGGGGGCATTTGTCACGATCGGTAGCTGCAGATGACAGAACTCCCGGTTTAAAATTTGCAGCCAGTCCACTTTGCACCATAGACTTTATGTATATATTTGACACCATGTTATTGTGTTGATAACGACTGGAAAAAAAAAAAAAAAACTACGCGCACATATACCGCAGAGATGCAGGCATGCAACCTTTTTATTTCTATTTTTGTTGAGTATATCGATTGTAAGTAGGCTTTATTTATCTCCAAAGCTGAAAACTATTCATTCCGGTATACATACCTCATCATTACCGGATAATTGAAGCGATTTTGATGCGCGCCGCCCACTCGCCTAAATAACAAAAGATGCTGCGAAGCCTGCGGGCGGGCAGCGGCGGCTTTAGGATGCCGCTGCGCTCGATCCACGCCTGGATGGCGCTTGTTTACTTCGGCGGGGTCTCACGGTCTCCGGGTTGTCCATCAGTCGTTCGAAGAAATGTGAGAAAAAGACACAAACCGTTCATTTAACAACCATGTGCATTCTTTTTTTTTTTTTATGCATTCTGAAGCCTTGGTGTTGGCTTCTGCAGGCAGGTAAACAGACAGATATGAAGAGCAGCGCCAACCCCATCCTCCTCCACCTCCTCCTCCTCCACCTCCTTCAGCGTAATAAGGCAGAAGGGTATGTAAAGCCTTAATACTTAAGGGACACATGGAGCAAATCTGCCAGCCACGGATATGGATTCCGCTGGAACGAAGGTCAAAGTCTTATCTGCAGACTAATTTCCTCGGAGTATGAGACCACTAAAGACAGCTTTGACCTTAACATACTTCTTTGTAGCTCTACAGCATGGGTGTAGGGTCACGGTCTCAGCAGTGATGTGAGCTGCGGCTCCAGTCATCGACATGTTTTAGGCCCAATGACGTGTCCGCTGCGGGAGTCAAAATGAAAGCACGGGTTTGGAGTAAACGCAACACAGCCCAGGGCTCACTTGGAAGAATTGTCCTAGATTTTTTTTCTCTACACAGTGGGAACGGATGAGCTTCAAGATTTGTGGTTAAGATAAAATAAGAGCAGAAAACTTGGCTGTTAGCAACGAGTTCCGCGTTTGGGTTCATCACAGGGGCCCAGACGTCATCATGAAACCACGATAACAAAGCTAATATGCCACATTTGCGCACAGATCGGGTTTTTGTAAAGCCCGATCCAAAATTATATAAATACTTACAACCCTCCAGCTGTTTGAGTTTGAAAGTAGCAGCGATTTTTCTATATAATTACGTATATTCTTTTGTGCGTTTACAGGAGCACACTCCCTTAGTCATTCCATGGTGTGTTCCTTTCGCTCAAAACTTCAGAGCAGGTGGGAACTGGAATCTCCGTACAGACAAGCCCGTTCCAATCTATTGTGGGTGTTAGCGTCGCTGCCTCAGCCAATAAAAAACACAAGCTGCACAGCTAGCAACACATCAACAGATAGAAGGCGTATGTTGAAATCGACGCAGCTCACAGGCAAGTGTTCTGAGCCTGTGGAAGTTCTCACTTCAAAAGGAAGAAAAAAAAAACCAGCCTTAACCTGTGAAGCTAATTAGCTGGGTGCTCGGTCCAATTCAGTGTTTTTGATGTGTAGCATTAGCTAGTTAACGATTCGCTTTCTGATGCTGATGGAAAAAGTGAGGGTTTGGAAGACATAAGCAAAGTTAAAAATGTGTATTTTACAGAAATATGGGAAATAAGGGAATGATAAATTGTTATGTTTTGTCCTGGCAACAGGAAGCAGGGGTGTTTTTTTGTCTTTGCTCTGTGGCTGTTTGCAGCGATGACCCAGGATGCGACACCAGGACCTGGCTGAGAGAGTTCAAACAGCGAGCCATGAAGCTCAGAAGCAACCCTCGTTATCTGGAATATTTGGGGCCTTGAGGTTTCAGGGAGAGGGTTTCTGGTGATTCATCTGGGGGGCGGGGGGGTGGGTAGTATGAGTGAATAAAACATGTGACGGAGCCGCCGCTAGTGTGTTTCAGGCTGACGTTGGGCTGCAGATGAACAGAGATTCAGGTTTCATTGAGGGAAGATGCCTGGAATGGGGAAATATTTCATCATTTGTAGGTATTTACTGCAAATGTCTGGAGATTCTACGCCAGTAAAGCTCAGATTTCTGCTTTCTTCAAGGTTAAGACACACTGGACTCAGACGCCTTCCGATGAAAATAGAGCAGCTTTCACCAGGCCTAATTAGAATAAAGTAATAACCAAATTAAATATCAAAGACAAACTATTATACAAATTTACACATTTTTTTCATGTTTTTCATTTGATACAAGGAAGACATCGGCTTCCTGCGCCATGGATGTTGAGATGCCAAAATCTGAGGGAATGTCAGATATTATCCGGTGACAGCCTTACATAACTCCTGGGCGTGTCAGAAATAATCCTCTTAGAGCAGAAGAGTTGCCCCAACAGGAAACAAAACACAGTTTGTCGCTCCTGCCCTCTGCTTTTAATAATCAAAATGAGAGGTATTTGTGTGTGGGCCCCTGATGACAGTATAATCCCCGCTGTGGGAGAAGCTTCTGGTCATTAATCTATGATGATTTGCATGTTCAAAAATTATTTGTGTTTTATAAAGAGAAATGCAAACGTGTCATTCAGATTGAGTCGAGAGGACACTGAAGGACAACCAGTTGATACACCTGCAGCATCTGGTAACAAGAAGAACTGATGCGAATTTTGGAAAAGGCTCCTATTCAATCTCTTAATTGCATCTAATTAATTATTTTCTGGATGTTTATGGGTATTATGAATGAACAAATTATAGTATTTGGGGACTGACTAAAAACTAGACGAGAAACGGTACTTTGGCGCCCTCGACTGGTGAAATATAGGTTTTCCTTTATTCGAGTGCGTTTCACAACATTATAAACTATTTTCGCTAAAAATTACAAAGAAGATAACTACTGTATTTGTCATGGGCTGGGTTTTTTCCACCCTCTCTCTCTCTGATTCCCAGGTTAGGTGCAAACTGGTAGGCATCGTCTGTGCAGCCGCAGTGCTAGTTGAGCACACCTGTTCCTAATTCGAGTTAATTCCCTTCTCCATATATTCTAGGGCCACCCTGCTCTTGTTGCAGTGTTTGCCTTTGTACCTGACGTCTGTGCCTCATTCCATTGTGAATATATTGAAATTCTGCTTCTTCTTTCCATCTACTTGTTTGTACTCTTTTCGGTTTAACTTTGGCACTGAATGTTTTTCTGATTTACCTGCTGAAGCAGTGATGTGTTTAGTTATTAAAGACTCCTTTATTTGAAACTTTCCTGTGTTGATTCGATTCTTTCTCTGCTCTGGGGAGCGAACCGTTCCTTAACACTATTCATACTTTATGCAGAGGTGTGTATTAGGATATAGAGATACAGGATTAGGAGAATATTTCTTATTGCTGTGATTTAGTTTTTAGCCTTGCACTTTAGAGTAATCTACACTTCTTCCTATTTGTCATTTGCATGTTTTTTCATACTGCCATGTAACCTTTTGACATTTCAATATTTGGATAAATCTGCTGGATGCAGGTAATAAAAATGCCCACTAGATGGTGCAGTTTGCAATTACAGAAGGGAAGGCGTTAGAAGTTTTAGTTATCATTTCCCCAATAAGGTATTAAAGTTACAGTCTTCCTGACAAAGCACATATGCTGCAAATAAATAAATAAACCCAACTAGTTTCAGAGATTTAATTTAACAAATCTGCAAAATTGAATCTTCAGGCAATCAAAGTGCAATATTTGTGACTCCAGTCATCACAAAGTCACAGTACTTTTCTCATTGGCTTTAGCTCAGAATTTAGCACCATCATCTCAAACAGACTAGCCACAAAACTTGGCCTTAGCCTCCCACATTCCATCTGCCTGTGGATTCTTGAGCAACCGCCCAGAGTGAGTCAGGCCCCATCTTTCACAAGCACTCACCCTCAACACCGGCTCTCCACAGGGATGTGTACTACACACACGGCTGCACCCAAACACATTCCAGGCACTGAAGTTGGCTGGGCTCACGGCGAGGGGAGACGAGTCTGCGTACAGGAACGAGGGGGAAAAACGGCCATCCGGGTACAGCGATGACAACTGTCAACGCCGCGTAAACGAAAGAAGTAATGGCGGACATGAGCAAAAACAGAGGCAACTCTCACGGACTATGCGGAAAGGGCCCTGCACCACTGTGCTAATCAGGGAGGCATCCACTTCTGGAGGGTCCTGAGAAATGACGCCTGAGCCAAATTTCCTGTACCGATCCCTCCATTCCAGTGTGGTTTGCCAGGGTCGTCAAAGCACCAGAGGTCATCCCGCTGGAAGGCCTGCGCCTAACCTGTGCAATGGAACTTACATGGAACTGCATAGTCATATCACTCATATTGCACATTATTGTATTGTAAATATGTTGTAAATATGTTAATTCAATTCAGTTCAATTCAATTTTATTTATATAGCACCTTTTACAATAAAATTGTCTCTAGGTGTTTTACAGAGGCAGAAACCCAGAGCCTGAACCCCCAGGTAAGCACAGTGGCAAGGAAAAACTCCCTTTTAATAGGAAGAAACCTTGAGCAGGACCAGGCTGACAAGGAGGAACCATCCTGCTGAAAGTTGGCTGGGTAAAGGAGGAGAAGAAGAGGGAGACAGGACAGAGAGAATAAAGAGAGAGAGAGAGAACAGATACAATCATAAAACCAAAGAAATACAAACAAAATACAATCATAGAAACACAAACATATCTGACATAATACTGACGATGCTGCTGGGACAAGTCAATTTCCCATGTCTGGGATAAATAAAGTACTTCTATTCTATTCTATTCTATTCTGTTCATTCTATTCTATTCGTTTAATGATATTAGTGCCTAATTAGAACAGATTCTTATTCTGATTCTGGATGGAGGCATCTGCAGACAGATAAGCAACTGTCAGAATTAGCAAGTGCTTTTGTTCTGTGGAGATAGTTGTGGCCCCGAATGCTACTTCAGGGTCAGGGATTGCTAACATTAGCCACTGAGAGTTCAATTACTGGATTTTGAAGGAGTGCAGATGACTTCAGTTAAAAGTTAGAATATCAAAATCCTCTAGACTTAATTATAATAAAGAGGTTAAAAATAGTGGAAGAAACCAAATTATTATGTTCCTAAATGTTGAAATGATGAGTCAGCGCCATTAAAATAAATCTCTGGGGATCTGTCAGGGAACTGGCTGGGGAAAATGCAACGGTTTTAAAATAATCCCACTCATCAGGTATTGACAGTGACTTATCACATCATTCCCCCCTGGCGGAGATCACTACTCAGTGATCAGACATGAAGGGATGAACAAAGTCCTCAGATAGTTTACTTATTGCACATGCTCCACCGACGCTTAACTCACACCGATCAGGAGACTTTCTTGTGACAACACTATTCAACTAGGGGGTATGAACCCGTTCTGCATGTGAAGGTTTTCGCCGTCTGCCTGCTGAGAGTCTAAAGTAAGGCCGGCATAAGGGGGGGACACACTTCTGAGGGGCCCACAAAGAGATCTGAGCCTGTTCTCCGCTGCAGCTGAAGACCGAGGCAGACCTGCCGGGACAGAAGCAGCAACAGCCAAACGAAAAAAAAAAAAAAAAAAAAAGAAATCAGCCGCCGTCAGGTCAGTACAACGCTATTCTTTTCATTCTTTTTATTCTTTTCCTTTGAACAACATTTGCAAAACAGTGGTTGGTCGGTGCAACTGATATCTTCTGCATGAAGTAACAGCTTGGCACTATCAGTGTGCAATTATGTAATAACTTTATAAATTCATACTTTATTACTTTGGGTGCACAATCATCACTAGCTTAACAGTTTTCTTTGTACTTGTTTTTTCTTATAGTTTTTACAAGCAATGCCACGGTGTAATTGATGGTATTTAATGCCTTTTAATGGTTGCTGTACACTTCAGACAAGCCATCAATCATAAGCCACCAAGCCACCGTCGAAGTAGAAGGACAACACAAATTACATTGAATAAAGAGACTTAAATTAGACACATAAAATGACCAAAACCTAAATAAACTTAATGAAACACAGACCTCGCTGGCTGACCACCTCTGGAGGTAGAAATGCAGTCTTTCATAAACCTTTGCTTGTAATTAATTTGAGCTGGCTTTGCCGTGCCAATAAAATACACAACAAACTAAAATTATGGCAGTAAAACTCCCACCAAATCACAAACTTATTGTGAGTTCACTTTTCACAATTATACGAACATTTTTACACGTTGCATTTACTCTGCTTCTAGTAATACCACTGTTTTGTGTGCTGTTCTATCTAGATACACTTGTTTCAGTCCCTTTTCCATCCTTATCCAGGGTTGAATTACGGAGCAAAAACTTTATGTTTCTGACTCTTCCATCTGCGCTTGGATATACTTCTGTTCTTTTGGTTTTTACCTCTTTTGGTTTTTACTTACTTACTTTGGTTATACTTCTGTTACTCTTGCCAGTTTCCACATGTTCTTTGGAGAATTGTCCTGTTGAAGAATAACGTCATTCACTTTTGCGTTCCTTTTATCCGTTTGCCAGATTTGTCTCTGCTGAAGATTGCGAAGATATTTTTTCTTCCACCTTGTCCAGAATTCATTTGCTAAAAACCGAACTTCGCCATCTCTTTCTCAGGTACAGGTCCTGGCTCACAAACTCGCCAGGAGGGGCCAGAGTGATGCTGGACTTCATCATGAGAATATTATTAGGTGTTAGAGGTTCTACATTAGGATCATTTAGGTTTTCTACTGTTAATGGTCTGCTATTTACAATAGCCATGACTTCGTAAAGAAATGTCCTGAGAGAGGCACTCCTAGAGGTCTCCTAGAGTCTCCTAGAGGTTTGATCTAAAATACCAGTTAAAACACTTCTTATAATCCTAATTTATCTTTCCCAAACACCTCCCATGTGGCTTGAAGAGGAGGTGTTCAAAACAAACTCGCATCCATATTGTTTCAACTTTTCTTTGTCACAATCTTTTAGGGCATTCAAAACCTCTCCCTTAGCACCTACAAACTTGGTGTTTTGGTCACACCTTATTTGTCTTATCAGAATCAGAATCAGAATCAGAATCAGAAAGGGGTTTATTGCCATTGTCAGTGAACAGAATACACAGACTAGGAACTTGCTTCGGCGTAAGGTGCAATATAAAACGCAGAATCCAAAATATAGTATCTTGAAACAAATACACAAATACACAAAATCAGAACGGTGCAACTGTAGTGCAAATGTTACAGTGAGTGAAAAGGTGGTCAGTGTTTATTAGTCCAACGGCAGAGGAAAGCAGCTGTTCTTATGGCGTGAGGTTCTGGTCCGAATGGACCGTAACCTTCTGCCCGAGGGGAGCGGCTCAAAGAGTCCGTGACCAGGGTGAGAAGGGTCAGCTGCTATCCGACCTGCTCGTCCCCGAGTCCTGGAGACGTACAGGTCCTGGAGAGATGGGAGGCTGTAGCCAGTCACCTTCTCGGCAGAGCGTACAATGCGCTGTAGTCTCTGTCTGTCCCTGGCAGTGGCCCCGGCGTAGCACACGGTGATGGAGGAGGTGAGGATGGACTCAATGATGGCCATGTAGAACTGCACCATCATCTGGGCTGGCAGCTTGGCTTTCCTCAGCTGCTGCAAGAAGTGCATCCTCTGTTGGGCCTTCTTGATCAAGGAGCTGATGGTCGGCTCCCACTTATATGTCCAGGAATAGAAATAAAACAGCGTAATGCATTAATAAAGGCGTTACTAGTAAGGTCATCTAATATTTCATATGTATTGCCCTAGAACACATACATGTAAAGAGAAGACCATACCTTTTAAGTTCTTTTCTACCTTGTTTAACATCAAAAGCTCCAAAACAGTAGGAGAATGGGGATGTCGTTTCCATTCCATCCTCTGGTAAATCTGACATCCGTTGATCCTGAATATTTCTCCTGTACTTTCTGCAGGTTGTGCACTTGTAGAGGTGGGAAGCAACTGCGCTGCTGCATCCTGTGATCCATAGTCCATTGGAGCGCAGCTCACTGACAGTGATTCCTCTTCCTTGATGATCCACCTTCTCGTGAAAATGTTTAAGTAAAGATGACACATGACTCGATTTGGAGATGATTGCAGGATGTTTGATGGGTGAAGACTCGATCTTGCTAAACGTCCTCCCATCCTGAGAACTCCTTAGGTTGTAAAGCTTCTGTCTCTTATCCTTCAGTTGAATGTCCTTTCCTTGAGTTAATTCTTTGATTTCCTTGCTGAATTTGTGTTCTTGTGTTTTCACCCTTTGTTTGCATGACTCCTTGAAAATCTTTAAGAAATTTCCTTAGACGAGCAACAGCTTTAACAGCTCTTCTCCAGTCTGAGAATTTGGTGAATCGATCTAGTATTGTTCGCTTTTCTTGTACTTTGGTGCTGAGCACACGCCCTAACCCAAACCCTAACCACTAAACCTAACCCTAACCCTAACCCCTAACCCTAACCCCTAACCCAGAACTGTTTTCAGCTCTGGGTCGTTAGGTATAACTTTAGCAACCTTGTCATTTTCAATGGGTTTTGCCACAAAAACCCTGGACCTTGAAACCAGTTAGAGTTGAGCAGCTGTGGAACGCTTAACCCTCTTGATGCGTGGTCTGCGGGATTACTTTCAGATGGTACATAATGCCATTGCTGTGGATCTGTGAGTGACTTTATTCTTTGAATCCTGTTTGCCACAAACACATGGAATCTTTTTGCGTCATTATTCACGTATCCTAACACAACTTTGGAGTCTGTCCAGTAATGTTCTTGCAGATTACTTATTTCCAGTTAATTTCTTAACATCACACTTGTTCTTGCTGCGACTACTGCAGCCATTAACTCGAGTCTAGGGACAGTAGTGACTTTGACGTGGGGCTACACGTGCCTTTCCCAAGACTAGGGCGAAGTGAACCTTTCCTTCAGAAGTGACTGTTCTTAACTACATTGTCCACAGCCTGTGCGTCCGAAAAGTGGTGTAATTCACACTGAGTAACATCTATGTTTGCAGGTAAGATGCCCCTTGGAATTCTCACCTTGGACAAGTTTTGAAGCTCTAGAAGCCAGGACTCCCATTGTGTGCGGAGTTGATCAGAGAGTGGCTCGTCCCATCCAACCTTCTCTTGACATAGCTGTTGCAGGATTTGTTTCCCTCGTAAGATGAAGGTTGCCACAAAACCTAGTGGATAATAGCCTGATGCTACTGCGCACAGGATTCCTCTTTTTGTCTTTGGGTGCTCTTTCACTGTTATTCTGAACTGAAGCTCATCAGAAGAAATGCACCACTGTACACTGAGTGCTCTTTCCATCAGTGGCTCTCCAAGTGCCAAATCCAAGTCCTTGATGCTAAAAAGTGTGCCCCCCTGAAAAAATCCAATGCTTCCCTCTTATTTGTTTCTGCAGCCGGGTCTGAAGAACGTAGAGTTCCATTGTGCAATGTGGGTTAATGCAGTTACGCAAGATACACCAAAATGTTATAAATGAAATTTATGAGTTTATGTGTTTTGCATTTTTATTGTAGGTACATTTTGATTTGGGCATTTCATAAGTAGCTCGTAAACTGAGAAAGTGTTGGCACCCCTGGCTTGGACGTTGCATCACACTTGACATGTTATTAGGAAGTTTTGGTTTTTCACCTTTGAAAGGCAGTGGCATTTCATAATGTCCGTCCTGCTTCTGTTTGATTCCTTCTTGTAGCTTTGTAAGGAAGAAGAGGTCTTCTTGTGAGACACTTGTCTCTTCCTCTCCTCTCTCTGTAAAGTCTGATTGAAGAGCTTTGATTACATCTGGAAAAGTTACTTCCTTTCTTTGTGACTTGCGGATGTCATGAACTTCATTCTTTAATTTTGTTGTTCATTCTTTAGTTTTGTGGTTGGCTCAGTCTCTGGTATTACTTGTCTTAGAATGATGCGGTGACTTACTCCGATCACATCACTGACCGTTTCACATGAATCACAGTAACTTATTATGCTCCAGCCTAAATTGTTTTTCTGTGCAAATGGTTGGTTTTCTTCGCCACATACGACTTCTCTGGGCATTAAAGCTTGTAGGGAGTTGTACCCTAAAAGGACCTCTATTTCACAGTTCTATTTCAAGTGGTGGAGCAATATGTTCAGTGAGATGCTCCAAATGTGGCCATGCCCTGCTCTTGCAGTAGCTGGCATAGGAATATGGCTACGATTAGCAGGTATGAAGTAATGTGAACTGGCAGAGTGAGTTTCTTCTTATTTGCAGAGCTTCTAGCTTTGTGCACAGTACAGTTGTTTTTCTGGATGAAATTGTAGTTCGAGTTTAACTTGAGTCTTGTTTGTGTCTAAGTTGTCTGCCACTTCGTTGAGAATGACTGATGAATCACTCTGTGTGTCCAGCAGAGCGTAGACAAGTACTTCCTTGCTTGGTTCACTTTTGTGTGGATACATACACAGGTACTATTGCAAATGTCTGTGCGTTATTATTTTCATGCACTCTATTGGACATGCTTACATTTACTGTGTCTTGTGACCGCGTTACTGGTTGCTTGGTTTCTTTCTGTTCACTCACTTGTTCTGTAGGTTGTTCTTTCTTTGTTTCCTGTCCTCATCCAAGTCAGACGTTTTGAGCATGTGTTACATATCATCCGGTTGCTGCAGTTCTTGGAGATATGGCCACTATTTAAACGGCCAAAATATAGTTTATCCACTTAAACTAACTTAAATAAACTTAACTTTCTCTGGCTGGTTTCTCAGCAAACTTACCACACTTGTGCAAGCTGGCTCCTGCCGTTTAACATAACAGACAAGAGACTGCACCCTTTTTAGTAGAGTTGGTTGTGCAGATCTTTGCTGAATCTTGTTTCTTATAAATGGGGGTAAACTGAGGTTTTGCCTTGGGTTTGTCAGAGTCACTTTGTTTAATAGCTTGGTATGATGTAATGGGATTACTTGCTTCCATTGATAGGAATGTTACAAAATGACTAAAGCAAGGGAACTGTTTGTGCTCCAGCTGGTACTCTGTAGCCTTTCTGTTCCATCTGTTACTTAACCAGTCAGGAAGTTTAGCGGAAAGTCTTTGGTTCTCGATTCCATCATTGAGGACATTCAGATTTTCCTTGTTAGTCACTGTAGATTGGCAGCTTAGTAAAAAGTCTACAAACTTTCTTAACTCTGCACTGTCCTTTCCTGTGATTTTTGGCCAGGAGTGTAACTTGCATCTAAAGGCCTTAGTAGTAACAAATGTTCATTGAGCATTGTCCATGCTGGCTCTGTGAATCTTCAGAGCCAATCAGTAAGTAGCCTTCTAAAGCTTCTTTAACAGAGCCACTTACATACTTCTGTAGAAAGAATATATTTTCTGCGGTGGGAATATTCTTTCTCTCTATTAGAGTCTGAAAAGATGCTTAAACTTAAGTGGATCCCCACTACATACTGAGGGCTCTGGAATAGATAGTCTATTGGCTGACATAGCTTCTGCCAAAACCTTTACAAGCTCACCTGTACTCTCATGAGGGATGCCTGACTCTTTTGGTGGTTGTGAAAGCTGATCAGCAGTGTTCTTGAGCTCTGTTACCTGTATGTTTGCAGGATTTGGAAAGACAGATTCTGGCTTCACTGACAAGTAGTCTTCATCATACACTTGTAGTTTTGCTTTAGCTGCATTGAGTCTTTTCAGATTTTCAAGTCTTTCAATTTCTCTCTTTAAATCCTCAACTGACTTTCTCCTTGCAGCACTTTCCTCTTGTTGTTTCTTTATCACAGCGGCTTTCTCTTGTTCTTTTTTCAACTTACGCTCCGTTTCCTCCTCCTCCACTAGGTGTTGTGACTTTGCAGCTGCTTCTTGTTCTGCAGTTATGCATTTGCCTTCTTCTTCAACAACCACTTCTTCTTCTTCAAGCACTCTTTCTCTGTGGTTTTCTTGTTCAGTAATTATCTGAAAGACGGCCTTCGTTGCTTCATACTCTATGGCAGCTTCTTGTCTTTTGGCCGAGGAAGCATTAGAGACAGCGGTTGTAGCTCTAGATGGGCTATGAAATGAGACACTAACAGAGCTAGAGGATGTAAATACAGAGCTAGCATCAGGCCATACAGCCTGATCTTGATTCTCTCCTTCAGTGTGAGAGTTAACATTTTGCACAACTAAGTCACTGATGTGCTCTTGTCTAACTTCGAACGCATGTCACGAGGTGGGCCATCTATTGCTCTATATTCATCATAAACACCATTCAGCTCAGCTACTTCACTTTGTACAGTGTCCACATGTCCTTCAATTATGTCCACTGAATCTCCTTTTATCATAGATTTCTTAGCAACTTTAATTAATGCTTTCCGACTGTCATAAATGCCCTCAAAGCGACACTGCAGCCCTTGTAACTTTTTGTTGTGAAACACTTTTTCCTTTTCTGAGAGCTTGTGAGACCCTTCACTTTTACACTGCTCTACTTGCACTGTTTGCTTTAAACAGGTTTCATCCACTTGCCCTGCCTCTGCGGCGTCTTCTGCACGTGGCCACTTCAGTTTGTTTCATTTCTTAGTGACATTTTTGTTTTTCTTGAAACGTTTTATACTTACTTGTTCAAAATCCTTTTTACTTGTTAACGTGGCTTGGGAAATCACTTGTGCACTTGGTTGCATTAATTCCCTTCTTGTTACTTTGTTCTGCTGTTGTTTTCAGGCTTCATACAGTTCCTTATTGTTTTTCCCTCCTTGTCTCACTTTTCAAAACATACACTTCAATGTCTGGCTTGTGGATGTCTTGATGAGGAAGCCATGTGGGGGAACGTGTGTTCAAGGAATGCCACTGTGTAATTATCATTTCTACCTCAATGTTGTTAAAAAAAAGTTTGTGGTATTGATGGTATTTACTGCCTTTTAATGGTTGCTGTACACTTCAGATAAGCCATCAATCATAAGCCACCAAGCAACCGCTGAACTAGATGGACAACACAATGAATACATAAACTTAAAATAGACACATAAAATGACCGAAACCTAAATAAACTAAATGAAACACAGACTCCAAAGGCTGACCTTTGGAGGTTGAAATGAGGTCTTTCATAAACATTTGAGCTGGCTTTGAACCAACCTAACAAACCAAGGTTCTTACCTGACATGATTTCAAAATAAAATAAAGTACAGAACAAACTAAAATTATGTCAGTAAAAGTAATAATGATGCGTTGATGCTCAAAGATTGACGTTTTGATATGTTGCATAGGTGTTAAACTTTAGTTCTTCATTTCATATCTTAACGAGAACCTTGTAACTGATCACAACAAACGCCTGACTCAGGTTCTCGTTCTTCCTAACGACAACTCCTCGCTGCAGAGACAGACACACATGTTCGATCTGCATGAGAAATGTCAGATTTAACAATAATCCATATAAACACATATCCACATAAAAGTTTCACAACAACATTCTGAGAATCTGGAACAGAAGTATTGAGTTGTCATCCTTAACATTCTGCAACAGCAAGAACCCGAACAATGGGATACTTCCAGATCCAAAACCTGACTCAGGGACCGACCGAGCCAGAGGTTGCCCACTGGGAGCCAACAGTGCAACAATCGCCAGCTGGTAATCGACAGAAATAGTCTCAATTTTTCATTTGAAAGCACTGTTTTAAGACTGAACTGTGTTTGTAAAGGCGGGTCTTTGTCCTCTGTGTCTTCAACAGTTACCAACATCATAGTGGTGCTGGGCGTGTTGACCTTTGGCCTTCAGCTGTGTTTGGTTCTCTTCTTCGTGTTCAGATGTCGGCGACTCGATAAGAACATGCGAGACGCTTTTAAACAGCCAAAAACAATCAGCAAAGGAGCCGGTGAGAGGAAGAAGAGCGATTCAGCCACCCACACTTTAACTGTGTTTAACTGTGAGGGAGATTTCACTCATTTTTCTGTCATTTTCTGTCTCTCCTCAGCTCTTTCACCCCTCCACAGAGACATATATAAACAGGCCAGCTATCAGCAGTGTAACAAGGACTCCTCTTTGTCACTGATCATGCCTGGTGCCAGCACCCAGCATATGAACTCACTCCCTCTGTTTGCACCTTCCATTACCTGGGACCTTGTTCAGGGCTGACACACTGCTCATCATCCTCGTTTGCTAAAAGCCAGTTTGAAATTTAAGGGTTTTCTGTCCTTTTGAAGACTCTAAATCGATGCTGTTTGATTTAATAAGTTTAATGGTTGATTTTAATGTGATTTAATGTGTAATTCAATACACAGTCTTGATGAGGTTCACTGACTGGTATTTGGACCAAACCTCCACAAGGACCAGAATTTTTTCAACTTGAAAAAAAGTGGCAATTGAAAGTTTAACTTTGTGGAGAAACATTAGTGTAAACAAATGGTCGATAGTTGTCACATGCACAGTGCACAGTAATATGATGGACAGTGAAATGTGGTTTTTTTTTTTTTTTTTTTTTTTACCTACAGCCAATAGCAAATCATTCTGGAGGAAACTTACATGTTGGGAACGTGTTGGTTGCTGGCACTTTAGTGCACTTTTCCATTCAGACTGCAGCCGAGTCTCCTGCACGGATCTCCAGCAAGTCGCAGATGTTATAATCAGCTCGTGAAGATCATAACAAGTAAAAGTAAGGGGGAGTCCCTGCAGCAACTGGCATTTTAGAATGCAAGTTTTATTAAAAAAAAAAAAAAGGTGAAATGTGGCAGGCCATATGCAATTATTAAAAAAAATTATGTTTACATAATGGAAATAATGGATTGAAATAATTCTTAAAAAAACAAAATTCTGCTGCAGAAGTTACGAGTCATTGCGGCATTTTTATTTTCAGTTCCTGAGGAATAAGATGATTGAAAATGTATGAACTAAAACAATAACAAGAAAATGTTACACGCTATTATTCATTCATTGTAATGCTGAGTCATAAACAGGAAGTGTGACGCGAACGTGAATGGATTTTTCTAAATTCTTTTATTTTGACAATGCACGCATCCACGACTGTGTTTTGTACTTCCTCTTTGCGAAGTGGCGCAGATCTGCAGACACGCCTGAGTGGAGACGGACTATCAATAACCGTGTCCACTGAGAGTTGTTCTTCTGAGTTTTCGGCCATCTCAAACGCAACAAAAAGATAATAAATCTACTTGGATGATCTTCCATGAGCTTTCTCCAGAAGATTTTTTTCAAATGAGGTAAAGCCTTTGAGCTGCTTTTCCACTGAAATTTATTTGCTTTCGGTTTTCATTTTCTTAACTTCCTTTAAATTCTTGTTTTTTTTTTTTTAAATTATAAAATATAATCATTGACATTTTGGTAAACTTGGGGTTAATTTAACCCCAAGAAACTCAAAAAAATCTCAAAAATCTAATAATAACAACCTAATAGTATCTACTTACTCTATTGGCTTTAAAAACATTTTGGTGATAATGTAGAAATTAGATTATCGAACAATACACCTTAAACAAAATGAAATATCTAACAGTCATTCTTGAGATAATGGACAAAACATTTTGTAAATCAAATAAATTTTATTTTTGTAAGACCACATTAATTTCAAATAGATATACTCATAAGCAACGGTCTCAGCCACCAAACCAGATAAGGAAACAGCAAACAGGTTTTTTTTTTATAAAAACCTTTTAAAAAATTGCCCTTTTATTTCTCAGTAACGTGATTCATGTCAACTCTGTCAGACATACAAAAAAATCAAAACCCTAAGTATCTTTTCCTGATGTTTTCTAACAGAGTTAAGTTATAAACTGAATTATTTTGAATTTTGTTCTGATATCACTATGTGGAAAAATGGAAATTTCAAAGTTCCTTAATTTTGTATATTCATTTTTGGTATTAAGCATTTAAAATCAGTGTTATTACATAAGAAGACATCACTGTGTATAGTTCATCAGATGTTTTAATAATCAAACATAATAAATTGAACAAAGGGTAAAGCATTTTGTCATAAAAGCACAAAAACCTGACAAACAGTTGACAGAGGGTGAAATTCATGAAGTTTGTAGACATTTTACCAAATTCTGACATGTAAACATCAAGTAATGAAAAAGAGTTGAAAGTCACAGAATATCTGGTAACAGGATCTCAAGGCAGAAGCAAGAAATCTAGGATTTACCTGGCATAAACAACAACCAATGACAACAAACTCTATCCAAATGGGTCACTTAAAACAGAATGAACTGCAGTTACAACAGATCTGTTCTCATCACTGTAGTTTGTTTCTAAATGCACTCATGCACTTGCACTGCATTCTGCAAAGCCCCACATTTTCTAGACCTTCTCTGAGCATCCCTCCATTAGACACCCCTGCTCCCTCTCGCCCAGCTCTCCTGTTTGCCTCAATTTCTCCTCTTCAACCCTCCTACCATCCCTGTCTTTCCTTAATTATTTCCCTTCTGCTGTCTGGATCACTGTTTAATTTCTCTTTTCTTTCTTAGCAATAGCACACCAGACTGAAGTCACCAGACCAATCAGTCACAGCTGATTGGTCAAACTCCGGAACAAAAACCTGCAGCCACATGGCCCTTTGTGGAATCAGTTTGACACCCCTGTGGTACTTGTCAATTCTGTCAGCTTATGTGTCTGTCAGCTGACGGAGTTGACGTCTGACGGAGTTGACAAAATGATTTGTTTTCCCATTTTAACAGCGTCTTGTACACTGGAGCCATTTTGTTTTTTCACCAGTTGTTCGATAACCTGCTAACCTGAACTAAAACGATAACATTTAATTAAAAATCCTTTAATAAGAATATTATAATGGGAAAATGGAGTTGACGTGTTAAAGCTGTGACTGCGGTGATATGAACATTGTTTTATTAAAATATCAAATAATGTAAAACTCAGACCATGTCTCCCACTGTTGAACCCTCCAAAAGTGAGAAACACTAATGGGGTAATAAAAGTTATAGCTGACCATGACTTTACCTGATTTATTCATGGTCGGCAAAAAATCTGACGGAGTTGACAGAATATGAGGACACACTATTATAGACATTTTAAATGGACAGTGTAATTTAAAGTTCTCAAAAATGTGTTATTTTCTATTCTATTTAATGCTCTAGTCAATTTGACATTTATATTTATCAATTTGTAGCACTTTTTAACGTTTGTAGGGGACCTCAACCATTGTCCTGCGGAGGACAGATCAAATTGCATGTACTTCCTCAGTACAGAGCCTGTATTGAGATCAAATGAGCTTTTGATGCATTTTAATCAAAGGACAGTCAGGTTTGATGTAAAGCTACATACTGAGTTGCAATTATGTAGCTGTGACCTGCCCTTCAAAAACGCAACCACAGCTCCTGATCAACTAGAAGACGCAACTGGTATGAAGCAACTTTGAATGTTTGAGTTTAGCCAAGATTAACTAAGACTGTATTTCCGTTGTGTAATATTTAATGGTCATACTGGTCTAGTCCCTAGTGGTAGTAATATTTGTTCTATTAGCAGTAATGTTTGGTAGAAGAGTTTATTCCCTACTTGCTGTAAACTGAAGATTGCATTATCTATTCAACATTGGCTATTTACTAATGGTCACACTATCAAGTTATGCACGCAAATCAGATACAAATGTATACAATATGCTCTGTTTATCTTCAAGGTTATCAACCTTTCTTTCCTGCTCCTAATCTATTACTCAATTAAATTGGTGGACGAGAGGAAACGAGTTGTCCTTTGCATCCGTCAGTGGTTGATCAAGCAGTTTTTCAAGTTTGGGCAGAGCTGTGGTTGCAAAAAACCCACATAACTTGATATATTGAATCAAATTCATGAGTACACAGGTGTGACAGATATGACTTTTACAGTGTTTTTATTGTGAATATTTTCATACATAACATAAAGAAGACTTTTTTTATGTGGGACATGTTTTGTCCCTTATCTTAAGAATCACTGCAAATATATACAAAGAAACAGTATGGAGCAGAAAACATTCCAGAAACTAGGATTTTAAACACATGAAGACACCCAAAGGACATAGAACTTTAATTACAAATATTCCTCCCACCCTCTTTTTTTTTTTTTTTTTTTACAGCAGATGATAGTAACAGTGCCTCGTTGTCATGAAGGTCAGGACCAGCATTTGCCCTCTGAAGTTCTTCTTCTTTCTGGTTGTTTCTGTTTTAATCTTCATTCTATGGAACATGAAAGGACTGAAGGTAAGAAAACTGTAGGAAATATCTTTTGACACAGTTCTGTTGAACTTGTAATGCGAGGGCTGTGCTCTGTTAATTTCCTAAAGCGTCCAAGTCTCTGATTCAGCCAAAGGTTTTTTTTTTTTTTTTAAATGAGAAACGCATCCTAGTTAAGTTTAACTTTATTTATATAACGTCTGTGATGATGGAGATGAACTTGATGGAGAAACCCAGAAACTGACCCTGGAACAAGCAACTGTGGCACAAAAACCCTCCCCTTTAACAGAAAGAAACCTTGAGCAGGACCAGGAGGAGGTGAACAGATGATGTACGTGCTATCAATGTTAATATTCTGCTTTAGTCTGCTTTGTCATCTTGAAAATAGAGAAAACCGAGGGTCAGTGGCGCGAGAGAGAGAAAGAGATATAGCGATAGAGAGGGCTAATATAATCAGTATAACTGACTAGCTGTGGAATTATTGAACACTCAGAGCAGAGAGGTCTACTCGGATGACCATCAGATTCTCTAGATATGTGCCGCCCAAGCTTTCACCTGGGTTAAATGGGCAGAAAATGGACGTGACCAACCTAAACGAACTATAATTCTTGTTTATATACTATAGCAATTTGGACTAGCCGCAAACATACAGAATTCTGCTAACGATGAATATAAGCAGTCCAGCGTGCGACCAAACAGTAGCAAAATCAA
Source organism: Pao palembangensis (assembly GCA_015343265.1). Classification (NCBI taxonomy): domain Eukaryota; kingdom Metazoa; phylum Chordata; class Actinopteri; order Tetraodontiformes; family Tetraodontidae; genus Pao; species Pao palembangensis. The sequence goes on along the minus strand of CM027098.1, from coordinate 3,250,599 downwards.
GGAGCCTTCACACACAGCTCCCCTGCTCCTGAAACACTGCTGGTGGGTGGAGCTAAAATAAAGCTAGTTTGCTCGCATTATGTCCTAGATTGGATGTTTGGGGTCCAAGATACACAGAGTACCGCACGCTTACACTCAGGTGGTTTAAAGGTGCATGCAGAGCAGCTTGAAACACCATGGGAGCCTGAAGGCAACATGGCCACATCTGCTTGATTTACCAAGGGGCCTGTTCTGTGAGTCAGTGGGTTTTCTTCTTAAGCAAATAAATCCTTTGGTTATCCATGCGGGTCTGCTTACTGTAACTGCGAAACTGAGAACACAACTTCTAATTCTTGTGCACATTAGAGCAGCCCCAGAGTCAAAGTCAGCCCTGTGGAAGGAAATATCTTCTGCTAGGGTCAGAATTGAAAGCTATATTTAGGTTTTGCATGGAAATGGGGGAAGATACACTTTCTCTGTCTCACGCTCACCTCAGAGTCAGCCAACAGACACCCTCGCCAACATCACGGTTCCTGACGTTGACGCAGAGTTCCGCGACGACCACCAGAACTTCTGCACCTTCCGACCGCTGTCTTCCAAAGACGCTCTAGAGGAAAGGCTCCTGCTGAACTCAATTTCTTGGCCAGCGACTCCTGTTTTGCGGGAGCCTTTCTCCCTGGAGCAGACCAGCGACCCTGCCCACAGCACCTTCACCATTCTCCCCAGGGACGGAGGGGGCCAGTGGCGGGTTGGGGATCAGCTGGAGGTTCTGATCAAAATGAGAGATTTCAGAGGGTTCCCCAAGAAGTCTGGGGGAGACATCTTATTTGCACGGATGCATGACTCGGTCCTTGGTGCGGGCGTGGCGGGGCAAGTGGTGGATCACCAGAACGGCAGCTACTCTGCCATATTCTCTTTACTCTGGGAAGGAATCGCACAGGTTGAGGTGAGAACATGCTCAAGATAATGCTGAGAAGAAAATCCAGTTATTATCTGATCCAAAAATTAGGAACCCTGTTCTGTTCTCTGTCCCGTCAGATGATGTTGGTCCATCCCAGTGAGGCCGTCACCGTTCTGCGCAGGCTGACCTTAGAGCAGCCCGACAGGATTTCCTTCCAGAGCCTCTTCCGCTCAGGCGAACGCTCCGAAACTACCATGTGTAACGTCTGCTTGCGCCCGACGCAGCAGCCCCTGTGCAACTACACCGACCCACGCACGGACGAGCCGTGGTTCTGCCTCAAACCCAAGACACTGGACTGTCACGCAAGGATCAGCCACTCAAAGGGAAAATTCAATCAGAAGCTCAGGGCCAAAGAGGAGAAGCTCTTTCAGAGGTGAGAGAAAGGGAAAGTCTGAAATAATTACATTTCAACATTTGCGTAGATTTAAAGATGTCCAGTTTCCTGCCGTGTTAGGTAGCGTTGTGTTTAGGACCCAAGTGCAGGTACGTGGCAGGCACTCAGAACCAAAACAACCCTTTATTGGGTGCACATAAGGGGGAAACAGAAAAGCGCTCCAATGGAGGAAAGAAACAACACTCATAAAAACTTAAAATCTAATTCTTCAGGGGGAAGCTCCACTGCAGGGTGTCCAAAACCAAAATTAGACTTGTTCTCAGAGAACGTAGCAACCTTGGAACCAAGGGAAAAAACTCATGAGAAACAAAATCTACAGACACAGGATGTCTTCAGTCTAATCTAAGGTCTGGTATACCAATCTGCAGGTCAGGTAAGGATCCAGTGCTGGTGTTTGGGCGCAGCTGCCTCATATTTGCCTCTGACTGCTGATGAGCCACAGGTGCGCCCTGTCACCAGCAAAGACCTAGGCTGCCACCCTCCCTAGTGGACAAAACACAACACAAAGCAAAACACCAGAAACCCAAAAAAAGCAGAACCCTAACATGTGTTGAATGAATTTTTAAAGCTGTCCATGTCAACAGAATCTATCTGTTTTTGTTTTTTTTTCTAGTGGTGTCAACATGAAGGTCTCTATCCCAGCATCGGGACCTGACAAACTCACCATACTGCCAAACAAGAAAGGTTAAGTAGAAATGCTTTTCTCTAAACCATTTGTTGGAGCCAATGTGGCAAATTAATGTTAATTTTCCAAATTGGTTTATTTTGTTTCTATTTCTTTATTGTTTAAAAAATACTTCTAAGAATTATGGGTTGTGAGCGTGAAGCCTAATAGCGTCCAGCAGGTGGCTTCACTTGAGTGGGGAGCAGAAGGGCTTTTCTATATATTTGGATTAAGACCCACGAATGAGTCAAGTATCTGCGTTTGCTACCAGCTGCATGCAAGTTTTTGATCACGTTATTTTGCATTGTTTTGGAAAATCAATATTTTTATGGAAGTGTTCGTGTTTATCTTGTATTCCTGGGAACTTGGTGGAATAACAAATGCACCTTTGTAAGTACAACAAACTTGTTGAACTTTCAAAGATATTGACATCACTTATGTTTGCAACTTAACACGTAATATTATAATAATTCCAGTTATTAAACAATACCAGGGTGAACATGGTGCATCTATCTCAGAAAATGGTCGAGTCTTCAGAAATAACGTGCGTAATTTCACTGTTATTTAGGTGCCGCAAAGGTGAAGAGCGGGGGCGGGGGGTCTCCAGCCTCGGGTTATTACTACCGGGGTGTCTGGCGAGCGCTGGGTGGTGCCGCGGTCCATCAGTTCAACACCCCCCTGGCTGTCAGTCAATGTCTGAAAGGCAAAGTGATGCACCTTTACGGAGATTCAACCATCAGGCAGTGGTACGAACACCTTGTCACAACAGTCCCAGGTAGCTGCTCGACACACATCTCTGACAAATTTTTAACTGTTTTTTTTAATGCTGCTTCTTCTCCTGCTAAAACCTTTTCAGAGCTTAAGGAGTTTAACATGCACAGCGAAAAGCAGGTGGGCCCTTTCATGGCCTTGGACTACACCAACAACATCATGGTGACATATCGCTGCCACGGTCCTCCCATCCGTTTCCACTCCATCCCAGCCAGCGAGCTCCGCTACGTCGCCAACGAACTCGACGGCCTAATCGGAGGCGCCAACACAGTTGTGGTGATCGGAATCTGGTCTCACTTCAGCACTTTTCCCATCCAGGTTTACATCCGGCGGCTGTTGAGCATTCGCGGAGCCGTGGAGCGGCTTCTGGACAGAGCTCCCGATACGCTGGTCGTTGTCCGCACCACAAACCCCAAAGCGCTAACTCTTTACGAGACGCTGACCAACAGCGACTGGTTCTCGCTGCGGCAGGACAAAGCGCTCCGGGCTGTGTTCCGAGGAGTGAAGGTGCGACTGGTGGACGCCTGGGAGATGAGCCTGGCTCACGAGCTGCCACACAGCCTCCACCCACAGCCTCCAATCGTCAAGAACATGATCGACGTCCTATTGTCGTATGTGTGCATTCCATCCTCGAAAAGCTGGTTCGACTTCATTTCTAAATTATTTTAAAGTGGAGCAAGGGATTAAATAGTGCCTAAAACTGCAGAAAATGCAGTTAGCCAAGTTTGTACTGCTTTCATACATTTGTTGCAGGCTGTGGTTGGAAAATGTGGAAAATGTTGCTGTTTGGGGACTGCAGCAGCAATGAAAATACATACTTTAAAGTACTTCCGAGTAACTACTCGAGAAGTTCAGAAGACCACGCTTAGTACATCTGTTACTGAATTCCAAAGTTTGCTTGATTAGTTAACAAAACATTTGCGCATATTTATTGCTCAGGATAAGAAGACGTTTATTTAAAGAAGAATCTATAATTCAACCCTCAGTGCCCTTAAAACAATATGCAAATTCTTTCCTTTCTTCTGCCGTCAGGCTCTTGAAACATTTAACTGTTAATTTCATTTATTTCCTTGAATGATGGTCCTGATTGGTCCATTCATCCTGATTTGTTGTCACCGACGGGAACAGAATATTACCAGGTGTAGTTGTTGTTTATAACTGACAAAGTAATATTAAAGTAAAAATAGTTGTTAAAAAGTTTGAATTTAAGTGTTAGTATCGACGTCAGTGGGGGGGTGGGGTGAGATTCCGTCATCTCACACAGACTTGATCATCATTCTGGTGGCATTGAGTGAATAAGGAGCCGGGGTCTTCCAGGTCTCCCAGAACAGGCCAGAAGCCCAGCCAATGTGGTCTCCTGCCGGATGCCAGTCGCCATTCAGGGAGGCGGAACCGCAGCGGCTGAACCACCAGCCTCCGCCCTTTAAGACAGCGCACTCCATTTCGGCGATGTCGCCGAAGATGCACGGGGAGCATCCGTCGTTGTCGCGGTCGACGGTGCTGAAGCCGAAGCCGTTCTGGTCGATTCTTCTGCTGCTGCCTCGGATGGCGTCACCTTTGGGGAGAGCGGGAGTCAGAGTATGGGGAAGTTAGGATTAGGATGGTCCATTTGGAAGGTGGAAAGAGACAAAACCTTGATGTTATTGTGTCAAATGGCGGTGAGTCTCACTTTAAGGCTGCATCAGGAAATGAAAGCAGGAAAAAGGCTTTGATCTGACCTTGATGCTGACTGACAATTTAAACAGCATAATCTGATATTCTTTACTGGATTAAAGAGCCTTGATTTTGCCCCCATAACGTTGATGCTTTAATGCACGTATACCTGTGCTGAAATCTGTTTAATTCTCTTTTACAGCTGTGCGTTAATGAGAATGTAGGTGTCACCGTGGTAACAAGGCAAACCTGGAGGTTTCGAGTCTTAGGTCACCGCATGTGTATTCTGAAAGAGAATCTGACTGAAAATGGCCTGAAATGGATATTTAAAAATCAATTTATATTATTATATTGTTGGATGAGAGGCTAGAACGATAATTGTGCTGCGTCATCACTGGAGTTTAGTGTTAAATTTAATTAAAAAAAAATTTAAATAGATCTAGACCTTTTCAGTTTCACCCAAGTCCAGAGCTGGCTTCAAAGCAAATCGCTTTGGGAATACATGCATGGAATAACTTTCAGCCTGACAGTGGTGATGCATCGACCATCAGTTTCTCCATCCTATTATTTTCGGAGAAGATAGAGAAGTTTAACTCTTCTGTTTAACACCATAGCCAGGTTGACAAAGAGTCACAGCTCGGTTGAGCCTTCTATTCCTGCAGCTCTTAGCAGTGAAGACTCTATGAGTTTCTTCACCAATAAAATCACTAACATTAGAGAAAAGATCGATCAAGGTCGCTCCATGACAACTGATGAGCTGCCCTTGTTAGCAACCCCATCTAGTCCTGATCCACCTCTGGACAGCTTCCTGCCCATAGATCTCCCTGAGCTGACCTCCAACATTAATGGATCTAAAGCAACCACATGTCTCCTGGACCCCATCCCAACTAAGCTTTTCAAGGATGTCTTTCCTCTAATTGGGGCGTCAGTATTAGATCAGATCAACTTATCTTTGACAACAGGTTATGTACCTCAGGCATTTAAAACTGCTGTTATCAGACCTTTACTTAAAAAACCTTCACTTGACCCAGGCGTCTTAGCAAATTATAGACCGATATCCAACCTCCCATTCATCTCTAAGATACTTGAGAGGCTGGTTGTCAGTCAGCTAACCGATCACCTAAACAGGAATAGTCTATTTGAAGTGTTTCAGTCTGGTTTCAGAGCTCATCACAGCACAGAAACAGCACTGGTTAAAGTCACTAATGACCTCCTCATGGCATCAGACCGTGGACTTATTTCCGTACTGGTTTTACTGGACCTCAGTGCTGCCTTTGACACTGTAGATCACAGCATTTTATTACAAAGGCTACAACATGAGATTAGGATCACAGGGACAGCTCTAGACTGGTTTAAATCGTATCTATCAGATCGATTTCATTTTGTTCATGTTAATGATACTTCCACTGAGTGTACAAAGGTTCATCATGGTGTCCCACAGGGTTCAGTGCTTGGGCCAATCCTGTTCACTCTTTACATGCTCCCTCTAGGGAATATAATTCAGAAACACGGCATAAATTTTCATTGCTATGCCGACGATACGCAGTTGTATCTATCCATGAAATCTGATGAAACAGAGCCATTTGCCAGACTCCAGGCATGTCTCAAAGACATAAAAGACTGGATGACCTCCAATTTCCTTCTTTTAAACTCAGACAAAACTGAAGTCATTGTTCTTGGAGCTAAACATCTGAGGACTAGATTATCAGATAGCATTCTCTCCTTGGATGGCATTACTTTGTCCTCCAGTACGGCTGCAAGGAACCTGGGAGTTATCTTTGACCAGGACATGTCATTTCTCCCTCATATTAAACAGGTTTCTAGGACCGCTTTCTTTCACCTCCGTAATATTGCCAAGATCAGGAGCATCCTGTCACAGAGTGATGCTGAAAAACTGGTCCATGCTTTTGTTACCTCTAGACTGGACGACTGCAACTCATTACTGTCAGGATGTCCAAATTATTCCATTAAAAACCTGCAGCTGATACAGAACGCTGCAGCCAGAGTTCTGACAGGAATCAGCACCAGGGAGCAGATCTCTCCAGTTTTAGCTTCTCTTCACTGGCTTCCAGTGAAATTTAGAATAGACTTTAAGATTCTCCTTCTAACATATAAAGCTCTAAATGGACTATCTCCATCATACCTGCAGGATCTCATAGTTCCGTATATTCCTAAAAGAACACTCAGATCACAGAGTGCAGGTTTACTTGTAGTTCCTAGAATTCATCAAAGCAGACTGGGAGGACGAGCTTTTAGCTATCGGGCAGCTTTACTGTGGAACCAGTTACCAACCTGGGTCCAAGAGGCAGACACCACGTCTGCCTTTAAGATCAAACTTAAAACCTTTCTGTTCACTAAAGCATATAGCTAGCCTCAAACAAAGTGTGTAGGACTGACAGAACTAGTTTAGTCAGTTCTCACAGTTACAGCTAGAAGAGGCTCATCAGACTCTTATTCTTCAATTTTTAGCACAGCTATGCTGCTATAGGCCTACGCTGCTGGGGACAAACACATGATCCACTGAGCAGTTCCCCACTTCCTCAACACCAACCACTCCCTCACGTCCTCTCCTCCTTTTCTTCTTCTTTCTCCTCCTTTTATTTTCACCGGGATTATCTGGGTCCAGTCTTCCTTGTCGTTCTGTGTGTCTCCCCCCCTTCTCTCTCTCTCCCTCTCTCTTTCTCTCTCTCTTTGCAGGTTTTCCGTCTCCAGGCCTTCGTGCTGTACGGACTTTGGCCTATGGCAAACTCAGGGTCCGCTGTTGGCACCTGCCTATACTGTTCATCTCTTTATAACAACCTGCTATGCTGTATTATGTGTATATATGTCTGATATGTTTGTATTTCTATGATTGTATTTTGTCTGTATTTCTTTGGTTTTATGATTGTATCTGTTCTCCCTCTCTCTCTCTTTATTCTCTCTGTCCTGTCTCCCTCTTTTATTCCTCCTTTACCCAGCCAACTTTCAGCAGGATGGTTCCCCCTTGTAAGCCTGGTCCTGCTCAAGGTTTCTTCCTGTTAAAAGGGAGTTTTTCCTTGCCACTGTTCTTACCTGGGGGTTCAGGCTCTGGGTTTCTACCTCTGTAAAGCACTTAGAGACAATTTTATTGTAAAAGGTGCTATATAAATAAAATTGAATTGAATTGAATAGAAGCCGTAAACGCGATTACCTGCAGTCCCGTTGAATTTCCCAACGTGCAGTTTGAAAGCGCTTGTCTCGTTGCCCAACCTGAAGTTGCTGTACTCGGCGAAAGCGGTGCCGCCTTCGTGATCCCAAAGATCCACCCGCAGGATCCATGTTTTAGATTGGCTTTTGGTCATGGAGAAAACTTTGTGGAGACCAAGCCAGTGATCATCTGAGGGAATTAGCCAAACACACAACACATGGAAAGGATGAGGGTTTTTTTTGTCATTTGTTTGTTTTACTTATCTACGTGTGTGTGTGTGTGTGTGTGTGTGTGTGTGTGTGTGTGTGTGTGTGTGTGTGTGTGTGATTCTCCCAAATCCAGCGTTCTTACTTCTCAAGCTGCCAAAGCCGTATTTATAGGCTTCCCATTTGCGGTTGAAGGTCACATTTGCACTGCTGCGTCTCTGAAACACCGTCCAGCCTCCATCGGCTCGCATCTCACAGTACACCTGAGTTTTTCACACACACACACACACACACACACATGCACACTTTAACAAATATATCTCTGGCATATGCAATACGACAAAATATGCAAGTACAACAGGTGATACAAATTGTTTCATTGTTCTGTTATTTTTTTATTTATTGACACAATATCTGAATTATTAATGTAAATAACTGTGACAATTTACAGGTAAATGCACTTTCATCATGTTTGTCCTGAAGGCTACTGTCAGCAGCACCAGGGAAGGGCACCTTGTGAAGATCACCCTTGAACGCATCATATTTTTGGCCTCATGTTACCTGAAATGGGGCAATCAGGTGAGCCGGCTGGATGACATAAACCCCGCTGCGTGCTTGCGGCGAGCGAGCTTTAATCTGCGTGCAGTCTGTTACTGTGGTCAGCAGGACAGGAAAAACAACAAGTTTGAGGTCAGCAAGACAGGAAAAACAACAAGTTTGTGTTGTCTCAGTGGGGGTATGCAACAGTGTGCAACATACCTTGAAGAGGAGCCATCGTTCTTGGTTTCTAGTAAAAATGAAGGACATTTTTAAAATAAAGTTGTAGCTCAATAAATGTATGTTTTATATGTAGCCCTACCTGTTCTGTGCAGCTCAGAAGAAAGGCAAACAAGAACACAGCACATCCAGACCTCTTCATTTTGGCCTGCTCAGAGAGATGTTTAACAAATAATGCAGCATGTTATAGGGAAAATTATTTATTTAATGTGACATTTACAGCAGTAAAGATTTAAGTATTTCTATTAATTATAGCATATTTGTTACTCATTGATTACATGATAGATACACATAAATACATTAGAAGAAGATATTACTGGATTTATAGTATGTTAATTTACTATATGTCCATTAAATGGAGCCAAAAAACTAAATTAAAAAAACCCTGACATTTATTTAGATATATTAGATACATCCAGATATTTCTACTGTGAATTACGTTTGTCAGGAATAAAATATATTTAAAAGGGAGAAAAGTAAATCTAAATTAATTCTATCTCAGTATCTTATCAGTTTTCCATAAACGACCCTAAAGTAAATATTTTGGGTCTGCTTAAGTATGAGATTTCATTACATAATAGAATAGAATAGAATAGAATAGAATAGAATAGAAATACTTTTATTTATCCCAGGCATGGGAAATTCACTAGCTACAGCAATCGTCAACATAATCACAATATTTGCAGCAATATAAGTCTCTTACTTCCATATTGTACTACTTCTACTACTTTTGATGTATTTGTTGGCATAAGTAAATGTTTTGATCTATTTAGTTAAAAATTACTTTGATAAAAACACTTAACGGAGCAAATGGCAAATGCTTACCTTTGCGTTGCTCTGACACGGCTCAAATTCCAAACAAACTGCCGCGCCTTCTTATATAGACGCAACCAGCAACACACCCATTCATGACATGTGTTACTCAAGTCAGGACCCACAGCTTGCACAGCCCCTAAGGGTTGGACAACGGTGACACACAGCCCTGCTAAAATATGCCAAACAGGTCTGGGTTTTTTTTCTAGTGACATTTTTTAAAAAGTTGACCAGTGTGAGGAAAATTACCAAAAATGGCTCCAGTTTCACAATTTTGGGCTTGTTTATCCCTCAAGCAAACAAGGTACAGAAAACTTTTCATTTTTGAAATGACACATCTCAGCTTGCCACCACGTTCACCTTAATCCGGCCTTTCCCCTTAGAAAATTGATCAGAGTTTCCCTGTCTGAGGTAAAAAACACTGATTACACATTTGCTTTGAACAGGAAACAGTGTCACAGACATTGTGGAGTAATGTCTGTGGAGAGGATACTGTCACTTATTTTTTTGCTTTTCTGTTCTTCGACCTGGTTGATTCTGAAAATAGAAAAAAAATATTTGTTCCTTACCGTCCTGGGGGGAGGTAATTACAAAGCCTTAAAGTCACAGTCATTACAGATTATTTTAACCTCATAGTGATAATTATTCTATTATATATCTTTAATAAAAAATCCTTTAATATCATTTTTCCCCGGGTGTAATCTAATAAATTTGACTTTTCTAAATACATAACAGTGGAAGTAGAGATAAGTAAATGCAGTTCATGGAAAAAAACATTTATGAAAGAGCACAAATACACACTTTGCATCTAGCATAATTTTACTTGAAAACACAGGAGGCACCAGAAGGTGGCGATATCACTTAGAAAAGTAGTCCATCTCAAATTATTACAAAGCAAAGAAAATATTGTCACACAAATATTGTTCTTGTAGAATTTGAACACGGTGCATCTATCTCAGAAAATGGTCGAGTCTTCTCAGAAATAACGTGCGTAATTTCACTGTTCTTTAGGTGCAGCAAAGGTGAAGAGCGGGGGCGGGGAGTCTCCAGCCTCGGGTTATTACTATCGGGGTGTCTGGCGAGCGCTGTTTGGTGCCGCGGTCCATCAGTTCGACACCCCCCTGGCTGTCAGTCAATGTCTGAAAGGCAAAGTGATGCACCTTTACGGAGATTCAACCATCAGGCAGTGGTACGAACACCTTGTCACAACAGTCCCAGGTAGCTGCTCGACACACATCTCTGACAAATTTTTTTTCTTCTTCTCCTGCTAAAACCTTTTCAGAGCTTAAGGAGTTTAACATGCACAGCAAAAAGCAGGTGGGCCCTTTCATGGCCTTGGATTACACCAACAACATCATGGTGACGTAGGCGGAGGCGCCAGCACTGTTGTGGTGATCAGAATCTGGTCTCACTTCAGCGGAGACTCCTGGCGCATGATGTATATTCACTGTTTTGCACTGTGTTGTCTTGCACTGTTTGCACCTTGTTGCACACTTTACACTTTATGTGGCTGAGACATACTTCTTTCCTAGCTCTATGTTGTATGTCTATGTAGCACCAGGTCCTGGTGCGTCAGCTATATGTAATTGAAATGACAATAAAGCCTCTCTACTACTACTTTCCCCATCCAGGTTTACATCCGGCGGCTGTTGAGCATCCGCAGGGCTGTGGACAGAGCTCCCGACACGCTGGACGTCGTCCGCACCGCAAACCTAAAAGCGCTAACTCTTTACGAGCCGCTGACCAACAGCTTAGTGCCTAAAACTGCAGAAAATGCAGTTAGCCAAGTTTGTACTGGCTTCGTACATTTTGTTGCAGGCCGTGGTTGGAAAATGTGGAAAATGTTGCTGTTTTGGGGAACAACTACCAGGTTCTCAGTTTCTAGACCATAGGTGAGAACCAGATGAGATTATGACAGTCGGTTCATTTACTAACTGAGAGAAACCTATTGAATCTAACAGTGACTTAAACGCCGTCTTAAGACTGTCAGTATCATCATCCATATGGACGTTAAAATCACCCACTATAATGACTTTATCTGTACTGACCACTAAACTGGATAGAAAATCTGAAAACTCAGCCAGGAACTGTGTGTAAGCAGCTGCAGGTGGCCGATACACCACAACTAATAAAACTGGCTTTTCTGACTTCCAGTTGTGGTGAGAGAGGCTGAGAGTGAGACTCTCAAAAGAGCTACAGGTAGCTTTAGCTTTGGGATTGACTTGAAGGCTGGAGCGGTAGATTACTGCCACTCCACCTCCTCTGCCTGCACTTCGAGGAACATGATAGTTAATAACAAGGTACAGAGAACTTTTCATTTTTGAAATGACACATCTCAGCTTGCCACCACGTTCACCTTAATCCGGCCTTTTCCCTTAGAAAATTGATCAGAGTTTCCCTGTCTGAGGTAAAGTATAAAACACTGATTACACATTTGCTTTGAACAGGAAACAGTGTCACAGACATTGTGGAGTAATGTCTGTGGAGAGGATACTGTCACTTATTTTTTTGCTTTTCTGTTTTTTGCCCTGGTTTATTCTGAAAATAGAAAAAAAAGTATTATTTGTTCCTTACCTTCCTTGGTGGACTTTAAAGCCTTAAAGTCACAGTCATTACAGATTATTTGAACTTCATAATGATAACTATTTTATTATATATCTTTAAAAAAACAAATCCTTTAATACCTTTTTTTCCCCGGGTGTAATCTGATAAATTTGATTTTTCTAAATACATGACGGTGGAAGTAGAGATAAAAATAAATAAAAAGCAATCCAAATCATTGTGTTTTATTTAAGTAAATGCAGTTCATGGAAAAAAAAACATTTATGAAAAAGCACAAATACACACTTTGCGTCTAGCATAATTTTACTTGAAAACACAGGAGGCACCAGAAGGTGGCGATATCACTTAGAAGAGTAGTCCATTTCAATTTTTATTAAAAGCGAAGAAAATCTTGTCACACAAATATTTTTCTTGTAGAATGTAACAGCACATTTTGAGTAACTATTCATTCTACACGTCTTCACTTATTTAGGAATATGGATTTTTAATTTTACACGGATGAACAATGCCAATGTTTAGCGAACTGTACGTTTCTAGCAAACAGGTTAACAGCAGCTAAGGCAAGGCTAATCAGTTTATTTTCCAACACCGGTTTGTAAAGATGGAGTATGGTGTTTTTGCTGCTCTTTCCAGAGGTTTGTTCACTTTAAAAAATACCCTGTTAATTGAACTTTAAGGGGAAACTTTTTAATTTACAGCAGCTAAGCTAAGATTGACTTTACGTCATCTACATATAAGACAGCTAAGTCGCTAATATTCCTCAAACGTCAACCTATATTGTACAATACATTTCAAAACACGGGGAATGCACATTTTATTATTAATGTTGTTTCTAAATGTATTGAAGAAAACAATAACTAATTCGGTTTTAGCAGCAGTGGCGCGGTGTTGAACGCGCACTCATTGGGGTTGCGTTCGAAACACTAGAGATATTGGAAAGTTGGAAGCTGGACAGCTAAAACAGTAGCAAAACTGTCATTTTAAAAAGCAGATTTTCTCATCATTGCCACCGTTTTTGGATCTTATGTTGTAGATGTTATCTGCAAAATCACTCGTACTGAAAACAGTTGTGATTAATGTTGCACCCTATTGTACTTATAGGTCAGACCTGTCTCTTTTTTATTTATTTTAACAGGTGACCCCTTGCCTCTCCCCTCTTTACGCCTCCTTGTTCCACCCTTGCAGCTTATGATGGCATCAATGTGGCAAGTTCTGAAGAAGCAAGATGTCCTTACCTACTGGACAGTGGCAGAATATGTCTCTTTGGTGGTGGACACAGTCCCAGATCTGCTCATGCCCAAGCACCGACTGCAGCTCCTTCTGGGATTAAGAGCCAGGGTAGTTAGCCAGACATTCATGGCATCATAGTTATATATAGAAACTTTTATGTATTTTTATGTATTACATGTATACATTTATGTATTATTGTATTGTATTTTATTTTCTTCTAACTAGTATATTCTGGAGTTGTGCCGAAATGAACAGCTGATGGATCACGACTTGATCTCATCTCACCTGGAGAAAATTAAATCTTGTCCTGCTGCACTTGATGTAAGTGTCAGCAATCTAGATTTGAAGTCACGCAACGACACAATTATCAATCTCGCATTGGGCATGAAAATATGTTTTCTATGTCTAAACCAAAGGTGAAAGAATCCAGACCAGACATAGTGGATACGTTTCTCGAGCTGATCCAGGCTCTGCTCAATGATCCGGAAGCAAGGCTGAACTTCTTCGCGGTAAAAATGCACATACCTCTGGGACACACAACTGCTTGTCATTTGTTTTAAAAACCACAGATAACTATAGGAATCAAACAGTGTTTGAATTTGATTTTCTATTCGTCCGTCTTCGTTGTTTGCAGGAGGTTCTCCCCGCTGAATACGGAACTCGGTACGACAATGATTTGCAGACGCTGTTTGCAGAGTTTGTCTTTCGGCTCAATCAGCTGCTGCCGGTTCCAGACATGGAGCAGGTGAGAAGGGCCATTTTGTTCCAATTTCTCCTCAATGCAAAATGATATTTTAAGGGGAAAAGAAATTCTCCCTTAGTAAATCAAGTGTCCTCCTGACATGTCAATCAACAATAAGATGCTGTTGTTCAGTTTTATTCATTCTTAAATGCCCTCACTGTCAGCGGAAGGAAAACATACTTACAAAAGAGCTTACGAAGACTGTAAATGATTGTACAGACTGTTTGTTTCATAGTGTTAGATTCCCGAGTGTACTCCTGCGTTGGAGTAAACCTCCAACTCTCCAATAACGGGCCTGGGCTGCTAAGCCGCCCTGTCAGTCTGAGCTCACAGGGAAAATTTACACATTGCAGCTTGTTAAACTGGTCTCTATAGGACTCGTCTAGACACTGACCATCTTCATCAGTTGTTTTACCCTGCTTCCTTTGAGCAGTGTTCAGAACTGTGCGGCTTAGAGAGGTTCTGAATAACTGCTTCAGTACAACTGGTGCGATGGCTCCTCTCTCATGAATCAGGGCACTTGGTAAATACTAGATTAGGTTTTAATAGCTGCAGACAGACGGCTATAAGGGTAATATTTCAGTTATGGGTTAAAGTAACCGATTGGAGCTGCATCAACCCAGGTCTTGGTTCTGATGCACACAAACACACCTTTATCTGTCAGAGGACATGCTTTAGTGGGGGTTTATGGCTGTTATTCATTCAGCACCGGTATTATGTTGTTGTTGTCATTAAATGTAAGGAGTGTTTATCTTGTTTACACCAAGATTTTAACCTTACTTCTGGAATGTTTCAATCTGTATGAACTAATCTAGTGTTTTATGATGAATATACCTACAATAATCAGACTTAATCTTCTCCTTTTGCGTTGCTTTATTAAAGGATTATGCAGACTACATGTAAATGGTTATATGCTTAAAAGGGAAATGGTAAAATGAATGCATTAGGAAGATAGGAAACTGTAAATAAAAATCACCGATGCTGCTCGTGATTACCTGTGCTTTAGTGCATTTACTGTGAAGTTTTTGAAGGGAGGATGCCCTGTTGGGGGAATTTGAAGACTGAGGCCTGGTGCCCGACGACGCAACCCGGACTCTTCTGCACAGCCAGTCACTCTCCTGACTACTGGGCAAGTCCTGATGTTGAGGCCTCAGTCTTGGGGAAAGGGGAAAGGCCAGTCCACTTCTCAGTGGGCAGATGGCCCCTGTGTGTTTAGTCGTTAATGGTTGTTGTTGTTTTGTTGTTGCTGTTATCACTGTTCACAATCATGACTTCCAGTTCCAATTCTTCAGCGGGGCAATCAGCCCACGATGTTGCTTGCTGTGTTTTTCAATGCTTCTTGATTTCTTGCTTGTTGTGTTGCTCCCAGTCCAATTCTTCAGCCGTGTTAATCTTTCCAAACATCGGTGCTGAAAAGCACAAACTTCGGCCAACCCAGCATGATCCTCTTGCTGTGTCGGGGTCTGGCCCAGAGAGTGATGATGTCCTGGATGCCCAGAAAAAGAACTTGAGCATCGCTGTGCAGCCGGTTTTATACATGACATCCTGCTCCAACCCACAGGACCTTCCTGTCTTTCATTGGTTACAGTCAACACGCTCCACCGGACCTCCCTCCTTTCCACATTCAGCTTTGATTACCTCATCGCTTTCTTAAACATGCAGGCACTAAGTAAATCTCAACTATTGTATGTACTCAGATTGTTACCACTAAGTTACATAAACCACGAACCACAAGCAGCCATCGGTCACAAATAACATGAACAGTAACATCGAAGAATGCTGCATCAAAATATTCTTAATATTCACCCTTTACAGAGTAACAAACCATTGTGTTCAATGAGTTTAACCATAATGACCAAATCAACCACTTTTAAGACTTCATTCTTTGTGGTTTTACAGGCACTGTAATCAATCAACCAGATTAACATTTAAACATGTTAAAGCTCATAAACAGATGAGAGAAAATGGTAATGCTGACAGGGTTATTAATACACCAATGCTAACATACTTCTGTCCACATAAGTGGCACTACATACTAATGCTAATGTACGACTTAGAAATGGATAAAGAATAAAAGAAGTAACAAAACAGGACATGATTACACCTTATGATCATCAGAATTCGCTGTGTTACTGGGGTCATTGTGAGTTAATCACCCAAGGCCATCACCCTCTTCCCCTCTCTCTCTTCTGCTGTTGCTCTTGTATGCACCTCACTCCACCCACCGTCTCATGGCCTCCTGACCTCCACCTTTAGGGGGGCACTGTAGCAGCACATGGTTGGACTGTGCGTCCCAATACCTTGTGAATCTTCAGGAGAGGCACAGCAGACCTCAACTTTTCTTGACAATAGCAACCCCAAATATGTCAGTATCACTGTGCCATGTGTGAACAGTTGGGTCTGGATATGGTGACTTGTTAAAATCAGTGTAATAAATTCCTGGTGATATATGGAAGTGGATTTTTCTCAGTTCTGTAAGGTTTTAGATTAACTAAGTGATCATGCAGTGTCAAATGAATGACCTATCGCTACAGAAAAAAGTTTCAGAATGGGATTTAAACATTTTATACACATCTTTCCATAAAGTGCGTATACCTTTACCTTTTTAAATAAAAGCCTTTTTGCTTGTTACAGTCCAATGGAAAAGCTTTAGAATGGAAGGTCTAACTCTGCGATTTCTTCTTACAGACTGTTTTGTGGCTTGGAAGCAAAGGTTCCTTGTTAGAAGACTGTGAGCATTCAGTTGCTGAACCAGCATATTTGATCAGTTTACTCCAGCATCACAAAAACCTAGGACATTTTGAGCAGCACGGTAAGCGAACTATTGGGCATCGTCTTTTTTTTTTTTTCCCTTCATGAAGGCAAAACCTTGCGTCGGTAAGCCGTCATTTCTCTGTTGTGCAGTTCCGCCTTTCGGCATGGGTGATGGGATCCTCTCCACCCTCTCCGCGGTCTCCTCCAGCAGGCCGACGCGTTCCAATCCATCGCAGAACTCGTCTGACGATCCGCACATTGTGTCGTTTGTAGACGACGTAGCAGAAGTCATCACAGTAACGGATTACTTGGAGGTGGAATTGAGCACGAGCGCGGACAAAGAAGAAGAAGCGGCGAGGGGAGAAAACGGCTTGGCCGAAGAGACGGTTGTGGCGCTTCCGGTCGAGGACGGAGGAGGAGGAGAAGAAGAAAAAGCTGCATCGAGTTCGGCGGTCGTTATTCTTCCAGAAACGAGCCGGGACGATTCGGCGTCACCACAATACGATGTTTCCCCAGGTCCTCACGACTGCCCACATTGCAAAAAAAAGTTCAGATTTGCGTCTTCACTGACCGCTCACAGTGTCATCCACACCGGCGAGCGCCCCCACTGCTGCGGTGAATGCGGCCGTCGCTTCTCCTTCAGGCAGTCCCTCGACAGGCACAGGCACATGCACGAGACGAGCTGCGGGCACAGGTGCGTCTGCGGCGAGACCTTCCGGTCGCTGTCAGCCTACTCGGAACACAAGCGGAAACACGGGGAAGACAGCGTTTGCGCGCGACAGCGGCGTCGCGGCGAGGAACTTCATCATCACCATGCGGATCTTCTGGCGAGGCACCAGAAGATCGGCACTGATGATGATGATGATAATGATGATCCTAATGCAAACAGGACTTCAGGGAGTCATGCAGAAGATCAGGGGGCCGCACGCGGCGCCCATTTAGGCGAGGTCACACGACTTGGTGGCGAGCGGTCGCCGAGCTGCGACGGTGAAGGGCAGCGTTGCGCCTCTGAATGCGGCGAACAAGTTACGCCGGCGAGAGTCCGCACAAGCGGGCGTAAACGCAAACCGACCATGAAGATCCAGGTGCTGAACTTGGAGAAAGGCGTTCAAAGAGGGAAGAAGAGCGGCAAAACTGGCCATTTGAGCCATGACTGGTAAGAAGACTCGACCATGTTTATGTATTATAACCGTGAGGTTTTATCTCGGGTTAACGTTCAACCATGCAGTAATTTATGATTTTAAACAGTTTAAAAGCTACTTATAGGGGAAAAAAACATTAAGCCAAGCTGACTAATGTGTGTTTGGTGCAGAATGGGATAAAAAAACATTCTCCATGTTTTTTCTCTATCTCCATAACAGTGCGGAGCATTCTTATGGGTCGTCCACTCCTTCAACGCATTCTACTGAAAGTAAGTGTTCAGAAAACAATATTAACAAAGTTGAGTCTAACAAATATGCTGTATAAAGTTTTGAAACAGTTGAAGAGATACTTGATCAAACCCTGCAACAGCAATGTTGTCTTTAAGACAGGAAGTTAACTGTGTTTTTTGTATATTTTAAACTATTTTGATCTTTTTTAAGGTTCCTCAGCTGCTTTGTCCTGCCAGAAGTGTTCTTTCCACCCCTCGGAGGAAATGCGGGTCCCCCAGGACGACGCCAAGGTCCACTCTGAGACCGAGGACGAGGATCTGTCCGTCACAGATGGAAAAAGAGGATTTAGCTGTCCGGACTGTGAGAAGAGCTTCAGGTTTCGGTCCCACCTTAAAGCGCACCAGCGTGTCCACACGGGCGAGCAGCCCTTCCTCTGTCCTCAGTGCGGCTGCAGGTTCTCCTTCAAACAGTCGCTGGAAAGGCACAAGCTGACGCACGACTCCGGCCGCAACTACGACTGCCCCATCTGTGGCGAGATCTTCGAGTCGCTGGCGGCTCTGAAGGAGCACAGCGGCGCCCACGTGGAGAACGGCGAGTACCTGTGCTCGGAATGCGGCCGGGCGTTCGCATGGAAGTCCGCACTGGTGAGGCACATAAAGACGCACGGCAAGGAGGCGTACACGTCGGCGGCTTCCTGCAAATGCCCTCACTGCGAGCTGGTTTTCAGCTCGGTCAGCTACCTCAGCAAGCACCTCCAGACCCACAGAGAAAGAACGCACGCCTGCAGCTGCGGGAAAAGCTTTTCCTACCGCGCCGCGCTCACGGCGCACCAGCGCACCCACCAAAAAGACCGCCCGCACGTTTGCACGCAGTGTGGCAAAGGATTTCTCTACCGGGGCGGCTTGCTGAGCCACATGAAGATCCACTCGGAGGAAATGCCCTTCATGTGCTCTTTCTGCGGCAAGAGCTTCAAGAGGGAGCGCAACATGAAGAAGCACGAGCGCTGCCACACCGGGGAGAACGTGTTCCGCTGCTCGCAGTGCGACAAGAGTTTCGTCTACAAAGCCACCCTGATCAGACACGAGCTGACGCACTCGGGCGAGAGGCCGTACCTCTGCTCCGACTGCGGCAAAGGGTTCTTTTCCCACGCCGAGCTCCTGAAGCACGAGCGCTTCCACACGGGCCACAAGCCCTTCCAGTGCCCCGACTGCGGCAAGAAATTCACCCAGTCCTGCTACCTGACCATCCACCTGCGCTACCACACCGGAGCCAGGCCGTACTCGTGCGCACAGTGCGACAAGCGATTCCTCAGCGCCAACCGACTGAAGAGACACCAGCGGATACACACGGGCGAGAAACCCTACCTGTGTGTGGAGTGCGGCAAGGGTTTCAGGCAGTCGTACAATCTGAAAATGCATCAGAGGACTCACGTCATGAAGTTAACGTAATCCAGACTTCTGGACATTATATAATTTATTTCATATTATATAGATGCATTATTTTGACATTATAACATCTCGAAAGATGCTTTAGGTTTATGGTAGTCACATTTTTTTTGCTATTACACAGATTTTAATTGAATGAAGCAGAGGAGTGTGTTCAGAACTTTAATGTCATTTCAGATAACGAATAAACTGCTGTTTGACATTTCCAAACCTTTTATTAGTAGACTAGTTTCCTGATAGAAAATGGGCTTTAACACACGGCCAGGTCACATCTGAAAAGGAGCTTATACGTTCACTAGTGTCAGAATTTAAGTGTGCATTGTCAACGTTACATAGAAACTGAAACCAAATAGCTTGCGAAATCTGTCGGCCAGTACGAGGGTTTTCACATGGAAAAATACTAAAAAACAACTGCTTCTGAACCTTCTACAAGAGCAAGTGTGGACAGCGTGTCATCCGAAGTAGTAAACACATCACCTTTGCTAAGCTTTGCTCTTAAGTGTACTGTTACAGACGGGATAAGAAGACGGTAACGGCTACACAGCTATGTGCAGAGTGATGGGACAGTGGTCGCTTCCCTTCACCTGGTTACGGATCTTGCTGTCGCAAAGGCCGGGCAGCAGACTGCTGGACAGCACAAAGTAGTCGAGCCTCCATCCCACGTTTTTGTCACGAGCGTTCATCATATAGGTCCAGAAGGAGTAGGCGTGGGTCTGCTCAGGGTAGAGCTCACGGAAGCTGTCCACGAAACCGGCCTCCAGCAGCTGGCTGAAACCCTCGCGCTCCTCGGCAGTGAAGCCTGCGTTCTTCTTGTTTCCTTTGGGATTCTTCAAATCGATCTCCTGGTGGGCGACGTTCAGGTCGCCGCACAGCACCACCGGCTTCTGGATGTCCAGCTCACTGAGATACGTTCGGAAGTCGGCATCCCAAGTTTTGCGGTAATCCAGACGCACAAGGCCTCTGCCGGAATTTGGCACGTAGGCAGTCACCAGGAAGAAGCCGGGAAACTCGGCTGTGATGGTACGGCCCTCCTTGTCGTGCTCCTCTTTGCCTGGAGTCGAGGGGGATGATTCATTGGTCAGTAAAACTCGGAAAGCTAAATAAACAGATTTAAAATGGTCCCTTTCTTAAATCCTACCACCCATGTTTGTTAGGAACACTGTAACTTCACTTAAATATATTTACAGTCACCACTCACCAATGCCATAAGTAACTTTGATGGGTTCCGTCTTGCAGAGCATGGCTACGCCACTGTAACCCTCCTTGTCATCTGACCCAGCCCAGTACTTGAAAGGGTACTCGGGCATCGAGGTGATGTCAGCAGGGAGTGACTTTTCTGCACATTTTGTCTCTTGGAGGCACAAAACATCCGGATTCTCCTCGCGTACCCACTGCAAGGACAGACATATGTATTGAAACATTTGAAAAAATGCCTTAACACACGGTTGTACTCTTTTAAAGCTCACGTCCAAGCCCTTCTTTTTCACCCAGGCCCTAAGCCCATCCACATTCCATGATGTGATCTTCATGTTGGCATTACGTCCGTCCTTGCTTGTCATTTTATCAGGAGGATCATCGTACAGGATTGGGGCTTCTGGTTCCTTTGTCTTCTTGGTTTTCTTTGTAGGGGCTTCTGGACATCACAGGGGCACATTACGGTTTGAAAATTTCACAAGTTCATCTTACATCTTGATAAAAGAGTATCATGTAGTACCAGAATCTGGGTCGTTTTCTGCAGCAGCAGAAGCAGCCTCCTCTGACTTCTTGCCTCTTTTCATGTTTGAACTTGGCCTGACAGCAAACACACCACGCACACGCACAGCAAGCACACGCAGCAACGCAGACACCGCTGGGAGGTGGGAAGAACAATCCTCATCAAAAACAAATAAACTGGTTCACAGAGAGTTTTTAATATAACTATAATTGAGTTGACATTTCTTTGTAGTGTTTAGTGGTTATCATCACAGAAAAAAAAATTCAAAAGAAAACAGTCATTAAAAAAAACAATGACCCATCACCTATGAGTTCTAGTGAGCGCTAAGACCACGTATACAAAGTTTAAAATGAAAATTAAGGTAAAAACCGATTTAGAATTACTGAATGTCGGTGATATAAGCATGCTAATGCTAGCTTCCGCTTTGTGACAAAGAACCAGCGTCAGATCGGCCTGCGCTAAGAATGAATGAACCAGCTTCTAATTAGCTAGCTATATTTCGTTAATCGCTTGATGCAAATGTAAAATAACGGCGCGTTTGGTCAACCGATGGTATGCTTTTTGGAAAAGGAAATGCAAATTATCTTACTCGCACGGCGAGACAGGATGCAAAAATGAGTCTGTGTCGTTTTGGAGGCACTCCCCCACAGAAACACTAGCAGTTAAACAGGAGTTTCCAAGCCATGTGCTTGCTGTATGTGGTGGCTGCCTGAAATTGTGCCTGATTAAAATGTTAAAATAAGTCCATTTATTTTGTATTTTTTATTATTTATGAGAAAATCTACTATGTAATGATATTTTACAGTTTAAGATATACCCATTTGGGTTTTGGGACCAATTAGTGAAATAAAATATTATCTTAATATTTGCTTTGTAAAATGGACAGCACTAAGACTACTAGTGTTTGGGACCTCAAAGCTTCGCGGAGTATGAGTGATACAATAATTTGCTGCTACTGGTGAATTACGAGTTTAAAAACTATAATTGGGATGAAGATTTACTAGCGTAAGTTTTCGAGGGAAATTGAGAAGGTAGGTGTGCCCATTTATCTCTCTGTAACGTTACTATGAGTTAGTTTTATGAACATATTTAGTTCAAATCGCTCCACGGCTACAGTGGGCTCATCTTACGTTTGAACATTTGAATAGTGTGTACAGGATTGATAGTATTGTTGAACCGTTTTAGCACTTTTAGTTTAAAGAAGCAAGTAATTCGTATAATTACTCGTGTAATTTTAAAGTGAAATGTGAATGATATGTTGCTTATTTTTAGTTGCCATGCCTGTAGTGATTGGATTTGAGGGCAGTGCCAACAAGATCGGCATTGGAATCATCAGAGATGGCGAAGTGCTTTCCAACCCCAGGAGAACCTATATTACCCCTCCTGGCCAAGGCAAATACCATTAATGTGCTGTCGGTACTGTCATTTTGGATGCGCGACGTCTATACTTTATCCTTCAGGGTTCATGCCGAGTGACACCGCCAGGCACCACCGTGCTGTTATCCTGACTGTCCTCAAGGAGGCGCTCGAGCAAGCGGGGTTAAAGCCTGCTGACGTTGACTGTGTGGCATACACTAAAGGTAGCGTCAAATCATAGCTCTTCTGATGATAGCAGAGAACTGGGCTCCAATTGTTTCTCTTCATTTTTTTCATCCTGTCCTCCAGGCCCAGGGATGGGTGCCCCTCTGGTGACGGTGGCGCTGGTGGCTCGTACGGTTGCACAGCTTTGGGGGAAGCCGCTGCTCGGCGTCAACCACTGCATTGGACACATTGAGATGGGTCGACTTATCACGCGAGCCAACAACCCCACAGTGCTGTATGTTAGCGGAGGAAACACGCAGGTTTGTTAGTGGGCGGCTTTTCACTATAGCAGTCCAAAGAGTTTTAAATTTGTTTTTTTGTTAGTTTGTTCTTATGAAGTACAAGTTAATCAGACAGATTTCCCATGTTTTCCTCTGCAGGTTATTGCATATTCACAGAGGCGGTACAGAATTTTCGGGGAGACCATTGACATTGCGGTTGGCAACTGCCTAGACAGGTTTGCTCGAGTAATAAAGGTGCGTGCCGCTGTTGTCCCCGTTTAAAGCGACTCTATTTCCCTGCGTGTGACTTGTGCACGTCCACATATGCTCCCACAGATTTCTAATGATCCCAGTCCAGGGTACAACATAGAACAGATGGCTAAAAAGTGAGCGTTTACTGTGTTTTTGACTGTATTTTGAACCTAAATGTGTTTTTTTTTTTTAATCGATATTTTCTTGGGTGTGTTTTTTAGAGGAAGCCAGTTTGTGGAGCTGCCATATACAGTCAAAGGAATGGACGTCTCATTTTCTGGTATATTGTCTTATATCGAGGTGAGCGGAACTGTTTAGATCTCTTCTATCTAAAGAATTACTCGACCACAACCTGGGCCTTCCTTTTCCACAGGACATGTCTCACAAGATGCTGAGTTCTGGTCAGTGTACGGCAGAGGACTTGTGTTTCTCCCTGCAGGTGCAAAGAACGAACAGCCTTCTTTGATATAGTCCTCTGCTGTGATGATCCGCATGTCCTTTGACATGTCCTTCTCTACATCTGAATACAGGAGACCGTGTTCTCTATGCTGGTGGAAATCACCGAGAGGGCCATGGCTCACTGCGGCTCCCAGGAGGTCCTGATTGTCGGGGGTGTTGGATGTAAGAAACATCCCAGACAAACGCAGTTCCCTGTTCCTCCCCACTAACGTCTCTTCTGCTCTCCAGGTAATCTTCGTCTGCAAGAGATGATGGGGGTGATGTGTCAGGAAAGAGGAGCTAAGCTGTTTGCCACAGACGAACGGTAACCATCCGCCCTGACAAATGACCAACGTGGATCACTTCCCCCGGCATCCAATAACACTGTGTTGATCTGCCACAGGTTCTGCATAGACAACGGCGCGATGATTGCCCAGGCTGGATGGGAGATGTTTAGATCTGGTCAGGTGACGGAGCTGGAGGACTCGTGGATCACACAGAGGTAACGTTGAAACTTCCTGTTACTCAGGACCGTTGCACTCGTCCATGTGGTGACTCGTGTATAAAACTGTGGACATCCTCAAAGAAGCAAATGCTTCATCTTGTACACTGCTCAAAAAAATAAAGGGAACACTAAAATAACATCCTAGATCTGAATGAAATATTCTTAAATACTTTTTTTTTACATAGTTGAATGTGCTGACAACAAAATCACACAAAATTTATCAATGGAAATCACATTTATTAACCCCTGGAGGTCTGGATTGGAGTCACACTCAAAATTAAAATGGAAAAAAACACTACAGGCTGATCCAACTTGGATGTAATGTCCTTAAAACAAGTCAAAATGGGGCTCAGTAGTGTGTATGACATCCCTACAACGCCTTGGAGTTACACTGTGTTTAAGTGTTCCCTTTATTTTTTTGAGCAGTGTATTTAAAGTGTCCGTTTGTGCTGTTGCAGGTACAGAACCGATGCTGTGGAGGTGACGTGGAGAGATTGACGGCTTGAACTGACATGTTCCTGCACCCAAACACTGTTATTTTGTAAAAACCTTGTCCTGAAAAGCTACCATAAAAGCTGTATCATTCATAATAAAACACTGAGGTCAAATTACGAGTCCCCTAGTTTTCATCCGTCAAACATTCTGATCAAACCAGCATGTTTGAAAGGTTTATTCGGCAAAACGTTTATTAAGCAATACTGTTCACTTACATTCCTCCTCTTTCTCCAGTGTAATTTTTTTTTTTAATTCAATAAATTCTTCTCAGAAAAAACGAAACATAGCTAACATGGTGAGATCCCTTGAGTAATATTCACTCAAACAGGAAAGCAAATAAAAACAAGAAACACAGCATTAAGGTGGGAACTTGACTGTGCCTCTGACTCCACCCCTCTGTAAACTGAAGACAGACTGAAGTCCTCTGTAAATATTAACCATAAAACTCAAACAGCTGATGGACAGACGGACTTCTACTTGTAATGGTGGTGCAGGAAGGGGGAGAAGGGGGAACAATGTGTCCTTCTGGGGAGGGTTTTCTCGCATCTGGGCATTGGTCACGGTCAAGTTTTATTTAAACAAAAGTGCTTGATCGACCACTTGATTACCAGAGGATACGGGTTTGATAAAACGGCAGCGGGAAAGGTTGCATTACAGCTTCTCGGATTAGTTAAAAAAAAAACCAAATCTGCACATACAAGCTAAAAAAAAAAAAAAAAGTGAAATCAGATTGAATTAAGGCAGGTTTTCTGTAAAGGCATTAAAAAAGTCCATTGCTGATTAAGATCTCGAGGGAGTTAGTCCAAAGTGTCTCAGTGTGGCTTTGCATGTAGACAATATCCTGAGTGCAGTGTGTGGAAAGGGACTCAAACGTGTCTGTCTTTACATGTGCATGTAAGGTGTGTGTTGTGTATGCACTTTGATTTGCTGTGGGGGTTGTCACACTGCTAGGCCGGGTTTTCCTCTGCCTCCTTGTACCAGATCACCTTTGCGGGAGCTGCAAAAACAAATACATCTACGTTCAAAATCCATAAAACTATTGTAGTGAGGCAAGTCATTCACAATTGTGTCTTAAAAATAGTAAATTTACTACAATTTATCCTTTGTTTTGCATAAAGTCCTTAAAGAAGCTGAAACCCATTTCATAATTTTAAATTATGCAAGAGCAGTTATTGACCTACCTTTTTTCTGTTTATTACAGACAGCATTCCACTCTGAAAAAACAGAAAGAGACCATTACAGAACACTGTCATTAGACCAACAACAACAAAAAAGACATTAAAGTCAAAGCCTTAAAGCTTACCCCTGCTGTGATAGTTCAATGCCTCCACTAGATGGCGACAAATTAGCAGCATCTCGCTGCTCTCCTCCACCTCTGGCTGTGTGGCGGTGGAGGTAGTGGCTTGAACGGGTGTTTCTTCAGGGGGCGCTGCTGTGAGAACTGTGCCCGGCTGTGGCTCTATGTGAGGGTCCGCATCTGCGGTCTGGGTGGGAAGAGCGGCGAGGGGGCCAGGGCTCTCTGCGGATGGTCTGGCCTCACTGATGAAGCTGAGCCCCCACTGATTCTGTAGCAGCACGCCAATGGTGGACCGGTCTTCCTCCAGTATTCCACTTGCTGCTTTTGCTTTTACCTTAGAGGCGTAGCTAACAGCTGGCTGCAGCTTGGCAGGGCTGTCCTGCACAGGGAAGGCAGGCGGGGGCTTAAGCAAAGACAGACTGTCCTCCACCCACCTCTCCTTCTGGGTTACCTTCTGTGGCCGCTCGTTTACTCGGCTAGTCCCCTTCTGACTCTCCCTGCGGAGGCTGCGGCCTTTGTGTGGACCCTTGCGCTCCTTTTCCTTGCGGAAACCGAGGGTGTACGTGTGGCCTGTTCCGATCGAGTTGCCTTCGGGTGAGAACTGCCGGGGATTTTTGTCGCCTCCAGAGACGTAGCCGCCGCCGCCGCCACCCCCGCAGCTGCCAGAACCAGGTGACAGGCGACGGTTGCGGATGTGTGGCTCTGGGTTGTTGGCTGAAACAAGGACTGTTGGGTCACACAGCGTATCCGACTCACACACAGTGCTGCTAGCTTCCCATGTACCTGAGGAAGAGCCGGATATATGGTCACCTATATGTTACATACGTTTTAAAAACTAGCGAAGAGAAAAATATTTACTTTCTGCATTCAACACTGCAGCAACAGCAGAAATTTCATCAATATAAGTATACTAGAAAAGGCAGAAGACTAATAAGGCTGAAAGAAATCTTAAAAATGTTCCAAATCCTGTCAGATAACAATTGTAGTAGGGTGTGTGTGTGTGTGTGTGTGTGTGTGTGTGTGTGTGTGTATATATATATATATATACACACACACACACACACACACACACACACACTCTACAACCCTTGCCTATGAGGGCACGTACCTCCTCAACACCAATTTACAAACAGGGAAGAAACTTTTCTGTATGATAACGGTCAGAATTATACACTAAAATACACTTTTTCCATAATGAAGATTGTTGATGTCACATTTTCTATGCTAGGCCAGCCAAAACAGAACTCTAAGATCCTAACGACCTGGCCCTCAAATAACATGAAAATGTATGACTGTACGTACGTTTGTATGTATTTATGTATGTATGACTGTATGTACGTACGTACGAAACCATACGTATGTACAAATTACGAAACGTATGGTTTCGTCGGAGGAAAAAAAAAACGTTCAATTGTGTACTTTGGAAATTCCTCGTAGATTATATAGAATAGATGACATGTGGTCTGTTGCTGAAGAAACTTAAAGGGTAGACATTTTAGCTAGGACGGCGATACGAAGAATCGTAAAGAAATGTACACGCTCGATACTAATGGCCTGTCCTCTCCTTAGCGCCACAGCTTTAAAACAGATGAGGAGCTCCATTGAGCCCAACTCAAACACCCTTTATAGAAATTTCGAGAAGCTGGATGAATGTACAGTCTCACTGGCCTAACGATAAAATGGCTATTTTATTTGTGTCTCTCGGGATATAACAAAATAATGTGGTCCTCGTGTGGCTTGGCTATTTAGGTGTCAGCCAGCACCGGTGTTAGCAAACTTTAATTAGCTCTGAACATGTTGCAGCAAACTACAGACGACCACGTTATTAAACAATAGGTCAAACCGATCACTCTAGTTCTGCAAAACTTCAAAAGTATTCGACATAGATGGCACATTTTTCACAGTTTCGGAAAACTGATAGCTAGCTAGCACGTTAGCCACAAAGTTTCGTAACCCCATTCAAAGCGGCAAGTAGCTATCGATAGAACTAGCACCGTCAGCAAGACATCAAATTAACACACTGTAAAGTTGAGAATTTCGATATTATAAGTCGAAAAGTTGTACAAACTTACCAGTTTTGATATGCATGTCTTTACAATCGAAGTGACGCGAAAGCTAAACCGTTTAATAACTTTTGTTTACAACGTAATGACGACTGGCTTGATGAGCCTTGTGTGGCCACCCGGAAGCAACACGACAATGTGGGTGGGACAGGAAGTCCTCATGGATAAACGTTCCAGCGGGAAATTTGGAGGGATCATTCATCGCTATGTAACGTGTGATTACAACGTTATGATAGGTGGTGTCTTAGGAGATAGCTATACATTTATTAAAACACCACAGAGGCAGAAACATGCTATTTTGCTTTAGCTTTGACTTGGGGAAGTCACAGGTACCGGTTGTCACAGGTACCGAAAGTCACAGGTACTCTTTCAAACGACGCAAGTACATTATGGAACTAATGGGAACATTCACAGTCAGATGAAAAGACACCATAGACCCACTTTTGATACGCAGTAATGTCTGTGTAGATTCTGACTCATCCAGGTCATAGTTATCCAAAATTAGATCTCTGTGTCAACTGGACTGAAAGGTTTCCTTGAAAACGACTCAGCAGTACACCTACACCTAAAAGAAAGCGGACACTCCTTTGAGGACAGTCAAGTATGTGTGCTGGCCAGAGAAGATCGCTGCTTTGAGAGGGGTGTCAAGGAAGCCATCCACGTCAAGTTGGAAAAACCATCTTTAAACAGAGGTGGTGGACTAAGGCACTTTCTGTCACCCACGTACAATGCAGTCCTCCACTCTCTTCGTCAGCAATCCAAACATTCACACCCTTTGACGAGACCTGGTGACTCATTAACATGTGACCCAACAGACAAAGGGGAAGCACTCCAACCGAAACTAGGTGAACGACCCTGCCAACGACTCTCAGGTGACCACCGGGGCCATTAACATGCCGATGGTCCGCAGGGCTATATTTTCAAGCTCTGCCCCCAGCAAGTTTAGAACTGAAGAAGCTCTCTGGAGAGAGGGCGAAACGTTTTCAAGGAAACCTTTCAGTCCAGTTGACACAGAGAGATCTAACTTTGGATACGCAGTAATCTTTGTAAACGTTTGCACTTTATTAATTTCTCTGCTCATAGCTGTAAGTGTGAACATTTGTATGTTTTTTTTCTTTATCTTGTTTCATTTCCATTCATCAGCATCCCCTTGTCCTTTCTTCTCGGCTCTGTCCTACTCTTTGACTTCATCACACCTCTTCTCTTCCCATATAAGTGTTCTCCAGGTTATCCTTTCTTTGATCAAACATATAATTTTGTGTCCCGACTACAGCTTATAACTTCAGTTGAACTCCACACGTTTACTTTGAAAAGTAACTTCTGATCTATTACTGCCTCTAAATTGTACTTTTACTTGACTAAAAATGCTATTTTCCTTCAAAAAACAGAACTTTTTCAAAACAGAACTATAAAACAATAATTTTTATTTGCGTGCGCTTGTCTTTTAACCCATGAGAACATCAGTGTCACAAATATTTTGAATGCCCTAAACTCCACTCTATTTGACCTTAATTACTTTATGTTTGAACTTATTAAGCCCCACAGCCAAAAATGAATAGAAATAAATATATAAGCCTGACTTGACTCAAATTATATTTTGATAGGTCAGGAAAACTCTTTATTAGTTCTATATTTAATTTCCCCATTGTGCAAATTAACATTTAATCTGCTCATTGATCTGTTCTTCATAGCGTGCAAAAAAGGATTCTGTGCTGTTATCATTGCAATGAATCATTAGATTGTTAATGAGCAACAAACTTTTTCGGACATCAGACTCTTCTCAGTCCATATTTGCATATAATAACAGGCAATTAGCGCAGAAAAAAAAAAAAAAACACAACATAATCAAACTTAAATATAGACGGTTGAACATGTTAGAATAATTAGTTAGTCAAAAATACAAAGCAGGTCTGCTCTAATCAGTAACATTTACAATTGCAACACTGTGATTTCGGGCTTGTGCCCCCATGACATCATTGTCATATTTCAATCAAAATACTTGGCGCTCCCCGATGTGAATCTTCACATGCAGAGAGGTTTTTTCACAGCAAGTGGGTCTTTGAAGGAATGTGTTCTGTGGTTCAGAGCTCCGGTATCAAAGCAGGATGTCAGGTATGGGAATTTGCAGATCCAACGTCCAACATTTGGGACCGTCAAGACGGAATCCCGACAACAGAAGAGGACCAGCAATGGTTCCTGGTGGATAATCTTTAACAGAAAAAGAGTTATTTCTAAAGGGAGAAAAGATCACAATAGCAATAATAATGACAACCATAAGTTGGGCAGAAATGAGAAATTGTAAGCTGTAGTAAACCCTTTTAAAAATACGTATTTTATAACGATAATATTGTTTACCCCTATCTATGGTTAACATTTGAACAGAATGGGCTATATAAAAACCAAAGTAGCAAGAGATGAGTCAAACCTCTTAAAACCTGGATGACCCTGTTTCCTTTATTTACCATATCCAATAATACAGAGTCGTATTATTTGTTACTCCAGCAAAAAAAAAAAAAAAAAAAAAAAGAACCAAAACACAGTAACACCAGTTACTCTTGAAGTAATCTTAATACATTTGATGTCTGCCTGTTCACATTTGGTGGATTAAATGAAGTGCAAGACCGGAGCAGATCACTTGGGTGAGGTCAGAGGATTCCACCGGTATCGGCACAGCTGGATGGGATCGTTATTACTATCTACCTAAGTCTTGAACATTACCCATATTTGGATAATGGTTAATAAACAGTTACGGTGCTAAGTAATGGAGGTATTTGAACAGGACGATACAGCTGAGGAATGTGGGTCTTCTCTGTCGGACACGACCTTTGCAAGGAATGATTTGTTACAAATAAAAGCGTGAGAAATTAAACTATTGCGTTTTCTCTTGAAATTCGGTGTGAACGGCAAAGTAAACGTTTCACTGTACAGAGAAACCTGCTTTAAGATTGTTCCCATGATACAAAATCTTTGAATCTTTATATTATTATTATTATTATTATTATTATTATTAGAGTATTATAATCGTTCTTCCTAACCTGCCGGTTAGTTACGTAGTTCTGTAACTTCCGTAGCCGTTAGCTGGAAACTTCTGCAGCTAAAAAGCCAACTCACCTTTTTACGGAACAACAAAATAGACGAAGAGAAAAAGAATAATGTCGAACACCAAGAACACCCATAAGTCAAACCAGTATGAGTGTTTAGGTAAAGACGCCGAATCTCCCTTAGGTTTACACAACTTGTGGTCATCTTTGGGTTCCATCACGGGCGTTGCCGAGACCCCCATTTTAGCAATGGCGACGGTAACTTTCCCGGAAGTGATTTTAACATATCTCCTTCAAAATAAAATATTTTCAATGTAAAACTTCCTTAATGCTTAATTTATCTGACCCACTAAATTATGTACTACTATCTAAGCAATTTTATTTTGTTTAAATGACAAGAAAACGATTCAAATATAACATAATTCTGTTTCACATCTTCATATTTTCCATCTGACAATCCTTCAATGCTACTTTATTGACATTATCACAATTAATCCATGTAGTTTCAGATTATAACATGTTTGCACTCTTTACCTGCACCTCTATGTTCTCTTTCACAATACATCGCTTGATGTCTCACTATGGGATGTGTAGTAAATATCTACTCTGTTTGGCAATCGTCATATGCGCACAATTATGTATAACCATGTAAGACTTGTATTTCCTCTCTGTTTGTATGACCAATCACATGTATCACCCATGCTATGTAAGGATGAGACCATGCGCTGATCATGTGCTCTTGCGTCACTACCTCATAACTTGCGTCACTACCTCATAACTTGTACGTCACTGTCAGACACGCCTACTGGGTGTGGTTAAGTATAAAAAAATCTGAACAAAGAAGAAAGAACGCTCTTTTACCCCTACGCGGGACCGTGAGAGTTGCTCCGGTGTAGTAAAAGAGTCCACAATTGTGTTAATAAAACTCTGCTTCGCGGATCTGGTTTCCTGTTTGACTTCACGCCCGGACTGATTTTACGACAAAGTTGGAGTCACGAACAGGATCTACTCCGAAGTGAGTAGCGGCGTGGACGTCGAGTGATTGGATAGCAGATCCTCCACTTCGCCACAACTCTTAGCCTGAGGCTAGCCAACCTAGATTACAGTAAGCACTACCTGTTTAATCAAAAGTGTATTTTGTGGTGAAAGGTTGGATGCCGCACCAAATTTAAAAAAAAAAAAAAAAGGAAAAAGTTTTGGAAACGTGAAATCTGCGCAGCAAGTGAGTGCTCGCTTCTGGGGGTTGGCCAGAAGGGGTACGCGGAGTCAGAGTTGCTCACCGCCTTGGTTATCCAGGCCTCGGGGAGGACCTGAAGAGTGCACTGTAAATAAAAGCTGAGTATTTTCGCGAGAGACTGAACGTCGTGGTTTTCGACGGAGTTTTATAAAATGGGCGCGCCCGCGGGAAAAATACTGTTAGAGGTTGTGTTGGAGCGTCAATTGGCACGGACGCCAGATAAAGCTAAAAAAGAGACAACAGGAATTTTCGGCTGAATTTGAAGTGGGACTCAGAAAATTGGACCAAGACCAGTTATTAGCACAGCTGGTGCAGATCGTGGTGGAGTAGAAAGGGAGGAAGGAAGAGGCGGAGGTTGCAGCAAGCACCGCGTGGGTGCTAAAACGAGGGAAGTGGAAAGGCAAGGCAGAGAAGGCAGACAGGCTGAAATGCATGGCGCAAGCGTTGCGAGATGTGTGTATAACTATGCGCGCAGCGGATAAGTGGCGGAACGAAAAAAAAGCTAAAGGTGTGGTTCAGGAACTGGCATCGGGATGGACTTTCCCCTTCTCCCGAACTCCTAGATTCGCCTCCAGCATACTGCCCAGGCGCAGTGATATATCCAGTAATAACAGGAGGCACATTACAGTAGCCTGGGGGAAATGTAGAATTCAAAGCTCAGGGAGCGCTTGGCGGACAAGGAGGTCAGGCATAACTGTCTGCTCCAACGTCTGCCCCGGCATTATCACCGTCAAACCCATTCGCTCTGAAAAACACTACAACACAGGAAGATGATGGCTGGGTTAAATGGCAAAGACAGATGGCAGCAGATTTACAGCGCCCTGCAGAAGACACGTCTAGACGCATGGCAGAATTGGAAACACAACTGCGCCATTTACAAGTCCAGACACACGCACAGGAGAGCACTTCACACTCACCTCCTCAAGCATTACCGGTTGCACACCAACAGGGGGAACCAGGCCCTTCTTTCCTGAGTTCCGGTCCTACAAGCCCACTATCTCCTCTCTCAGTTCAGTCAACAACAGGAAGTGATAACTACCGTTCAAATCCGTTCACGCGTTTTCGGACACAGGCCACAGCAGCAGAAGTATTACACCGGCTCCCTCTAGTGGCTGCCCCAGGTGCTGTAAATCCAACATATAAACCATGGCAATTAGGTGACATTACAGGATTGAGACATGAGTTACCACCTCACCCCAATGGAGCTGGCCCCTGGATTCAGGCCTTAGAGGGACACACACAGGGGGTATTGCTGGCCATGGGAGATTTGTGTGCTATAGTAGCCGCCTGTGTAGGACATCACACATTAAGTCAAATTGAGGCGGCAGCTCAAACTGAGGATGTGCCACCTTCTACGCCTGTTACTGACCATGTTGAAAACTTTTTTGCTGCTATGCGAACGATGTTTCCTATGAGTGCTGCAGCTCTTGCATCCTTCTCACATCCATGGAAGAGTGAGGAAGGAACTACCCCTGAGGCATGGCTCCACACAGGAAGAAGCAAGTGGATTGGAGTTACAGGTGAGGTTCCGGGTGATGGGACCCCCACAATGGTAATGATGAAGGAAAAATTAATGGCAGGCTTACCCACCCCTGTTAGACAACAAATGCTTGATAATCCTATGATACCTGGCGCTCCATGGGCCCAGTGGTCACAATATCTCATCACCCTGTTAGATAGATATGTCACGAAAGAACGACAACAGACTGCATCACAATTTGCAGCGCAACAATTACTCACACAGATGCAAATTGAACAAATGAAAAAGTCATCCAAAAAGGCGCAGTGCTCACACACGCCAGACATTCAAACGGCCGTTGTTGCTGCTGTCCGTGAAGCTTTCCCTATAGGAGGACCACCTCGAGGTCAGGGTCCGGTTGGGAGAAGGGCTGGAGCAGCACGTCGCACAGATGTGTGTCACAACTGTGGAAGAGTTGGACACTGGGCACGTGAGTGTCGTCAACGCCGTCAGCAACAACAGCGCCCGCGGCAGTGAGATGACAGCCCACTTCGTCATCCCCCGCCACCTGGAGGCCATGGCATGTATCCCGCCTAGGGACGCCCAGCTGGTACCGGAGGGGGCGCAATGGCCGAGCCCTTTCTGCCAATGAAGGTAGAGAAAAATGACTTTTTATTTCTTGTGGACACAGGAGCCACTCACTCCACCTTATCTGAAAAAGTGGACTTGCCCCTCTCTACTGAAGTGGTACCAGTACAGGGTATCGGCGGCAAAACTTTATATCTGTCAAAAACTGAACCAGTGACTGTGACTGTTGGCAATCAATATATGCGTCACTCTTTTCTCCTGAGTCCTTAATGCCCCATTAATCTGCTGGGGAGAGATCTCCTTCAGGCTCTCAAGGCTCAGATTCTTCTGCATCCTGAGGGAACGACTGTCACCCTCTCCAACGGTGAGACCCACCGGTGAACGGACACATCAAACATCTCTGCTATCATGCGTCTGGGAGACTCACCTCCAGGAGATCTGCTCGTTGCTGATGTTAACTGGGGACTAGTCGTTGACCCGGACCACAACCCACTGGTGCAGGCCTTCTGTCAGTGGCATCCACACCTCAAGGTCAGACATGTGTTATCTCTTCCCCCAGATCCTTTACACGTGACCCTGTTCTATGACCGAGACAGTGATCTCTCCTATCAGGTTTGGTTTAATGATTTTCTGGAAGGACAGGAGTGGCTAGTTTCCTCTCCTGGCATAGTAGTTGGACCGGAAGGCGTTGAGCAGATGCAATATTATCAAATGGGCCCCGCTTCGGCCCCACACCTAAGATTGGCCATTGTAACACGAAAACAGGCTAAAGCCCTTGGTCCTATGGTAGCTGCCTCTAATACGGTCTCTGACTGGAAAGAAACTCCTATAAAAAATGTTTATATCTACCCATCACATCCTCAATTCACATTCTACAAATCTCCAACTAGTATTCGTGTCATTCTGACTCATCAACAATTACAACGTCATCATGGTGCTGAAGACACAAATGACACGGAAGCTGACAAAGCACTTGAAGATCTGCCTACTTCTATGTGGGTGATTCACCAGGCGGACGTCGGCCTTCTCAAAGTCAAGCCTATAGAGTTCCAAATTGATACAACCAACCCATTTATTTATCTCAATATCCCATCAAATCAGAAGCTCTGGCAGGCATCACCGATACCATAAAAGGCCTCCTACAGGCTGGAGTGATTTACCCTACCATCTCACTATGGAATACACCCATTTTGCCGGTTCTCGAATTATCGGTTCTCGAATTATCGAATGGCCCATGACCTCAGAGCAATCAACTCACTGGTCCTTGAGCCCTCTCAGGCTGTTCCTAACCCTACTACTGCTTTATCTCAGCTCACCCCTGAACATCAGTGGTTTACTGTCATAGATCTAGTTAATGCTAATCCAGTCTGTGGATGACCTGCTGATTGCTTCTCACACGAGAAAGCAGTGCTTAGAGGCCTCCCTCACACTCCTGCAAAATTTGGGCAATATTGGCTTCTTGGTCAAGAAATCTAAAATTCAACTGGTCAGACCACGCGTCCAATTTTTGGGCAACATTATTTCTGGCCGTGGCTCCAAAATGACCACCTCCCAAAGACAAACTATCCTGGCACATAAGCGACCTGTCACTGTCAAAGACTTACAGTCATTCTTGGGACTCATTAACTTCTCCAGACATTTCATTCCTGATTATCCATTCCACACAGCCTTCGAGATGCAATGAAAACTGCTGGCACACACCAACCACATGCTAAGCTTACATGGACAGAACAAGTGCTTTCTGACTTCCAGGAAATTAAGCAGATCTTAGCTAATGCAGCAGCTCTTGCCAAGCCAGATTATTCTATCCCATGTTGTTTGGATGTTTCCGTTGCTGATGACGGCATGACGGTAAATGCATGCCTCTATCAGCAATGACAGGGGGAGAGGCATATATTAAGCTATTACAGCATTATTTTGGACCCCGTTGAACAAAAAGCATCACCTTGCACAGGATTTGCAGCAGCCTTAGCTAAACTTATCATGAAAACGGAGATGGTTGTACAAAAACATCAACTTTTTGTAAATACAGACCATGCTGTGACAGCATTCATTGAGTCATCAGCATTCTCTATCACACCAGGTAGGGGGAATGCAGCTATTAAAACATTAACACAACCACACATAGCCTATAGAAACAATAAAGTCAACATAGCACAACACATGCGCATGGAAGTAACACACGACTGTTACCAAGAAACAATGAGAGTGTCTAAGGCAAGACCTGATGTTCAGGCAACACCACTACTTGAAGCATCGGAGGTAATGCACTTGTATATAGATCGAAGTTGCCACAGCAAAGACACGGGCCTGAGTGCTGGATTTGCTGTGGTACAAAGAGACAATTTGGACTACATAGTCCAGATCAGTGGTTCAGTGGAACCACCCTGAACTGGTGGCTCTGGAAAAGGCCTTACTAATGGGGAAAAGACAGAATGTAAATATTTTTATGGATTCTGCATTATGTTATTATGTTATACATAGAGATTTAGGTGCATGGATAAGAAATGGATGGAAGACTGCAACAGGGGGTCCTCCCAAACATGAAGATGTGGTAAAACACATTTTGGAAGCCTTAAAGGGTCCTATTAAACTAGCAGTGATAAAAATACCAGCCCACAGAAGGGATGGTTCTCTTAATTCACAAGGGAATGAAGTAGCAGACAAAGCAGCGAGAACAAGCCGCTGACCTGGACATTCCCAACATAGCAACACTAGTGGAAGTAGCTGAAGAAAAAGGACAGGACTTAAGACCTCTTTTATTGTATGAATGGGCCAACGCGCAAGCGCTTACTCCAGTGGACAAACAAGAGCAATGGAGTAAAAATAGAGCACAAGTGGTTAATATTGAACAGGCACCCAACGGAGAACAAGTGTACATATGACAAAACAAAGACAGTCTCTTAGTGGTGCCCAAAAGATTCCTGAGGGATATGTGTTTAGAACCTCACGGACCCTCACACGTGGGGACTGATGCCATGAAAAGATTCTGCAGAAACTTCTGGCACCCTGAACTATCATCGGTACTGACAGACGTTGCACTCAAGTGCGAGATTTGTACTCAGTACAACCCTAGACAGGGCATCCAGAATCCCCCTGGTCTATTTCCAGTGCCCGAGACAACTGGCGAAGAAATCCTAATGTATTTCACAGACATGGGAGAATGGGTAAGGGGAAAAAGATATCTGTTAGTCATAATAGATGTCTACTGTGGATGGCCCGAGGCGTATCCCACTGCAAAGGAGGACGCTGCCGCGGTAATCAAAGCTTTGATTAACTGTTACATTCCAAATCACGGGTTTCCTAGAAGAATCAGATCAGACAATGGAACCCACTTTAAAAACAAGCACCTGGAACAAGTGGAACATCAATTAGATTTGATTCACAAATATGGCACAGTTTACCACCCCCAGTCTCAGGGTAAGGTGGAAAGAATTAATCAAAACATCAAAACCAAATTGGCTAAAACAATGGCCTCATACGACCTTGATTCGATAGATGCATTACCATTGGTCCTTATGGTAATAACATGAGAGACGTGTGGATGGGATGAGGGAAATAACTGGCTTCAATGTCAAAAAACAGGCAGCCAGTTAGCAGTCTGGACAGAGCAAATGAGCTGAACTGTTTCTTTAACAGATTTAGTTCACAGCCCTCTGCTGTGTCCCCCTCCCCCACACACTCTGGCCTCCAAACACTCAGCCACCCTCCTCCTCTACCCTCCCCCCACTCCACCGTGAGCCCCCTGGACCCACTCCCCCTGCTGACTGTGACTACTGGCCAGGTGAGGAGACAGCTGAAGAGACTCCACCAAGGCAAAGCTGCAGGCCCCGACGGTATCAGCCCTAAGGTACTGAAGACCTGTGCCAGCCAGCTGTCTACTATCCTGTGCCTCCTCTTCAACCTGAGCCTGACCCAGGGGAAGGTACCCACACTGTGGAAGACCTCCTGTCTGGGTGATGTGCCCAAGAAGCCTGGTCCCTGCGACCCCAAAGACTACAGACCAATAGCCCTCACATCTCACGTGATGAAGGTTCTGGAGAGGCTCGTCTTGGCCCACCTCCGTCGGCAGGTAAGATCTTCTCTGGACCCTCTGCAGTTTGCTTACCAGCCCCGTTTGGGGGTTGAGGATGCCGTCATCTACCTGCTGCAGAGAGCTCACTCACATCTGGATGGTGCTGGCTGCACAGTGAGAGTCACCTTCTTTGATTTCTCCAGTGCATTCAACACCATCCAGCCACTTTTACTGAGAGAGAAGCTCCAGACGATGATGGTTGACTCACCCACGGTCTCCTGGGTTACTGACTACCTGACAGACAGGCCGCAGTTTGTCTGTCTTGGCGCTGCTCTGTCTGATGTGGTGGTGAGTGACGTGGGAGCACCGCAGGGGACTGTGCTGTCTCCATTCCTGTTCACCCTGTACACCTCAGACTTTCAGTACAACTCTGAGTCGGCCCACTTGCAGAAGTTCTCTGATGACTCTGCAGTGGTCGGGTGTATCAGTGGTGGACGGGAGGAGGAGTATAGAACACTGGTGAGTGACTTTGTGGAGTGGTCTGGGAGGAACCACCTGCTGCTGAACGTGGCCAAGACCAGGGAGATGGTGATCGACTTCAGGAAGAAGAGGACGGCCACACAGCCCCTGAGCATCCTGGGAGAGGACATCGAGGTGGTGGAGGACTACAGGTACCTGGGCGTGCACATAGACAGCAAACTGAACTGGAAGACCAACACCGAGGCTGTGTACAAGAAGGGGATGAGCAGACTCTACTTCCTGAGGAAGCTGAGATCCTTCGGCGTGTGCAGTAACATGTTGGACATCTTCTACCAGTCTGTTGTCGCCAGTGCCCTGTTCTACGCTGTGGTCTGCTGGGGAGGCAGCATCAGAGCCAGCAACACCAACAGACTGAACAAACTGATCAGAAAGGCTGGCTCCGTGATTGGCTGCAAACCGGACACCCTGGAAGCTGTGGTGGAGAGGAGGATGCTGAACAAACTGTTAGCTATCCTGGATAACCCGGACCACCCTCTCCACCCACTCCTGGACAGGCAGCGGAGCTCCTTCTCAAACAAACTGATTCAGCTCCGCTGCCACAAAGACAGATACAGGAAATCTTTCCTGCCCAGTGCAATAACCCTGTTCAATAAGTCCGTCTGACGGAGACTCACAGCCCTGGTGCTGTGATGTGGTCCAGTAGTACTTTCATGTGGCACATTGTCATAATTATTTATTGCATTGTATATGTTGTAAATATGTTAATACTAGCAAGGCTGTTGGGACAAGTCAATTTCCCATGTCTGGGATCAATAAAGTATTTCTATTCTATTCTATTCTATTCTATTCTATTTGGTCAGGTCCTGCCTGTTGGTTGGTGGACGCAACATAAGCTTGTCTGGCAATACGGGGGCTGCAATATCCCATAGTGAGACATCGAGCAGTGTATTATGAAAGAGAACTTGAGGTTATTTGCATAACCCCGGTTCTCTGAGTAATATGAGTGAGATAAATACCTTTCTAATTCTGATTCTGATGTCTCACCAGACAACCCTTCTTGAGTGAGAAGAGGTGTTTATCCTGAATGAGGTGGCGATGTCTGCGCGGGGTATATATAGCAGGTTGTCCCACCTGCCATGGACGGACAGGTTCACAAGCCAATCAGAAATGGCGTAATGAGATTAGTGCTTCTAAGAGGACTGACGAGGGTGTGCATCCCATAGTGAAACATCTCACTCATATTACTCAGCATAACAGGGGTTATGCAAATAACCTCAAGTTTTTATACAAAAAAAAAAAACTTTGAAAGTTACATTTTTAAATTGTTATTTGAGAAATGTTATTTTTGATGGCTGACATTACACCTACACTAGATAAGTGAATGGTAGTGGTGGGCCATCAGGGCCAGCAAGGCCTTCTCTGCTGGCCCAAACGTACTCAGAAAAGTTTTTTTTTGTGTGTGCGTGTAAATACGTAAATAAAATTATTCTTCATAGTTGTTCTGTTCTTGTTGCATTATATCCACTTGGTGGTGCTGTTTTCAGTGTTATATATTATGGGTTTTTATCCAATCGTATTTCCGCTAGCTTGTGTTGTCAGGTTCTCTGAAATCTTCCTAGGGCCTTCAGAATCAACAGAGCAGGCTCTTGAGCGCTGTAAGTGAACGGACACAGTCAGTTGCGATAGCCAATCAGATCTCGAGACTGTGACACCAAGGCAAGCTGGAAGGTCTTACGTTGAACTGGACAGGACTGGACTGTACGTGTACTGTACTAACTCTCAGCTAATCTTGGAGATCCAGCTACCTACAGCTATTGCTGTATTTTTTTTAACTAAAGGTGGCTGAAGGAGGAGAAAAGATAGATTTGGTTGCAGATATACTAGCCACGCTATTTTCAAGAAGGACCTTTCATGAAAAGCTGGATCTTGTGAGAAGAGCTAGCTCCGCTAGCGGCTAGCTTTGTTTTCAATCCGTGTTGGTGAGTGCAAGCATTTTATTTTTATTTTAAATATGTATTTTGTCATTTTATTTCGTTAGTATTAAATAAGTGGTAGCGAAATAAGTGGACAAAATACTAAAAAACCTAAACTTCTTATCATCTACAATTTATAATGTAAATAATGTTACGTGGCACATTGGCGAAGCTGTGACTAAAATTACTTAAGTCACAACGAGATGTTCAATGGTTTTGCTGTTGCATATTCTCTAAAACAAATGCAAATAATCTTTTTACTTTTATTTTCAATGAATAGTTTGTGTTGTCTCGTTGGTGTCTTAGATGTAAACGGCAACAATGCGCAGTTTATTGGACAAACTTGTTAAGCTCACATAGTTTTGTTGACTAATCGTGTTTTATCTTTGCGTTTTGACAGTATCTGTGATCTTAGTTTCCTACTCTTAATTGTGAATGTGATGTCATTGATTTTAAATGCTCTGGAAATTTAGTGTTGCTCGACAAGCCTATATTAAGGTGATGTAAGGTGTAAGTGAGATTCTGTATGGATTCTCGAGTCGTGGTATCATATTGATGGTATTATGGGGTGTATTTAAGTATGACGTCACTTTAGGCCAAGAAATGCACACAGTCCATACCCCCACTGGTGTATGGTAAACACATTTTTATCTCCACACAGAAAAATGAGCCAAAACACACTTCTCTCTCACACACATACTGTAACAAAGGCTTAACAGTGTTTGCTTGTGTGACACCAAATACCATTTATTAGGGCTTTACAAAGACTACAAAATCTTCCAGATGAGTTAAATCACTGTCTCTGTCTATTTACATGATATGTTACATATAAATGTACAAAATATAAAACATTTAAAGACAAATGTTTTACCCAAAAAGAACAAAAGAAGAAATTCTCTCAAAACAGAGTAAATGCTATATGGTTTCCAACTGAGATGTAACTGCAGAGCGTTGAATGTTAATCGTCAGGACAATGGGACACACTGTTAATGCTGTCAACGTTCTGTGAAATCAGAAACAAACGGCGTACAGGAGAAGTAATTTTTTAAATTTTATTTTGTGTCTTAAGAAGCGCTAGGGTAACTGTAGGCAATGCAGGACAGCGGTCAGGACCTCCTTTGTTTGGCAGACGCGAGGGTGTGCAGGGCCACAAGAGGCCTGGCTGCAGAGACACCACTAAAGCTGAACACAGGTAGGATTGTAGAATATTGTCCTGAGGTTGAGTCAACATGTGTATCTTGGTCTTTGATGGGCTCTGACGGACCAGTAGCACCTGTTGGTTGGTGGTAATACAGTACAGTGTCTCATCAGCTGTGGTGCATCACAGTCAAGCCTAGCATGGCAGTAAGCTTGTGCCCCCCCCCCAAAAAAAACAAACAAACAAAATAAAAATACCCATCAGGTGTCCCTAAAGACATTCCAGATAGCAGGAGGGTGGGAATACTTGGAAAAAAAGTTCTTCTTCTCAGTTTGTGATTTTTGTGAGTGAACAGACAGTGCCTTACTGTACACCAGACATCTCCTGCACTAGCAAAGCATCCAATCACAAGACAGATACCTGCGTCTGACAGCGTGGTGAGTTTTTGCATTGCATTTCTTTTTCCTCTTTGTCTTTGAAGTACAATAATTTATTCAGCGGGTTAAGCATATTGTTACACCAACATGGCAGAATGCCTCTTTGATTCACTGTGCAAGACTTAAGTATTTACAACCCGACCCCTTCTCAAAGTGTGCAAAACCAACCCACTTGATAAACAAAGAGGGGGGCGAGGGAAAATGGCTTCCATCCAACACACATAAGCACAGGTAATGATAAAGATCTCTTCTTAAAGCATCCCCTTTAAAAAAAAAAAAAACCCAAAACACCAAAACATGCTTCACAAGGCTAGAAAAGAAACAAAAAAAAAAAAAAAATGGTTGTGCTCCTGTCAGTTCAAGTGAGCCCAGCTCAACTGGACAAAAACAAAAAAACAAAACAAACCCCAAACGCAACTTAAAAAATAGCCCAACTGCGCTTTAAAAATGTCTTAACAACCTTTTTCAGGTCATAATTCAAATACAGCGTTGATCCTTTTGTACTCAAATTGCCAGAAACAAAAAAAAAATAAAAATAAAACAAAAAAAAAAAAAGCCGTGTCTTGTCATCCACCATTGCATCTACACTTCTCACTACAGACGGGGGGGAGCAGGTTAGATTGTCTCCCGAACACATTTAAGGCAGTGAGAAAGCACCGATATTGTTCCCCTGCTCAGCTCTGGTTAACACATATTTGAAAGTACTTTGGATTTTCCTTTTTTCTTTTTGGTGGATTCAACACAAATGCGGATGCTGAGGGAGACTATCAAATGTCGGTTTACATTTTGTTCAGTTCGATACTACATAGTTTTTTTTTTTTTTAACTTTAACATTGTTAAATCTGAATTCACGAAGAGACAAAAAACCTTTTTAACTCCTGCTACACCTGTCAAAGTTTTGTATTATCACATTAATGCAGCGTGCTGACATGAATCTATCAGCCCTCTAGTTGACCACAAGAGGGCGCAATATTACATAAAAACACAAGGCAAATTGGATCAACCAATTAAAACCTGACTGACTGTTACCTTTCTGTCCATATTTAAATGTGTGTGTGTAATACCTGACAAAAAGATAACAAATGATTTTTTTACCAACTAACACAACCCTCAAACTTTTCAAAAGTGTATCGTTTCCATGAAAGTACACGCTGACACATGTGAAATCCAAAGCTTGACAGATGTTGTGCACAGAGTTATAGCTGCTGATTTTCTGTTTGCTGTTTCAGTGAAAATCAGTTGTATAATGGCCCAGAGAGGGCACTGCTTGCAGTTTTCAAAGTGCTTTCCTGGCAAACTCGCGCATATCCAACCACAACTTATTAACGAAGTTTACAGCCAAGGTCAAGGATGTGCGTTCTTCTGTGAACTCTGTGGATGTACGGCGGTGCGTGTGTGCGTTTGAAAAAAAAAAAAAAAAAACGGAAAACATTGGCGGACGTTCATCCTCTTTCTTGGTTTGGACACACAAACCATTGTTGTGCTTGTTGGCGGCACACACGGCAGCGGAGGAGTCACTGCAGGCGAGCAGCTGAGCTCCAAGTGTGGTTAAGGAGGCTTGCATCTGGTGCCACAGAACGCATAGAACACTGTTTATGCTCAGAAAATGCGAATTCAATCAAATTATACAAGAGCCGATTCATTTAACTGGCTGCCTGTTGTGGCGACGGTTCATATTCCATAAGCTGAGAGCCTTGCAAGGCAACCACTAGATGGCGCCAAATCACATATAAACACTTCAGGCAAACTGCATCAACCAATTAAAACCTGATTGACTGTCACACTTCTGAGCATGTTTAAGAGTGTGTCTGTGTGTGCATGCCCATATGCATGCAAGTTTGAGTGTGAAACACCTCTGTAAACAACAAAAAAATAATGCCGCCACTCACTGTAAACATGTGAAGATATTTCTGTGATTCAACCAAAAGTCCAGCTGTGTCGATCCTTCTTTCTGACAACCAAATCTTAACTAATGGGATGAAATCTGTAATCTGAGTACACACAGGCACATGTATGAAAAG
Organism: Pao palembangensis; assembly: GCA_015343265.1. NCBI lineage: Eukaryota > Metazoa > Chordata > Actinopteri > Tetraodontiformes > Tetraodontidae > Pao > Pao palembangensis. The sequence continues at coordinate 3,206,154 of CM027098.1, read as the reverse complement.
TTGTATTACAGAGTGTGATACATCCTTTAGGCTACTTGTCTTCAGTATGTTTTGATCGCATTAGATACTATCATGTAAAACATAATATACTCTGCTGTAATATTCCTCTTCTTTTATAAAATTGTCCTTCCTTTGGGTGTACCATCTTGCATAATAAAACTTTTCATATTTTGACCAAAAAGCGAGAGGAGCAAAGGTTTCCGCCACCCGAGGCGCGGACCTGAGAACCGCTATCCCCGTCATAGTGCCGACTCCAGCGAGGAGTCCAGCTGTTCGTCGTGGTGACTGGTGCTGTCGCTGTCGCAGCTCTGTGTGCTCGAGTAGTTAGCTGCCTCCTGCAGGCGTAGCAGCATGTTCATCTGAAAGGAAAAATGAGAAAAATGAGTCAGGATGAAATCGCCAAAAATCCCAAAGCACCATTTTAAACCAATAAATACTGTTTTTTTTTTTTTTTTTTTTTTTTTTTTTGGTGATGCAGTTATTAGCATTGATGCTTCAGAGCAAGAAGGTCTCCAATCCCCTGGAGGCCAGGGACTTTTCTGTTTGTGTCTCCCTCACCAGGGGGTCTCCTTCTGTGTCGCTCTGGGACACTTGCTTGGATGAGGCTCCCTCTTTGGCCGAGCTGTAGCCGTCGTATCCCACGTCTTCCGGCCTCAGCTGGAGCAGCGACTGTCCTTCGCGATGCAGCGAGGCAGTGTTCCACGGGTACGTGCCGTTCACCCACTTGGACGGATCCTCCCAGGCTGCTCTTTTGCCGTACAACTGCAGGGGTGATGGACGCAGGTCAAGCGATGTGAAGTGTGCTCATTTTAGCCGCAAGTCTCAACATAGCGAACTAGACAATTCAATGAAGGACATTAACATCTGAGAGCAAAATATAGTGAAATGAGTCCATCCATCCATCTTCCTCCACTTATGGGTCGTGGGGGCAGCAGCCTAAGCAGGGAAGCCCAGACTTCCCTCTCCCCAGCCACTTTATCCAGCTCTTCCGGGGGGATCCCGAGGCGTTCCCAGGCCAGCCGAGAGACATAGTCCCTCCAGCGTGTCCTGGGTCTTCCCGGGGGCCTCCTGCCGGAAGGACGTGCCCTGAACGCCTCCTTACTAGGTGCCCGAGCCACCTCATCTGGCTCTTCTCAACGCGGAGGAGCAGCGGCTCTACTCCGAGCTCCTCCCGGATGGCAGAGCTTCTCACCCTCTCTCTAAGGGAGAGCCCAGCCACCCTACGGAGGAAACTCATTTCGGCCGCTTGTACCCGCGATTTTGTTCTTTCGGTCACTACCCAAAGCTCATGACCATAGGTGAGGGTAGGAGCGAAGACCGACCAGTAAATTGAGAGCTTCGCCTTTCGGCTCAGCTCTCTCTTCACCACAACGGATCGGTGCAGAGTCCACATTACTGCAGACGCCACACCGATCCGCCTGTCGGGGCAGGATCTCCTCTCCGACCCGGAGGAGGCACTCCACCTTTTTTCCGGCTGAGAACCATGGCCTCAGATTTGGAGGTGCTGATTCTCACCCCGGCCGCTTCACACCCGGCTGCGAACCGGTCCAGCGAGAGCTGGAGGTCATTGGCCGATGGAGCCAACAATTAGTTAGTTTCTGAAATATGCCAGAAGGCTGGTTCCTAAATATGAAAAATACGTTTTGAAATACTGGTTTAAGGAAGGCGAAGGTGCACCCGGGTGTTTGTGGTGTAGTCGATAAAACCCACCGAGTTAATTGTTTAAGCCTTCCTTATCTGGTCTGGACTCACCTGCAGCCCTTCCCTGACGGCTTCAAGCAGGTAGGGCACCAGAGAGTAGTTCCACAGGTCAGTGAACCAAACCCGAGACCCTTCGACATCCATAGGGCAAGAGAGGAAGAGGCGTGGGCCTGTAGGGTTGATAGATAATAGAAAATTACCTTTCAATGGGTTAAAGGTAAAGTCAGATTGAGTTAAATGCATCTCTCACTCTACGTGTGTGTGTGTGTGTGTGTGTGTGTGTGTGTGTGTGTGTGTGTGGGTGAGTGTCAGAGACAAACAGACCTATTGTGACATCGGAGGAGCTGTGTGCCTCCAGGAAGCAGTTGAGGTGTTGCCAGGTCTTGGGTATCCAGTCGATGATCTTAATCAGGTCATTGCTGCGCGTGTTTTTATCGATCTCTGTCTCGATCAGCTTTCGCCGAAGGAAACGGCCCAGGAACCCTTTGACTGGCTCGGTGTGATTCGTGCACAGCACCCACCTGGAGCCGAACCGATCGTCAGCAGCAGAACAAAAACAGTTTGGCTCTTACTTTGACATTTAAGATGGAATTAAGTGTAATTATTCTGACACTAAGGTATTTTTGTACATTATAATGTAATATGTAATCAAATTATTTTCAGGCCTTTTTTTTTTTTTTTTTTTTTTACAGCCCAAATAGTAAAACAAACCTAAAGTTGTGGTGCAGCTCAAGGTTAGGAGAGGTTGACACTCCCTGGTTCATGGTCCCTATAACATAAGGGCTGGACAGACAAAAACACCACAAAGATGCCCAGTCGCGTCAAGAAACTGAGAAGAAAAGTCTGTTTGGAAATTCTCTGATTTCCCAACTTACCATTTGTGGTACTTGCAGTTGAGAAAGCCGTTGAAGATGTCGCTGAGGGAGCCGATGTGGTGCAGGTTGTCCAGGATGACCACTGTGGGCAGCTCTGTGTCCGTCTCCTCTGAACTGCACTGCTCTGCCAGGCTGGACAAGTACTGACGGAGCTCCTGCGGAGGGAAAAAACACCATCGGGCCTGTTACACCTTAAGAATTTCATGCATTACTTTCTTCATTTTGACATTTATTAAACAAAACCAATTGTTCATGCCTCTCCCTCTGAGTAAACTTTTACATATGGATAATATAGAACTGTGGTCCCCAACCCCTGGGCCGCGGACTGGTACTGGTCCATGGGTCGTTTGGTACCAGGCCGCACAGAATAAATAACTAACATTATTTCGTTTTATTTATTATCAGAAACTTAACAATGTTTTATGTTGAAAAATTACTGGATTCCCTTTGTTACATCCTACTTTGTCTCACTATTGACGCATGTTTATTATTATATTTAGATAAAATTATTATTCATATTAATATTAAATACCACAGTTTCATGCCGGTCATATTATGTTCTTTTGTTGTATTTATCCGCCACACCTTAAAGGCTGATCCCTGAAACTAAAGTCTGACATTAAAGTGGTCCGTGGCGCAAAAAAGGTTGGGGACCGCTCATATAGAACAGTGACGCACGAGCCACTCTGTATCCAGCAGATTTAATGCTAATGCAGAAGAAAAGCTCTTGCACACTTGATGATCAATTCTGATCAATTCATCAATTCTGGGGTCGCTCACAGTCGGTCCCATTGGCCTTCTTACTTTGCTGGAGTTCTGGTCCACGCTGAAACTGGCCACATTGTGCTCCGTCACCTCCTGCCCCATCTGGGAAATGATGTACTCCGCCAGCTTGGTGGCCAGAAAGGACTTCCCCGTGCCGCTAGGTCCTGAGAGGATGATACGACGGTGCTCCATCAGCAGGTTGAGGTACCGCTGGATGATGGGTTTGGGGATCAGCGTGTCGAACACCAGGCTGTCAATACTGTTCTCCTTCACGCCTAAGACGGAGGAAGGAATGAGGAAAACGATCATGTGACGTTAATATATTGTTCTCCATTTCAGGGCTCAGATTCTGTGTTTACTCACTGCCTTACCTTTGAGGTTGACCCTGATGACGTTGCTGTCGCCCACCAGGTAGCCGCAGGGCAGCAGCTCAGGCACTTCAGAGGCGTGCGAGCGGACCACCTCGCCCATTCTGTAGCAGACGATGCTGTCGGAGCTGAGACCCAGGCTGGTGTGAGGATCCACCCGAAACACGTATTCCTGCGGGAAGCGGCGGAGCACACGCATATGCTACATTGATTCTTTTAAATATAGGCTGGAGTCTTTATTTGCAACTACATCTTTATGCATGTGGCCTGAGCAGCCAACACATGTGCTTTAATATTCATATAATAGCCTTTTGATAATATCTACTGCTGCAAAGACAAATTAGATGTAAACATAGGCTTTAAGAAAAGTTGGATATTTAAACAATTTAACTCTAAAGCTCAGATCTGCCCTCCGTATCTTGAAGGTCATGTGGCCTAATGCCTTGTACACATGGCACGTTTTTTTTCGAGTCGGCGGGGCGCCCGGGTGTTCACACCGTGCAACTTGGCAGGATCGGTGAGAGCAGTGGGTGTCCACGCCACAAGATTTGTCTGAGACCGGAGTGTCCACACGGCGCGATTCTCTCCGTCAGGAGGCGTGACCGACAAGGACTGACAGGGAAGTACGTGGCCGCAGCGCGTTCTTGTTGTAATTTGCCCTTCCGAATGAAATGTCTGTTGTTGGTCCTGGATTTTGTAATAATAAATTTCCCCCCCAGAATGCCACTTATAGTCTAGTGCAATTTATTTTTCTTATTCATAACGCATTTTTTGACTGATTCAACTCCGGGGGGGGGGACTTCTAGTCTGAAAAACATGGACCAGTACACCTTTATTAACACTACAAAACAACTATGTACAAAATGTACAGTTTACAAAAAAAAAAACAAAAACAAATGACAGAACGACACAGCTTCCAATGGTTTCAAGATCGGGGTCCCAACTACGCAGTTTTTGCAGAAAACTTTTGTTGTTTATTTTTAGTGGCGTGCAGATTGGTGCAAAAAGTCGGCGTGGTATTTGCAGACAGTGGCTGAGTCAGTCTCCTGTGTCCACTGACCTCGCAAAACCATTTTTCTATCTCCTGTCGTCTCTTGTTGCTCTGCTCTGCTGCAGCCGCTCTGCTGCTCCTTTCCACTTCCTTATTTCGCAGCAACGCCCACGTCTGCTCTCATTGGCTGGAGCTCTTTCTACGTCACCACGAGCAGCCTGGATATCTAGCAGGTTTGATATCCAGTTTTACGTCTGAGACTCTGCGCAGGGCGTCGTCAGGCTCATTAGTCGAGTCTTCGAGGTACTTAACTCAGTCGCCAAGCGGATTAGTGCCTCACCCCGATTTTGGGTGAGGGCGAGTGCCAAGTCTAAGATGCCGAAAATCGTGTCGTGCGTATTAGGCTTAAGGCTGAGTCTGAAGCCTAAATACTTTCACATGCATATACAAAACCTTTGTGGAGCAGAGTAAACAGCAAACAAACCTCTATTTACCTTGAAGAGACGGCGGATGACTCCGTCCAGGACGTCCCACTTGGTTTTCCCACTCACTCCTATAGATCCGATGAGGAACTGTTGGCTCTGGGTGGCCTGAGGAGCAGACAGACGTGATTAGGGGTGAGATCAGATGTAATAGTAAATATTTGTGAAACGTCGTCTCCCACGGACCTTGGTAGTTTTCGACCCGCCGCTGATTGCCACAACTATTCTCACGCTCCGGCCCTCTTTGCGTAGATTGCCCTCATAACTGTCATCGAGGAGAATATCTTAAAAAAAAAAAAAAAAAAAAGTTCTGTGAGCATAAGCTGTTGCTTATGACTTTTTTTATTATGAGTTAATGACTTCTAGATTGGATCAATATTTTAATATAGCGCAAATGTAATAAGGAAAAATACAGACAGAAAATCATTATAGAGGAAGAAGAGTCAGTAATGTCTGTAAAAAAAAAAAGAAATATCACCAGGAGACTCAAATGAATGACTCAGTTTTCATCATCCTTGTTGTGTAAATCAATAAAACCATAGCTTTGTTTCCACAGACTCCTGAGAAACTCTGCCTCTGTAACCGCTCCACTAAACTGTAACCAAAAGGAATATTGAGCTTCAGAAATATCACAAAATACACTATTTATTACATGTTTTTGTGACATTAATAGAGAACTAAACATAAAATGCTATTTTCAGTCTGACATTTATTTTACTTTGTATAAAAAAGCGTTCGAGCGCCCTCTAGAGGTAGACTGCGTGTCATTACATAAAAAGGTGTTTGAAATAGGCTGCGATTCATTAAATAATTCATTTGTAACTGAAAATGTTTTTAAATTAAGAACTAAAAACTCTATGCCTTCAGAAGTTAGCCTTTTTTCATCAATATCAAAAAACAAATGATGATGTAAAATATTACAAGGGGAGTTTCATTTTAGCAATAAAAAAGGACGCAAGCAGCTCTGTCTTTCACCTGTGACCTTTGACAATAAACACAAATTTCCTCGGTGGGTCTCTCATTTCCTAATCCCAGACTGCATGATGGGGAATACATTTGCATTCTGTTGGCTTCTCGTACCAGACGCCTCTGTATTGGAGCGATAACGCCACAGTGGCCCACTTGTCTTCCCACGCGCCGCTGCTCAACCCTATATCAATTAATGATTGCTGGGGCCCCTCAGAGAGCACCATGGCTTCCACAGTATGTTAATTACAGGACAAGGGAGCGGGGTCGAACTCTTTGACTTCTCAAATAGAGCAGTCCTGGAGAAATTTGCATCATCTGGTGAGTGTTTGTGGACGCCTCCGTTGAACAAAGCATGACAGTTTCATCATTTTGGTTCCAAACGTGAGGCCGTGGTTAAAAGTGACTCTCTAAAAAGAAGAAGTAGCTGACCCAATCTTATATAAATATAAAATCATTCATTTCATGTCGGTTTCACTCGCTTCAGCCTCTGCTTTCTTCCTGCTATGACCCTCCCCTAAACAGGCACTCCAGAAGTGACAGTGAACTGACCTGACATGATGGTGTCCGTGATGTTGAGGTTATTCAATGACAGCCCCAACGATTGACGTGAGGAGGATGAGGAGGTGCTGGAGGTCTCCGAGGGTGGCCGGGCAGTCTTGACTGGCGTGGCCGTTGGGGTGGCGTTGCCGCTGGACTTGAGGCGGTCGTTCTCTGCTTTCAGGGTCTCGATTTCATTCTGTTTGTTGGAAAATGAATGGAAATGGAGAGAAGGTCTAGTTGTTAAGAGGATATCGAAGTCTTAAGTCGTAGCTTCCTCCATTTTTAACCATCTCCTATTACAATTCTCCATCAGTGCTATTGGAATAAAGTCTTGTGAGCAACATTTGAGCTTCAAGGGTGAGTCTCATATAAGAAAGCTTACATTATTCCTCCCTTTGAGGTAGACTTTTCCATTCCACAGCTACAAAAACCCGACTTAACTGAGGCATTTTCTGCCGTGTCTGAACATGCGCCTTTTAAAGAATCTGAAATGACTCTGACTCAGAACATTATTCCAATACAATTCCAATTAGTGGGAGTTATACGAGCGCACTGGATGTAGCCTTGTAGATTTGCTTTTTCCTTTTTACGACAATTAAACAACTTCTTTCTCTACTTCACGGTCTTTGTGCTCGTGTGAAGCCGTTATATTACCTCCAACTGATAAGAGCTTTCAAATTGCAGGTGATGAATGTGAATTGTGCTCCAATTCATGCTGAAATTGTGAAATTAATGATATTATTTCAGAGACGAGTGGAAAAGGAGCATTAGATACGCAGATTTTAATACATAAATATTGCCCGTGCTGTGGTTAAACTTCAGTGGGAGATTTTATCAACAGTCGATTCTGCTTATCAGTCTGAGTCCTTATCGATTCTCCTAACAATTCCTGAGCAGTTTTTTTGAGGGGAAAAAAAACAAAAAACATAGTTCTACAGTCAGCATAGTTAGCAACATTAGCAGTAGCACTCATTGGGTCGGAGACAGTCGAACACTCAACATTCCTGGAATTTGATTCCATGTGCAGCCTAAACTGGGTCTAATGCAGGACCGCATGCAGGACCTCACCTGCATGCGGTTCATGGCCTCTCGAATCTGGTCCAGGTGGTGAGCGGAGCTGAGGGCCTCCAGGCGGATGTCCGTCAACTTCAGCTCCTTTTCCCGGAGTTCGTTCTTCAGCTGGAGCACGATTTCTGCCTCGGCCTCGGTGCACTCGCACAGTCTGCAATTTGGGGGGGGGGGGGGGGGCGGGTCACCTCCACAGTTACAGTTCACCAACGCGCACACGCTGGAGTATACAAACACAGATTTACTCGAGAGAGAGAGTCAAGGATGGAAAACTGGAGTCAGTAAAGAAAACCGCTCAGGCAGGTTCGTGATGAAGGTTGGGAGGGAACTGGGGCGTTTGAGATGGCAACTCATCCCCGTTTAAATCTGACGCTCTTTCCAAAAGTTGAGGACAGTTGTGTGATTTCTGCTGACCGGCTGTAGCCTTGGCATGCATGATGATGGTAGGTCGGTAGGTGTGTGTGTGTGTGTGTGTGTGTGTGGTATCCATACTGAGATGTCTATAATCTAAATTGATGGAACTCAGCCCATTAAAAACACCAGTGATTCACAACGTGTCACATTCACATGCTGCCACACATGTGTGCACACGCATGCTTTGTGACTGTTGACAAAATGGCTACGCCTTCTTGGTTATCTTTGAATATTTCACTGTATTTGTGGGCGAGTTCCTTCATACCCTGCTGCCATGATGTCACTTCAAACAGCTGATTTAGCTGTCACGGCAACAAAGTAAATCCTGGATTATCGTTCTACTCTGCCGTGCAAGAACAGAACTGCTTCCTGGAAACACTGCTTTCCTGTTTCTGACCTGGCCTTGTGTGTGTGTGAGAGAGAATTCAGGCACCAATCACAGCAACGCACCCCACTGCAAATACACTCCGTGGGAGCATGCCACACGGTGCCCTTTACCGAGATCGGTGCTTGTAGATCATGTGACCGTTTAGCTTGTTCTTTGATGTCCAAATGGGGGCGGACTTGCTATCGCAAACGCACTTGCTAGAGCGTGGACGGAGGGGGTTAAAAGGAAAAGAATAAAAACAGAGATTTGCAAAAAAGTGGTGAAGGAATGTTGAGGCGAGATTTAACAAGACATTAAGGTAAAAAGGGAATTTAGAAGAAGGAATGAGCAAAAAAAAAAAAAATCTGAAAACTGTGTCTTTTATAAATTTGGATATGTTGCTACATTCAATTCAATTAAATTCAGTTTTAGTTATATAGCATCTTTTACAATTAAATTGTCTCTAGGTGCTTTACAGAGGCAGAAACCCAGAGCCTGAACCCCCAGGTAAGCACGGTGGCAAGGAAAAACTCCCTTTTAACAGGAAGAAACCTTGAGCAGGACCAGGCTTACAAGGAGGAACCATCCTGCTGAAAGTCATGCTACATGCATGCGGAGAGAGAGTTCACAGTGGGTGTTTCAGAGTGGGTGCGTGCACTGGGACTTACTCTGTGGTGGACGGAGACGAGCGAAGTGTGGCGATGCTGCCTTGCCTGTTGTCGTGCTGCAGCTTGGGCGAGGACGGCAGCGAGTCGGTCATCTCCTCCATTTCGTCATGGGCCGACTGGGACTTGGTTTTCTTTTTGCTGAACGCCTGCTTGAAGGAGCTGCGCAACTGCGAGGCAGGAAAAAAACAAAAAACAAACACAACCTGGGTCAATATCACCGGCCTCTACCGTCACAGCAAGATCTGGTAACATCACATCCTGCCAGATCGGGAGGTTACGCCGTGCTCTTTCCAAGCAGTCGTCACTGGCTGGTTTGAGTAAAGAGGGAGGTAAAAAGCAGGCTGCAATTAGAGGTGGGAAAAAAGGTAGAGAAGGGAACTGCTTTTTATATTAAAAGAAAAAAAAGGGCTAAACAGGCAAATGAAATGAATAAAAGGAGAATACGGGGAAGGGTGGGGCTGCCGAATCCATGCCGACATTTTTCCAGTTACGAGGGAGAGCAAGTTGCTCTGAGAGGGGAAGAAAGAGGGTGGACGAGTCCCAGCAAACACACACACACACACACACACACACACACACACACGCACACATACGGGACACTCTGGGAGCCACTGACCTGAGCCGGGATGGAATCAGCCACCTGAAGACGCAGAACACACCCAAAGTTAAGCCACACAAACCCTCACAGTGGATGCGCAGATAGTGTAAGTCAGAAAACGCAGCCATGGCGGCGACATTATCTCGCAAACGCCAAAATCGATATTAATCGCTTCTGAATGGAAGCCGCTTGGTGGGCTACAGATAAAAAAAAAAAATGTTATTTCTGACTTATTAACTGTTGAACTACAATTATATTTACATGTGATCAACCCTTCATCCCCTCCGTGGCCATTTTCAACTGTGACGCATGCAACACAAGCTTTCTGCAAATGAATAATTAATCCTTTATTTATGTATAAACACAAATTCATAAGTCCGCCATCTTCAGAGGAAGAAAATTCTCCTTCGCCACGGCAGGCCAGGGTGTCCATCTCTGTGGTGAGTCGTCTCAGTTCAAGGGCGGATGTTTTTTTTTTTTTTTTGTTGCACTGCAGCACAGACGACTGGCTCCGTGGCTAAGACGGGACTGCTAATATGTCATCAGCAAAACTCAAGGGGCTGCGGCAAATAACAGCTCTCCGGCCGGAGACGCCGGGCTGCTGCTGCTGCTGCTGCTGTGAGGGAAGAGTGCGGACAATAATGAAAGCCATTCGCTTGAATCTTTTCCAGGATTTGTGGGTATTTTTCGGACAAATTCCTTTGGAGAAAAGGAAACTGAAGGCGCCGGGGTTGCAAAGCGTACAAAAATATAGTCCTCAAGTAAAACCAGTACAAGTACACTAATATGTTGAACTCTATTCTGAGAAACTATCTATTTCAGAAATTCAGAATTCAGAGTGCGTGACATCTTTGCTTGACCTTTCTATTAGTCCACACAGCTGGATGGTGCCTCAGCTCTTGGACAACACTGTCTCAGCGCAGTAACCTAGCAACTGGGACTATGGCAGACTCCAAAGTCTTTAATTAGGATGTATAGTAAACTGGCTTTTATGAAAGCCAACAATAACATAAAAAGACACTAAATGCGTCATCAAAGACATGACAACTCATTTGTATTGGTGATTAAATAATGACTTTCTGAGCCCATATAAGCATTAGACTAACAAACTAATCACTGTTATGGATTTCTAAATTTTTCAAAGCACTCAATTTAATATTATACTGGCTTTTTACATTTTCTTTCACTGCAGTAGCCATCGGCATGGGGAGGACAAGGCCTTTTTTTTTTTTTGCAAAGGTGATATTTCATCTTTTCTTTGTTTCTTTCTCTGTGTTTATTGGCCTTAACTTCACCTGAATACTTACTGTGACTTTGAATCCACCTACTCACGATGATTAAAAGACTGAGTATAAACTATAACAGCCTGTCTGCTCAGCAGAAAGCAAACAACACAAACGGCAGAGAGCGATCTTTCTTAATTGTGGTCGGTTTTTGGACTTCTCTGTGACATTCATGGCAGCTTCTGCAAGGCCTCAACTTACCCAGCTCTTCTTCTTTTTCTTTTTGTCTTCAGCGTCCTTGCCCAGGCTGCCCATGCTGGAGTGACTGGCCGTGCTGTTGATGCTGGACATGCTTTCCGACGAGTGTTGCCGGCGGATCCGCAGGTCTGGGAATAAGAGGAAGATATCTTTCTCAATAGAATGAAAACCTGAGCGGCACCCATGTGATGAATAGAATAGAATAGAATAGAAATACTTTATTAATCCCAGACATGGGAAATTGACTTGTCCCAGCAGCCTCGTCAGTATTAACATATTTACAACATAAGAATGTTGAGGTGTTAAAAGAGGAAAATTAACAAAAACACTACAAAAAGACGGGAGCTGCTGTAACAGGCTGCCACTCCATGCGGCGCCAGGTAAAAAAAAAATAAATAAATAAAAATATGATCATTTTTCACCTTATTTTAAAAGTTTTCTAATGAGAAATTAGAAAATAAATTGTTTTAGTGTAGATTTCATTAGGTATCTTTTGCCGCACAAGAATAGAGGTCTGCTAGTCTCTTGGGGCCAATCAGGGTAAATATGCATCCAATAACTGAGGTACAGCAAAGGGTTCAAAAGCCTCCTCCAAACATCAAATGCTTCAAGCATGTTCCAGCATCCCATACAGCTCTCTGCGTTACCTTTGTGCAGGTGGTCGGGGCCATTGAGCGCCACCTGGATAGCTGTCTGGGCATCGGTGTTCTGTGTCTTCAGCATTTCGATGGTTTCTCTTAACTCGACCAACTCGGACTCCTGGAGAGAGCGGAACGTTTGAAGAGATGATGACACAGGAAAAAAAACATCCTCTAAAAGGTATTAAGTAAAAAAAAAAAAAAAAAAAAAAAAAAGAGCAGTGGATACAGACCTTGCAGATTTGGCATTCACATATTTTAAAAGAAAAAAAGAAGATCTTTTGTTTACACCTATTTTAAGGTATTAGTCTGTTGGTGGGCCTGCCTCCAACCCAGCACCACCTGCTCTGAAAAAAAAAAAAAAAGCTCTATTCTGTAGAACGAGCACCATCAGATAGAAGCAGTCTCCAATTCTGCCTTGGCATGAGAGCCCAGTCAGAAGGATTCTGCTTTAATTAAAAGTTGGGATGGCCTTGTTTAAAAAAGACCCGTAGATCCCAGGCTGCTTTCATTTACAGAGGATTAAAAACCTGCCAAAATTTGTCAGCACAGTGTGTGTGTGTGTGTGTGTGTGTGTGTGTTTGGCGTTCAGACTCTGGTTAATAGAAAGTGCATCTGCTTATTTGTTATTTTATTTGCTAAAGTCATATGTACCTGGGCTGCTTCTGTGGGCTGCAGACATTTCCTAGGCTACAGAAAAATGTGACACTATGACGGATGATGAGAGGAAACTTCTGTTTAACAGGGTTGTCTCGCTAGTTCCTCCGTTCTGTCCCTTTTGCACAACGACAGATCCCACTGAACTATCGTTATTGCTGTATAACTGGAAAAGTTGGCAAAGTAATAATAATAATAATTGTGTTCCCAACTTGAACTTACACAGTTATGATTATGTGCTCCATTTTTTTATATATATATATATATATATATATATATATATATTTTTTTTTTAGCAGTGCAGTCAGCTGTAACCTACAGATAAAATATCCATTACTTCACTGTTATTCAGATGATTACTTTCTGCAGTTCCACTGTTAAACCGCTTCACGTTTCTAATCACCGCTTCGTTGCTTTTTTTCGATGCATTTCAGGTTTTTGGACGGGGGAGCTACGGTACCTTTTGTTCGGCGGTCATGGTGAGGCTCTGCAGCCGACACGTCATGTTACTCAGGCTCTTCTCAAAGGCTGCCACGAGGTGAGCCTGCAAACGCAGAGAGTCCTTTTTCAATTCCCTTTTCCTTAGGTCAACTCGAAAGAGTGTCATTTGAGATGAAAAACATTAAAACACACAATATTTCAAAAAGTCACTTTTTTGGTACATACATAATTTCACATGTTGAGTGTTGGATAAAGAAAATCTGTCTGCTGTGTGATGGAGATGATTAAGAGGGTTTTTATTTTTTTTAAAGGGAGGCTCTTTCTATGCTACTTACTTACTGCATCCTCAAATGCTTATACACACACACACACACACACACACACACACACACACACACACACACACACACACACACACACACACACACACACGTCCTTTCCTTCTTCAAGGACACATCATGCGTGTTCACCAATGGATTTTTGGACTAGGGCCTTTTTGGTTTTACTCTGAAGTGTCTGACTGGAAAAATTCAAGCAACAAAAAAAAACCTGTGAAGACACTCGTGCGACATGGACAGATCAAAAGTTGCTTCCCTCCCTGACTTCATCTGTCACCTGAAGATACAAAGGCAACATGCTGAAGGATAAGAACGCACCATCGGCACCTCTGAAACCGTGTGTTGTTTGTCCTCTTACTATTCATACTATATGTTGGTGTCTCTGCCTTAATAATATACACCCATAAATGCAATTTGACTTTGCAGAACTTTCAAATACTGAACAGAAACTTTGATTCCACACATGCAAGAAAGCAGATTTGTCTACATACACATATATCCTCGTATTTCTGTCTTCGTGTGGACCTTAATAGACATAATCCATTACTCAGCTCCCTACCCTAACTGTTCCAACTAGCCTACTAACCCTAAAACTTTAAACTTTAAACTAAAACCCAATTCTAACCTCAATATTAAAAATCACGTCTTTACCCTCAAACAGTCCTTTAAAGTTGTGGGGACCAGTCAAAATGCCCCCACTTTGCTGGTAGGATGAGTAGTTTTGTCCTCAATGTGTAGTGAATACAAAGGCACGCATGCGCACACACACACACACACACACACACGCCACAAACTGTCTCTTTAACTCTGTATTCCTTGACAAACAAGCAAAAGTCTTGACCTTCAGAAATGCCAACCGTTCAAACTTGTCTCTTTGGCTCCTCGTCTCTTTCCAAATGTACCTGTTGGGTTTTAATTTGATGCCCCCTCTCTGCCCACCTGTCAGCTCCGTAGGAGGGGCTGGTCAGAATAAAAGTGCCCCATTGTCGACCCGTCTGTGCGGCCGCTGGTGCTTGGACCATGACCCCGTCTTTTCTAACCTGATTTTCCTGATCTTGGGGTCTTGGGAGAACTAAACCGACGAAACAGGTGACACATGCTGCTGTGATCAATTGTGTTTTCACAATTACAGGATAAAAGGAGGGAGATAATAAAAACTGATACACAAAAGGACAAGAGAAGGACAGAAAGAAGACCTCTGGAACAGTCTTGATCTCTCTGAACTGAAAAGTTTTGTTTTAAAATAATAATAAAATAAAAAACTACTGACATTTGGATAGCAGCACTTCACAGCACAAAAGTTGCAACAACTAAAACAGAAACATGCGTCACATAAGGGCACAAAAAAAGGGAAGTACTGTACCCTCAAAATATTTGGGAAGGTGCCATTTTGGGAAAAGGTTCTTTTTCTCTTTGTGGCCTAAAAAGGAAACCTATTATACGCGTGTACGCAGATCGTGATTATGAAGTGTTTAGGAGTGCAATTAAAAAAACATTCACTGACATAATTAAGCAATATCCTGGTGTTTAGTGTTTGACTGTAAGAGAAGAATGTGTGACTGTCTACCCAAACCTCATATGTGCTCCCAGCTACACTGAATGTCGGAGCAGGGAGCACATATGGGCTCCTGCTGTGTAAGTGCTAGCATATGGCTTGGCACAATGCTAAACTAGAGACGGTTATCTTATTCCGCTGCTGTGTCCATTGACTCCTGTTAAAGGCCAGTCATCATTAACAGTATAGGTGGGTGGAGAGATAATAATCTCCTATATCTTGGCTACAGACTGTAAGACTTATTGTCTGAGCGTTTAAATTGTATATTTGTTTATGTCCCAGAGGCTGAATCAACTCTGCAGTTCTAAAGAATTATTTCAACGCTATTTAAGTCCTGATCTGACTGCATAAATAAGAAAATGTATGCACATCTTGTAAAAGGAAACAAGGTTGGCGTCACAGCTGCTGCTCGGCTCCAGCTCTCGCCCTCCCCTCTCTGTCACACCTGCCCTGTGCTCCTGATCGGTCACACCTGCACCGCATTTCTGATGAGAAGCACCAGCTGCTTGTCTGCAATCAGTGCAGCTATTTAAGCTGCAGTCTGGGAGCGACTCCTGGCCAGATCGTCTAATGTGCTCAGCAAAACTGGTCATTCCAGCACTCTGTAATCTGCCTGATCTGAATCTTGTACCTGACCCGTTTCTGCTGCAACGTCCCGGTAAATCTTGACTGCCTTTGGAACCTGACTGTGAGATTGTCTATTTTTCTGCCTGGAAATAAAACCTTGTTTTATTTCAACACCGTGCCGCTCTTGGGTCCTACACTGAAACCCGACAGTTGGTAAATATCTGTTAGATTGTGTCTCCTGCAGCTGTTTATTTCTTTCTTTTTTACCCACAGGTGATGCTCTAGACCAGGGGTGGCCAACTAGTCAGAGACTAAGAGCCACTTTTTTTTCTGTGTTACTGCAAAGAGCCACATCATACACATGGGTACACATGAACATCTTTTAATCATGTATGCACGCATACACAGACCTCTGCTCAGCCAGATCTAATGAAAATAACCACACCAACATGATGATATCAGTAATTTTCAACAGTTAACATTGTGTGCACTGTCTCACACACACAAACTCTCAGTTCAAGCAAGTCCACAAACAATAATAGAATAATTTTCAATAACATCTTTCTCTTACTATGCTGCTTAGTGAGACTTCTGGCATTCCTTATCTTGAACAATCCTCTTCAAATCTGGCTTGTATTCTGTTGTTGCCACTCTAAGCAATTCTTTCAAATGAGTGTCAGTCAGAACAGATTGATGCTTTGATTTCACATGTTTCAGGGTAGAAAACACAGACTCGCAGACGTACGTTGACCCAAACATGGACAGTATCTTAAGCGCAGCGTTACGGTCTCCGAGTGTTTCGTAAATTTTTGGAAAAACTGCACCTGCTTTTCTGCCTGGCTTTTCAAAGTGACCAACTTGTTCTTGCGAAGTTCAGTCCCTTTTGGAAATTCCTGTTCGATGTTAGGGTGGAGTGAGCTGAAGTGACGCTGAAGATTTGAAGCTTTGAAATGCGCTAATGCTGCGTGACATATAAGGCAGATCGGCTTGCCATTACGTTTAACAAAAAAATATAAACTCTCCCACTCTGGCAAAAACGTCCTGTGTTGTTCTTCATATTTTCGTTTGGCTGTGCTTTTTTTCCCTGCCATTTCAAGAGGTAACTTGACGGAAATTGTTTACAACACAAATGATGTCACACCAAAGATTCTCTCGTCGCTCGTTTGACGTCACTCAAACAGGCTTACATGGTCAGTGTGCCATCTAGCTGTAGGGGGAGTGAATGACAGCGCCAGCCAAGCATTTTTGACGCATGTCATGTGACAGCTCCTGAAGAGCGGCATGAAACTAGTTAAAGAGCCGCATGAGGCTCGCGAGCCGCGGGTTGGCTAGACCAGTGGTCCCCAACATTTTTTTGTGCTACGGACTGCTTTAATGCCTGACAGTAGTTTCAGGGATTGGCCTTTAAGGTGTGGCGGATAAATACAACGAAAGAACATATGACCAGCATGAAAACTGTGGTATTTTCTAAATAAATGTATGTCAATAGTGAGCCTTAAGCAGATGTAACTAAGATAATCTGGTAATTTTTTTCTAACTAAAACATCGTTTAGTTTCAGATAAATGAAGTGTTATAAGTTATTCTTTCTGTGCGGCCCAGTACCGATCCGCGGCCCAGGGGCTGGGGACCGCTGCTCTAGACTCTGGATTCACATATCCTCATCTCCCTCTCCCCCTTCTCTGCCCAACAACCTTTGTTTGATTCTTCCTGTTGAGCTAAATTCATAAGAGGCTCACGTTTTCTGCTCAAACGGGACAAAACCAGAGACACAATCCCGCAGCGCTGCTAGAAAACACTGCTAGAAAACATCCCATCAAAGAAAAAGACAAAATCCTAAACAAACACAAGGTGGCTTTCTAGGAAGGTATTAACGAAGATCTCAAAGATTTATGTTCGCGCCAGTGCTGTGATAAGCAGCACGCTTCGAAAGCGCTCGAATGCAGCGTGTTGTCGTGCAAATTTGGAAGTCGACTCACGTTAGCAGTCAGCTGTGAGGTCAGAGTGGCCACCTTCTCCTGAGAGGCATCCAATTCCCGACGAAGTTTTCTGATTTGCTGGATGGAGGAAAAAAAAAATACTGGTAAATGTATTTTTCTGCCTCCAAGCTGCATTTAATCATAAGCAAAGTACTTAAATGTGCAGACAAGTAAAGACAAACCTACCTCTGAGTGGGCTTTCTCCTCAGTCTAAAAGTAAATGACAAACACAAATAATTAGAAATGCCATATAATTATATATTTACAACATTAATTTGAATAAAGTGTTATCACGCCAGTAAAAATAAGATACTGGTAACACATAATTTCATAATAGGATGGACTAAGCAGATTACTTAATGAGAATAAAGCCAAACTACAAAAATAATTTGATTCAGTAAGAACAAAACAAAAGTATTAATTGGACTTTGCGGGAAAACTTGTATTTGTATTCCTATTTATGATCTGCTCAGATTTTGTTCTGAAGCTATTCTCCTGTGCAACTGAACATAAGAACTCCTATCGTGATTGTGTTGTTAGAAAACCAACACTAGCCCAGAGTTTTGCTATATAAGACCTCTGGATTAAACCTAAAATTGAAGAACAGAAGTTTAGAAAAAGTCATCATAGTTACCGCTGAGTACAATGAAGATGTGCTGGAGACCAGCGACAGTGAAGAGCCGTGCACTGGAAACACAGAGGAGAGAAATTAATACCACATACACACCACAAATGAAACATTTATGGTTAATAAAGTTTATTTTGCCCTACCTTCATCAGTGCTGTCCCTGAAGGAACCGGATCGGCTGATGGCACGTGGACGTTCTTCCAGGGAGTTTGCGCTGCCGCCTAGTGGGTGACCTTCGCCGTAGAGGTCGAAAGAGTCCTGAGCAGGGATGCTGTTGGAGCGACTCATGCTGCCACTGCCTGGCGGCAGGTTGATGTTAGTAGGACTCACTGGGAAAAAAAAAGTCAACAGCAGCGTCAGTGATCAGTCAAGATACAAGCTAAAAAAAAAAAAAAAAAGGCAAAAAGACTTACAGAGGTTAGAGTAGTGGTGTTTTCCTGCATTTGTGCAGGAGGCTCCAGGAGGAGACAGTGGGGACTGGCTACCTGTGTCCTGAAGGCCCCCTGTTGAGTGAGACCTCAGCCACTCCTTTCCTTCCTCGTGGGACGTCTGGCGAGACGACGGAGGGTACCTGAAATCCAGAAAGATGTGGTCAAACGTTAAAATTGTTCATGTTTAATGAAGATTCAATCAAGGAAATGAGTGAATTAAAGCAAAAAAAACAAACATGCAGCCTAATAATAGAGATGTTGACATGCATTTTCTCCGCATACACGCTTACACATGGCTTCAAGTCAATGCTGCCGAACGCTCTGACACTGCCATTCACCTCCCTTCTTCCCACTTTAATGTGGCTCAGCTGCAGAAAGCACCCTTATCTCCAGCACGACAATCAGCCATATTTAATCCTCTGAAGATGATAATTGCGTTTCCACTCAACCCTTTTCACCACCATCTTCCTTCCACCCCCCGCCACCCCACCCCATTACTACACTTGTCACATCTGACCCTGTTCAGATTCTCTCCAGCAAGGTCTAAGAGGGTCTTAACTAGTGTGACAACAGCTTTCATTCCCCGAATGACGTTAAATTGGAATAAACTAGAAAATCCAAGGGCCAGTGTTGGCCTCATGCATACCAAACATCTGTAAGCTGCAGAAGCTATTTACAAAACTAAAAGGGTGACTTATTAACGATGCATTAAGAGTGGGAGATACAGAAAACCTCCTCTGATCATGTGAGGAGTTATCCTGCAGGCGTTGCTTTCATTTACCGCATACTATCAAGACATTACTTTAGCATGTTATTAACGATGCCACTTAAGACAATTATAGACCCTGAACATGAGGTTAACCCTGGTGGCTGGCTGCAGGAAGTGCTAATAAGCATCTTCTTTATGTTATTGATTCAACATTTAAAAGAAATAGGGATAATTGTTGAACATTGGGTCAATAAAGGGTCAGTCGTTATAAATAATTTGCCATGTAATGAATGTAGAAATGCCATCCAGCCGTGGGATTGCTGCATGACATTCACAAATATTTATTCATCTATAGATCAGCGCTCCCCAACCTCGCTTCATGGCGGAACACTTTGAAGGAGGACGAGGAAGGTCCGCGCCTCCCGGGTCAAGCATGCTGACAAGATTAGTACCAACAAAAGCAAAAGTAAATTTAAAGCTCTCTTCGCATGGAGTCCCTCATTTCCCTCCCATGTATCTAAATAAATTGCGTGTCGTCACATGTGGGTGGCCACTGAGTGTCAACCAATTGCTGAGCCAGTGGCACCGGTGCCAGCGGCTTCAATTTGGCAGCAGTTTGAACTATTTAAGAGAAGTAAATGTTAGATTTATGCTAAATTCGATGTCTATTTCAGCAAATTGGTAGTACTTGTGCATCTTTCCCCCTCTCAAAGGGCGTCTGGGTTGGGAAACACTGCTATAGAAAGTGAAACAGCATGCCGCTCATGCTATATTTATAATGCAACTATTTACATGCACACCTGTATGCAAACTTATTAATAACACGAGTGGATTTTATTAAAAAAACTATGTTTATCTTTGTTTTTTTTGAGAATGTGTGCTGTACCTTAGACCCTTTTTGGGAAGCGTGTTTCTGTCAAGAGGCATGCTGTTAAAATACAGAGGATGAGTGAATTAAATGAATGACAGAATTTTGTTTTTTTTTTCCCCTGATAACACGAGAAGAAGACTGGCACACACATTAACCAGACAAACACGGATGGAGAAAACAAAGATGACAACAATGCGTCACAGTACAACAGACGACACATCTTCGACACAGGAAATACTCAAATCAATTGTTTCATTTTCGAGACAAATGGCTAGTGAGGTAAAATAATCCCTATTCTGCGCTCTTTGATGAACTGCATGCAGTGTGTAAACAGAACAATGAAAACTGATTCAATGGGTGTCTCATATGAATATACTGTCACACTTTTTCTGGCAGGACTTTGATTTTAAGTGTGAGATGAAGTGAAGACTAGTCGATATAACTATTTGTGGTAAAACTGGCCTGTCATTAAAAAAAAAAAAACCCTCAAAAACGATCTTTGTTGGACTATATGCTGGTATATAATAACAAAATATTATGAATGAATGATTCAGATACAGGAAGTAGTTTTTTTTATTAAACAATGCCAGAAAAAGACATTTAAATCCAACCGAACTGTATTGCTGAGTGATTATTATCTTGCCTGTAATCATAATAATCCTTTAAGATTGTCTTAGATTGTGTGTTTTCTAATTGGAGTAAGGAAATGCCATCTTTGTCTCTGATCTCAAATGAAACAATGAATACGCTTTTAGCCCAATCGTGTTCCAGTTACTCACCCCTCAGACAGGGTGGACTTGACACTGCCGGTTCGTGTGACTTTGGGCCCATGGTGGCCCAGTGGCAGATCAATAGACTCAGAGCTGGTGTGCAGACTGGTCATGCTTTGGCAGCTGAGCGTGTCCTTACTGCCCGCTGATGAGCTACACACGGGCCACGGCCGAGCGTTCGACGGCAAAGAGAGGCCAGAGGCTGGGCTGGAGGCTGGGGAGTCAATGCACAGGTCTGGGGTTTTGCCATATAGCGGGCTACTGCCACCACTCAGGCCGCCAGCGCTGCCCAGGCTCCCTGTGCCAGAGGAGGGGGAATCCAGACTGGCCTGCCTTGCCAGTGTGCCATGGGGGCTACCCAGTATTGAGGGACACTTGCCAGAGTCGGGTGTACCCGGAGAGCTGGCCTTGCTGCTGGCTTTGGTGCCAAACAATCTGGGGGGTAGAAAGGTGGGTGCAGTCATTCAGAAACGCTCCAACGGATAATTATCAGCATCTGCGTGATCTCTATTGGACGATGAAAGTTTGTGGTGCGTTTTTTTGGGAAGGAAAAGCAAATGAGACTGAGGTCATTCCGCATGAAACATTGGTCACAACATCAAGGAAGGTATGGATCAGTGTGGCACAGAGAGAAAGGCGCTACGAGCATCCCTACAAGAGCTTGAAATGACTTTCCAACACAGCAGACCCCCAGTTTTGCCTATTTCAAACCCGGGATATTAAAAAAAAAAGCTATTAGAAAACTCAACCTTGCTTCCCTTTCGCACATGCTGATATTTTGCCTGTCC
The DNA here is from genome assembly GCA_015343265.1 of Pao palembangensis. Classification (NCBI taxonomy): domain Eukaryota; kingdom Metazoa; phylum Chordata; class Actinopteri; order Tetraodontiformes; family Tetraodontidae; genus Pao; species Pao palembangensis. The sequence continues at coordinate 3,184,497 of CM027098.1, read as the reverse complement.
TGCACTGTTACAGCAGCCACAGTCCATAGTATAGGTGGGGCTGTCTTTAAGGTATGGGGATGAAATGAGCTGGCTTGAGGGAGATGTTTGGACATGACATATCAAAAGCATTCTTCTAATGAGTCAGACTGGGCAAACAAACCTCTGTCGACTCGAGAGGAAAAAAAAAGCTATTGCAGCTTTAAATATCTAGATAACAGAGTTCTTCTTTACGATCTGTTACTGGGGTCTGGAGAGTTGCCTTCATCAGGTTAACATTGAACAAAAAAAAACATCACACATAAAGTTTGAAGCTAAGGTTTTTCCGATGATTATAGAATCGCTTTCTGATGGTTCCGACTATGAATTTTGGAAATATGGGCGAATAAAGCTGACAATTCCTGGATGGACTGACCCACTTTCTGTGGAAAGACATAAATAAATAAACGAAGGTGATGAAATGTTGGACTCACAGAGAAAAAGACAAAGACAAGGAGGGGAGAGAAGCTGCAGCCGGCTGCTGGGTCTGACCTGCGGAATGTTGGAGAGGCGATGTCCGGGTACTTGGAGCCTGGCTGCCTGAGGCCTGACTGGCTGGCTGAGCTGGAGGTGGGACTGGACTTTGGGGAAGTAGACAGTACCGCCGCTGCGTCTTGGTCGGACACTGACACCTTTTCCTTGTCGGTCTGATTAATAGTGATGGGACTGGAGCGGTCGGAGATCTTCCCGTCTCTACGTTTGGCCCCCGCTTGCGTCGCTGCCCCGCCCGCTGACTTGCCGCTGACGTTTGAGTCGATGCTACTGGAGCTAGAACGATGCCCGCTGCGTGCTGCCGCTGCCCCGCTGGACGACTTAGCCGGCCTGGGCAAAGAGCGGTACTGTAGAGTCACTTTAGAGCCACTGCAGCTGAGCAGGACGCCGTCATCTTGCGGTTGCGATCCATCCAAGCTGGTCTTGCGTACGGAGGCGACGCCTGCGCCTTTTCCAATTGCAGTGGAGGATTTGGGGGCTTTGCCGAGGGTGGCCGAGCCACTGGTGAGAGTTGCACCACTGGAGGTGATTAGGGCGCCAGTGGGACCTTGTATCTTCTTGTATCCAAAAGAACCAGCGGCCGGCGGACGTGCAATGCCAGAGGGAGGTTTCTTACCTTCGTCTCCACTGCTCTTCCCTGCGTCTGAGGGCGAACGCTGGATGCCAGCTGAACTTTTGGAAGGTACCTTGACCTTCTCTGAAGCCTTGGCATCATCAGTTTTACCTGGCAATTTGCAAGGCCGTGATTAGCATCAACACAAAAGCACATTCTGGGGCCGTTGCCCATTTTCAATCCCTGCTGTGATGGAGAAAAGCCAAATGAGGCCATGTTGAATCCACGCAGCAGCTTCGTCAAGTTATCTATGACAAGGTGCTGAATTTGCTAAAGTCTATTTAAACGCCTTGGAAAAAAATTTTGACAGAGCTGTTATTATAATTTATTCATGCATTAAAAGGGTGAATGGAGTTTTAAATAAATATTTGATAGGACCAATATTTTAGAGCTTTGTTGATCCTTTTAAAAAAAAAACGTAATTACATAATGATGTGTGTTTGTTTACATGTAAAAAAAAAAAAAAATGCAGTTTTGTTGGTGTACCTGTTGTTTTAAGAGCAGCAGAGCTGCCTTTTGACCTTGGGGGCGTGATGCCCACCTGGGCCGTCATGCCCCTCCTCCAGGAGCCCGTCTGTGACATCTGGGCTAGCGCGGCAGCCTTCTGACCGGCCTCGTCGTACTGGCACTGAGCTTGTGAGGAAGAGGACGATGACGACTTCCAGCGAGCGGAGCCGCTGCTGGGATCCATGTTTGCGTCCAGCTCCTCCTCAACCTTCTTTAGGTCCTGAGCTCCTGCCCAGCTGCTGTTCACCTCTGGCTCCGCATGCTTGGACCTGCTTCCTTTCTGGACCTGGAGAGTATCAGCAGACATTGTTAAAAAAAAAACACAAAGATGCCAAAAAAATTTTAAAATGCTCTTAAATGCCACAAAAAGTTCAATAACACATTATACCTACTCATTACCGCTTTACAAAAAGCTGCTCTTCATGCCCAGAAAAGACTCTTATTTTGACTAATTATCTAAATCTAGTATGACATGTAACAATCAACCGAACCTTAGAGATAGATACAAGCGCCTATAGAACCGGAGAAAGGAGCTGCGTCTGTGTATAGTCATAGCTATCTTTGGAATTGGATGTGTCCACATCTCCTCTTTTGGGACGCATAAGAACACACCCTCCCACACAAACACACACACACACACACACACACACACACACACACAGCAGTAATAAACTAGCCTACCTTGACAGATGGCCTGTCTCCCTAGAAACACCAGAGACTCTAAAGAGCTCCGTCTGTTGAGTATTTCATGAGGGGCCAAAGAAACTTGGCAGAATGAAGCATCAGCCTGTTCAGGCTAAGCGCTGGCCTTCGGTCTGTAGCTGTGGTCTGACACACACACACAGACGGCTCGAGATTTCATGCTAAATCAACAACACGTTCCCATCTTCAGACTTCTGATGAAGAATCAGTGACCATATCAACAGCTTATGTTGTGTTTCAACATCGTGGTATTCTGATGGCATTCTGAGGCAAACACCAACGCTCCAAAGACTGCCAGCCTCCTCTGATTAATACATTTCATTCCTCCAAGTACCAGAGAGCCGAGAGTGATTTGCATCTGCAAAAGCCACTAAACAGCCGCTACGTCTTGCACCACAGCAACCGACCGCAACGCGATCCAAAATGACATGGGACGCTATTTGTGGCCTTACCTGAGCTCCTCCTCCTCCTCTGCTTTTTCGTGAGGAACCTCCAGCAGAATAGACCGGCGTGTTCAGATCATCGGTGCTGATGTTGTCCAATGTGTCGCTCAGCCCACTGCTCACTGAGCTGCTGTCGTCCCAACTAAAGACAAGAGGAAGGACAAACAGAGGTCGGTACGGTACCGCAACAATCGTATTCATATTGTCTAACCTCTGCTGTTCTCTGTCCACGTCCAGCACACGGCCATGCTAACCATGTGTCACCATTATCAGAGTCTGCTTAAATCTTTAACTGTCACTATTGGAGCCCAGAAATAAAGAGCTGGCGTACCGTCCAGTCTACTTCTTCCAGCTCATCATTTGTAATTACCAAATTCCTCTCATCAAACAGCCCTGCTCCTTTTTTAAAGGCCCAATAAGACATGTGGGTATTTGAGTTCTCTCCTAGAATGAAAAAGAAGTAGTGGCTCATTAATCGGTGAACTTCTCATTAACTCCAAATGTGTGTGCGCGTGTGTGTGTGGAGGAATAAAAGGATCGTTGTTAGCACTTCGCTATCTAGCTACTTCACAAGGGTGACAGACACCAACAAGCCAACATTAATGATTGCATTGCAAATCATTTTAAATAGTGTTACCACAGCAGAATTACAGTAAACTGTTGCCATAACTAAACCCTGCACTACTGAACACAAGAAATCACCTTCAACTGTAAAATAATAGCTTCTCATGGAGCTCTGTATACAGTTAGAGGTTCACATAGAGCTCAGACACCAGTTTCAGTGCCAACGTTCAAGTCTCATCTGCGCGTTTGCTTTTGTTTGTGAAAGACTTCCGCCTTTAATTCACATGGCAAATCTGATCAAGCATCCGTCATGTGTTCATTTAAATATGGAGGGGAAGGTGGCGAGTAAACGAAGCCGCATCCGGCTCGCCATCTATAATTGAAGGTGGCCTGCGATGAAACCTGAAAGCTGGCAGAAAAGGAGTGAATAATGACAAATACAGAGGGGCAGAAGGTGTGGGTAAGCTGGAAATTTGCGGATGAATACAGGAACTGTGTGTAGAAAGATAATGGCAATATAGATTTATTTAAAAAAAAAAAAACGATTTTCTATTAAATGCATTATTTTACAGCGTTAATCATTAAATAAAGGCGTTGCTACTATAAATGTTTAGCCTCGCTGTGAAGGTTGCTGATGTAGTTTACGCAAAAGTTAATAGGGTCTATTTTTATCTGATCACTGTAAAAGGTTTGTAACGTAATTTAGTGGGAAGCAAACACCTCGTCACCCGGTTGTCCACTGGCTCGATGCAGAATAAAGTTTCTCTTGACAGATTTAACATGAAAGACATTTATCTTGCCGTCAAACTACAGGCTTGGAATCGCGGCCTGAGTTCGGGACGCTCTCTGACACCGGGCCTCTTCCATAATTGAACATTACGCTTCCTTGATCTGTCATCGGGAAGCTACATTTTCTCTTGTTTGAAAGCCATTAATGGAAAAGACTATCGTGGATTTTGAACAGGCTTCCTGCCATGTGTGACAGGCAAAATCGGGCCTGATGGGGCGGAGGCTGATGCTCCAAAGACGCGAGAGAAAAAGATTGTAAAAATCATTTAAAACATTTTTGTCTTGAAATAGAGATAACTCCCAGTGGATAACATGAACTGCCGCACATTTGCTTGGTTCAGAATAAGGGAAAAAAAAAAAAAAAAAAGAACATAGCGGTAAAAGGATGAAGCCAAAGCAGATGGCTTCGGAAGAGCTCATTGGCTTCCAGTTCTTATTTAAACATAAGCATAATGAGGAGCAGAGTCAGGCTCTCTCCTCTCAGGGTGGTCCCTAGCACACAACAATGGCATCTCGTCCTGCTGGAGGACTGGAGCCTGAACAGTGCGCAATGTGCTCAGAATGTTTTGTCGGTAATTCTCCCTCAATGAATTCAGTGAGTCAGAATGATAACTAGAGTCAGAATCTCTGAAGATGCCCTTCAGCTGAAATCTCTGCTGTAAATGTAAGAAAAGTCACATTAATAAACGGAGCAAGACAGTAAGTGAATGACATATAACATGTTTCTGACAATAGGTTACTGGCTGCTCGCTCTTCTGCAACCATGGAAACGATGGTAAAATGAAAACATTCAAAATACCGCCAGGGTGCTTAAAACAGCCTGGCGGTTTGTAGCGAAACAACTGTGTTGCAGCGAAACAACAGGTAGATTTGACTACAATTTATTCACGTGATGAAACGCGTTTGTTGCCATTATGTTGGCTAACTCCTGAGTGTCATCACGTTTAGTGATGTTAAACCTTAGGGAACACAGTCGTTTACGTTTCCCTACTTGCTATCTATGATACCCTTAATAACCAACCTAATTATTAATTCATACAAACTTCTCACGTGAGACCACAAAGGATGATGGGACACATTGCTCAATTAAGGAAGATCGTTGTACGCCACACAGCATCTCATAAGGCCGTATGGGAAACATTAACTGCACTAAATAGGGTACTTACACCCTAGTTAGCCCACTACATAGGGAATAGGGGTGAGTTTGAACAAGTGAAGAGACACAAAATAGCAAACCAGTCTGAAGCATCTTTTTTTAATCGTTGGAACTGGTGCCTCCACATCCACATTTAATATCCAAACAATGGCTTCAAGATACCATTGATCAGGAACTCAAATTATTAACAGGAACATGGGGGGGAATGTAAAGATATCTGCGTTTTTTCCTGTAGGGACCACTGAAACAGAGTATGTGCATTGTGGATTTGGCTGGGATAACGGATTGATAACAGCAAAACAACATTTAACCCTGTAACAGTCAGGCGGATTCTCCCGAGAACCCGCCTGACTGTAACAGGCTGAATATTTCATCGCACCGCATCCCTGGGCTATCTCTGATTGCTCTGACAGGACAGGACAGAACAGAACGAAGCTCTTCCCTTCAGACCTGCGCACTTTTCTCACGCACGTTACCACTTCCGTGGTAGAAGCAGGAACCTCAAAACTGGCACAGCTGAACTCGCTAACCCTGTAGCGAGTCGCGGTTTTGTGACATAACTTCTTCAATTAACAATGAGCAACGATGTGCAGAGCAGAAAGATCCAGAAATGGATGCTACAGGCCGTTCGTCCCAGGTTTTATCTGTAATAAGATCTATTAGTAATGTCCTACATATCCCTACATAAAGCTTGAACACGGATGACACGCTGTGCTAAAAAAGGTGTGACCTGTTTTTCAAAACACCGGACCTGCTGGAGTAATCTCGCCGGAGTTCTGGCCATCGCGGATGATGCTGTGTCGACTCAAATGAAGCATTTTTTACCCCAATTAAAGAGCTAGGCGGGTAGAAACTAAAGTTACCTTTGGAAAAATAGAACTCTTTTGGTATGGAGGCACTGCTATGGCTTCACTCAAGCATGCAAACATTACAGCAGCTCATAAAGTATTCAATATATCTATTTTAGAGACCCGGAAGGGGAAACATGCCATTAGCAGCTCAAACAAAGAATCATGAAGAGAAAAGCACTTTTGTTTTATAGGTTTGATAATGTTTGAGAGGAAACTGCATGGAGCTAAAGTGAATTTGGAACAAATAAAGGGGACAGTACAACACTGTTTCATAACAACATAAGGAATAATAAAAAAAAAAAAAAGCTCTTCAAATTCAAAATGGAGAGATATGGAATTCACCAGTCGTCCTCCCACTAGACCACTTTGCTCCTGTTACCTTTTTCTGAACTGCCATATCTGATGAATATCTGCCGGAAAGCAGATTCCACTGTTCAGAATAAAAACTCCACAGTCAGACGGCTCCAAAGCGCCGCACAAATTATTATCAATCATCTGTTTTCCAACAAGCGTCCGAGCTGGAGACCAGCATCTCTCCCAGCACCGTCAACTCACCTCCCGTTGGTGGGCGGACGCCGCTGGTTGTCTTCACCTCTAAGAGCTGCGTTTTCCTATGCCGCCTAAATGCCACAGATGTCAAGACCTCACTCGGCGGAGAAACTAGTGCTAAAGCTGCGACAGACGAACGGAAAAAGAGTAGTGGAGGGAGAAAGGACCACCTCGCTCTTCCACTTTCACCTCCTGCTGTTGCATCTGCTGGCTCCCGCCTCCCCTCCCTACGGCTCCCCCTCCCGCACCTCCTTCCCCTCCTCAGCAGGACCGGCCCTTGGAGAGGCAATCAGACATTCTGTCAGCAAAGGGGGGCGCAATGGGTTAATTAAAGGAGGATGACAATGCAGAATGGAGCCAAATCAAGGAGGAAGCTGGACGCGAGCCGGCAGCATCTGTCGAGAATCCCTCTGACTGGAGGCGATCTCATGCATAATACGTGACACGCTGGAAAACGCCTGTCTCTGCGCAGCTCCTGTTGGGACATTATTCATGACTCTCGGGCACTGAAAAACAGTGACAAGAAAAACTGGCTAATTGTGTTTAACTGGTGATGGACAACCAAACTTAAACAGAAAAAAAAAAAAAAAAAAAAGCAATTCCACTCGTCATCAACTGAATCCAATACAGCTCGGCTCAACTCAATTAAGGGAGGGAACAGAGTGACCTTGTAGGGACTGGCTGCAAATGTGCTTGTTGCCAAGCAAGTGACAGGCAAGAAGATGTCAGCCAGACCGATAAAGACGTCCACGCTTCACGCTGCAATGCAGCCAAAAATGACGGCACCGTCTTGTGCTGCCAAACTGCATTTAAAATGCGCAAAATGACAGTCCCAAAAAGTGCCTTCTAACCCCACCATGACGCCTCTACTTTGTCCTTGAAAGATAAAATGAGGACCTTTTTTTCAAAAAATAATTCGCAAATCATCCAACTTTGTTACTATCTTTTTGCTTTGGAATAAAAAAACAAAACAAAACAAAAAAAACAATATGAGTTCTGTGCAGCTATCTAAATGTTAAAGGACCGCCCGCCCTAATTCGATTACAAGACTCGCCATTTAACGAGATTACATTTTCATAATCCGCAACAGATCAGACTCCATGGGGGTAATGTGAATTAGCAATGACAGGAAGTTTGCTGAGTTTGATCTTCACAAGCTCATTTGGAGCTCAGGCTGGACAGAACCTTTCCGAATTTCCATGTGTTACAGTTTTATGCAAAAAAAAAAAAAAAAAAAAAAAAAGCTAAAAGCTTCATAGCCACCCTGGTATGCAACAGCAGAGGCTATTTCCAAGTTGTAAATCTGAAGTCAAAACGAGAAGAGAACCATTTGAGCCACCAATTAAACAAGTTAAATGGAATGCTTATTTTGTACATGTTTTATAGCTTTTATCTCAGTTTATTCCCATCACCATAATAACCCTAACCCTTTCACTTATAAAATACAGACAATTAACCATTAAAATGAATTTGCCACCCTAGTAAACACTCAGTTTGTGCATCAGTGGCTAAACATTCTGAAAGGACACTTTTAAGTGGGCTAACTTATTCAATTAAAAGTTTAAAATCACTCGAATGCTGTGGAAACAAGATCTATTGGGAGTGCTGGAGGTAATGAAGGGAGTGTTGCCTGGCACTCTATCACTACACTGTTAATAGCTGAGGGTCACCTTCTCCGTATCTCAAACAGCTCCCCCCCACCATAAGTAGGTTTGGAGTTTTAATCGAAATAATGATCCAAATAAACCCTAAACAGAAGATGCAAAACTGCAGACAGCGCTTAATGTATATAGACCAATATGCAACAGCAGAAGGTGTCATGCTAAATCATTCAAAATAAATATATTGTTAGTTTAACTGCGACTGAAAGATGGAGAAGGGAGCCAAACAATAACAGGCATTAGCATTCCTCAACTTCAGACGCCAAAATAGGCTGTCACAATCTTTGAAGAGGGGAAATTCCTCTGCTTTTTTAAAAACAAAAATAAGATAGGAAAGCCATGAAATAATGATACTGAGTCAGGGCAGGAGTGGGTAATAGGTTACTTTCCCTCTTTAGCAGGATTCGATGGTTGCAAGCTAGCTAGATAGGTAGATAGATACTTCCAAGAGAAATTCACATTGCCAGCAGCTCGAAAGTGGAAACACACAGGGCATGCAAGTCTCAGGAGAATACTAGATACTAAAACACTAAATACTAAAACTAAGCTAAAATACTAGATACTAAATACTAAAACTACAATGTGCTAAACTGTAGCTATAATGTGCAAAACCTCTGAATGCAAGAACTCTGAAAATGGAATTAGTGAAATTAGACCGATTTTAATTCAAAGTCTCATAACACAAATGAGTCATGAGTCGATAATGACTCACGGGGACTAATCTATGTAACTTGTGTCATATGGGACCTTCCAGGACAGTGTGATCTCACCCTGCATCATCAGATCTTCTTTCCAGCAATTGTGGAAGGGCTCACAGATGCTTTTAAATATAATTCACTTCTTCAAGAGTTGGCGACTCAAATGTAACCAAATCACTTTTCTCGCTGCAATTTTTTGAAAACGATTTGAAAACGCAGCATCTAGTTTATTTATCGGGGTTTTTATGAACTCTTTTCAGCCGCAGTTGAAGATCAATAATTCATTACAGCTGCAAACTGCATGAGGTCATTCCATTAAAGTGGTTTATTAGTCACATCTGACACAGATGACACAACGCATCCCTTTGATACAGTAGGAATTTACTGTGTTCCAAGACCTTAAAGAGAGCATTAGTGCTTAAATATGACGTTATTTATGGTGAAATCTGCCTGCGTTGACTTGGATTGCAAAATGAAGGGATGATGTCTGTTTATTTCATCACTGCCCATTCAAAAAACAGGTCCCCTCGTGACAGGCTGAGTACGGTAATTAATCGGGACAACGCTCTCCTCAGGATGATTTCAGAAAAGTTAATGATAAACAGAGCAGCAGCATCTAAGAAATACCACAGATTAAGTGCAAAATCTGACTTCCAGCAAACATGAGAAATTATCATAAGCTTTAATGAGACGTCTAATTAGAATATGTGTGTCGTTGCATGTTTTTGAGGGAAAATATCTATATTCAAGCAGCTGCATTAGTGAGGATGAATGAGACGCAGCTGGGTTCTGAAGTCAGGGTTTTAAGCTTCTCCTAATTACCGGTGAAGTTCTCAAAGATTTCTCGGACGGTGAGACTGAAGGCGAGCCTCGGAGAGACGGGAAGGAGGACTGACAAGTGCCCGGAAAACTTCAGAATGCCAGGCAGCAGGACGGGTTGTGGTGCGGTGCTGTCAGGTGCGGCGTGAGAGCGGAGATTTCCCTGCTAAGTGGCACTCCTGGCAGACATGAACTGCACAGAACCTTATATAACGACCGGATTTGTCATTGACGGCGCAAACCTTCTCCTCTAAATCTTCTTGCTGCTTACAGCAGCACTGATGAGCCATGCAGCTTCATCTGTCAACACTCTGCAGAGTGACAGCAACACACACACACACACACGCGCTTACATTTTAGTTGGGGCAAGCACACAACCAATTCACACATCCAAAGTTGTCTTCAATCCCCCAAAGCTTCAAACAACAAAGAATCGCAGAGCCAGCTGCTATCCTCCTGCCCTCAGACGCGAGTCTGACAGAAAAACAGAGGGCACATGCACACACACACGCACGCACACACACACACATGCGCGATGCTAAAAGCAAGGCCCTGTTACTTATTCATGCCTCAGCTCAGAATGCCTGCCGGTGTCAAAACGCTCTCCTTGGGCGTTTTTTTTTTTTTTTTTTTTGCTTGACAGCGAAGCCGTGAGTGTGCACTCATCCATGTTGCAAGACGGGAAGAAGTATTTTTAGAGATGAGCTTTTAGTCCAGGCAAAAATTCTCTATTGTTTTAAACTGATCTGAAAAAGGGAGCTAATCTTTGGTAGTCAAGTGGTGGGGGAGAAGATGGCCAGCCTTTGAGTTGGGGTTCGGCTATTTGCAATAAAGTCGCTCTCTATTTTATTTTTTTTTCCTTTTTTTGAGGCGCAATTTTGATGATTTTTTCCATCACGCAAGTCTGCCACAGGATCGTGTGACGGAGGGAAAGTGTGAAGCCTCCTGGGGGTTACAGTTTAGAGACCAACTCGTGCTTTCTGTTTTCTGGACACTCTTCACGTCTACCAGTCTGACCGGAGATTAGGAAAAGAAGGGACACGTACATTCATGTGGATGGCGGACATTTACGTGGGTTTATGTTTGATTAAAGAGCTTCATTACATAATGTTCAGCCTTGTGTGTGTTCCAATTGCTGCTTGGTGAACTTTTACTGATTAGGAATCAAAACTATTACTCAGTACAGGCGAGGTTTTGATGTAAAATAAAGCTTTAAGCAGATTTCTGTTCAGCAATTACAGCCAGTGCCTCTTTCACTGCATGGTTGATATTCACTTTGTGTAGCCTCATTTTTGGCACTGCGTGTCCAAAATTTAGAAGATTGGGTTTTTGATATGGCTCAGTTTATCAAACCGACCATCGCAAACCTAGGGGTTAAAGTGGAACGCTGATCTTAAGCTTGACAGCCAGATCAGGTCGGTCGTGAAATCCAGCTTTTTCCATTTAAGGCAGCCGGCCAAAGTAAAGCAAATTCTCCTGAGGCATCATTTTGAGATTCTGATCCATGCCTTTGTTACCACGCGGCTGGATTACTGTAATGCTCTCTATGTGTGAGTTAGTGCGTCTTCCGTTGCCCGTCTCCAGATGGTACAAAATGCTGCCACACGTCTTTTAACTAGCACAGAAAAACATGAGCACATTTCCCCCATTTTAGCCTCACTTCACTGGTTTCCCATACATGCTAGGATTCATTTTAAAATTCTTTTATTTGCCTTTAAGTCCTTGAATGGTCTTGCCCTGCCCTACCTCTCTGAGCTACTTCTCGTTTATACACCCACCTGCTCTCTCAGGTCAGCTGATCAGCTGCTCCTGAGTGTGCCAAAGACTAAGCGGAAGGTCAGAGGGGATTGTACTTTCGCTGTGGCAGCTCCAAAGCTGTGGAACGATCTCCCCCTGCACATTAGACAGGCCTCTTCTCTGTCTGTTTTTAAATCTCTTTTTAAAACCCATCTCTTTTCCCTGGCATTCGGCACTGTGAGATGTTGTATGTCTGTCATGTTTTTATGCGTTTTATATTTATTTTTTATAGGCAATTTTTTGTGCTTTTATGCTTAATCCATCCATCCATTTTCTATAGCTGCATTATCCAACTTTTGGGTTGCAGGGGTCTGCTGGAGCCTATCCCAGCTCAGCTGTCAAGGGGCGAGAGCTTTTATGCTTAATTTGAGCCTTATTTATTTTGTCTTTTATCTATTGTGTATAGCACTTTGGTTAACTTTGTTTTTTTTTTAAAGTGCTCAACAAATAAAATTGGATTGGATTGGAATGTTTCTATCAGTCAGTGTTAAGGCATCAAAAGTCTTTAGAAATCCAGCCATATAACCACGCGCAGAGACATATTGTCTGCAAGCGAGGCAGAAATACTTTTAAATATGACACAAACGTAAACTGAAGACTGATTATGACAAGAAGAAGAAGAAGAGGCCCAGTAAATAACTTTAGAGTGTCTCTCAACCACTCCCACAACTACTCTTGACATAAAGGCAGAGGAGTGTTGACCCGCCGTCTTATCCATCGCTAAGAATGACGACCGTTTTTGGTCACTGACGCTGCTCGCTCAGTAGCTTCAAGTGGTAGAAATAATGACTCAGGACTTTTGGAGGCAGCGGAGTGGAGCAACATCACTGATGACATTTTTAATTGCGGGGAAAAAAAAAAAAGAAAGAAGTCGCCACATTTTCCGTCTGCAGAGTTTTGACATTTCACGCTACTCTTTGTGGAATTTTCCGTGTAAATTGTCTTTGTAGCTGCTGTCTCGGAATACAAATCCACTGTGAGACAAGCGTTTTCTGCTGGAATGAACAGAGCTGACTATTTGGAAATGGCATCTATCTGAAGCCCGGCTGCTGCAGCAGTTAGATGCGACGCCCTGGTTTATCTATAATAACACAGCATAGCCGCACTGTGTAGTGGTGGAAGGGCGTCCAGGGAGTAGGCTTGCTGTCAGTTAGAAATCTCTGACTTTTCAAGTCAACAATTCCCTCTTCTTTCTCTGTAAACTGGCAAAAAAAAAAAAAACTCAGCTGAATTTACTTTCAAGAGTCCTTATAAATGAAACAAATATACATAAAAATCACTCCTAAATAACATTTTTAGACAGACTTTTGGTTTCTATTTTTATGAGTTCTACTACTCTCTACCTTGTATTCCTGCAGAATTATTGATGTGCTGGAGTAATATTCTCACTGGGAAACACATGATATGCTTTTCTTAAAAGGCCAACACTTAGTTTTTTAAAACTGCAAAGTTGTTCAAAGTCAGTGAACTTTTATCATATTTGGGCCTCACCTGATACCCATTTTGTTTGGAGCCAACGGGCTATGTGGTGGGGGGGGGGGATATTTGGTGAATGGTGTGGGAACCAATTATTGAAGCAGATCCTGTCCTAAGGAAAGACATACAGCCGTGGCAGAGGTGTAAAGCTCGAAAGCAATCTCTTCGGAAATTACTTCCTCAGCTAAGCTTTGTTGTATGTCAGTGGGAAGTGACAGCTTGGCTTCTGACAATCACACATCAGCAGGGGGGCAGGAGTAAGCAATAAACCTGTGTATTTTTGTGCATCGGTCACTTCATACAAGCGGGAATGGAGGGAGGAAAGAAGGAAGTAGAAGGCTGTGAAGTTCAGATCCAATTGGGAGCTTTTGCCCGCAGGTGTCTTAAGGGGGAATCCGGCTCCAATATTTCCAGAACATCCCCAAAGGAACGCCCTACAGGCGCATATTTTACTCTCTCCCAAAACGCTGCAATTTCTGGGATTTGTGTCGATGAAAGGGTGAGAGACGCGTGAGGTAAAATATTTAAACGCAGAGATGAAGTGCAAATCGGGGAGGTTCAGGCTCGGGCAAATGAAACAGACAGTTCACAGGGTACATTGTTATTCACTTCCTTCCCCTAAGTGTCAAAGTCTGACAGGCAGACGTGTATGAGACTGATGGAGGGGGGGGCAGAATCACCCATCAACCTCCAGGCAGGTCTGGTGTGGTTTGATGCTCCGCCAACCACAGATTTGATTAGTCTCGGTCCGGGGTAAATAGCCCCGACTTACTGGTGTGATGCACCTGTTTGCGTAACTGAGCACATAACCCAGACGCAGATCATCTGCTGAACAACTATATAAACAGAACTCAGTGGCAGGAAGATGAGCGTGGCTAAAAACAGCATGAAATACTGTTAGAACCAAATGCAGTTCCCACATTCTCTCCTTGAGCAGGAGATTAAAAAAAACAAAAAAGATTTTAATTCCTAAAAGACACAGGTCTCACTCATCAAAAGCACACAAAGCAAGCAGATATGTGACTGACAGGCTTTATCTTTACCTGTCAATGTCACCTGGCACTTCCTTGCTCCCTCTCTGGGATATTTCTCGAGAAGATGCTACATCTGAAGCCCGGCCTGTGTTCCTTGCATACAGATGGAGGCTGCTGTCTGTTAGGTATCTGTGACAGGAGAATCAATTAGAGTCGACAGCCTTCTGTTGTCAGATTACATAGAAAGGTTTGAGTTAGGTGGTATTTTTATAATATAATGAATGAAAAAAAAAATACATAACTTAATTACACAATTTTGACTGCATTTCCTTTCCTTTTTTCCTCACTAAAAAAAAAGCCCCCAATGTAACCAACAATAACGGAGGGATAAGGTTTCATCAAGCCTTGAAGCAGTGCATCAGACTCATCCACAGTGGTGGGGGGGTGGGGGCGCTATTTACAAACCTGGAGGGGTCCGAGTGCCCGCTGTAACGCCCTGCACTTGTACCGGAACCCGTTGTGCTTCCCCTTGGCGGTGCGTAGCTGCTGGGCATCGAGGGAGCATCACCTGCTTGGAGACGGGGAGTTTGCGATTGCCCAAGACGCCACGCCATAGGGGAGGACCGTGTGGTTAAGGCAGGTAGGCCCCTCCCATTGACCTCAGTGGTCACTGTGGTGTCAAAAGTTGTTTCGAGGGTACTGAGGAGACAGAAAAATCACCATCAGGAGCCTGTTTTCTGAGTTTCAAGACAATTTTCAAATCTCAGGTGGGGGGGGGGGGTTCTCAGAAAATGCCTCTAATGGACAAAACCCAGTGAAGCCATCATATCAAAAGCACTTTGGTGTGAAGGGCAGATCAGCCAAGAGAAAAGACACATCATGGAACAAGTAGAGAGCTGCCTACATGAGCTGAGTGCCACTTTCTTCCCATCATTACAAGTTTTCTGAACCATTGCTCTGTCTCAGAGGGTGTGTGTGTGTGTGTGTGTGTGTGTGTGTGTGTGTGTTTTCCTATGTGTATGACCAATGATCTCTGTCTTGGTACATCACAAATTAGAGCTATAGAGAATAATAAATGCTAACCTGAGAAATGGAAAAAAAAAAAAAGCATATGCCAATTTAAAGGCACGGTTTAATGTATTTCTTTACAACAAAGGTACTTCACAGTATGTTAAAAATCCCAAGTTACAGATCTGCCCTGAACCTCTCAGGACTCGACCAGAGAGGTTATATAACCACACCCCCTTCGGCCTGGAAATCCTTCAAACCAGATCTGAAAACCTTGAAACATATGGATGCATGCCTGTTGTTTTTGTCAGCTGTTAAGCAGTCATGTAAATACTGACATTTATTTGCCATTTATTTGTGTTTATGTAATTTATTATTTTTTTGTGTTGAAAACATCAACCATATTGTAGAGATCCTTCATCCATTATCAAGCTGCTACAATAAAACTTATGGATCCACTCTGTGTTGAAATGTTCATACCACCTAGCTGTTCAATGATAAGCCAACACCACTAAGTACAGTTTTTTCACAGTAAGTTGGTGAAAGATCGGCAAATTCAGTCTCATTAAATATTAATAATGCCCAGCTAAATTAGCTATAACACTTGAAATTATTGGTTTTTTTTTAATTTTACAATAAAGTCCTATTATGAATGAAGAAAACCACCATAATTATGTTCATTCACACATAAAACCCTGCGACCCCGGCCTACACACTCACACAAACACAGACACACACACACACACACACACACACACACGCACACACACACACACACACACACAAAGCAACTCGTCTCGAGCGCTCTCTGCTGGTAAAAGAGTGCACTGCAGTCAAACAGGCACACACCACAGCTGTCACATAAAACAGCAAAACAGCACAAATCCCCACATGAATGTATAGAAATGCATATATTTTGGGAGAAGCGATGTAATTGATGAGGTTGTACAGTGGACGATGGCATTGGTGCACTGGCTTTCACAACACACCAACACCTCAAAGCAGTGTCTTCCACATGGAAGAGTGGAAGGTGTGAGGTTGCCGCGTGCGTGTGTGTTTGTGTGTGTGTGTGTGTGTGTGTGTGTGATCTGAGGAGGTGCTGACAGAAATGTGTTGTGAATACTGTTGGCATCAGTGTTCTGCCCTTTGTCACCCCGTCCCTCTCTCTCTCTAACACACACATATAGAGAGAGAATGAGAGCCAGAGAGAGAAGCCAAAATACATCCCACTCAACAACACAGTTGTAAAAATAATTTTTAAAACTGCGCTAGTTATCAGGGAAGTGATCACAGCTGATCGCTGAAATAGAGAAATCAGTCTATTATGATATAGAAATGAAATCGTTTAACCACTGGTTACAACGTAGCTGCTAAATCAGCTTATCTTTATCAGCATAAAGCAGAAACAAAAAGACAGGAGAGAAACAGAGAGAGAGAAGTGTGTAGGTGTGGAGATAAACGAGCAGGCAAAACTGAGGGCAATGTCAGCAAGAACAGCAGAGGCTTTGAAATGGTTCTAACAAACTCCACATACATGTAGCATAAAGTTTGGTAAAGCAGATTCTAGAATAAAATATCTATAGAATATTGAATTGAATTCAACACAGAATTACCAGACAATCAACAGCACAATAAATAATGTGTATGTTGTGACATTTTCCATTTAATTTGCCATTTCGGAAATTTTCTCTATTGGACCGCACGGAATAACACCGAAGCAAAGCAACAGCTGAGGTCATGTGGAGAAAACAATATATATTGACAGCTAGAAAGGTAGAATTTAATACAATTAATACAGGAGTTAATCTTGGTATTTGAGCATTTTGGAAACCACCCAGCTACTAGCTGAAAAAATGAATTCACTTCAACGTCTGTGTAGATTCTCACTCATCCAGGTCATAGTTATCCAAAATTAGATCTTTCTGTGTCAACTGGACTGAAAGGTTGATGACACTTGGGTGCTGATGACACCTGGGTCAAGATTCAAACAAAAGAATTGGAAGCGTTCTCAACCCACCTGAATAACACAGATGATTACGTCAAATTCACCAGAGAGGACGTAAAAGAAGACAGTCTGGCCTTCTTGGACTGTGCAGTCAAGCTCAAGGAGGACAGAAACCTTAGTATTGAGATCTACAGAAAACCTACCCACGCAGATCAGTACCTCCCTTTTGACTCACACCACCCACTGGAACATAAACTTGGTGTTATCAAAACCCTACAACATAGGGCCAAAGAAGTACCCACCACAACCCAAGGGAAGAAGAAAGAACAGGAACATCTAAAAACAGCACTCAAAACATGTGGTTACCCAGACTAGGCCTTCACAAAGACCTCCAAAAAACGAGACCCCAGCAAAGAAGAGGAAAGAAATAAACATCACAGCATTTCTATCCCCTACCTGTCTGGAGTTTCAGAAAAATTCAGGAGGATCTTCCATAAACATGACATTCCAGTACAGTTCAAACCCTCCAACACACTCAGACAGAAACTGGTCCACCCAAAGGACAAGACACCAAGACACAAACAAAGCAATGTTGTCTATGCTGTATAGTGCCAGGAGGAATGCAAGGAACTGTACATTGGAGAAACCAAACAGCCCCTCTATAAACGAATGGCCCAACACAGACGTGCCACTTCTTCAGGACAGGACTCAGCAGTACACCTACACCTAAAAGAAAGCGGACACTCCTTTGAGGACAGTCAAGTATGTGTGCTGGCCAGAGAAGATCGCTGCTTTGAGAGGGGTGTCAAGGAAGCCATCCACGTCAAGTTGGAAAAACCATCTTTAAACAGAGGTGGTGGACTAAGGCACTTTCTGTCACCCACGTACAATGCAGTCCTCCACTCTTTTCGTCAGCAATCCAAACATTCACACCCTTTGACCAGACCTGGTGACTCATTAACATGTGACCCAACAGACAAAGGGGAAGCACCCCAACCGAAACTAGGTGAACAACCTTGCCAATGACTCTCAGGTGACCACCGGGGCCATTAACATGCCGATGGTCCACAGGGCTATATTTTCAAGCTCTGCCCCCAGCAAGTTTAGAACTGAAGAAGCTCTCTGGAGAGAGGGCGAAACGTTTTCAAGGAAACCTTTCAGTCCAGTTGACACAGAGAGATCTAATTTTGGAATTCACTTCAACCGTGTTTACTCATCCATGTGTGTGTTTTTATGCTCTACTAGACATAGAATGACAGCGAAACTTTTCCAAATATATATTATCATTTCATGCTATGGATTGGCTAGAACCCATTATGTCACATCCGAAGAAACGAAACGAGGATCCAGCCTCCTTTCCTGTCTTCCAAACGTAAACACCAAATAAACAAGCCTGAATGGAGGGAGCTATTTTGCTTGAAATGTCATCTGGCAGTTGCTGAATCCCCAGAGGATCAGACAGGCTCCCCTCAGGCCTCAACGGGCGGGGACAGCAGTGCACCCTTTTCCCTTTTTGGTTTTGGTGCTGCCCTTGAGCATCTCTTCACACACATATACACACAAGCGCGGCCTTTTCTTCTCGTCTGAAATGTCAATCAATACCTACTCTCATTGTCTGGGCGGAAGAGAAATGTGTATTTTGATCAATAGATTTTGTGAACTTCCAACTCATCCAGACATCAGAAGAACATTGATGTCACAACGGCTGACTAGAGCTCGTTTCAGTGGCGTTATGCCATGAGGAGGAAGTCCAGTTTAGAGACGATGCCGCGATCAAATCATTTCTAAAGGCGATAAGAAGACCAGAAACACTCATGAGTGAGATGTGACTCCCAGCTTTCTTAAACTGTGAGTTCAGGTCAGTTGCTAATGCTAAAATGTATAAAATAAATACAAAAGATGCTAGCTGCATTCATCCAGGTGTGGGCTTCTTGTAGATTCAATTCTGGTCCCCAAAATTTCAATTGCATTATGGATCATAACAAGAATACAAGAATGACCTGATCAAGGTGCTTTGTGGCTGATGCTGTATATGTCTTACTAGACACCACTCAGTGCAGAGATATGGAGGAATAACCTGCCACCAGACAGCCGAGGAAAAGCCAGAGTGATGAATATGACGCTTGTGTCTGCTTGAGCGTAACAGCGATTAATTACTTAAGGTGCTTCAAAGCTTCATGGTGATTAAAGTGGTTTCTTATCCAAGGGGGAGATTAGGATGGTCTGGCCAGGCTTTTGTCGTGGGTAGAATTGGTATGCACACTCTGATGGCGTTCCTACTGCATTCAGAATATACTCGCCAAGACGACCATTTCTTTCACAATAATAACGGAACAATTCCAAACGGTTGAGTCCACTGCCATCTTCAATTTAAAGTTTAACACAAATGCACAAGTGTGCACATTATATGTGATGCGAATACTGCCGAGAAATGGCCAAGCACTGAAATATGGCCCGTGGCATTGTATTGATCGGGCCTGGTTGAATCCTCGGAGGGATAAAAGAGGTAAAAAACAAATGCAAACGCACAGACGGCCCATCTGTCATGGGTGTCAACTGGCCGGCCGCCATCTTCTCGGCAAAACGCGCCACAAAATAGAGCGAAAGGGATGAGGGAGAGAGTGGAAGTGCTGCCCAGGGAGCAAACATGAACCTAGGGTGAAGAGACACCTTAAATTACAGGAAACATTAAGATGATTTGTAAACCTGAGACAGTGGGACAATGGATTTTCAATGGATTCAAAAGTGGTTGGTTTATTATATAATTTGGCGAACTTAATGAAACACAATTTCAAAATCAACATTTTAGGACTTTAGGTTAATTTGCACAGACCCTGGGGAGGACTTTAACTGTCTGAGAGCCAGCATTTATGTTATTTGTGTAATTCTGACAAAAAGAAATTACTTTCTGTCTCATACTGTGCACACAGAAAGTTTTGACTTTCTTGAAATAAAATTAAATTAAATTAAAAAAAAAACAAAACAATAAAAGCAAAAACCTGGCAGACAAATCAATTTTCTCGGCATTAGACTCAGTTCTGAAACAGTGTCTGAGTGAAGTTGTAGGGTGTCTGCCGTGAAACAGTTGGGGGTTTGAATCCTTGAAAGCCAATGGACAAATGTTGCACCCTGGTTATACATAAAACAAAGAGACTCATCTAGTGCCAGTACAACTAAAAATAACATAGTCACCAACGTAGTCACCATCATGACATTCACATTTGGCATTGATTGAAAAAAAAGGCACATTCTAAACCTTATTAATGAGGCAGACTAAAAACTTCAAAATAAAACGATCTTCTACTCCCTAATGTAAAACAGTAATAGGAAGTTTGTTTCAGAGTTAATTAGAGGATTTTATTTTATTTTTTTTTTACAGATTAATTAATTTCAAAAATCTTAAAAAATAGCTTAGTTAAAAATGTCAGCTATTAAACTGAAAATTTATAAGGTAATTTATGACATAAATATCAGGGCTTGTTTGCGTTTACCTGTGGCTGATCTGTGTCCCCCGGAGACTGGACATAGTCTCTTCCAGGTTCTGCCTCAGGTCAGCGATGTTCTTCACTGTCCTCATTCGTCTCGTCTCTGGATCCTCTCCTGGAGACAAATTCGACACGATTTACTGATACGTTCTGATCTACGCACTCAAACAGAGGAAACGACATCTGACATCCGGTATTTTACCGGACGTCTCCGTGGGGACGGATATCTCCGTCCCTCAATCCGAAGGCTGAATTGGAACCTCGTACGATGAATTAGCTTGTCAGCTTGCACTACTTGCAGATAGTGGATGCAACGATTTATGTGATTTATGGGCCGATGCAGAAATGTCATGACGCCACAATCTCAGTCAAAACGTTAAAAAAAAATGCTCGTGAATGCACACTGTTGGAGCTTCCGTGTCAGAAATTGCTGCTGCTTCAGACCAACGTTTACCTAACCTTGCTGCACATCAATGGAGTGTTTTCCTCAAAGTTTATCAAATAACAGTTGTTAAACATAACGTGATCAAAATATTATGAACATGCAAGGAAAGTATCAGCTTGACTGTTTCCTGAAACAATTTACTGAAGGTTTGCCAAGCCTTCCCGCACAGCTACAGGATGCTAACCAGAACAGCTGACTAATAATTAGTACAGACACAGAATGAATGCGAAGCAAAGTTCGTTTCACTGCTAAAGAGCTCGAATGAGCGAGCAGGTCTCACACAAAATGGAGAAAGTGTCACGCTAAGACTAAATACTGACTAGACATTCAACCAACATTGGCTGACTCAGAGCTTCGGGCAGCGACGTGCTAATGCCGCTTATGCTAACCTACAGTTGTAAAAACAATAGTATCTTTTCCCCCTAAAGGTTAGCCCAAATTTTCTTCCAAGAGCATCACCTCTTTCACACACTATTTTCTATTTTTTTTGCCCACTACTATCTGATATAATCCAACATGTCAAATGGGACACGCACTGGTATCGGGACATCGAGTCGGAATTACAGCATCAATCTAACGACGCCGTTTACGATCTTTAAAAATTAATTTCTTCAATTAAATCAAGAACTGACCTCAGTTATCCTGAATCGTGCAGTGTAATGACCTAACAGCACTCTGATATAATTGAGGTCATATTTGGTCATTGCAAAACACACCGACTGCAGCTGGTGTTACCATTTGACCCCAAATCACACCGGTAATTAGAAATAAATAAGGGACATATGATCTCTCTTTCTCTTTTTTTTTTCTCTATGTGACATGTGCCATAATTTCAGCACTGAATGGATAAAGCTGGAAAATATTTAGAGAGGAAAGATTATTGTCCATAAAGCACCAAATAAAACACAAAACAACAAAGTCCACAACATGCTTCATCCAACAGACTTAATCAGTCAATGTCAGAATCCCTAAAGAGGCCTGATGCAATAATAGAAACATCTTAGAACAGTGGTAACTTAAAATCTCCAGCACAAGAGAACAGTGCACCATAAACAGTGTTATGCCCAGTGTACAGACATACACTGACTTCTACTAAGGACGACAATAGTGTGTCAACATCATTATCATGGTCCAATGGAATTAAAATGGTAATAAATTCAATTTTTTTTCAGCATAGCTTATTTTATTGGATCTCTCCCTTCTCACTCCTTTTACCCCTGCCAACACAAAAAGTCTAGTTAGAACCCAGTACTGAAGTTATGTGAGGTGATCCCTCCATCTTTGACAGATGCAACATTAAACAGCAGCTCAAAGCTAATTTTGTTGTTGTGCACGTGTGAGCAATTCACCAAGACACATGAACAGAAGCTACATGTCATTATATAGAGTTCTTTAAAGCTGCAAGTAGATAATTTTTTTAAATACCTTTAAAAGAAAAAAAAAAAAGCCTTGACCTATGACACACAGGCATGGGCGTGCACAGATGTAAAACTGCCTGCACCTTGTGCAGAGCATGCATTCAAGCACATACAAACACGCAGAAGGTGTAATAATAAGATATTGATCATGCTGGTGACTCAGGCAAGCGAGGGAGGTGCAAGTAATAAAAGCCTTTTCAGTTGGTGAGTCGCTGGTTTTCCATCATCTATGTCTCGAGGTATTTCTTCCCTATTGTGTATCACGCCCTGGCCTGCTTAAAGTAAATCAGTGATAGTCTCAAAAACACAGTCCTGCTGCATATGCATTACTTATGCAGCGTTTTCTGCAGTCAGAATACTCATTGTCACTGTCACAACACAAATCAGCAGTCATCTTATCAGCCAAACCTCATCTTTTCATCATAGCCAGGTATCTTGTTTTTTCTCCGAAGAAGTAATGGTTTGGAATATGAGAAATTAACAGAAATATATAAAATTAATGCTGAGTAATCCATACTTTGGCTGGGGCAGTGTGCAGAACCATTTTAGCCAGGTAACATTATTGTCTCTGCCTATTTTTATTATCAATAATTATCATTAATTTATTATCATCATGCACAAACATTACATTTCTTAAAATTATTTTAAATAATGCCAAAAAAGCCTAATAGTGCATGTGAGAAATAACTTTCGCTATTAAAAAAATAACCAACTCACTAAGGGCTTTTTTATACACTTTCCATCACATTTAACCCTTTACTTCTTAACAGTCAGAACTGGGGTTATCATGTTGCAGGAATTTAATATTCAATCTATTTGTGTCTACGCTCCACATTTCGCATTCGTGCTCGTCACTGACTTACGTGGGCGAGGTTGTGCATGCAGCGCCTGCTCCAGGTCGCCCAGCATGGTGAGGATCACCTCCTTGTCCAGCTGAGCCGTCCCCTCACGAGGCCCTCCCCCTGAAACTTCCTCCTCTGCCCAGTATCCACCATCTTTTTCCTTTTCTTCCCGCTTCCCGTGTGCCCTGCTTGCCGCCGTCTCCCGGTCGTCATCGGCTCCTTTCTCTTCCTTGCACGGGCGCGCCGACTCGGCCCGTGGGTGGCCGCTGTAAGAGGCTCGCTGTGGTCGTCCGCCAGCGCCTGAGCATCGCCAAGGAACCGGAATGAGGGAATGTTCCGACTGTGAAAGCACCTTGGTGAGGGAGAGTGAGAGGGATTGGGCTCTGGTTCCTCTCATACCTCCACCCCTCATGATGGCTTCCTTCCTGGGGCTACCCTGCAGGCTACCTCCCGCCCGTGGAGCAGATGGTGAGTATGAGTTCTGTGGTTGCGGTAGACACGGTGCAGCCTTATCAAGTTCGAAGGCGTAAACCCGCTGTTCTCCATCGCTTAGCAGCGTCAGGTTGGTGAGCGAGCGCTGCTTGATCCGCAGGTTGAGGTTGTCTGGGAGAGGCTGGGGAGGCCGTCGGGCCGGGCTGCCCCCCTGATAAACCGAGAACTCTGCTCCCCTCTTCATCTCTGCCCACCTGCCTGTTCCCTCCCGTGTCTCTGCTTACCTTGTGGTCCAGAGGGCGAGTCTATGAGTCCAAGAGGATCTCACTGTCTTCGTCTCACATCTCGGCTGTCAGTGAGAGAGCAGATGAAGGGAAGAGGGATGCAGACAAATGTGTCCCACGGCTCCGGACCGAAGTCCAGGTTTCAGAGGGTTGGACGATGACGAGAAGAGAGAAAAGCTCCCTCTCAGGCATGCAGGCAGAGACCAGGTTCATCCTTCCTCCAGCATTTCCAGGTACTCGCAAAAAAGCCCCATTCCTTTTCTCCTTCCTCTCCTGTCCGCACGCTTTTGGTCCGTCTTCTTTGCTCCTCTTCTGCTCCCAAGGTGTGGACATACGAGCCGCTACATCTCCTCTCCTCTCCCTTCACACTTCCTTTATCTCTTCACTATTAAATGCCAGTCTCTTCTCGTCCGCACTTATCTCTCCCCCTCCGCCTTCTGTCTCTCCTCTAATTACCACCTCGCCGCCACACTCCTGCTGCCTCCCCTCTGACGCTCCGTTACTCCTTGTAGCGGAGAATGAGCGGGTGTTGAAGCCAGCAGCACCACTCGCTCTGCTGCTTCATTCCAGCATGCCTCCTGCAGCTCTCTCTCTCTCTCTCTCTCGCAGCCTCCCCTCTCTCTTTTTCGTAATCCTCCTCTTTCTTTCAATTTCTGTTTACCTCCCTCCTCTTGCCATTTCTCTTTCCTCCCCTCGCATTACCCGTCGCTCCCTCGCAGTGTGACAGTGAATTGTTTGGACAGTGCACCTGTACACTCGCACACGCTGCTGCACCGCTGGCCGACCAGCTTAATTAAATGCTATCTCTGGGAGCCCCCAGCTTATCACGGACCACCGCGGAACCATTAGCGCATGCTTATATCGACTCGCTATTAGTTGTCACACTAATTTTTCTTTTCCAGCCCTGGTTTCCAGAAGCTAACAACGACTGAAAGCACAAATTAATGGTACATACGTCATCCATCTGTCGCTATGACATTGCAAATTGCTCAAGAAGAGGCTAGAATGGGTGGTCCCAACACCAAATTCCCCTAAGAGCTGGGTTATTGCTTAAAATATATATAAAAAAGACATAACTTTATGTTTGCAAGCTATTTTACAAAGACAAGTCCAAATCTCATTTGCGTGGCGATTAAATTTTAGAGCTTTAAGTATCCTAGAAGCCCATTGTTGCAGCATTTAGTTGCTGGAAGGGTGTTCCGTAGTTCATGGTAAATTCTGCTTAACCCTAAAATGCATAGTCTTCCCGCTACACTAACCCTACTGAGAAGGAGGGGCTGGGATGTGCGGGTTGCACAGGTACTTGGATTTCCTCCACTCCAGTACTCTGCAGACTTCGGCTTCTCTTCGGAGGAAAACAAGGGATGAGAAACAGCCGTGAAATGTGTCGGAAACATGTTTCAAACAAAGGGAAGGTTCGCTGCGGCGGTCTAATTTTATCCTCCAAATGATGGCTTTCGGTTAAGCCACACTTGGACAGAAATGCCTGGAATGTCACTGCGGACCCGACTTCCTAAACCTACAATCACAAGTTGTTCTTGGTGCTGCACTTGGACATCTTACTTTTTATTAACTTTCATGACAGAGTCCTTTGTATTGACTTATTTACTTTCAAACAAAGGATTAAAAGGATAAAGTTAAGAGTATTTGAGGCGTATTCTCATAAAGGTAAGCCTCAATCAAAGAATGCTTACAAGGGAAAATAATTCAGAAATTCTGACTGATAAATGTTTGCAAACATCAAGATTTTTATGTGAAATGGGTGAAACTATGTCCTTCTCCTTTGAATCTCTATTTACAAGTAGTGAGAACCGACTGAAAAGTTGAATTTCATGTGTGCCGTAGCAGGGCAGTGCTGTGTTTTGACGCTGCGTTTCCCGATTTAACCTCTCATTTTGATCCATGCCAGTGAATTCAGTTTTGTGGCCATAAACACCTGTAAACTGGTCAAATGTCCCAAGATTCGACCTCTCAACTGCTCATCAAAGAACAACGGAACATCTCCCATCTCGGTAAACAAAACATTGAGCTGCGAAGCTGCTGTGGCAGTCAAGCACTCAAAGATATTAAATATACACAAGAAAATATACATTTACTCCTCTCGCGCTCTCTTATGTTCCATGTAGTTCTGGGTGTGGTATAAATACGTAAAATACTGGTATGACGGGATAATACAAGTCTCTGTTAATATTAAAACATTTTTTTCGCTCCTGCTCTTGGCGGCTAAAGATGACGTACATGGATTGATGTTTCCCATGACTGGTCACACCACAGACATGAGACTATAACAAATGATGACAGCCTGCAGCAGTGTAAACAAGGAGCCACAGATGCTCCCAGTGTCACGCTGTCAATGCTGACCTTTTTGCTCTGCTGCATCGAACCAGCGCTGGAATGCCTCCAAGTCACCGGATTATCACGCCGTCATTTGCGTATTTCTAAAGCCTGTGATATTGTTATTTTATTATCAAATTACATTTCTATTACATGTCTATTTAAAGATGTGACAGTTTTAACTGTCTTCTACTAGAGATAAAGAAACGAGCAGCTACTCAAGGATGTAGCACATTTACTTGTGTAGGCCAATTATTCTCATCAATGCACCAGATAATTCGCAAATAGAGCAGCAGTAACGTAAACAAGGTCTTAAAGTCTGTATGTTTTAAAGATTATTATTAACAACCATTATTGCATGAAAGCGGAACTGAAATCTAGTATGAAGAGCACCCAGTGCATACCTGAGATCTCCTCCAGGCACTGTTTGGCTGTCTTGCTGTACGCAAACTCTCCCTTGGTGGGGCTGAGGCAGGGGTCGGCTGGGGCCACCATGGTGCAGTCATTTTCCGAGAATGTCCTGGAGCCAGGAAGAACAAAGAATACACACGGCGGTTACGGATGCAGACTCGGGAGTCTGGTAAACTACGCTTCGTTCACACCGCAGAGGTTGGATTCATCCTTTCATTCCGTGTAATATTAATACGAGTAGCTGTAAAGAATTTGCTTTTCAGAACAACAAACTGTGAAACTTAGATCTAATAACAAACTGACTAATATAATTACTACTCAACTCAAATTAGTAGTCCGGTCCATTCACTGTTTGCAGACTGGTGCTGAATTTGGATGTAATCATACTTTAAATCACCTTTAACTTGGTTCATGTCAATCATATGGGTTAGATTTGTGACAGTTAAGGTTTTAATGAGGATTGTTTGTACAGAGTGGCATAATAACTGGCCACAACAAAATAATTATCTAATGTTGTGGTTCAGCCCTCATGTAACCAAAATTGTATAAAATTAGAAAAGACACATAAAAAAAAACCTCAGACAATTGATACTTTTTAAATGTGGTGTTACTGGTGTTACTGAATGAATGCAGGAGTTCATCTTCCCTATTGTATTTTGCATTTTTGTAGCACTAAAATAATATAATATTTATTTATATTTATAATATTTGTAACATAGAAATAATAATAATAATTAAAAAAACATCTAAATTTCCGGTCTGTAACATATTCAACAGATGGGTGCCTCTGTGGGGAGGAGGCGGGATGGTCTCAGAAGTGCGTGAGCACAAGAAACACGTGTTTGTGTGCCTCCACCTTGAGCTGCATCCCGCTTCTTCATCACAAAAAAGGAGGACAGAGCAGAATAAACTAATGTGATATCAGTCCTGGGATGCGCGTGTGCGAAACAGACTGACGGTGACACAAATAACCACAGTAAAAACGGAGACAGATGAATAGGGAAGCATGAAAGTGCATTGTTAATAAACTAGAAAAGCACTCAGAGAGTGCAGAAAGAATCCTTCAAAAAAAGATTTCCTGGATCCAGACACTATGCATCATATAGGCAAGGATCAAAGCATCAAAGGCCTGGACCTGGATCCTTGGAAGATCAAGAATTCATAGTCTTGGAACATCACCAAATTGTAGTCATCTGTTCCTTGTCCTGCTATCAACACTTCCTGAAAATTTCATTAAAATTAATTCTAACTTTTTGAGTTATTTTGCTAAAAATACAGACAGACAGATTAATGCCAGCCGGCATGTAACCCCTTTGGCTGAAGGTAAAAATGGAAGAAAACAATCCCAAAACACTCCAAATCTACTATAAACAAATGCATAAATGTAAGCTACAGGCTGGCGTTCCTGTCCACATACACAACGCATGCTGCAGGAAGCCGCACCACCTGCAGAGCTGCAGATAAACACGCTCCCATTTGTAACAGCAGCATCTGCCCGTGACTTCAGCTCCGGTGAAAACGAGCATTGCTCACCGAGCGTGCACATGGCTGCTCTGGCGATAAAATGCGTTTTGCTACTCACTCTGTCCCGCTGCGCATTCGTGAGTTTGTAACAGCGGACAGTGACAGTGACAGCGACATTTACCCCAAAAACTTCCTCCGGATGCTTTTTCCTGACTACGTGTTCAGTACAGTTTCAGTTTTTCCAAATAAAATCAGACCAAATCAATCAAATCTACACAATTCCTGTAACAAGTCCTGCAACAGAAAAAGAGAAACAAAAAAAGGAGACAAAAATGCCCAATTAAGTCGAGAATGATGGTAATTTGGAGCGTTGTCTAGTGAACAGGGACTGTTCCTTTAACTCCTCATCGGCAGAAATTACGATATCAAATTTTTTCCAGAAAGTGAGGCAGAGCTAACTGGACAGGTCGAGGCATCAGCATAGATCTCACCGAAAGGTTAAAATGTGTTTAACCACAGTGTTTTAATTTACTAGCTCACTGCATAGGCTCCCGGTATTCTGACTATCGCTTGCTATCTCTCTGGGCAGAACCGATAGCACCGGAGTTTATAACTGGTTAAATATATGGGACTCAAATGCTGAATGTGCACAAAGGGTGAGGTAGAAGTGAGGAGAGGGAAAAAAAGAGTTAAGGGATTAATAGGACTCCTAACTTGTGGCTGCTCCTTTTTTTTAATTTATTCCTTTCTGCCCCTCACCGGATTACCTTTGTTCTCAGAAGAGGCAATAGGCCCAGTGGACAGATGTACCCATTTCCTGCACCTTAAACCACTGATGGATAAAGAGGAAGGAGGTTCTCAATGCTGGATTGTCATACAGATTTTTGGGAGCAGAATTAAATTATAATAGTAGCAAATTACAGCCCTTAATTTTTCCCAATAATGACTGTGAAGAGATGTAGGAGTAAGAAAAGGGTGTGTGAGTGTGTGTGCATGCATGTGTGTGTAAGTGAGTGAAAAAATAATATTATTAATTTGTCCCTGACATCGGGCTATGTCCCACAGACTTTTAAAGCTGCTGTAATCAAACCCCTGCAAAAAAGCCCACTCTGGATCCAGGGGTTTTAGCAAACTATAGGCCCATCTCCAACCTGGTCTTCATTTCAAAAATTATGGAGAGAGTCGTCCCCAGCCAGCTGTGCAATTACCTCCACAAAAACACCTGTTGGAGGTTTTTCAGTCAGGTTTCAGGGAACATCACAGCACAGAGACCGCACTGGTAAAAGTCACTAATGACCTGTTAATGGCCTCTGATCAGGGCTGTGTTTCAGTACTTGTCCTTCTGGATCTCAGCGCTGCATTTGACCACCTGATTCTTTTACATAGATTAGAAAATCAAATTGATATAAATGGAACTGCTTTAAGCTGCTTTAAGTCTTTTCTATCAGATAGACTTCACTTTGTACATGTAAATCAAAACTCGTCCATGCTCGCTAAGATTAGATATGGTGTTCCACAAGGTTCTGTCCTTGGCCCAATCCTATTCACAATTTATATGCTCCCACCAGGCAATGTGATCAGAAAACACTCAATAAATTTTCACTGTTATGCTGACGACACCCAATTGTACTTATCAATGAAGCCAGATGATAGCAATCAGCTAACACAACTGCAATCCTGTGTTGCAGATATTAAGTCCTGGATGACCCACAACTTTCTTCTATTAAACTCAGACAAAACTCAAGTTCTATTAGTCGGTCCAAAACATCTTAGACAATCTTTAGTTAATGATAGGCTTTCAAAACGGACTAGCTCCTGCCTCTAGCAACATTGTAAAGAACATGGGTGTTAGCTTTGATCAGGACTTGTCTTTTAACACGCACATAAAACAAACCTCGAGGGCTGCCTACTTCCACCTTCGTAACATAGCAAAAATCAGGCCTGTCCTTTCCTTAGATGCTGCTGAGAAGCTCATCCATGCCTTTGATACCTCCAGGCTAGATTACTGTAACTCTCTTTTATCAGGATGCCCACAAAAGTCACTCAGAACTCTGCAGCTCATTCAGAACTCCGCAGCTCGTGTTCTGACTAAGACTAAGAGGCGTGACTACATTTCACCTGTGTTGGCCTCCCTACATTGGCTTCCAAAAAAATTCAGAGTAGAATGTAAGATCCTCCTCCTAAACTACAAAGCTGTGCATGGTCTGGCACCATCGTATATCACAGATCTAATTGAACCATATCAGCCCTCTAGGACGCTACATTCCTTAGATTCAGGTTTACTAGTTATACCACAAATCTCCAAATGTAGATGTGGAGCCAGGGCCTTCAGTTATCTCTGCTGTGAAACCACTTACCAGCATCAGTCCAGGCGGCAGACACCCTCTATGTTTAAGAGTAGACTTAAAACCCTGCTTTTTGCCAAAGCCTATAGCTAGGACTGTTCAGGCTCTACTGGGGGAGATCCTTAGACATCGAGCTTTCAGAGCAGAGAGGGACTCACTCATTATGCCTGGTTTAGCACTAACCCACCTTCTCCCCTGGAGCTCTCGTGCTACATCTTTTTTACAGCACTTCCAGAGACTGTTGCTGGATCTCTTATCTCCACCCTCCTGAGGCCTGGTGCTGCTGCTGGACCCAGAACCCTCTCCATGGCCCTGCCTGGATCCTGCAGCTTTTGCTCAACGTTCTATCCTCCCTGTCTCTCCTCTACCCCTCTCCTTTTTCTATCTCTCCCTCTCCTCTGTCTCTTTCAACATCTCCCAGTCTCTCTCCCCCCTCTCTATCCCCCCCCTCCCCCCACCTCTCCCTGTCTCTCCTCTCCTCCTCTCCCTCCCAGGCAGTCGCAGCGGATGGCCGTCTACACTGAGTCTGGTTCTGCTCGAGGTTTCTGCCTGTTAAAGGGAAGTTTTTCCTCGCCACTGTTGCCAATACCAATTGGCTTACTCAGTGTGGAGCTTTGCCCTCGGAGCTTTCTCTCTTTTTTTGAACGTGTAAAGAGTCTTGTGATAACTTTGTTATGAATTGGCACTTTAAAAAAAATTGAATTGAATTAAATTGAATAAATTGGTCAAACCACCTGCAGTTCTCACCTGTACATGAAGGGGGCCACAGTCGCAGTATTGGGGTGGTTGTGCTGCTGCTGCTGAGGAAGTTGAACGACTCCATTCCCTCCCAGCGCTGCTCCTCCTCCTGCTCCGCCTCCTCCTCCCAGCATTCCAGTGGACCCAGATAAGGCAGAGGTGCTGGTGGAGGAGGTCATGCTGGTCCTCTTGGCCTCGGGGCCCCCGATGGAACGCTGCATGTAGAAGCTGCCGCTCTGGCCTCCTCCTTTGGACAGTTTGGGCCCCTCTCCCCCCCGCATATTGCCACTGCTGTTTAAGGCAATCTGACTCTGGCTCTGCGAGTGACTTTGAGACTTGGCCGTTGTGGTTGACGGGGGTTTAAGTCCAGGTTTGGGGATCCCGCTGGAAGCCGAAGAGCCGCCGTCTTTCTTTGCGGATGACGTCTTCCCTCCTTTGGGGATGAAGCTGGCGATTTTGGACGATTTCTTGGTGGGGTCAGCGAATGAGTCCCGCTCCTCTTTGGAAGTTTCACTATCTTTAGATTTCCCAGATCTGCTTTTCTCCTCTTTGTCTTTGGATATTGGCCTGTTGCCATTGGTAGATGCTTTCGAATATGAAGAGGAAGAGGAGGAAGCCTTGGTTGGTGCAGCGAGTGATAACCCAGGGGTCTTCGTAGGCACCTGCTTAGCCGTAGCACTGCTACTGATGCTGCCGCACACAGACCCTATTGGGGTCAATCCGTCGTCGCCGCACTCTGACAGGTCGTCCTCCTCCTGCAGAGCCATCTCGGCCACCGAGGGCGACGCTCGCGATGCTGATCGGGGGTTGATCAGACGAAATTTGTCCAGCATTGACCTCTGTGGCCCACCGCCGCCCAGCCCGGCTTTCGATCCATCACTACTGTGCTGCAGAAAGCATTCGGGAGCTGGGTTGGACTGACTTTGGGAGGGGGTGTGCGTGGGGCTGGCCAGCATAGAGGACGTGGCGCTATGCTTGAGGTTCATGGATTTGCTGCGCCAGGACTTGCTGGCATTGGGGGAGGGGATGGCAGAGGCCAGCTGCTGCCCACTGAGGCTAGTGGTCACTGTTCCACCAATAGAACTTCCATTCATTCCTCCAGCCGCTAGGAGGCCCCGTGCTGCTTCTGAAAAAGCAATTAAATCATAAAATAATTATATTGATTTTTTCCCCACTTTTTCAGTTCTATTTTTATTTGTAATTGAATAGGTTGATAATTTAATTTCTGCTGAAAGATATTATGTTATCTCTGACACAGCAACACTGAAACCCAGTACCCAAGGGTTACAATCCAACCAGGTTTTCTGACCTACCAGACAGACAAGCCTTTCACCTGAGCTCCCACTTGCCTCGGTAAAAGTTGGGAGGACAGAAAACCCGGATGGATTGTGGCCATCGAAGACCAGTTTCGACACCCTGCCCTAAAATTAAGGAAATAGTTCAATCCAGTCAGGTTTTCTGTCCTCAGTTTTTAACAGAGAAAACTGGGATTCCAGGTGAAAGTGGGTGTCTACCTGGTTGGACGGAAAACCTGGCTGGATCGCAGGCCTCGTAGGACCGGGTTGAAGACCAGAGCTGTGGATTAGTGTGTGAAGTTAGAGGAAAAGTAAGCTTATAAATGAGCCCAGCCCTGGACAGAACTTTGGAATTTGAAGCTGCTACAAGTTTAGAAACAACTGTGTCTGACGCAGGAAATTCTCCAGCGTGAGTTTTCAAAACTGAGTAAAAAATGGTACTTCAGAAAGTTTGTCATCTCCCAGGTTTGAACCGAGAACTGCTGAAATGATTTCTAGCACGTAAGGATATGCAAGGACCCTTGCACAACGCTCTGTATTTTCCATAACATTTGCTCTTTAACATTTGTGTTCCATGCAGGCCTGAAAGCTGCACCGCGATGCATCACAAAGCTGGTTATTTCTATCAGGTTTTCAATCAAACATTTCCAGGAAAATGTAATGTCCCGAGCCAAACCTCTCTCTCTCTCTCTCTCTCTCTCTCTCTCTCTCTCACACAGCTGGCTGCGAGTCACCCCCAGACAGACAGGGCAAGAAGGGTTCAACGTTCTCGCCAACTTAGAAATCTCCGAGCGCAGTGTTGAACGCGGAATCTGGCAGGCTGTGATGCATAAAAGGTCGTAACAAAACAATGCAGCCATGGTATGGAGGATTCCATTAACCTCCATATGTCTTCATTCAGGGCAAACATTATTTAGTAATTTTTGTTGCCATAAACGCTCGCTTTGCCAGGTAGTTATTTTTTTATGGCCGCATTTTATGTCTGTGGATGTGTAAAATGTGGCATAATAAACATCTTGGTGAAGTCAATTCAGGAAAACTATCCAACAAAACCAGTAAGCAGCTAAAACGCCGCAATTATCTGTTGCGCCGGCAAAACATCAATTTGTTAAATAACAAAAACAAACAAACAAAAAAAAAACAACCCGCCAAAAAAACAATTTCTTGGTGGGGTCAGTGAATGCCCGCTACTCTTTGGAAGTTTCACTGTTTTTAGATTTCCCAGATCTGCTTTTCTCCTCTTTGTCTTTGGATACCCTTGAGAGGGGGCACACACACACACACACACACAAAAAAAAACAATAAAAAAAACGCTTAACACTGAAGCCATATTAATAAATGACGCCTAGCACTGCTAGGCTGTGTATATTTAGGGCAACTTGTGAACCATCCCCAGCATTTTTGGAAACCATCTCGTCAAATACATGAGTCATCCACTCTGGCAGGTGTGTGCCAGATTCCTGATTTTGTATTCTCACATAAATGCTCATTTACTCTCACTGACATCTCCAAAGTTTCCATCCAAGCGTGCGGCTCTGTAAATGTGACAAAAGTGATATGCTGATACGATTTGAGGGTTCGCGCAATCAGATGGCGCATCGGCTTGTAGAGAGGAAAAAAAAAAAAAAGAGGGGGAACCAAATTAGCTTCCCTGATATGGTGTGAAGGGATATGAAATGTGG
This sequence comes from Pao palembangensis, assembly GCA_015343265.1. Lineage (NCBI taxonomy): Eukaryota > Metazoa > Chordata > Actinopteri > Tetraodontiformes > Tetraodontidae > Pao > Pao palembangensis. The sequence continues at coordinate 3,150,260 of CM027098.1, read as the reverse complement.
TGAGACAGACAAAAGCTCCCCTTGTGTTTTTGTCTGTCCTCTGTATCACCCCCTCATCTGTAGAGATAGCGGAGCGGCCCTCCGGTAGTACCCCCGATGAAAACTGAAGACATTAGCGTTTATTTGATATTTTATATATGTGCCTGCCCAATTAAACCTGTCCTTAAACACACCGCCGCAATCGACCCCCCCGGGAGCATTAATGCAGGGCTGCTACACTTTTCAACGTGCTGTTACTTGTTGCCATGGTGACAAATTTTTTCTCTCCCTCTGTCTCCCCCAGCTGAGGAATTAAATGTCATTCCTGTGGACTGGCTAACCTAAACACACACATGCCATTGTTGTTACCTTACGAATGACACGTGAGTATATAAGGGTCGTTATATCCGTAGTTTCTTTATATAAAAGAAAATAATGCCAATGACCATTTTGACTTTAAGTGTGAATCGATTTCACAGGTTTTGTATGTACAAAACAGCTCAGTATAGTGCACAAAAAGCCACAGAGCACTTACAGACTACCTATAATCTTAAAAAAAAAAAAACACAGGGGAAAGCTAAGTGGTGGCTAATCTTCTAGTCATGATGTTAAAAAAAACCCTCAAATAATCAAATAATATTAAATATCAACAAACAACAACCACCATCAATGTCCGACTTCACACTTGAGGATGGATTAAATACGGTTGAAGATTTATTTAGAGAGTAATGGTAAAACCAAATGGAACACTTGATTAAAATGTTCAAAAGTTAGATTTAACTATAACAGAGCTACAAGAGAGAAAAGCATAACAAAATGAACGACGGGTGTGTTCTGAGTCAAACACTTCCTGTATTCTTTTGGCATCTGCCTGGGCTGCTACCCGCTGTTGCCCAGAAACTCCTGACTGCACTACTGACATTTGCAAGACCCAACTTCTCTTTTTGCTGCTTCTGCTCTTCGACAAAAGCATCTTGTCATCTCTCCTGCGGTGAATGTCCAGCACCTGCCGTCTCATCGCCGCAATTGCAAGTTTTTCCAGTGGGCAGCATCTACCCTGTGTAGATGCTATGAAAACGGAAGGATTCACCTTTAAGGTCTTTTTCTATTCTTTTTTTCCTTGGCCCCAACAATTTAAAGAAAATAAACCTTTCCCTTAGGACAAGAGCTGCACTTTTGATCTCAGTTATCAATAAAATTCTTCCTGTCCTTGATTTAAAATAATGCTGTTACCCTTTTTGACCTATGTCTTTTTTTCTAGAAAATACAACAAGCCTGATACGTTTGTACCCCACTAAAGCCTTTAGTCTAAATGTCAGTTAAATACATTAAATTTTATTTCAAAGACAGTCAAGCTTGTTGTTGTTCACTCAAGCCATTTTACTATATGGGGTACCACAGGGTTCTATCTATGGTCCTTTAGTTTTCATTGCATACTTAAATAATCTTTTATCCTTTATATTTCAAATTCATTTTTTTTCATCTTGGACACTTGTTTCACTCCAGCAGCTAGTACCCAGAGTCTTTTTCTCTGCCTTTCGGTGGGCGCTCAATAAGCATATATATTCAAACATATTAGATTAAAGAAAGGTTTCAGCTCTTTACATCCTCATATTCAAATGTTGGTCGTACAAATGATCTTATTTGAAGATGCAGTATCAAAGCCGTTTATGTAGCTTTGTTATGCTTGTCAGTCAACACTAAAGCTGTTATAACCTTTACATCCTTATATCCTTACATCCTGTATCTGTGACCTGGATAAATCCCCCAGTGCATGCCTTACAAATGGGATAAACCAAAATGCTGTTGTTTTTCCCATAATTGCTTTTAATCATCTTTATTATAAGGCTTTTATTTAAGCATGTGGGCGTGAAAACAGTTCTGACGTAAATGCCGTAAAACAGTCTAATTAAAGCCCACAATCATGTCAATTCATTTCATTGTGTTTGAGAGAGCAGCTTTGATTGGCACCTCTGTCCTCTCGCTAGAAAATGTGTCTGCATCTCTACTAATTGCTGTCCATTATGATTCACATGGAATGAACCTGACATGATTCAGCACACTGGGTGTCGAAATAAAGGACTGGGCTCCCCTGCACGCTCATGCGTCTGAGAAGATGCTGCCATCCAGTGCTTAGGAGGCAGAGCTTCCAGGTTTTCAACCACGTCTTTCTAAGGTGACATGAAAGCGGCTCCTACCTCTGTCGTTGCCACTGGCATACTGCAGAGGCTTGCTCTTGTCGATGCTGTTGAAGCTCTGACTGCGGCGGTTGAGGTTGGAAGATCCTGGGCTCCTGGAGACCCCACTGCCTGCAGCAGGGACCCTGGAGGGGCCTGGTAGCCTGGAGGTCGGGGAAGAAAAGAGGGCGATTAATGCCCGAGCAAATCAAATCCTCAAATCCTAATCAGTGTTCTAACTCACACGTATCATAGATATACTTTATTTAACTATATGTTAAAGTTCATAGAAATAATCTATAAAGTCTGTGAGGGCTCCATCTGTCATCCCTTGCTCTCAACCTCCCACATGCACAACACGCACACATCTCCACCGAGACGCTGTAGAGTAATAAACTTCTGCAAAACGCGTCCGTCGGCTGGATTCACACACACACACACACACACACACACACACACACTGCTCACTTTCATATAATCGTTTTAATTTGTCAACGCCGCCGGTGTGAAATGTGGATTTTCTGTGCTGTTGCTGGGGAATTTCCGCATTTTCCCGAGAAGATCGTAGAAGAATAACCTGATCTGAAGCCTGCTGTTCCTGTTTTTGTAGGATGCACTCTAACATATACGCTGCCAGATGGTTCTGCCCCAAAAAAGCTGGTGGTTAAAATGACAGAGAAGTGCACGTCTGCAGGATTTCTATGAGTCTGCTGTGACAGTTAAATTGAATTTGAGAAAGTGAATGCTGCAAGATTACACACACACACACACACACACACACACTACACACAATGGTTGCATAGTTCATATGGCCTCATGAATGAAGACAATAGTGATAATGCTGCTGTGTATTCTTTTTAAAGATATTCTAGAATAAAAAGCAGCAAACAGAATAATTCTCAGCACAGAGGAAGGAGTGAGAGCAAACATGCCAAGTCACTGCACGTCATGAACCACACAAATGCGTTTATAAAGAGAATTGCGTGAAAATAATTAAATGTGCCTAATGGTAAATACAGAAAGTGGGCTAGTGGGAGTAATTTAAATAGGAAGGAGTCAAACTAAACACCTGTGTCCTCAACCTCGTCACACACTGCCACCCAGTGGTCAAGAAGTGCAACTCCGCAAGAAAAAAATCAACGCCATTCTTGGATGATCTGATTCATTTGCATTCATTTATAAATTATGTCAGTTTTTCTTGCAGATTATAGCTGATTTCTTACGGGAAAAAAATAGGTAAACAGATTTGGAAAAGAAATCCAAAAGATTGGAAACGATGTACATTAGCTGTGAGGTCAGTCATAATGAAAATGACAAAAGAAAAAGTGTTGAAGAAGAACAAAGGTGAGGCTGAGGAAAATGGAACAAAAAGGAAAAGAGAGATGCCGAATCAATTAGTGCCAAGTGCAAACCCAGATGAGAGAAACTGAGAGGTAAACACAGGGGAACGGGGGTGAGATTGTAATTCCGATGGAAATCAGAGGGAGCCTCTTTTATCATTACATTCTTTGATCTCACAAAATACATGTTTGATCAAGCATCAGCAGAATGGAGACAGAAGCTGCGAACAGAGATTGGAGGCTGGAAAAAAAAGCTTGCAAGTGTAAAGTCGGGTGTTTATTTTTTTTTTTAGTGGGGGAGAATGTAAAACTACGAGAAAAGAGATCATTATGAACTTAATTGAGTTTTACACTGAGTTTTGTAATGTTTATAAAGTTTATGATGCACATTTAATATGACAGCATTCGTGCTAATGTTATTAATACTTTTCAGGCATAGTTGTGTGTAGGAGGAGGCCTATGTACCATGAATATGTGCTTATACACACACACACACACACACACACATACACACACACACACAGAGTGAAGCTCCAGCCCCCCTGAGGAAGCCATCATACCAGACAGACATCAATACTTTTCCCGCTTCAGAACTATGCTTCGGGGATGAGGTGGGGGGGGGGCGGAGACGATGATAATTTATGGCGGTTAAAAATAATTTCGCAGCCGGGGATTAAATGCGGCATTCAGCCTGTACGACTGCGAATCAGATGGCAAGAAAGCCAGAGTGACCCTCCCAATGGGGGCAGAAGTAACTTGTTCATGCCTTTCTCCATATCTGTGCTGGTATGAAGGGCGCTATTTCTGCGGCGATCGGGTGGCATATTAACCCCCCCCTCCCTGCGGCACTGGGGGAATTGTTGCCATTGCTTTCCAAATGCTGTAAAAAAAAAAAAAAAAAAAAAAAACTGTCTAAATGATGTATACATCTAAGTACGTCACCGAATCCAGTTGTTTTCCTCTGATTTCCAAACAAGTTCTTCACGAATACCCGGAGCCCTCCGAATAAATCCTCGTTTTCTCACTGAACTCAACTTTCAGCAGAAACGACAGGCGCTACCAAGCTCTTCATATCGGACGACGTATGGCTAGCTCTATTTACCTTGTGTTTTTCTTCTGCGGTGACCCTATCCCACCGTGGCCTGGAGGACTTGCATATCTTGCTGTGAGACTGAAGGGAAAAGCAGAGAAGACAACGGACAAACCGTTAACACAGTCAGAGGAAGAAGAACAGCAGTAGCAGCAGCACGCTGGGAATTTTTCAAATCCATGCCTTAACGCAATAAAGCGAGTGAGAGGATGCATTCAGTCGGCAGAGAGCAAGAAAGAAAGAGTTCATTAAGAAGAGAAGAGGAGCGCCTACTGTAACCATGTGCGTGTTGATTTCTCACATGATGGGCCGCACATGTTTCTCACCGCATGCTCGTGACTCAGCCAATAACAGTCAAGCCAGTTAAAGTATAAAGGCCTGAGGAATTTACACAACTGCTTTAGTTTGCAGGAAAAAACACAACACACACACATGAGAGGAGGCAGAGGTGAGGTGGCCCACAGTACCAGTCAGAGGAGGAAGGCGCACCACGCGCGCTGAGTCACGCACAGAGACGGGAAATAACGCGTCCTTGTCAGGTCAGGGTTATGACAGGAAGTGGTTAAAGCTGCGCTTTATGGAAGGGCCTTTAATCATCACGTAAACAGTGCGTAAACAATGAAAAGTCCGCTGCTATGGCGCGGCTGTTGTTTACTCTTGGAAGTGTTCTGACCGTAAAGTCCGTGATGACTTCAAGCCACGCGCACGTTGCCCGCCGGCTGCTATGAACTGAACAAATTTCTATTTATGGTTAGCACTCTATTACAGTGGATGCAACTGCTCTTTAAACAATACTTGTAACTCTAAGGGGATTTTCATTTGTCTTGCGAAATACATACAAACACAATAGAACGCTTCAAAACTCTCAGGGGAAAAAGGAGCTTTTAGCTTTGTTAACAATCCCTCAGCTAGCATAATGCTAGCGATAGAGTCAGACATTTTCTGTGATTTTCTCTGCTGTATGAAGACAAATAAAATTAGTCGAGACTAAAATAAAGAAAAATGTATGCTATGCAGCGATTGGTCGCAGGAGACAGCAAGGTTACAGATATGTACTCTATATTTATTTTATATATGCAAGATTTCACATCAAATTCCAAGGATAAGCATACCTTTCCCGGGCTGAGAATTGGCAGAAAGTTGTCCGATCTGGAATCTCAGACCTCTAAAAGTCTAAAACTGAGCTCAGCAAAGACCCGTCAAGCTTCAGCTGAAGGACAGAGGAAGCTACAGAGGGACGTTGGCTTTTATGCCAAGCAGACACAACTCGTTCTCTGTTTTACGACTGTGGGCTGATGGTTTTGCATCTACAACCGAGAACGGACGGGCGTAAGCGAACGCCGACATCATGAATAATCAGCTGCAAACACATGATGAATCTCATCCTGTATCTCTCTCCGGGGTCACTTCTAAACCACCTGTGATGAGGTTCCATTTTAAACTGACCATGGAAATTCATGATGCTATGCTAACGAGCCGCAGAACACAGAAAGGCTGAGTTCGGGGGCAGTTTGGGATGGGAATAACATGTTATTAATGAGGGATGTGATACATGGCGTGCTGGTTAATGGTGTTTGGCAACTAAATCTGCTCTTCGGTTCCACAAGTACACACACACATGCACACACACACCACACACACTAATTACATCATGGTGATAGGTTCTGTGCTCTATTAAATGGCCTAAATGGCAGTTAGAATAGAGAAATGACAAATCTAGAGGTGCGATGGTGCCTGCCGCACACGGCGGTTCATTTTTATAGTCCTCGATGCAAATATAAAGGTGTGTTTCAAGGCGTCAAGTTTTTGTTCCTTTTTCGATATGAGCCAATTAACATACGAAACAAGAGGCATTAAAATCAGCCAGAGGACATGTGAGCAGATCTAAAAGCTATAAGTTCGATATCAAAGTGAAAAACATCCCCCTAATTTAGTTACAGCTGCTGCTCGGCTCCGGCTCTCGCCCTCCCTTCTCTGTCACACCTGCCCTGCGCTCCTGATCAGCCACACCTGCACCGCATTTCTGATGAGCCGCACCAGCTGCTCGTCTGCAATCAGTGCAGCTATTTAAGCTGCAGTCTCTAAGAGACGCTTTGTCAGATCGTTACTCATTTGCTTGTATGTTTCAGATCCAGAGGGTTCCTGTGTTTAGTTTATCTGATTGCCTGTGTTCGACCCTGCTGTGTCTGACCTGATCCTGTGTTGTCTCCTGGCAGACCTGTCTGCCTTCTGTATGAGATTTCCTGATCATCTGTCTGCCCGTTTATTTGGAATTAAAAGCGGCGTTAAATTCCATCGTCGTGTCGCTCTTGGGTCCCACACTGAAACCTAACAAATTTACCACACACTCACACACACATCCTTGTATTTCTGTCTTTGTGTGGAACAGCTAAAATGATCCCACTTCACAAAAATGTCCTCACTTTGCTAGTAGAATGAGAAAATGTGAGCAAATACAATGCAACACACACACACAGAGCACGTAAAACAGCAGTATGTCTGAGAAGGAGAGGGACAGGCACACTTTTAGCATGCATCACCCAGGTCTGTGATTAACGGTCCGTAACACGTGCACGCCACATTGGACGCCATCGCGAACCTATTAAACATAATATTGGTTCCATCTCCTGTGTCACCGCAGCACTAAATTCAAATGCGGGCTGAGGCTTTCAGGAGCGGTGGTCGCTGGGGGCAACGGGTTCAGCACATTCAGCCACACGTGGGATTATTTCTAGATTCATGCAGACAATCAGACACGGATGAGGATCAGGATGAGCAACAAAAGCATTTACCAGTTCATGATGCCACTGACACTCCTCTTACGTTAAAAAAAAACAAAAAACAAAAAAAAAAATCAAAATAAAAAATCAAATCCGGTGCCTTGAGACTACACAAACACACAGAGCACACGCTTGAACTCTACCCGGCGGACGAGTCAGGCTTTGGCTTCCTGTCGTGAGACACGGCAGTGGGCAGGCGCGACGAGCGCCAGAGCGCGGGGTCAAGCCGTCCACCCTGGGACATGGCGAGTTAAAGAAGGGAGGGTTTCGCTCAGGTCTTCTGTAGCACTGGAAACCTCGCTTGGCTCTAGGCAGTCCCGATCTGGCCGGTGCGGGTAGTTCCCCCTCAGGCACACCCACACACACACACACACACACACACACACACACACTGGGGCAGCAGGTGCTTTCTATAGAAAGCTCTGTGCCTCTGTGTGTGCCACACACAAACACACACACACACACACACACACACACACACACACACGCACTAACACACACACAAGCACATCCTTATACTTACTTGTGAAGACTTTCATTGAAATCATGTATTACCCAGCCATATACTCAAACCCTTACCATCCCAACTAACCCCTTAACCCCAACCCTAACTCTAACACAGGGATGGCTAAATCCACTCCTCAATGGCCGGATTCAATCCGGGTTTTGTGTCCCACCAGGCAGAAAAAACTTTCACCAAGGGAGGGGGGACCCCAGGTGTTAGCGGTCTTTACCTGTAGGACAGAAAACCTGGCTTAAATCCGGCCCACGAGGACTAGATTTGGCCACGCTGACTCCTAACCTAAACCCAAGTCTAACTCCAACCTTTAAAACCCAAGTCTCAACCCTCCAACTGTCCTTTGTAATTGTGGGGACCAGCTGAAATGCCCTCACTTCCCTAAAATGCCCTCACTTTGCTGATAGGATGAGCATTTTGGTAGTCAGCAAGCAAAACAAGAACACACATAAAAAACACACGTGTACAGACACACACACACACACACACACACACAGAAACCGCCAGTAGCAGCAGCAGCAGCAGTGCACTCAGATTTCAAACACGGATGATTCCCACTGACACTAACCCGTCTCTGTCAACAAGCCCGTTAAATATACATTTTCTTAATCCCAGCCCTGATTTTCTTTTTTCCACCCCTGGAAACGTTCAGTTAGATTCTCCACACCTTTCCAGACGTCCATGAATTGGAGTGAAGGAGGGCGCGGAGCGCAGATTAATGGCTTACTTTATTGCTGACAGACACGGATTGATCCCCTGACCTCCTCTGCGGCATTCAGCATTCAGACGTGATGAATTTATCGGCCCCAGGGAGGCGGACGGTGGTTGGCCAGGCAACCAGGAGGACAGAGCATCCATCTAGAACGAAGCGGGGCCTCTTCTTTGAGGCAGTATCCTGCAGTGGGAACTTATATATCTGCGCAGAAACGCCTCTCGCTTTGCTTGTCATCAGATGCTTATACTTTACGAAGGGGAAATGGCTTTTTTCTAATGATTTATCAGCCTCTTGCGTGTGTGTGTGTGTGTGTGTGTGTGTGTGTTAATCTGTAACTTTAGACCCATGTGTGTTGATGAGTTCGAAGGCCTTTTCCACCTGTCGTGTTGGGAGGCAGTGTGGGAACGGAGGGCAGCTGTGGCCTTAATAACCTCCCCGCAACACACGCACACACACACACACACACACACACATACACACGGTCGCTACCAACGCTTAACTCACACAACAGAGTACGGCTACAAAAAACCCCCTGACTGTATCATCTTACTCTTCAAGTGCCGCAACGAACTGCTCTCATTGTGCCGATTTTCCGCTCATCCACTCTCACATGCGCGAAAGCCAGAATGCGGCCCATGCGTGGCATGTCAGGCCCTTCTTCAGATGTTCCCCCCAAAGCATGCGCCATCTATTTACGTCACATGGGCGGGGCTCGTTTCTTTTTACTCCACACTAGCTGGCCGCGGTTCAAAATTAGCCAACGCCCCGTTAACGAATGCAAACTTTAACCCAAAGTTCAGCTGCAAATCCAATTTCAACGCGACCTTTGCACGAGACCAAGACCCCAAGCGCTGATCCTTCCATGTGACCTACCTGGACTGCATTTCTTGCGTTTTGAGGCCGCTGGCGGACGAGGCGGTGCTGCCGGTCTGCTGGCTGAGCTCCACCAGGGACTGATAGTACTGCTGCTGCTGTTGCTGCTGCTGTTTGTAACGGGACAGGATGAAGAAGAGACCCAGGATGCTCTTCAAGTTGCCATTCCTGATCTCTGGAGAGGTAAAAGAGAAGGAAACCAACAGTGACTACCTCGTTTCACCTTGTAGATCTAGTATCTGTATATTGATAAATATATAAAAAGATCTTCAGCAGAGTTCATCTTGGGCAAAACTTTCAATCAAATGCATTTCTCAAATTTTTCTTTTTACAGAATTAAGTGCTGAGTCAGGAGAGGAGAAGGAATTGATCGCTGTGGTCAGTGAGAATGAACCTTCCCATCAAACCTCCTGCAAGCAGGACGGTCAGCAACGGACCATGGAGGCATTTTGCTCCTTCGTTTTTCAATCCGGCGAGCCTGTAATACTTTTCCCCAGACAGCCAGGGCTGAGCTGTTTGGCAACCAAGCCCAGTGGGGGGGTCTCTGCGAGCAGTATGGAACAACCTGCGTTTTAGGGAGGAACAATGTTGCTCAAATAAAGAGCTGCTGACAGCTCGACTAATGTGGGCATGATGAGGACCAGGCTGGAGTGAAGCTTGTATTGGCAATTTGTGGAAATTCTGGTGACATTTGAGGCAAAATTTATTAAGAACGCAGCTCAGACGATCGAAGATCGACCCCGCTATCAACTCCTCGCAATGCCTCTGGGCGAAAACAATACTCGCTGTTTACCAATTTTGCACTTGAACGCACCCCTGTTGTGCTTTTTTTTTTTTTTTTTTTTTATATTTCCTATTTCTTCTCGCGAAGGTCTCGGTTTTGCTGTTGGCGACACGATCAAGTGAAAGACAACCGGATTGTGGGACATCGTCAAAGCTGCCCCGCAGGACATTTCACATCAGCGCCGTGCAGACGTTTCATCCTTCAGTGACGTTGAGCAGCTAATGGTAACGGCTTCTCTCTGGCTCAAGCTCAATGGAAACGTGCCTTTGCATCTGAAGGCCCTTTCAAGCTGCTGACACAGTTTAACTCAATGTGTTTTTTTCCGTTTTGAGGAGGTTAGACTGTGAGTGGCTTTTTTTTTTTTTCCCTCAGCCAGTCACAGCTCTAAACGGGGGGCGGCATTCAAAGGAGCTAATGAAATCAGAGCTAGTTTACACCTACTCTGATCAGCAGGAATAGATGTTATTGTGGTCAAAAAGTCAAAGCCTGGATTGCCCAACAGGATTGTAAAGTGTCCCCACCTGTCCCCTTCTGGGCTGCCACCTTATCGTGGTGATCCTAGGAGCTCAGTTGTCTGGGGCTTTATGCCCCTGGTAGGGCGTCCCATGGCAAACAGGTCCTAGGGGAGGGACCAGACAAAGTGCAGCCCACAAACCCCCTTATGATGAGTGAGAAATTTGGTCTTGGGTCTCCCTTGCCCAGACGCGGGTCACCAGGGCCCCCTCCTGGAGCCAGGCCTGGGGGTGGGGCACGCTGGCGAGCGCCTGGTGGCCGGGCATAGCCCGAAGAGACGACGTGGGACCCTCTTCCAGTGGGCTCACCACCTGCAGGAGGGGCCAAAGGGGTCGGGTGCAGTGTGAGCTGGGTGGCAGCCGAAGGCGGGGACCTTGGCGGTCCGATCCCTGGCTGCAGAAGCTAGATCTAGGGACGTGGAATGTCACCTCTCTGATGGGGAAGGAGCCTGAGCTGGTGCGCGAGGTTGAGAAGTTCCGATTAGATACAGTCGGCCTCACCTCGATGCATAGCAGGGGCTCTGGAACCAGCCTTCTCGAGAGGGGTTGGACTCTCTTCCACTCTGGAGTTGCCGATGGGGAGAGGCGGCGGACAGGGGTGGCGATTCTTGTTGCCCCCCGGCTTGGTGGCTGTACGTTGGAGTTTACCCCGTTGAACGAGAGGGTAGCCTTCCTCCACCTTCGGGTGGGGGGACGGATCCTGACTGTTGTTTGTGCCTATGGCCCCAACAGCAGTTCAGCGTATCCACCCTTTTTGGAGTCCCTAGAGGGAGTACTAGAGAGTGCTCCTTCTGGGAGTTCCCTCGTCCTCCTGGTGCTCACGTCGGCAGTGACAGTAAGACCTGGAGGGGCATGATTGGGAAGAATGGCCCCCCTGATCTGAACCCGAGTGGTGTTCTGTTGTTGGACTTCTGTCCGAGTCACAGATTGTCCATAACGAACAACATGTTCAAGCATAAGGGTGTCCATATGTGCACTTGGCACCAGGACACCTTGGGCCGCAGTTTGATGATCGACTTTGTAGTCGTGTCCTCGGATTTGCGGCCGCATGTCCTGGACACTCGGGTGAAGAGAGGGGCGGAGCTTTCAACTGATCACCACCTGGTGGTGAGTTGGCTCCGTTGGTGGGGGAGGATGCCGGACAGACCCGGCAGGCCCAAACGTATTGTGAGGGTCTGCTGGGAACGCCTGGCAGAGTCTCCTGTCAGACGGAGCTTCAACTCCCACCTCCGGGAGAGCTTCACCCATGTCCCGGAGGAGGTGGAGGACATTGAGTCCGAGTGGACCATGTTCCGTGCCTCCATTGTTGAGGCGGCCGACCAGTGCTGTGGCCGCAAGGTGGTCGGTGCCTGTCGTGCAACACCCGAACCCGCTGGTGGACACCGGTGGTGAGGGATGCCGTCAAGCTGAAGAAGGAGTCCTACCGAGCCTTTTTGGCCTGTGGGACTCCCGAGGCAGCAGATGGGTACCGCCGAGCCAAGCGGAGTGTGGTTGCGGCGGTTGCCGAGGCAAAGATCCGGGGTGGGAAGAGTTCGGGGAGGCCATGGAGAACGACTTCCGGACGGCTTCGAAAAGGTTCTGGACCACCATCCGGCGCCTGAGGAGGGGGAAGCAGTGCATTGTCAACACTGTGTACAGTGGGGATGGTGTGCTGCTGACCTCGACTCGGGACGTTGTGGATCGGTGGAAGGAATACTTTGAAGACCTCCTCAATCCCACCGACACGCCTTCCAGTGAGGAAGCAGGGCCTGGGGAATCGGAGGCGGGTTCTCTTATCTCCGGAGCTGAGGTAGCCGAGGTTGTTGAAAAACTCCTCGGTGGCAGGGCCCCGGGGATGGATGAGATCTGTCCGGAGTTCCTTAGGGCTGTGGATGTTGTAGGGCTGTCATGGTTGACACGACTCTGCAACGTCGCGTGGACATCGGGGGCGGTACCACTGGATTGGCAGACCGGGGTGGTGGTCCCTCTTTTTAAGAAGGGGGACCGGAGGGTGTGTTCCAACTGTAGGGGGATCACACTCCTCAGCCTCCCTGGCAAGGTCTATTCGGGGGTACTGGAGAGAAGGGTCCGTCGGATAGTTGAACCTCAGATTCAGGTGGAGCAGTGCTTTTTTTGTCCTGGACGTGGAACTGTGGACCAGCTCTATACCCTCAGCAGGGTCCTTGAGGGTGCTTGGGAGTTTGCCCAACCAGTCTACATGTGTTTTGTGGATCTGGAGAAGGCATTCGACCGCGTGCCTCGGGGAGTCCTGTGGGGGGTTCTCAAGGGGAGCATGGGGTGTCGAGCCCCCTGATACAGGCCGTCCGCTTCCTGTATGACAGGTGTCAGAGTTTGGTCCGCATCGCCGGTAGTAAGTCGAACTCATTTCCGGTGAAGGTTGGACTCCGCCAGGGCTGCCCTTTGTCACCGATTCTGTTTATAACTTTTATGGACAGAATTTCTAGGCGCAGCCGTGGTGTGGAGGGGGTCCGGTTTGGTGGCCTCAAGATCGGGTCTCTGCTCTTTGCAGATGATGTGGTCCTGTTGGCTTCATCAGTCCGTGACCTCCAGCTCTCACTGGACCGGTTCGCAACCGAGTGTGAAGCGGCTGGGATGAGAATCAGCACCTCCAAATCTGAGGCCATGGTTCTCAGCCGGAAAAAGGTGGAGTGCCTTCTCCGGGTTGGGGAGGGGATCCTCCCCCAAGTGGAGGAGTTCAAGTACCTCGTGGTCTTGTTCACGAGTGAGGGAAGAATGGAGTGGGAGATCGACAGGCGGATCGGTGTGGCGTCTGCAGTAATGCGGACTCTGCACCGGTCCGTTGTGGTAAAGAGAGAGCTGAGCCGAAAACCGAAGCTCTCGATTTACCGGTCGGTCTTCGCTCCTACCCTCACCTATGGTCATGAGCTTTGGGTAGTGACCGAAAGAACGAGATCGCGGGTACAAGCGGCCGAAAAGAGTTTCCTTCACAGGGTGGCTGGGCTCTCCCTTAGAGAGAGGGTGAGAAGCTCTGTCATCCGGGAGGAGCTCGGAGTAGAGCCGCTGCTCCTCCGCGTTGGGAAGAGCCAGATGAGGTGGCTCGGGCACCTAGTAAGGTTGCCTCCCGGACGCCTCCCTGGTGAGGTGTTCAGGGCACGTCCCTCCGGTAGGAGGCCCCCCGGGAAGACCCAGGACACGCTGGAGGGACTATGTCTCTTGGCTGGCCTGGGAACGCCTCGGAATCCCCCTGGAAGAGCTGGACGAAGTAGCTGGGGAGAGGGAAGTCTGGCCTTCCCTGCTTAGGCTGCTGCCCCCACGACCCGACCCCGGATAAGCGGAAGAAGATGGATGGATGGATGGATTATAAAGTGATCAAATTCAGCTGAGAACTTACAATTAACAATAAAAAGCTTTAGCAACTTTCTTTTGGCGTTTTATACTAATTTTACTCTTCTTTGAGTTCAATAATGTCACATCTCCATACGTATAAACCAAAAGAAATCTGCTCGGCAGAAGCAGTTCACATACAACCTGAGTCTTTCTGTTACATTAAAAGAATGTCCTTTAAGTGAAAGGTCTGAGTCTAACTCTCAATGCGATGCTGTTCCGGGACCTTCGGTTTATGGCCTCCCATCAGAGAAATGCAAAGGGAAACCGTGAGGGAGGTTGTTAGGAGAAAGTGAATAAATCACAATGGTGCCTAAATGCACACCAACATCTGGGTCTCATAAAAACAACAACAACAAAACACTGTTATAATAATAAAGACTGTGTTTACCACTCATTTAAGACAGGAAAAAAAACGAGAAAAAAAAAGTAAAAGCGGACGGAGTAAAACAGGGGGACGCGCTAACGCCAGCGTCGACACTAACAAAGTCACCAAAAGGCAAGGTTTGAAAATTCCAGGCCCGGCGAGTCACTTTGCTGTTTTTAGAGCTGCAGGGTGGGTGGGGTTGGAAGGGGTGCAGAATATAGAGCTGTCGGTCAGTGGATTAGCCTAGTTTTTGCTGCTTCAGGGTTCAAGGACGCATGTGTCCCTTTAACGTTTAAAGACACACAAATCAGGCACAGACAGGCCTGGAATGATGGCCTGGTCTTCAACTTGAGTAGCTGAGATACTGCATTTAAAGATCCTCCTGATGTGGGGCTGCTACTCATGAATGCCATGAACTTGACCTTACTTGGAACACAGTAAAATGCAGACAAGGGCCCAGAACGGCGCTCAAAACATTCGATTGTGTAAATTTCTATGAATTCGGGCCGTGTTTTTCACGGAAATATCGAGCTGAGAGTCATCGCACGATCGGCCCGATAATTTCGGCTTTGGCCTTCCAGGTTTGGCCCATCGCCTCCTTTCAGCGCTGTAAAAGGAGGCGAAAGCCTGCTCCGGAGGGTTTATCCCCCTCCAATTCCCTTTGATACGCTAATGATCACCTATGCTGCCATCGCGAAAGAAACGGAGAAACCCGCCGTGACACCGCTGCGGTAAATTCCATTGCGGTAAAGTCTAAAAGTTCTGTGCAATCGGGTTTTCGCTATTTTTTTGTTTTCAAAGATATTTGGTGCCGTTAAGAAATGGAAAGCCAGCCGCAGAAGGCCTCAGTGGAACGAAAATGGATTTTCCAGAGAACAGAAATACAACGGTAGAGGATCTTTCTTTTGCACCCCTGATTTATTCAATTAAGAGTTTCGATAGGGCCTCCGACTTCTGCTCTTGATTCTTCTTACCTTCTGCTGAAAGCCCTTGGACATTCACTCCTCTGGCATCCAGGAAGCTGAGGCAGGCATCCACATTCTCGATCTGGTGAGGAGACAGGCGGCAGTGAGACACAAAGGACAGACGGAGTGAAAAAAAAAGAAAGCGGATGACACTTAACATTTGCCGGAGGGTTTAGGGGTCGAGAACGATCGGCGTTATTCCCCATAAAGCACGTCATTGTGTGGTCGCGGCCCGCAACCTCTGCTCGACCTCTGGCATCCAGCTCCGTGACATACTGAAAGCAGTGTATCGCCACCTACACACCCCAGGGCTCAGTTCGCCGGTGGCAAGTCCCCAGCAAAGCGGTCGCGAGCTCTTGCAATATTCACACATTCCAGGTTCAGGACCATAGCAACCAACAGCAGGGTCAAAGGTCAGCGCGTTTTTACCTCATCATGATGCGCCAAGGCCGCAAAGAGAGCGGGCCAGGAAACTCAGACGCCATGATTCATGAGCGGCATCTCCCCCCGAGCTGCCTTTCCTCTCTGCTCTTAGTCACCGTCCTCGCATCTACTTATTAGTGGGAGGAAGATCTCAAAGAACCAGAACGCACAAGGGCTGTGGAGGCGCTTGCTTCTGTTTCTCCTTTCACTCCTACTCAGATGAACAACAATGAATTGACCTTGTCTGTCTGTACATTTCAGATTTCTTAAAAACCAACAGAAGAGAACTTTTCTTGTTGAAAGTCTGACTTATTTAAGGTTGGAAAGCTGTTTGAATCTGAATATGACATCTAACGATCCGCTCAGAGAAATATCACTTCATGTGTGAATTAATAAAAACCCTCCTTTAGCAACCGCGCTAATCAAATCAGCGCTAAAGTTGCATTTTTAACCGACCTACTAAAAGCTGTCGTGCGGGTCATGCGACGGACGTACAAATCACTTCCTGTGTGAGTATGTTATCTTTTCAGGCTGAAGTTTGAGGTCTGGGCTCTGGCTTGCACGAAAATGCTAGCATCAAATGCTACTGAGCTACAAGCTCTTCGGATTAGGGGGCAGGTGGTGGGTGGAGAGGTGGAACAGTTGCGGGTCCTAGTGTTTCCCGGCCCAGCGAGTGCCTGAAATTCTGGAGCAGAAAAGGGAGGATGGGCGCAGGAATCTGAACTAGCTTGTTGGAATCTGCTGACTCGTGGGTTCCCCTATGCTGCCTGATTGCTAATCAGCAGCCGGGTATGGTTTGATTTAAAAGGTAAATGAAGGTGTTATTTTTTTGCAGTTAGCCAATACTGAATGAGTCACTTTGGGGATTTGTGCAACTCACACACACACACACACACACACACACACACACACACACATACACAGTTTCTCCATCTGCCCGATGCCACACGGATCCCTTAAATGTGGTCAGTGCCATTATTTGCATCAGGTGGGCTGCAAATATACAACCACGTGTGCGTGCAGTTACCAGCCTGTCTGGCTGTCTGAAAGTCTCTGAAGTTTGCGGAGGACTTAATGGCACACGTGCAGATTGCTTAGTTGTCTTTATAACGGGGGACGGTTGCAAAAGGAGCAGCTCCTCTACAATATTTCATTAAAGACCAATATCAAAATTTCTGAGGTCTTCAGCTCAAGCTACTGTTTTCTGAAAGATGTAAACGAGTGGAAGGACAACCTGGAGGTGTTTCGGTCGGAGTTTTGGCTTTCGGGGCGTTCTGCAAAAGGGGGCTTTTCTCGGGAAAATCAACGTTGTTTCGTTTTTCCTCCACAGAAGTCGTTAAAAGCCATTTGGAAAAGGGAATTTTGATGAGGCTCAGATGATCATGAACTACTCAAAGCGTTGGGGGGGGAAAGAGAGGTGACATACAAACACATGTGCAGCACTCGCGCACTGCGGGCGGGAAACTTGCCACTAACCATAGAGTAATAATTAGGGGGACCTGTTAAATTTCTGGAAGATTCAGTTTCAGTCAGGGGTTCATTTACAAACCATACCCAAAAGAGACTAGCATCGAGAAAAACGGTCAGATTGTCCAAGGTCAAAGCTGTGGATCATAGAATGCCTGATGCTACACGATTCAATTAAAGCCGCTTCAAAATGCTTCCATATGCTAACCGTTTATATTTTTACACCATTTTACAAAACAGGAAGTGCGGTTCAAGAAACTGAAAAGTCCAACACTCGCGTGACAAAGTAGAAAGACCCGTCGAGGTGGCTAACCACAATAATTCCCTATACGCCGCCTTTTCTGTGCCTTGTTTCCCGTGTTGCTGTGGTGCCTAAAAGCTAAATGCTATGTGCTATTACCACATTAAGGAAGTTGCTA
The DNA here is from genome assembly GCA_015343265.1 of Pao palembangensis. Classification (NCBI taxonomy): domain Eukaryota; kingdom Metazoa; phylum Chordata; class Actinopteri; order Tetraodontiformes; family Tetraodontidae; genus Pao; species Pao palembangensis. The sequence goes on along the minus strand of CM027098.1, from coordinate 3,132,507 downwards.
CTTTGCTGTTATAACAAATAAAGAGGATATATATTGTATGTATCATAGGGTCCTTTTGGCCAATTACAAGTTAATAATTAGATTTGTGAATCTGTTAGGGTCTTTTGAGATGCTTGCATCCTTGTAACCGCAGGAAAATCAAAATCAGATGCATCCAGCAGTCAGAGACGAGAAAAACCGACTTGATCATTTTGCGCTCTGTTTACGTTGGATAGGGTGTCTGATAACTTATTAGAGAAGCATTTTCACTAAGTATTTCAATACTTTTCCACTCCTGGTTTAAAAAAAAGGCACTCGGTTAGCCAGATAAATGAAACGCCAGCTGTATGTGCATGTTCGTAACTTAGCAATCGGCACGTTTCCCTCCGACCTGTGAAAATGGTGTCGGCCATGTTGAGGTAGAGGATGACACATGACGGCTGCGAGTGGAAAAGAAGTGTTATCCGCGGGATTCGGCCTACAAATACGAACAGGCCGACACCTTAATTACTGCTTCTCCACGAAGACAGAAAAAAACCTCCTTCGAGACGGGGCTGGAAAAGCCAGCGTTAGCACATTAGCAAAGCTCAATAATTGAAGGGTTTTAACCCCAAAATGTTAGAGATCCACTGGAAAGTCAATGCCGCCTTAAGTCCCCCAGTCCCTCAAATATGACTCACGCTTCAGAAACGGCTCTAGTTTAACTCGCCTGGTGGTGACTCAACCATTCTTTTCAAATGCTGTTGCTTTCAGACCATGGAGGGATCTTGCGAAGGTTTCCTCCTGTTCAAAGGAAGTCCTTTTTTCACCACTTTTGAAAAGAAACTGCTCGGTCATGGTCAGGCTCTGGCCTCCGAGTGGTGACAAATGTATTTGAAAGATCAGACCTTCGTAGCTGTAGGTCACGCACGTTTGTGTGCATGCCTGTGTGTATGTGTGTGAGCTTTAGGGTTCCAAAATAGATCTCTCTGTGTCAACTGGACTGAAAAGTTTCTTTGAAAACGTTTCGCCCTCTCTCCAGAGAGCTTCTTCAGTTCTAAGTTTGCTGGAGCAGAGCTTGAAAATATAGCCCTGTGGACCACTGGCATGTTAATGGCCCGGGTGGTCACCTGAGAGTCCTTGGCAGGGTGGTTGGCAGGGTCGTTCACCTAGTTTTGGTTGGGGTGCTTCCCCTTTGTCTGTTGGGTCACATGTTAATGAGTCACCAGGTCTGGTCAAACGGCGTGAATGTTTGGTTGTTGAATGTTTGCTGATGAAAAGAGTGGAGGACTGCATTGTACGTGGGTGACAGAAAGTGCCTTAGTCCACCACCGCTGTTTAAAGATGGTTTTTCCAACTTGACGTGGATGGCTTCCTTGGCTTCCAAACCAGCGATCTTCTCTGGCCAGCACACGGCCCAACAGACAAAGGGGAAGCACCCCAACCAAAACTAGGTGAACGACCCTGCCAACCACCCTACCAAGGACTCTCAGGTGACCACCCCGGCCATTAACATGTCGATGGTCCACAGGGCTATATTTTCAAGCTCTGCCCCAGCAAACTTAGAACTGAAGAAGCTCTCTGGAGAGAGGGAGAAACGTTTTCAAAGAAACCTTTCAGTCCAGTTGACACAGAGAGATCTATTTTGGATAACTATGACCTGGATGAGTGAGAATCTACACAGATATCGAGCTTTAGGGTTTTTTTTTTTCTTTTTAGAATCAAAGTTAACCAGTGAATCCAAACAGATCCAAGCACATCCTTTTTGAAGCCTTTCTTCCAACAGAACGAAATCGATATGGGATAAAGCTAATATTTAGGTAGCTTTGCCTTGGATGTATTGAAAATGGCCTTAATTTCCCCCTTCAATTCATGCTGCGTAACACGAAAATGGAGACGATGCAGTTGAAGTTTGTTTGACTCGTTTCTGGCACTCGTGGCCTCAACAAGGCCAAGCTCATCGCTCATGCCGAGACGACGAAACTCTTCGTTGCCAGAACATACTTTAGTAACCATGGCTCGGCGGTGTTGAAACGCAGACGTTCACGTGCAGACAGGGCCAAGTGCCGAGCTGCGTCCCGAAGGGTTTTTATAAAGCGAGAGGTGAGAAGTGTTCCTGTTGGACAGGAGCAGGAATCCAAATCACCTCCTCTTCGCTTATTTTGACACTTTCACAGGGTCCAAAATGATTAAGTTCCTTGCGTCCAGAGCAGACGAGGGTTGATAGACGAAGAATCAAAGTGGATAAAACTGATGGGCAAGAAGAACTGACAGGTTCATCGTGTCACAGAGTTTTGGTCCCTCCGGTGTCGGCGAAAAGAAATACTTTACGCGGTTATTAATCACATCAGTGGACGCTGTCAGGAATCTTCTGCTCCTTCCAGTTGACGATCTCCAACTCGGTACTCAGTTTCTGAGGCAACTGCATTCTGAACGCGCATGATCTGGGATCCCAGATCAAGCTGGATCGGGCGTTTGCTTCTAAAAGATCAGAAAACTGAACTAAAATAGTTTCAGTTTCACACCTTTGCATCTTTCAAAATGGTTAACCAGCACGTAAACACACACACACACGCACGGGGTCGAGAGATCTGTATATCTGTGCATCTCATATACGGTGGCTTGAACTCAAATATTTGCAGCCGCAAATGTCTTTAAGGGTTTCCATACGCATCTGCTCTCTGCATATGTCCGCGTGGGAGGCAGCAACAGGCCAAGACGGTTAAGCAGAAATGGTGGACAGAGACTAATAACTCATATCTGTCTTATGGGTTAATCCCTTTAAATCCCGTTTATAAAAAAAAAAAAAAAAAAAAAGTCAGATCTCAGTATTGGGCTGCTCGATGATGCATGAAGTATTGCTCCGGAGCTATCCCGCCTGATACGTGTCTCTTTCTCTTTTTATTTCTTTGTTCGTTTAGGTTGACTTGGAGTTCGTGCTTGTGGATGCTTTTATGAGTGCCGGTGTAAATTTGCTTTTGAAACCCCTGCCTTTATTTCGGGAACATCTGGCCTCATGTTCCAAGCTCAAAAAGGTATTGAAGATACTCAGCATCCACAAAGATATACACGTGAAAAAGATTTCGGTCCCATCGGTATTTTTTTTTTCCACATTATTTTTCCCTCCTCTAACTGTAACGCCATGCCGCGTACTTTGTTCTTTTGCTAATAAAGTCGGCACCCAACATTTAACTTGACCTAGCCAAAGGAAAGTATCAAAAAACTTTTAAAAAGCTTGAATAATTTTTGGGTTGGTTGGAATCCTCGCTTCAGTGTCTAATAATAATAAATCAAAACACACCCAATATTGTTTTCATTCTATTATGCGATACAAGACTCTATTGTTGAGTGAGCGACTACAATCCCCCCCCGGTAATCACGAGCCGTCATGTTGCGTTATGGGTGGCTGAGGACGGTGCCGGCAGCTCGCATTTACCGAGGAAAAGCAGAGCCTAACCCGGGCCGAGGAGGCCTGGCCATGAATGGGTTGCTTGTGAACCCTTGAGCGAGAGTAAACACTGACAAGAAGAAAAAAAAAACAAACAAAAACATAGCAGACGATGTGGAAGGACAAGAATCCCCTTTATGTCAATTCCGGTGACAAGGAGAAGTTTGGAAAAGGCAGCTGGTTTTTGCATAATTAAGTATCTGCAATCGGCGCATCGCAGACAAACAATTCGAGCCTGAAGAGGGTTATCGAGTTCTATGGTGCATCATTTATAACCAACCCCTGACAGAACATCTGTTGATGTCGTTCATGTGTAATGACTTATTAAAAGCTTGCAATCGAGCTAAAAGTGAGCCCCGTAATGACACCCCGGGTGCTCCTTTTCCCGTTGCTAAACGAGCTAGCATGTGAGGGAGACAACCCGCGCACCAGAACACGCAACTCGCGCAGTAAAAACAGAAACGCCGGTGCCCGCGGAGGGATTGAGGCGACGACCTCGGAGGTCCATTTCGGAGGAGTTCGAGGGTCGAAGGGAGCGAACTGGGACTACTGAAGAGCTCGAGTGCTTGAGCAGAAGTTCAGCGTGAGCTCTCGGTGCTCATCGAGGACCCCTGAAGTATTAAAGTATTAAATATTAAAAATGATGACTCATTTGTTTGCAGACAGAATGCAATGATGCTTTTATGAAGGAATATGAAATCAGGTTAGGAAAAAATGCAATAAAACGTTCTTCAGCGTGTTAAAATGCTTAACTATGATTTAAAAGTTGGTTTAATAGCTGTTAGTATATAATAACTAATATTTATAAAGTACCAGAACCCCTGACTTCTTTTATGCCTGTTGAAATTTACATTTTATTTATTTATTTATTTATTATCAAATCCACTTTCAATTGGCTAGCTTCAGGAAGAAAAAAGGGGTATATCTAACGATGAAGCTAATTTGGTAAAAAAATTTGAATGTTATCATCCAGTGAATGCTAATTTTCCCTTTCCAATACTTCTAGAGAGCCTACAGTGTCTTTTGAGGTGCAAAACATTCCTTAAACAACTTCTAGCTCGGACACTAGTTGAACACATATTTGGAAGACAGCAGATTATAGCTGGAGGTGATTTCAATGATCGCTAAAGCAACCAAGAATAACATTTCAGCGCCCAAACAAGGAGATTACAATTACATCACAATTATTCCAAAAATTTTATTCCCAAGTAAACAACTGCGCGAGAACATCTGCGCTCAGATTACGCTGTAAAAAAAAAATGCAGCAATCCATCACCTAACTGCTAACTGTTCCATGTTTGGCAAAGGCTAGTGTATAGAATAGAGCTGCATTGCTTCATGTTTTTAAGGACTTATATGGTTTGATCCATAGATGACTTTACTATTGCCAAGACACACGCTCCGTAAAGATGAAGAGAGGATGAATTAAATCCCTTATATAGCTTCAGCTGCGGACTGACCTGGCCATCTGCCTCTGTTTGCTTTCTGCTCGTGTACAACGACATCAGGGATGCTTTGGAGGCCTAGAGTTCCGTGTATTTAAAGGCAGCATTCTGGAGCAAATGACTCTCGTGATGGCGACGACGCATTTAAATACGAGCCGCCCAAAAATACCAGGTCAAGAGATCAAATTGGGATGAACGTTAAAAGGGAGGGTTGGCGCTAGCTGGCCTGAGCTAGCGACGGAACGCCAGACCTGTGAAGATTGCACTTAGAGCTCCGTGCCGTTTGTCCTCCTGTCAGGCTGCTGTGCAGGCCGCCAACAGATGGAGACCAGATGAAACCGGTGGGCTTTTATAGTCTCCCAGAAACCCTAGACTCAATTAGGCCGCACAGGCAGCAAATCCAAACATTTATGGGGCCAAAGAACCGAGCTGTTTGCCTTTTGGAGTGTCAGTGGAAATTATTTAAGTCTCTTCTGGAAAAAAAAAGGTTCCAGTAAGGTTTTTTATTAAATTTTTTTTTTTTAATTTTATTTTTTTTTAATTGTTGCAACTCGAACAGAAATTTTCATTCAAAGTCCACAAAAGCGATGAGGAATGATGGTGAACAAGCGATCAAACGTGTAGGGGGATGAGGCAGCACTTGCGAATGCAGTCTGAATGAGATGAAAAGCGGCAACAGAGGGTGCCGCTGGTGATTGGTTTGATATCATCTCTCCTCCTGCTGACAGATGTTGCATCCCTGCGTTTTGACAAGCATTTGTTTTCCAAAAAAAAAAGCCGCTCAAAGCTACAGATCCACCCAGACATGAATAAATGCATGAAAACGAAAAGCGCACAGTCATCTGTATTGCTGGTGAAATGACGCGCGGCCGGCTAACGACGACTGACTATAATGAGGATGATTAGTGCTTGTGAGGCTTCGATATTTTCTGCTGAATGGCCCTCTTCTGTTATCATCAGCCTGCTGTTCTCCTGTCTGAGCGCCCTTCCTGGGAGAAACGAATAAAAAAAAATGAATGCTTCTCAAAAGCCTAAGTATGCATATATTGCGCTGCTGCTGCATGTCTGTTCAACTGCAGGAAGCAGCCAGGAAGGGTGAAAGATTATCATTATTCCTGTTGAAACCAGGCACTTTTATTGCAAATATCCTCATTGAAATGCAGTTATTTTATGTAATTGAGAGAGAAGAGATGGTCTATAGATGAAAAAAAGTAACTTCTGACCAGATGTCTTCAATGGCGCTGAAGATGTATTGATTTTTGATAACAGGACACAAATCTTAAATCTTCTTGACAACAGTTTTACAGCTGGCCGTGACAACATTTGATTCAGCAAAAAAAAAAAAAAAAAAGGAATTGGAACAATAAAAAGAATAAATAGAATGGGTCCTGACACTGAACCCTGAGGTACGCCGCATGATTAGACATTTGTCTCAGACTTTATATAATTTGTGATCCTCCAGGAAAGGAAAAGTTTCATGTGACAGAGAAGGCCAAGATCCTTCATCTGAAGAAGACATTTACGGTTTCACAAACTCCTTTAATCGGTCGCAAGCGCGACCTAAAATGTTTTCAGACGCGACGATTTTCACCTAATCCCTCCGGACGCTACGGACGTGGTTTACCTCCGCGCAACTCGAAATCGAGCTCTAAAATTTTATAGATTTACAGCTTCACTTTTGCTTCATCCTCGAGGGACAAACAAATTAAATGCGGCAGCGGCATTTCAAAAGAGGCGAAGTCGGGGACTACAAGGGGATTAACCAGCCATTATCATTAGAACAAATATATAAGCAGAACCGGGGGACAAGCACGGAACCGCAATCAGGCAAAGTCTGAACTGCATTAACAGGAAATGTGGCCTGGGTGTAAAATTTTACGCATACTTGAAAGACACTGAGGTCAGACTGGTTTAGCTAATGATCCACGATGGTTTGATCCCCGATAAACATAAAAAAACCCTGAATGTGTGTCTCATTCTCCCTCCAAAAGCATGGGATGACAGATGTTTATGAAAAGGCTACTGTTGGAATCACAGTTAGAGACTGGCGCGATTTTGCCGGATCACCCGGCAGGAAATGATATTTCCTCAGATGTTTTGGGGTCTTCGCCCATTGTGAATGCAGATTAGCCCGCAGATGCTGGTGCGGTTTGTGCTCCCCAGCTCCCAGCAGCTGCCCGCTTGGCCTCCATCCATTCACCTGACCGGCAGCGGCTGGAGATCGCCATTTTCGAACCCCAAGGGGGCGGAAATGCAGGGGGGGGAGGGAGTCACATCTGCCGCTCTGTTTACAGATGCCTGCCCCCCCCCCTCCCCCGCCACGGTGCTGCGTGTGTGTTATAAGCACGCAGCCAAAAGAAAAAAAGCAGAACTGATGATTTGGATTGAAAACTTTAACACACTAACAGCCATGCTGTTGAAGGGTCTCCGGCAGCAGTTCCTGCCTATTTCATCCAGCCAAGCATAACAAAAAAAAATAAATATCTACGGTAACACCTCCGAGTTCTGGCCTGACGTCATCCCTCGTTATCGGCGATAAGCAGAACAGCCCACCGTGTGAACCGGATGACCTTTTTGGCCATAAACATAACGCCGCAAATCCGTTACAACCCCGTTAATCCCGCGCAACCTTGCCATCACATCTTTGACCGAAGGTGCTTCGCTACCTCACCGAAGTTGCTTCCTACTGTTTCCACATGAAAGATCAAGATACGGTGGCTCTGCTGTATTTTACAGCCATCATGCTTCTGCAGGCCTGTTTGTTGGCTGTTTCCTTCCCCTCGTGCGCACAGCCGTGCTTTCTCCGACCTCGGATTCCCAAGATGGCGCGACACTGCGCGTCCAAGCAGGTGCAGGATCAATGGGCTTAGTAAGTGATTGAGACAAAGAAGTGACTGCACACACACTCACGCACGCACATGTGAGCGATTCCAGACCAAAATCGGCGCTACTATTGGGCTGCACAACGTCTAGAAACTCATGCTATGTTCGCTTTTTCCTCTCTTCTCGTATATGTAGAAGTTGGCCTCTAATCCGGTGGGAGGAAAAATCTCAAACAGCCTTTTGGAGCTGCACAGAATGGGGCGAACAGCGTACACAACGCTACACCCGGCAACAGCTAAATGAAGGACATACACAAACACACTTTGGAGGACCAAAGGCATTCCTCATCCGCCGAGGCGCGCTAGGAAAAGCTGCCAATAGTAGCTAAATAGCTTTAGTCATGCTTTAAAAGCGGGGAAGGGCAGACGCAGGGGCAATCCAACAGCGAATAAACCGCCAGTCGGCTCTCGTTAAAACAAGGGATAATTATCTCCCAGTAACAACGATTGGCGGTTATACGGCCGGTCGCCTCATTAGCACAGAGAACAGCGGCGGCAGTGGCGGAAACGTCGACTGGAATTACGCTAAGGGTGTTTTTTAGGGTGTTGATAAGGAGACCGGAGTCGTCAACATTGTTCTTTGGAATGAAAAGCAATAAGCATTTGTTTGGGTAATTTAAAAGAAAGCTAGCACGCGTTTACACCCGCTAGCGGTGACTGATTGTATCGATATGATATAATAACTGTTACAACAGCGGTGTAAACTGCAACATTATACATGATAAGTCGCTGCTCAACCTGCTGCAGCTGTGCAACATGTGACCGTGCGAAGTTTGAAAGGGTTTTAAGGAGATGTTTTCGGACATATTCCAGTAAATCTTCATTAGGAGCACTTCTGAAATTTAGAAAAATGTCAGAAAAACTGATTTTAACTCAGAAAATAGCTTCAAAACTACTGAATAAAAAGATTACAGTGTCCCTACTATGTTATATGACAGTTTACTGTTTACTTTAGTAAAAATACACTGTAGAAGCACATATGTTAAACAATAACAGCAAAGTTATTAAAAATAAACTCCAGAATTCTCTCTCATAAAACAGTTGTAATAATGGACAAAGTTAAACTCACCATTTGCGACTGGCTGCGCGGGCTACCATTGATGTCCTCCACCTTCTCGTTGGCTGCGTGAGGAAAGAAATAAAGACGTTTACCATCCTTCCTTGCTCAATCCTGACATCCCTGTGCAAGGACTCGGAATTCAGGTACACAGACGCGGTGACAGCGCTCGTGGGAGGTTCGTAAACAGCGTGTGTCAGCCATGTGCGTGTGTATGTGTGTGTGTAGTGTGTATAGTGTGTGTGTGTGTGTGTGTGTGTGTGTGTGTGCTGAGGTACAGAGGGAGGCAGGAAAAGTCTGGGAAGTAAAGCTGCCTAATTCGTCAGCTGCCGCAAGAGAATTACTGACGGACCAGCTTGGCCTCATTGTCTGTTTTGGTGTGCTGGGAGGGTAAAGTTTCAACCCAACACACACACACAAACATGCATAGAAAGAGAGGGAGTAAGTGAGTGTGACAGAGAGAGCGAGATTTCATTAAACAAACTGCATCAGTGAGAATGAAAGTGTGTGTAATAGAGATATATAGATATTAAAACACTTAACCATCCAGTCTAAACCATGCACACTATGATTATGACGAAACCAAAAGAACTGTCACTTCCTCCCAAACTAACAAGCACTTCCTGTTGTCACCGTCGCTACATGTGACAGTGTGTATGGTACATTTTCAACAGTGAAATGAATTGAATTTCCCAACCATGAACCCGAGATTATCAGCCGTCACTCTTCCACCGACATTATTTTAGTTTTGGTGTTTGTAAAAGATTATTAATAAAGTTGGGGTTTTTTAACCGTAAAAGGATGCCGAGTGCTGATAAAGACAACTGAAACGCGTCTGTCGGACACATCAGCCAACAGCCCAACGTTACCGAGATAAACATCAGCCATTTTTGCATCGGTAGAAACTGGCAGGAGCAAATTTGTGACAGGAGGAAAAAAAAAAAAAAAAAACGAGACTGAGAGACATCAGCGTGGAAACAGAGACCTAGAAACACTTCTGATGTGTGAGAGAGAGAGATGAAAAGGAACTCAAAAACATTAAAGGGGACAGTGAGATGGACAGAATGGGAGATGGATACAGACAGAGTAGGGGGAAAAAACCCTCTGAGGTCCAGGGTGAGACACACGCCCCCACCCACTGAACGGGGGTGTCGCAGATAGCCTGACACCCCTAAAAAAACAAGATCAAGCTGCTGAGATTTGGCCCAAATACTCCAACTATAGCTCACTGCTACATGTGTGCAAACTGTGTGTGTGTGTGTGTGTGTGTGCGCGCGTGCGTGTGTGTGTTTGGGTGGCCTCTTGCAGACAGCATGAGTTACAGACCAAAAACACAGAGTTTTATTCTCTCTGATAACACGCAGATTTATTCATCGGCTGCTGTCTAAAACGTTCCCTCTCAGACGCTCGGCTACACCTGAAGTGCCATGTCTCGCCGTTTTCCGGAGAAGCGGAATTTTCTGCTTTGTCAGAGGGATTATGCAGATGGCGGCTGAGCGGGGTTGACGGCACAAAGTTGATAACTTAAGCGTAAACAGAAACAGAAGGGAGAGAGAGACGGAATGATAGATACAGCAGAAGATAATACACATCCACAGTGATGTGTGTGTGTGTTCTGTACAGTGTGTTATGTACTCAGTAAACACATAAGCATTCTACTAGCACAGCGGGGACATTTTGGGGAAGTGAGGGCATTTCGGCTGGTCGTCACAACTTCAAAGGGCTGGTTGGGTCAGAGTTAGGCTTAAGGTTCGGGTAGTGTTAGGAGCTGGAGAATGCATTATGTCTATGAAAGTACTCACAAAAACTGAAATACAAGTTTGTGTGTGTGTGTGTGTGTAGGATAAAACCTACCTATGATCTGGATGATCTGTGCCAGCAGGACTCCATCAGTGACGTCTTGGCTCAGGTCCTTGATGAGACGCGGGCAGCCAGATTTTGCCAGGTAGTGATTGGCCCAGTCTGTGTAAATCTGTAATGACACAACACCTGTAAGTGTGTGCGCGTGTGTGTGTGTGTGTGTATGTGTGCGCGCCAGCAAGCGAGCAACGGCGACAAAGCTGTGCGCACATCTGTTCAGGCTGCACAATTCTTGGAATGACTTACAAAACATTAAACTCAAAACTACAGAAACCTGTCATTTCAAGTGTTTTAAGGGTCTCCAAAGTCATTATTATTTTTCACTTATTGTCCAAAAAAAAAAAAAAACCCTAAAATTTGAGTAGAATCGGCTATAGAGGGGTTGAGCGTAGTGTTTGGCTGCCCTTGAGGGTTGATTTAGCCCCGTACTCATCTTCTAACCTCCCATCACACCAAACAGGCGCTCGGCCTCTCGGTGACACGGTAAATGTGCGGTCTCCAACGGTACTATCCAAACACGCAAACTTTCCGCACATCTCGGCTACCAAAACACAAATACCTCACCTGGGCCTTCGGTGCTAATGCGCAGAGCCACGCTGTTTATGGTCCGTTGCCACGGTAATCATAAAAAAGCCCAGCCATTGGGCACATATAGCATGCCTTGTATTTTATTTCAACAAAATATGAATGGGGCTGAAATAATACTAGAATAAGTGATAAAAAAACTGTAGAAGAAGTCAGAACTGGGTTGATGAATGTGGCACGAGCAGCCATAATTGAGCTGTTTTTAACAGGTGGTTTGCTATCAAAACTCTGGATCTGAAGCAGGAAGGGCAGCGTGCCGCCCGATCTTTGCATTCGCTTAATCTCTTAACAGCCGCTTTGTCTTTCCCAAGAGGCCTGATACAGGCGAGGCTTTGTCCGTCAGGTGACAGACTGATTCTGACAGCTGCTCGGAGGAAAAGACGGGAATCACAATCGGCTGGGCCCGGATCCATCCCCGACCCGCGCGGGGATGTCCTCTCCAGGTCAGAGGCCGAAGGCTAACGTATGCCGGTACAAGCGCACATGGAGAACCTGTCCCAGTGCCTTTAAATTTTATGTAACTGGGACATTTATTCCTCAGATCCGTACCTGAGACACTTCAGCAGGAGCTCGAAAGGCAATTCGGTGCCTTCTGCTGCGCCGAGGCTGTGTTTGATGAGCTTCTGCAGACAAATACGGAGGAACTGCTCTCCCAGTTAGGCTTCAGCTACGATTCTAACTCCAGGAAGTAACACAAAGACCCTAAATACTAAAGCTGCGGAGACTGCTCTCATTATCCACCGATTTAATGAGGTGAGGACTTTCATGATAATGCAGACTGAAGACCTTCGATGCAGTTTTGAAAAGAATTCCTCAATGTTGAATAGTACACAAAAGCTATAAAGTTCATATTAGAGTTGTAATTTTTTTTTCTTGTGGTTTGCATTTGGATTTTCTTTGTGTAACATCAATCCTCTCGTTACTGCCATTTTTTTCTCCCCCCAAGGAATCCCCTCATAAAATGGCTCATGTTGAAAAAACCCTCTATTTTCCCCTCATTTGCCTCACATGCCGCTCTCTATTAAAAGTTTTTCCTTCCCGCTCTTTAATTTGTTTGTTTTTTTTTTTTTTTTTTTCTTGGAAGTGAAACGTTTGCTGCTTTAAGGATGCCGCCTTCTGGAGTTTTGGGGGGTGGGTGGGGGGTGGCGGCGATCTTGTGGTTTCCTTCTGTGATTTTTGCCATGAGGAGAGGAAAAAATTCAAAACAGGAACGCATGAGCACAAATAAAAAACACACATTTAAAAAAAATAAATAAATATAAAGCAAACAACATGTGGGGGCTCTTCCGAGATCTCAGCAAATCACGGAGTCAACTTTTTAACCCCGTCTGGACTGGGCTTCATATACTGTGATGAGCTTTGGCCTGAGAAATGCTCCTGTGACCTTTCAACGACTCATGAATAGGGTGGTCGCGCCTTTAGAGGGATGTGCAGTCTATTTGGATGATGTGGTCGTCTATTATGAGGGGCCGTCAGGGACATTATTCAGAATTACCATTCACACACACACTACTGAAACACTCTCATACACACTACTGAAATGCTGTGTTCTCACACACACTACCGAAATGCTCTCACACACACTAATAAAATGCTCTCACACACACACTACTGAAATGCTCTCACACACACTACTGAAACGCTCTCACGCACACTGAAACACTCATATACACTACTGAGATTTCTGTGCAGACGAAAGGTGGCTCAAAAGAGAAAGTGTGGCCCATTTTTCTGCTTTCTAACATAGGAAACACATCTGAATGATGGATAATTGCTGGGAGGAACGTCAAGAAAACAGTAAAGTGACAGTGCTTAAGATTCATTTTCATCTATCCTTTGTTTTTTGTTTATTAGTGAAAACTTTATTGTATGGTGAAAAAGGGAATCAAGATGATGTAATACATTTTACACTGAATTGCTTCAAAGAAATGAGCCCAATAATTTTGACGAGGAAAGGCTTACGAAAGGCTGAGGATGCGGTAGTCCTTGATGACCACGCAAGAATAGAAGTACTTTATTTATCCCGGACATGGGAAATTATTTTGTTACAGCAGCAAGATTGAAGTACTACAGCAAAATGTGCAACATGAAAAACGAATAGTGGCTGCCCTTCATGCAGCAGTGTCCAGAAATAATAAGAAATCAATATCAGACCGCGCGGAAATAGACTGTACAGGTCAAGCTGCGATAGCTTAGCGATAGATAGATAGATAGATAGATAGATAGATAGATAGATAGATAGATAGATAGATAGATAGATAGATACTTTATTAATCTCGAAGAGAAATTCACTTTTTTTTAAATTAGCTTATGCAATTTAGAAACAATGGCAGCAGTTAGAATGGCAATGTGGGGTAAATATCCATCTCAACTCCTTCTCCTTGCGCCCGATATCCATGTGCCGAAGCACTGCTGAGCTTGAAATCGCGAAGCAGAAGTCCGGACGGGGGTCAACAGCTGGCTGCGGTGCGCTGCTGCGGCCGCAAGATGGAAACAGCGTTGCAAGTCGGCTCTCCACTGTGTCGGCTCCTGAGGCAACAAGTGTCTGCCCGTTTGTTGTCGCATTAGACAATGTTTGAACTGTCTCCGCCGATGTCAAAATATTGTTGAGTAACGCGGTGACATTTGGGAGGGTGGGGATGACATTTGAGCTCCAAAGACACGAGAACGCCTTCCGGTTACACTGAAATGCCTTCTGTTTACACTGAAATCTCAGTAGTGTGTATGAGAGCGTTTCAGTAGTGCATGTGAGAGCGTTTCTACAGTATGAAAGCGTTTTAGTAGTGCGTGCGAGAACGTTTCAGTAGTGTGTATGAGAGCTTTTCAGTGGTGTGTGTGAATGGCAATTCTGAATAATGTCCCTGACGGCCCCTCATAGTCTATAGTGACACCTGTCTCACTCACCTCTCCTGCATTTGTGCAGTGTTCAAACGCCTGGCCTGGGCAGGACTCACCGTCAACTTGGCGAAGCGTGAGTTCGCCAGGGCAAAGGTGATGTAAGGTGGTGAGTCAGGGTTTTGTTAGACCGGTCAGAGCCAAAGTTTTGGCCATAGATTCCTATCCAGTTCCTACCACTGCTTTCTAGGCCTCGTGGGCTATTATAGAGGCTTCTGTCGTAGCTCCACTGACAGACCTTCTTAGGGTAAAGGTCGAGTTTATATGGTCGACTGCCTGTCAGTGGCATTCGACCAGTTTCGCACCATTCTCTGCTCCCCTCCTGTGCTGGCCACTCCACAGCTTGACCAGCCCTTCCAGCTACAACTGGACACGAGCCAGGTGGGCGCTGGGGCAGTATTGTCACAGCAGGATGACCAGGGAATAGCTCGTCTTATTTTTTCTCATGTAAGTTCAACTCGTACCAACTAAATTATTCTGTTGTAGAGAAGGAGGTGTTGGCTCTTATTTGGGTTCTGAAATATTTTGAGGTTTATGTTGGGCCGGGGGTCCCGCTGGTGGTCTATACGGATCATAACCCTTTGACCTTTCTGCATTCTTTGCAGTGTCCAAACCAGAGACTCATGCGCTGGTGTTTGGTTTTGCTCCTGACATTTGTCATATTAATTAAGGGGACAGAGACCTTGCCTTGCCTCGTGCCCTGGCAGACTAACCTCATTTTTTGTTCCTTCCAGTTGCTCTTCCCTTTTCTACCATCCTGGGGCCGGTTTCAGAAAGCGGGTTTAGCGAAAACTTTGAGTTAATTTGCTGTGATTTAAGAGAAACTCAGAGTTTTTGTTTTCAGAAAGCCGGTTCAGGGTAACATGAATCAGTTACCCGGGTAATTTACTCCGTGAAATTAACCAAGTTAGTTACAAATAGTTTTTTGCAAACTTTTTTTGGTTTTTTTAGATATAATATCGGTGAGCCAAGATAACTGTCGGGGTGTCATAAACATTACACTTGCACTCAAACAATTTTGAAACACATTTGTAGTGTTAAAAAGTCACAGACGCCCCAGACAGCTCATGGAAGTGTTCCACAGAACTGCAGGTATGAGTTTAACCATTAAAATGACTGCGTACACCGAAAATGTGCATATTTTCAAGGAAAAAAAAGTAAGAGAGATCGTGTGGCTGAAAACTGCTGACCGAGTCTATGCGTGATTATTAACTCGAGAGAGACAAAAAAAAAAAAAAAAAGAAAGAAATGTTTGGTCTTGGTTGTTCATCTCATTCAACAATTCTATTCTATACGTGTGTTTGAGCCACAGGAGCAACCCAACAGGCATCAAACAGACTTGACAGAAAGTAAAAATAAAATTTAAAAATGTAGTTCAAACATGTCAGATATGATTTAAATACAAGCTATTGTGGTGTTGTTTAACCTTTTAAACAGTGTTCAGTCGTTTCATTTAACCTGTGATAACCCCTCTTTAACCCCTCTCTCTCTCTTTATTCTCTCTGTCCTGTCTCCCTCTTCTTCTCCTCCTTTACCCAGCCAACTTTCAGCAGGATGGTTCCCCCTTGTAAGCCTGGTCCTGCTCAAGGTTTCTTCCTGTTAAAAGGGAGTTTTTCCTTGCCACTGTGCTTACCTGGGGGTTCAGGCTCTGGGTTTCTACCTCTGTAAAGCACTTAGAGACAATTTTATTGTAAAAGGTGCTATATAAATAAAATTGAATTGAAATTGAATTGATAACTAGATATAATTAATTATAGAAATCCCCTAAACAAAGAAAAAGCCAAATCTTTAGCCATCCATCACTGTCAGTACTTAATATTGTCTATCTGAAAGCCTATTAAATCAATAAAATATCTATCTATCTATCTATCTATCTATCTATCTATCTATCTATCTATCTATCTATCTATCTATCTATCTATCTATCTATCTATCTATCTATCAATCTATCTATCTATCTATCTATCTATCTATCTATCGTTGCTGTTAAAGTAAATATCAGAGCTTTACAACAGCCAAACATGTAATGACTGTCATTTTAAGACCTTCCGGAGCTGAATATTGATCGGCCCTACAAAACAGGTGGATGGTAAATATTTTAGGAGAATCCGCTCAGCACTCCCGATCTCTTCCTCTAGCTAAATCGGTTAAAAGTCAATGAGGTGGACAGCATCGCAGGCATCCAGTGGACAAACTCAATTCAGGTGAATTTCTGGTTAAGAGAGCCATCTGCCTTGACATCTGTTCTGCTTCCAGTGGGGATAGGAACGGAATATAAACACACGTCTCCGGGACCAAACACCATCTATCCAGCCCAGAGGTCAAACGAGTATTTGCATTTGGTTTGAAGAGGGATATTATTTGCTGCAGCAAGGCGCTTCGGCGTCCCGTTTGCCGATAATCAGTGGGAAGCAAACTCAAGTGCTGCTGACGGCTTGCTCTGTCTGCAAATATTTGTCCTGCCAAAAGTCATAAACGTTCCACGTATGAATTTCAAATTGAACAAATATGCCTCAAGCGTCTTCAGACTATGAGGAATTGTTTTAAGGCTCGGTTTTCTTCCTTCAGTAATGCTGAGTCACAGTTTCGGTCCAAAATTTCTCCTTGATGGACTGAAATCTGTCAACTTGTGGAAGTAAAATGCTAATGCTAATTGTGGCCCTTGGCGGTAAATTTTCGTTACGAGAGACCAGCTGGAGGGAAATGAGAAAGGAACAAGCTCTCACGGAGACACATGTAAAGTCCAAATCTTCCTGATTCTCATCCCGGGTTGGTCTCAGGGGGCTGGAAGCTCACCCGAGACCTCCGCCGCCCTCGACTCGCTCCGACCAAAACAGCCACAGAAGGGACGCGAATGAAGAACCCCGCTGCTTTCCCGTGAGAGCAGACCCTTCCTCCAACTTCATCACTCCTCTGAGTCTGTCAGCTGTTCCTGCCCAGCACCTTCACTTTGGGAAGCGCAACCTGCCACTGTGAGCGATGATAACACCTCTAACTGATGCCGCCTGAGACTACTGACATCATGCGGGATGCAGACACACACACACGCACACGCACGCATGCACAAAATCACCCAGGCACTTATACTCACCCCCTACTCCTCACTATTTCTTTTTATCTGTCAGCTTGCATCAATCAGCGCATATCCAGTCTCTGTAATAATGCCACGCTCACTGATGTCACCACAAGTACGCTCTCCTCTCACGCTCCCTCCTCTTCCTCTTCCTCTTCCGCTCTCTCTGATCTGCAGGTCTCTCCCACTCAGCACAGGAGATCCCAAAATATACCCCCCTCTCACCACAGAGCAGCAAAACTGCCTTCAACAGTCTTGATCACAATGCAGTGACTACAGCTACGCAGGTATTATTGGCAGAGGCTGCAGTGCCTCCACTCGGCCTCCAAGGGGAGCTAGGTAGCGGCAGAGGAATGAGATGCTGGAGAGAGAGAGAGAGGACTTAGTGTATTCATCCATGGAGTTCAGGACAACTCACTGTTTTGTGAACAGCGCCTGCACTAAAAAGTGACAGTAGAGGGCTCGTTGAAGATTATGGCTGCATCTTAGGCTTTTTAAATGCGCAAATTGAAAATATAATAATAACAAAACTGTAAAAATGAGTTCACCAAAAGACTTCTGGTCGGTAGAAAGCGTTTTGACCAAAAATATCTCAGCAGACATGACTGTCTACTGCATTACTGGCGCACCTGGAAGCCATTTCCATGATATAATGTCTGACACATCTGTATACCCCATGAAAGCATCATTATCTAGTTCTGGAATAGAAAAGAGCCTCCTTCAAATTCACCTAATCCAGAGGTAATAGCAGCAAGGCAGCTGTCCAGCGTGGCTGGGTTCCAAATCGCACAAGCACCGGGGCGAGGAAGACTGTGTCGCCGACAGTTTGCGGACTCGTGGCCTGGTGCCAGTAGCGAATGTGATGTTTATGAGGCAGTGTTTTTTGCAACAGGTTTAAGAGTCACAAATGGACGGGGAGCTGGGGAGTGTGTTTGTTGCTCTGCCAAGGGTCAGTGACAGGCACGCTTGTGTGTGTGTGCGTGTTTTCTACATACCCAGTACCAAAATAATCATTCTACTAGCAAAGTGAGGACATTTTTGCTGGTCCTCACAACTTTAGGTTGAGGTTAGAATTGGGTTTAGGTTAGGGTAAGGGTAAGGGTAAGGGTTTAAGGTCAGGGGTTAATCGGGATAGTTAGTGTTAGGGTTCGGGTAAGGCTGGGTAATACATTATATCTTTGGAAGTCCTCACAAAGATAGAAGTAGATATAAGTGTGTGTGTGTGTGTGTGTGTGTGTGGGTGTTTAGAAGTCTGTCCAGCTGTGTACAGAAGAATGGAAAAAGCAGCCCAAACACAAACACAAATACTAATAAAAATGAAAAGCCGATGGAAAACAAAATCTCAATGACGAAACGTGGGACTCAAAATTAAGCTATTATAAGCCATCAGTGCATGGGAACGCTCGGCGGATTCCACAGACAAAATTACTCATCGTTTCCTGACAGGCAACTGAGCACGCATCATTTTTAATTTGGTTATTTCATATGAAACATGATTAAAAGTCGCTTTTCAGCCCTATCCAAGACATGACATAAAGACGGGAGACGAAAGTGAACATTCCCGGGGTTCCAAAGCCAAGGGGATTTGGGACAACGGCTGAGAAAAGGACATCATTGGCCGGTTTGGACAGATCAAGAGGGACAATCCCGAGTTGGACATGCTCCTACCTCTGCCGACCCAGAGGCCAACAGGTGATGTGAGGGACTGAGAAAATATCTCAAAATCCAAAACCAAGAGAATGGAAAATGTTAAAGTACAAATGTGTTTCCTGGTAGTTTAAATTAGCACGAGGAAATCGCTACACAGTTCATTTTCGCGAGGGGAAAAATGAGAAAATCCCTCATATCACTGTGATTTATAGTGCTGTCAGGGATGTGCTGAAACTGGAGATGCCACACCCCCCCCCGACTGTGCTGTGTAGTCAAATCCAGTGGCTAATTCCTGTTTGGAAGAGGGGGAATCCATCAGGTGGTGAAAGGAAGTGATTTTAAACAACCCCCCCCTCCGAACGTGCACATCCTAAAATACAAACACCCTTTTCCTTCCCCGACCAGCAACCTTGACCTCAAACCAGAAGACAGAGGATTTACGCTGCGTCATGGCCCCAGTGGGTCATTTATAGCCCGTGCGGGTATAAAACCCTAGCGGTGAGTTGGTGAGGGCTAAATTTATGCGGCAAAGTATAAAACACAGACAAGCGGGAGAGCTGCGTTGCTAAGCTTGTCATTTATCATACCTTAAAAAGAGACTAATAAAATTTCAAGGAAAAGAAAAAAGAAAGCAGCTTACGTGAGAGACAGAAGGATCATTACACTGAGTCAGTATTCTGCATTTAAAGAGTTGAAATAATCTAACCAAAAGCAGGTTTTAAACCAACAATCCTCCTCACGTCCTCACATCGAGGAAAGAGTTGATCCAAGACATGGCCACACACACGTACACACCTACACACACACACACACACACACCTATGATGTGCTTGCACACAGATGCAGTTCTGCCGCTAACATGCTAACCTAACACGCTAACCTTTTGATAAACACAACAGATTTTATTATTTTGAATGCTATTAAAAAAAAAAAAAAAAAAACCTACAAAGGCTTGCTGAGAACCCTGCACTCATTAGCTTCTCTCCAAAATGACCTGTGTTGGATTTAAATCACCGCAAAGCCCCAACAGCATCACCTTGCTGTGCCGCTAACAACTGAAACTTGTTAGAGCCTTGTTAGAACCTCTATCCACAGGTGGTAGATAGAGGTTCTAACAAGCACCCTGGGGCTTCTGGCTGACGCCCGCCTCTTTCCGGGATGTCGGACCCGATCGTGCTCAACTCCTTCCGCTTCCATCCACTCAAATACCATTAATTAGGAGGGTTACTGCCCGAAACACACAACCGTAGACGCCCAGCTAATAGATCTGCAGCGTCCCATGGAGGGTTGGAATTATTTCAGGACGTGACCCGTGCTGCTGTGACTCACTGGCCAGGACAGATTAGTCATACTTTCCCACACCATCTGACCACTGACTGGCCAAGAGTCAGCTGGTGGGGGGGGATCAATCCACAAGCACTTTCACTGAGAGCTGGACAGATACTGTATATCTGATTATTCCAGATTTCCCTCTTTCCGTGAAGGCAACATTTGATAACATGCAGTTGAATAGGCAGATGGGTAGAGTCCTCCAAATGCTAGAGTTTGCTCAGGTATGAGCCCCACTGGGGTGAGGAGGCCCGTTCGTGTGACCATCTGTATGCGGCGCGCAACGCCTGCCTGCTTGATTTCTATCGGGACAGCCATCTGCTTGCGGAGAAATAAATTCGAGTCGATTGCTAGATTAATGGCCTTTTTGATTCAGGGGGAGTGAAGGGGCATCAACCAGACTGGTGGGAGCCGATGCAAATTTGGGATTCACATGCCGCTCAGACAGGACGCATGTGGACAGCGTCGCTATGTCCTTTTACTCAGTAAAAGGGGCCAAAAATCTGTGCCGTGTTTTCATCATCAAAACCAATCATTGCTGTTACTATTCAAGCGTTACCAGATTTAATTCGAAATATTTCCTTCACCAGCAAGAAATATTGATGGATCAGCTATTTTACGCTATCTCGGTCATCATTGTTTTGTGTCTCTCTCCCCCTCTTCTCTCTCTCTCTCTCTCTCTCTGTATCTTTCTGCAGGTCTTCCATCTCCAGACCTTCCTGCTGCACGGATCTCGGCCTCTGACAAACCCAGTGTCCACTGTCAGCACCTGCCTATGCTGTTCCCTTTTTATTAAAACCTGCTGTTCCTCTTTTTATAACAACCTGCTATGCTTTACTATGTATATATGCATTATATATATTATGTCTGATATGTTTGTATTTCTGATTGTATTTTGCTTGTATTTCTATGATTCTATGATTGTATCTGTTTCTCCCCCCTCTCTCTCTCTCTCTCTTTATTCTCTCTGTCCTGTCTCCCTCTTCTTCTCCTCCTTTACCCAGCCGACTTTCAGCAGGATGGTTCCTCCTTGTAAAGCCTGGTCCTGCTCAAGGTTTCTTCCTGTTAAAAGGGAGTTTTTCCTTGCCACTGTGCTTACCTGGGGGTTCAGGCTCTGGGTTTCTGTCTCTGTAAAACACCTAGAGACAATTTTTATTGTAAAAGGCGCTATACAAAGAAAACTGAATTGAACTGAATTGAATTGAATTGAATCTAGCCTCTGCATCGGTTCTTCAATATCATCCCATCAATCCCGCCACAGACCAGCAGAGGGAGCCGTCTCCTCCCTACAGCCCAGCCCCTTCATCCCACGGCACATTTATCTTTAGCGGCGCCGCAGGCGGGCTGAGAAGCTGTCAGAGGTCGGTCAGAATAAACCAAATGAGCCATTCCAGCATCATCCGTGAAGAGGTTGGACTCTTCAAACGCGCTGCGGCCTTGGCTCTTTAGTTAGTACAGACCAGCCAATAGGAAGTACAGGCGAATAAATAGCACCGGAACTGCTAAAATTTCCCCCTAAAAAAACCCATTTAATAGAGTAAAACTATCTGCAGGCTTTTGATGGAGTGTGTCTTGGCCACGGCAATAATAATAATAATAATAAAAATAATAATAATAATAATAAAAGGGTTATATGAAGCAAGATCATGCAATGGATCAAGTTCCGCATTAATATTGAACAGTCCCCCAGAACTATTACAAATTTATTTGAGTGTGTGTTCGAGGCAAACCCAAATGAATTAAAGAACATGTGGCATTTATTTCAAAAACAGTTGTTACAAAGAGTAAATGACTCTGGTAATCCAGGGAAATTACATTTTTCTTTTCTGTTTTTTTTGAGCTTGATTGAGATGGCATGTTGAAACCGCCAATAATTTGGGATGCAGAGTCGACATAATCGGCTCGAGCCCCGCGGTTGTTTTCTAATAATTAACCACATCCATGTCTTGCCATCCATAATTCCATGTCTTGCACGTGTCCCCGTCCGCAGACTTACAGCTGCTGCTCCATTTCGTTCACCTTTGGATGAGAGCCATCTGTCCCCCTCACACAAATCCCCATCAATGACAGAGGTGTGTGTTAATGATTACAGAGGAGTCAGAGGTAATTAAAAAAGATTAAAGGCAAGAAAAAGACAGGTTTTACAAAGGAATCACTCATATAGCAGGCTTCTGTCATCACACCCCAACATTAAACAGTCCGGGTTGCCAGTTCTGCGCTGGCGCCAGCAGAGGGACCCGCAGACCAGAAAAACCAGGTGTTGAATGCCAATCCCCTCGTTTCCATTGTAACCCGAGAGGTCCGGATTTATAATAACGCCGCATCATTCTCACTTTAAACTCGCCAGGTGCGACAGCAGCAACGTTCTGTGCAAACTGCAGAAATAATACTCTGCGAGCCTGTAGCGCAACCTCTATCCCTCTGTAGACCTATATCATGCCTCGCAAAAGTAAACTCAACATCACCTCCATATTAGGAGCTCCAGCGACAGGCAGCTAATGCAACAAGTGGTCAAAGCGTGACGCCGACACACTGCGGAAAAAGGCGGACTTAATAATGATGCGGTTAGCTTGGCAGCTTGTAAGCCCTAACATTTACAGTAAATGTAGTGTAGATGGGCTCCATGCCTGTGGCCGAGGGTCCGTGACTGAGCCGTGAATCACACATGAGTCCGGCTGAGTCACTGGAAGTGAGGCACTGGTCCCTCCAGCCTCCTGATTTAATCTCCTGTCACGTCTGTCTTTACTTCCCGAATGTTGATTGCTCCTTTGTGCCTTTGGATGACTCAGCATTTTCCATTAGAGGCTGTCAATCAATCAGTAATGGATGTTTGTTTCCAGCCAGAGCTGGAAAAATTAAAAAGAAAAACAACAACAACAACAACAACAACAACAAAAGCCTGCACAAAAACGATTAAATACAAAATAAATGAAGCGGAAGGTTATATAACAGGATTTCATGTTTTGCTTTTGTACTGTCCTCTTCCTCTGAGCTGTCCGAGCGCGCTGCGGCGTGCAGCTGTTGCAACAAAGGCCAAAGTTCAGCCGCTTTGAGCTCCGTCAGGATTTCCTTCACCTGCTTTTTCTGTAAGAAGTGACCCGAGGAGGCACGTCGGCCAAATGGGACGTGGGCCCATCTTGATGGATGAATGGAGACAGAAAACGCGCGCATTTGCTGCTGTTGTCCCAGACGGAGACATGCGCGTGCGTGCATGACTCTCTGAGCTGCCACACGCAGCTGTAAAATCGAGACATGGGTTCTCTGTGTTTTTGTTTTAAGAATTGTTTTTAAGAGGGAAGTGTGTGTTTGTGTGTCTGTGTGTGTGTGTGTGTGTGTGTGTGAGAGAGAGAGAGGGAGAGAAAGAAAGTGAGTGAGTGGGTAAAGGTGAGCAACAACAAGCCCTTCAGCAACAGTAAACACTGCTAACGTTGAAACCATTAGCTTGGTGCTAAGGCTAGAGATAAGCTGGTTAGCGCTGGAATGAATGGCTGGTTTTTTACCTTCCAGCCATTCATTCAAGCCTTGAAAACTTCTGTTTGTAAAATTGCCAGCTTTTTTTTTTTTTTTTAATCCACGGCAGTAAAATAGCTGAGATATTGTTTAGTTTAGCCTCTCGTCTGTAGCTAAAGCTTAGCATCAGCGGTCAGCCATTTCAACTGTAAAGTCCTGTCCCTCTGCTACTCAATCTCATCTTCAGAATCAGAATCAGAAAGGGGTTTATTGCCATTGTCAGTGAACAGAATACACAGACTAGGAACTTGCTTCGGCATAAGGTGCAACATAAAACGCAGCATCTAAAATATAGTCTCTTGAAATAAATACACAAATACACAAGATCAAAACAGTGCAACTGTAGTGCAAATGTTACAGTGAGTGAAAAGGTGGTCAGTGTTTATTAGTCCAACGGCAGAGGAAAGAAGCTGTATTTATGGCGTGAGGTTCTGCTCCGAATAGACCGTAACCTTCTGCCCGAGGGGAGCGGCTCAAAGAGTCCGTGACCAGAGTGAGAAGGGTCAGCTGCTATCCGACCTGCTCGTCCCCGAGTCCTGGAGACGTACAGGTCCTGGAGAGATGGGAGGCTGCAGCCAGTCACCTTCTCGGCAGAGCGCACAACATCTTTGCAACTCGCCACTATTAACTCATCAAGGTTTGTTCTCAAGCTCCTAAGATCTATTGTCTGCCAATGAAAAAAAATAAAACAACATGGCACACTTGGGCTCCCCGAGTTGCTACAAATGCTGCTAGTTTGCCAATGTGCAACTTTGTAACGAGGAAGAAAACTAGAATTTGAGGAGAACCTTGCTAAGACCACTGAAGGGATGGAAGAGTCAGCAAAAGAGAAATCTGACACAGCATGTTTGTGATGACTGTGTTGAAAATTGAGAACTCCTGAAAAAGACTCGGCGTTAGCATCGCCCTTTCCCTCTGTGGT
The DNA here is from genome assembly GCA_015343265.1 of Pao palembangensis. Classification (NCBI taxonomy): domain Eukaryota; kingdom Metazoa; phylum Chordata; class Actinopteri; order Tetraodontiformes; family Tetraodontidae; genus Pao; species Pao palembangensis. Next base: position 3,107,893 of record CM027098.1, on the reverse strand, counting down.
TGCCCTGGTTGCCTATTAGTTTCCCTAATTACTGCTGAACTTCTTTGGGAAAGACAGGACCTCTGGCTGAGGGATGCTGTTATCAGGTTATATGAGCCCGGCGGGCCGACGACGTTATTTATGACCAGTGACCGACGAATTTTGAGTGCGTGAGCAGTTTCAGGCCACGGCCAGAGACATCACGGCGAAAATGCTCATGAGGATGACAGGCGACTGAGACTTCTCAAGGCCCTGTGGGGGGATGGGATGGCCATCGTTTTTCTTTTCCGTGCTGTCGCCGCAGTAGATTTGAGAGCTGGCGACAGCCCAGCAAACAATCATCACCTTTCCAATATCTTTCATTAAGTAGGCTAATTAGGAGCCTTAAACAGAGGAGAAGAATGAAAAAAAAATCAGCTTCCTGACTCTTTTCCAAAGGATAAATACATAAATTAAACATCAGATTTTGGTCCCAAGGATCAAAGACTACCAACGAGTGTTTAATGTAGGCAAGGGCTGAAATGTGCATATTCAAAAGGAAGTATAGTCTGACAACGATGAGCAGTACATCACGTTCTGCCCCCCACCCCAATTTAATAATCTCTACCCGATGATCAAAAGGGCAGTTGGACTGTAGCTCTCAACAGCCCTGATAAATTGAATCCACGCTGTCGTTTAAAATGCATGCAAACCGTCGAGCCGAGGAACAGATGAAGTACACCGGTTTTATCAGTAGGTGGCGGTAGTGAGGAGCATAGAAGGCGGTTTATAACTGGGAGCAGAAGTTGCTTTGGCAGTCGGAGCGAACGGAGGGCGGTAGGCATCAGCGCAGTTAGGCAACTTTTTCTGCAGGAAAAGGGGATGTTTTGGTCTCTGGTCCACAAACAAAACCAGAAACATGCCGTCAGTGGAAAGTGACGTCATGCGCATTCAAGACCTTAGTCCACGATTATATTTCAACTTTATTTTGCACACAAACTACTTAAGCTGGAAATTTAGTTACTTTTTGTCACAATCTGTTTTTCCTCTCTTTTTGTGATGTTTTCTTACTACGCGATGGTGAAATGGTGACGCTAAATAAAGCTGCATCGCCAAAGTCTCTGAAAGCCGATTGAAGACGACAACAGTGTGCGTATGCCTGCTGGGACGCTGTCGCTCTGCTGACTCAGAGTCAGCAGCATAGTGATTGATCTGTTTTTGCTTATTTAGCTTGGTGGGGGGGGCAAGAAGCGCGCGCAGCTTCTCCAACCACAGACTGACTAAGGAATCTGCTTCGGTGCTCTTGGAGTGCTGATCAGAGAGGTCTGACACTTTGCAGATGATAGCTAATGCTTATATGCTTTAAGAAACTCTTGATCTCTCCCAGACGAGAGGGACATGTGACTGCAGAGCGGGGGATTAGGCCGGCCTCGCTGTTTCCTCAGCAGGTCTGGTCTTGTTCGTTTCCACGTCTTGTTTTTTGACTCCACGGTCCACCTCGTTCTTGCGTTAGCAACTGGCAATTTTTGGACAAACCAGGCTCATTATTACACGTAAGTTTACTTACACGGGTAAGTATAGGTAAGTGTTTTATGTTGCACCTTACGCCGAAGCAATGTCCTAGTCTGTGAATTCTGTTCTGATTCTGATAAATAAAATAGATAACAGAGCAAAGCCCAGCCTCCTAGAGAGCCCCAGGGGGCAGGCTTTGTTGCTTTAAAATAAAAACATGAAGCTTTAATACTTCAAAATTCATTTGTTAACTTCAGAAAACATTTGTTAACTTCAGAAACAAACGCTTCAACGCACTGCAGGCACGTGATCATAACAGTCAGCCGATATCGAGGCTGTAAAACTTGATGAGCCAGTAAGGTTGTGGTGACATTTGGGCTCTGTCCATCGGTTCGATCCAGCGAACATGCACTGGAGCCAACAAACACAGCTCCGCCTATCGGAAAACCCATCAAATGATAAGAAAAAAAAAAAAAAAACACACTGCGTGTGACATGTCACCGTCCCGAACACTTGATTTGTGAAAATATTCAGATGGTGGTTCAGATGGTGCCTTTTATTGTCACCCAGGCAATGCCAAAACAGAACAAATCGAGTAGATTTGCTTCCGATTGGAAAAGAAGAATGTGAGGCAGAATGGAGAAATCTGCTGTTATTTTTGATTTACTCCCTCAATATAATGTAGCTGCCCCAAGGTCCAAACAAAGAATACTGCCACAAGCAGATAGCAAATCATTTTTATTTACGGACGTATCCTCAGCAGAGTCCCCAAACTCATCTGCAGCTGTATTTGACAGATAAATATACCGTACATTCGGTACGCTAGGACTCATAGCCCGAAATCCCTATAAATCAGCCGGCAGTATGGATTTCTTTAAATTGAAACCACCTGTCCTGTAAAAAAACCCGGGAAACACACAAGAGAAAGGAGGAAAGCTGAGGGGACGGTTTTACTGCTGGTTCTCAAGTCTGGAGCATTACAAGATCTGAGAGTCGCATGTTAACAACAGCAAAGTTAGAGTGGGTACACCTGACCATACAAGGGACGAAAACATTTTCAAGAAACAAACGTTATTGCCGAAAAACTCAATTAATTCAAATTTGACCTGCATAGCATCACACTGAGTGCTTTAACCGCTATCTCCATGGATACCTAGGTTTGTTTCTCAATAAAACTTTTTTTAAAAGAAAGTTTCTTCCTCCATGCCTCGCTCACCCAATCTGAATACCAGCCGTAATCCAAAAATGTCTTTAAGTCATTTGACTGTTGTAGTTTTGGCCTCAAAAACATCACTGAACTGCCTTTGATGGGGATATGAAAGACGAAAAGGGTTGAGTGGGCAACCCCCTAATTATCGCTCAAATCTAAAAAAAAGTACATCATCGTCATTATCATCAGAAAAGAGTCATTTTCACCAATAGAAAAAAAAAGCGCTACACAAGAGAAGACTCTGGATTTCCTATGAAACTGAAGGGGTTGAGAATGTGTGGACCCATGAAACTTAAGACCCCAGGCAGCTTGGTTTTTGTAGTACGCGTCAGTAATACCAAAGATCCCCCCCGACAGGGTGAAAGTGATATTATAGAGCCACGGGGGTAGAAGTGTTCTCTGTGCCACAAACCTCATCTTAACTAAAGAAATATGTACTCTAATCCTTCACATGGCATTCGAGACAACGGACGGCTGCTCCCGCACACTCGCTGGAACAGAAAGTGAATCCTCACATCTCTCCGATGCCCCTCTGGCTCGACCAGGCGTTCGCCTCGAACGCTTTCCAGCTTCCTCTCCGACTGTAAGCGAGAGCCGATACCTCAAGGCTCCCTTTGATAAATCAATAAAAATAAAGTTTCTGTCTTCTGTGGGTCAATATCGCACCTGCGAGAGCCCCCCCACCCCCCATGTCTATTTCCCAGCATGCCTCTGATAAGCGTCACTGCAAGGATGGTCGTTCCCACAGGGAGGATGACCTCAGGTTGACTTGCATTCCTCCCCCCACCTGCCCAGCAGAAACTCAAATACTCCATTCTTTGTTTTCACAATATCTCGCACATCTCCATGAGCCAATCAGCTGTCAGATGAGTTTGCCTACGGCTCCGTCAGCCCATCAGGCTGTTTGTCCGCCAGCCTTTCTGAAAGCTTCTCCGAGCCAGGCAAGCATGCAGTCCTCAGGGCCCAACCTTTGGCCCGGACCATTTGTCAAACAAACTAGGGCGGAGGGGGTTCCCTCTCTCACCTCACCGCGATCGGACGGAGGAATATGGTGGCCCAGCACGTCACCAGGTTGCGTAACGGTGCAGCACTTCAAACATCAATACGCTCAATTACTCCTGTAAAGCCTTCAGTTGCTGGGGGAGAGCGAAAGTACTGGGCTTTGAAGGGCAACTTACAGACAGTCCCAGTCACGGAAAGATATTGCACAACAAAGAACGAGCTGATTGATTCGTCAATAACGAATCAGGAGAAATGAAGGAGTTCGGTTGTGAAAAGCGGCATTCCAAACAAATGTGCTTCTCTCCCTCCACTGATTTGGCTGCTTCCTGTGATTTAACCATTGAAGAAAAGCTGCTTTCCTTCTTGCTTCAGCGTCTGTAATATCTGCAGGGAAATACCAATCAGTGCAGATCTAAACAAATACAATAAAAGACAAATTAGCATTGGCATCCGATCTGAGGCATCCAGTGATGTTCGTTCCTGTTAGCTCCACTTTCAGGGTATTTTAATTAACAGGGAAACAGATGTAAAGGAGCTACATTACTATTACAGTCATGTCTAGTCCTCGTAATTTGGAGGACATGGCCAAATTCCTGTTGCACGGAGCTAGGGCAGTCTTCAGCTTCGAGTCAGTTGATACAAGAGCTCCACGAGCGATATTCGCAGAGAAACATGGATGAAGATACACAAAAAAAGAGCAACGCCAGCTCTTGTTCAGTACAACTGAAACGATTTCAATGAGTCCATTTCTCGTTTCTGTAACGAATCGTCTCATACAGCCAGAGTCTACGAGCTACTCGGCCGTGGATTTTTAATCTTGGCATCTCATCCAGTGTGATTTCAGCAGCCGGTGGTCCTTGTCGCCGCGGTGCGATGTTTGATATCCGTATTCTGCGTAAGAGGTTTGATTTCAAGCGGGTTGGCAAGCAAGAGCAGAGACAAACATGCCGGTGTCATCGGTGGCAAGTTTTCTTAGCAGGAAATGACATGAATTTGATCAGAATGAAAGGAAAAATTAAGCAATGCCAGATCCAAGTACCCGTCCGAGCACAGCACCCTTTTTTTCCCTGCACAAAACACTTTTTAGGCTTTATAAAAGCTATAAAAGACTCTTTTTTTCCAGTTTGTCATGAGTGTCAAATCACCAGCGTGCCAGTATCCATTTGCGAAACAAACTGAGTTGGCCCCGGAGCCTTCCAGAACATCTTGTGATCCCTGCTAAACGCAGTTAAAGACAAATGCGCTGAAAGAACTGAAATCAAAAACAACAAAATGCTTTAGAAAAATCAAAACATGGTTAAATGATTCGCTTTCGCACAGCACGTCCGTCAAAGATCATTAACAAGATCAATTCCGAGTAGATTCCAACAAATAGGTGACTGATATGCGCTCGCGTCGCTTATTTCCTCAACACTACATCAGAGATACGCCTCTTATTACCTGTCATTACAGTAGCAAAGCTTTAATAAAGCTGTTAATCTCCTTCAAACCAGACCCAGCTAATTGAATCAAGAGCGCGATCGCAATCCAGTCGGCGTGTTAGAGGATTAACAGGCTCTGTCACCAAGGTAACCCGAGGGGAGGAGGGGAGAAGATGGTCCCTGCGTAATGATTCCGAGGAGCATCCCCCACTTCCTTCTTGGCGGCGCCAAGAGCAATCCTCTCAATCTCCGTTGGGCAGGAAATGAGACCAGATGTAAAAGATGACAGTTTGATGACTGACGGACCTTCTGGTTGCCAGGCAACAGTCAGCTTGTGTATGTATAAAACTGAATTTTGACAGTGGCGCGCGTGGGTCACTCTGTTGCTCTCATATCCTCTTCATTATTCTGTTGTTTCCTCCCATGAGTTGCTGTTCTCGGCCCCTTTCATCTCTTCCTTCCTTGATTTCCTTCCTTTGCTTATCCGTTCGGGGTCGGACAGGTTAGAAAGCGAGGCATCCTGCCCTGCAGCAGCTGCCGGCAGCCACTGTGTGCCAAAGACCTTGAAATGTAAAAAAAAAAACAAAAAACTTTGCCACAGACACGCTGTGCTAGGGGTGATCTTGTCAAGAGTCCGAAACTTGCAGTTTGTCCCAGCTGCTTTCGATTTCAGTGTGATAGCTGCCCTTTATAGCAATTCATGAGCAGCTAGATCTAGCTAGCCTCTACATATTGGCTAAATACAAATATATCACGTTGTAATGTTCAATGAGACAAAAAACAAAAAAAAAACCGTAGCAACGTGCTGGAAAAACAACACTGGCCGATGCCGGCGTGACATAACACACATTTAATCCAGAGCCATCTGCCTTCCCCTGGAGCCGGACTCCATCTCTGTCTCGTTAGGAGTACGCACATGACAAGAACACAGAGTCCCAAAGGATTCTGCCTCCGATTTTCCATCTTTAAGCTTGACAGCGCAAGAACATCTTGGGAATTTACCGAACGTCTGAAATTGGAGGCCCACATGGGGGGAAGGGTGGAGGGGGGGCTATACGTTCAACGCTATATGTTCAACACGTTAAAAGTCAATCTAATAAACACGATGATAAAAAAGTGTGCAGCTTTGATTCAGTCATCTCTGAGTGACCTCAGTTGCCATGTCATCCCGCCTGGTGCGCGTGTTTGAAGAAGGTCATTACAGCGCACCCGGCTGCCATTAGATGGTATGAAAAGAAAAACAAACAAACAAAAAAAAAATCCCATGAAAAGCAAAAGTGGGCAGCTGATCACAACAAGAAGCAGGAGGAGCTGGAGAGCTTCCAAACAGGTGCACAAGGACGCATGTCACAAATACCATATTGCCTCATCGTGTTGGCAACCGAGACGGAGATACGGCAGCAACGTTGAACAGCATATGCTTCCATCAGACACAAGATTGGCAAAACACTCCAAACCTGATATCACGGATTGCAGGAACTCTGCCCCCTTGTGGTCACATTCATTCAGGAATGTCTCATCCAGATGATACCGGAGGTCATTTGGCATGACCATTCTGGTGGAATTTTTCAGTAAACAATCACAAGCCAGCTGACGCTGGAACTTCTGCCTGACATACTTCTGTCTCGGGTAGAAAGCCCGCTGTCGACGGAAACATTTCGGGGGTTTCTGTTATAGACGCCTTTGAAAAAAAAAAAAACATAAAACAACGGCTTCAAAGCGATGTGACAGGTGGTGGGCTGGGGGCGGGGAGGAGGGGGCGGAGTGTCATGGGCTGACAGGTATGGATGTGTCACTTATTATCAAAAGGTTTCTAGTTGAACGTGCAGGTGGGACTCGAAGAAACCCAAGCCGATCACTGGAGGAGACTCAGGGAAGAATGTCAACACTGGGAGCTACACACACACACACACACGGGCGTGCATGCATGCACACACATCCTTGTACTTTCATCTTTGCAAGGACTTTCATAAAGATACTTCATTACCCAGGCCCTTACCTGAACCATCCCAACTCCCCAACTAACTCGAACTATCCCAACTAACCCCCTGACCCCAACCCTAACCCATCCCAACTCCCTGACCCCAACCCTGACCCCAACCCTAACCATCCCAACTAACCCCCTGACCCCAACCCTAACCATCCCAACTAACCCCATGACCCCAACCCTAACCATCCCAACTCCCTGACCCCAACCCTGACCCCAACGCTAATCATCCCAACTAACCCCCTGACCCCAACCCTAACCATCCCAATTAACCCCCTGACCCCAACCCTAACCATCCCAATTAACCTCATGACCCCAACCCTAACCATCCCAACTCCCTGACCCCAACCCTGACCCCAACGCTAACCATCCCAACTAACCCCCTGACCCCAACCCTAACCATCCCAACTAACCCCCTGATCCTAACCCTAACCTGAACCCAATTCTAACCTTAAAACTAAATCTAACCCTCAAACTTTCCTTTGAAGTTGTGAGAACCAACCAAAATGGCCCCACTTTGCGAGGAGAATGTTTTTGGCACTTAATATGTAGTAAATGTGCGCTCACGTGCACACACTGGGACACAACACACGGAAGCAACACAGTTCTATATCTCATTTCACTTAGCGTGCAGGTAGCTTCAGCTGCTGCCTTCACTTTTGCGGTGTATCTTATTTCATACGCTAGCCCCCGCCACACACACAAGACATGACTTAAAGGTAAAGTATTGTATTTCATCTGCAATCACACACACACAGACTTCAGACTCCTCTGAAGAAGAAAAAAACGAAATAAATATATGCGCCAACTTTTGAAGCCTGAAAACTCAGCTGCTGTCACGCTGTGGCTTTAAACCGATACATGAAACAGCTCTCCTTCTGTCACCACGCAAGCTTTTTTTTACAGACTGAAGCTCCAGACGTGCAGTTCTCAAAGGAAGATATTGGAAAAAGACTTTCTTTCAACCATGCAGTCGCTTCCACTCTTCCGCTCTCATCCGGAAGCGAAGCCCTCGCCACCAAACGGATATGGATTGGATCCTTCGCATCCTGCTGAAACAAGTCTCAACATCAGAGCCGTGTTCGGCTCCCACATCAGCTAAGCGGCCGCTAACCGAAGTCAGTCCGTTGTGTTTCCACACACACGCACATTCAGGGTCAGGATCAGGGCCAGATCATAAGGTCCAGAGGCCCTGAAACGATCCCCAGAACCATGATATTACCCTTAAGAAATCTATAAAAACTCGCAGAATGGGCGTTTGTCTCTTCATGCCCCAGCAAACGTTCTTCTAGGTTTCAACCGCTGTGTACATTTAGCACTGCTGAATATGATGAGCAGTGATTTACGTAACAGCTATAAATTCATCTGATCTCATGTTCTTGTCTTTACAAGGCTGTTTGCTATATATGGTTTAATGGGACTTTTTTTTATTATTATTTCTTCATTAAACCCTGAGAACCAAACTATAAAGTGAGCTGAGCGTGATCCCGGAGCCGAGCTAATCATCAATTTTTCTCCATCCAGAAAAAATCGCTAATGCACAATTTGCAGCTCTCTTACATTCCCACGTGAAAAAACTCTCTGGGGTGGGAATTCACAAAGCATGAATTAATGTGGGGGGGGGGGAACTGCGCCCTCGGCTAAATGAAGTGCCTGGACAGCGTCTAAAACAAGTCCTCATCGCTGTTACAACCAGCAGATATCTTGTCCCTTGTTTACAAGGACCTCGACCCACCTTTGACCCCCCCCCCCCCAAGGCCCCCCCGGCAGCTGACCGGTGTAAACCCTCACTCCCAGCTGACCCCGGGCCTATTCCCAACCACCCGTTTTAGAACCTCTCTCTTATAACTTATTTTGTTGTGTTGGTAGGGTTTTGTGCAGTGTTGTAAAACTACCAATGCTTAAAACTATACATTATGTTGATTAAAAAAACCAAAAAAGTCAGAAAAAAATGGAAGATGCATGACAATTCAGACTGCGACTGATTTCTTTGATTCCTTACGTTCATGGCAATTACCAGAATTTGTTCTGATGCATCGTAACTCAATTAAAACTTCCAAAAGCAGCTTTTTTTTTCCTCTTTTCTTGTCCTAATTTTTGTGTTTGCGTCGACTGCCATTCAGATTCTAAACAACTAGTGGCTAAAAATTAGCAACAGTTCTCCACAAAAATGATATTTCTGTTTAAAATGCAGTGGAATGCATTTCAAAATGACGCCAGAAGTAATAAAGTGGTGGCACAGTCGTGCATTATTGTTTTCAAGATGGAGACGAAACGTGGAGTCAAAGACAAATAAAAAAAAAAAGACCGAAAAAGCCATTTTTACAGTAATCTGTTAGGCCAAGGTTAAAAGGGAGCATTTTATTAGTTGCCATTTAACTCAGAGGGCAAAGGAAGAGACTCTGCGTAACTTTTCCAACGAGGACAGGCGGAGAAAGGTCCTGACGCAGGAGTCGCAGGAGTCCGCACGTCAGAAAGCATCAATAAATATGTGCGTAGTATTTAAAAAAGTACAAGTATTTAAACAAATTTCCTCTAATTACAGCTTGTCTGACCTCTGGATGCCACCCTGACCACTTCAGGTCTGGTGCTGAAATGACCACAGATGTAATTCCTCGCGCTCTGGCACCCGTTTTCGCCATTACACACATGCGCGCTTGACGTGCATGCTCTCCGACTCGGCCGCCACCTCCAAGGTAAACACGCTTTAATGCCACCTGGCTAATGTGCCAGCCCCCCAAAAAAACGTTAAAATGGTCTTCTGCTGAGCAGACAGGGAGCAGCTGCCGAGTAAACTGGCTGCTTTTTCGGCTCCGTATTTAGGCTTGGCAGATTCCAGGACAACGGTGGAAAACGTACCAATAATTCACTGCTAATGTTCCCCTCGCGGCTCGATGTGTCGACCTGCTGACAAAAAAAAAAAAAAAAATGACTCATTCGGTATGAAAGCCTCCCTCTTTCCACCTCCTGTGACAGAATCAACTGCTGTTAACTTCACAACTGATTAAGGCGGCTTTATCCTGCGCACTTCGGAGTATGGAAACCAAAACACGTTGCACTTTTGAAATAATTTCATTAAACCCCCCCGCCCTCCCTTCTCGACAAAAAAGTGATCAGTTTTTCCTTACTGCTCTTGGGCCCGAGCGGTTTCCATTGCTCTATTCAGATCAGATGAAAGGTTTATATGGGCGTGCGTGCTACAAGGCCAGCCCGCTGTGGCACAAATCTCGAAAAATTTCAACTTCCTGGCACGAAGAGGTCACGGTTTCATCATTACGTCGTAGTAACACTTTCCGCCTTTCATGCTTGTGCGGGATAATCGCGGCGGTGGCGAAGCCGAAGCTGTAATACTTCCTTGGAATGGTGTAGCATCGAGAGGTTGGCGGCACCGATAATCACAACAAAGAGGTGCCGCTTTGACGGTTAAAAAAAAGCTTTGAGTTTGTAAAAGTTAATTGCGTAACCTGTTGGTTTTATTAAACACATGCCGGTACCCTTAAATCCATTAGCGGGATGCCGCTGAGCACGAGTTTGAAATGATATTACACGCTACGCTGAGACGCCAACAGCAGCAGAAGCTTCCCAGAACGGGGTTAAAGCTCTTATGAGTAGCGCACAGCTCTACTATTAAAGCATTACGGCTGAGGTTTGGCGCCACCGAGTGCTGCTCCGATATAAAGACCGAAAAATCCATAAACCATATATCTTTTGCAGAAAGAAAAAAGTAAAGTTTTAATCAATATTAAGCTGTTGCTAAGCAGCCAGTCCTGCTTAGCAACCCAAGAATCGGGGAGGCAGGCAGGAATACTGCGTAGGGAAGGAACGCAGCGGCTGCTAGAACGACCCAGCAGGTTTGTCACGTTACCTCAAAGGGCCTTCGGTGTCTAAGAGCCTAAGACAAAGCCTTCGTCCTCCTCCTCCTCGTCAACTGATCTGCCCATAAAAAAAAAAAAAAAAAAGACGCAAACTGGAATACTTCATTCAGTTTGGCAGCATCCGTCCAAAAGGTTAGCATTAGCAACAAATAAATGGGATGTTTCTCCTCCCGCCTCCGTAAACGCTAACTGAAGCCTTCTGGCGACTGCCGTCAAGTTCGCAAGAACAAGTCTCAGCTGACTGAAAGTGAGCGAAGATGCTTCCTGCTCTACTCTCTCTCCTGCCCGGAATCGTCCAGCTGGATTTTAGTGACCTTTGCCCTCTGATCTGTGTGGATTTAGTGAAAAACTGGATTCTCAAATGTGAGAAACTGTCATCGCCTTCCAAAAATCCAGATTTTCCCGAATGCATCATGAATTGTCGGACTCTGTGTAGCTTCCCCATAGATGCCCTGCTAGCCTCTAACAACTGAGATTGTGTTTGAGATCTTTTCTGCACCCTTCCCGCTTTTCGTCGCATACTTTAAGTCTCTCCGTACAATCACATCCTCTTGACTCACTCTAATTGCAATCAGGTGATCATTTTAATTGTTTCCAATCGTTCTCATATTTTCCATCCATTCTTCAATCATCCTTTCCGGGTTTTCCTTCCAACCCAGGTAGACAACTGCTCACATCCGAAGGATGGTAAAAGTGGTTGAGCAGTTGAAAGGAAGTCCATTTTCCGCGCACACACACGTACGGTCTAGGACAGTTGACACAGTCTTTGTGTGGTTACGTGATGAGTAAAAACGAGTTATATTATCCAGATCCGAGTAGATCTGCTCCTGCAGCGGCATTGAGGCGCAACCACCGTGGCTCCCATGGCTGGAAGACGGCTTCATAATTTATTTCTCCTATAAAATCCCTCATTGAATTTCATTTTTATTGACGGATAGAAGCAGACGCAGAGCCGCAAGTCTCTCTGCAATAGGTCGTTTCACCTTTGATTTGCTGCCGCCAAAGGCAAAATCGCGTCAGACGGGTCGGAGGAGTCAATCAATCCGACGTGACGTCTGACGTGACCCTCGTGATCTACGACGCACCACCGCCCCCCCATCCCTCACCACCAGAGCTGTCTCGTGGCCCAGCGCCGGGGTTTAAACCACATCTGCCTTTGCCGTTCAGAAACCAAGTCTCAACTTTCCAAAGTGCTGTAAACTTTTTACATCCACACAGCGAAAATGGCCACGAGGATCCATTCACGCTGCTCAAAGATGACTTTATGCTACGAAAGGAAAGAAAAAATAATAAATAAATTTGCCACCTGTTGGGAGTTCTATCCGCTGTTAATGTTACCATAATTTCTGGACTATTAAGTGCACGTGAATATACTGAATTTAAAAATTAAAAAAAAAAAAAAAAAAAAAAAAACTTTTTTTTTTTTTTTTTTTTTTTTTTACATATATATAAGCTACACTTATAATAAGCTGCAGGTGTCTACGTTAAAACAGAAAAAACTTTTTTAACTTTTAATTAAATAAATGTTTGTTTGTTTTTTTTCTTTTTTAACAAACTGTGCCTGTAAAATGGCAAGAAAATGGCTGGTTAAAAAAAAATAAAAAATACAGTAGCCTAACGGACAAGTCATGGATCGCTATCTTCCTCTTACTCCTGTGCACTAAAACCCCTGAAGTCATTCGTCTTCAGTTTTGGAATTGAACAGCCTTAGAATCACTTACGTTGCACACTTTCTCGGTCTCTCTGTCGTTGGTGCTCTCAATGACACTCTAGACTCGAAACTTTGTTTGAATGAATACGCAGAAGATTCTCTTGGCAGCATGAAGCTCGTTATTATCACGTAAAAATCTATATATTAGCCGCAGGGTTCAAAGTGTGTGAAAAAAGTAGCGTCTTGTAGTTCGTAAATTACAGTAACCCAAACACAATGCAATGTTAATGAGAAAAAGAGAAGAAGAAGAAGGAAAAGAAAGGTCGTACAGAGGGCGACAAAAGCCCGCCGCAGCTACCAAACCAAACGCTAAAGTCATCCCAACAGACATGAAACTGGCCTGGTGCCATCCCAGATAGCTGCTCTGTGTCATGCTAAACCTCCTCCTCCTCCTCGCGACGCTGCAATGGTGTCGGCGGTAGATGATCTACTGCCGCCTCTGCATAAGCCATGAGTCAGCGCCGGGGGATCTTGACTCAAAACGGCGTCCGTTTGTCCCGCATACCTGAAGGCAACACGCATCCGCGGAGGGATGATCCTCGTTAGTGCACACTGCGGAACATGTTAGAAAGCTTTCTCCTCTGTCTGGGATTAGCCTCTTTTTGACGTAGCGCGAGAACGCTCCAGATGTTTCCTTGCACCTGGGTCAGAGTGCAGAGAGATATAGAAAAGGGGAAAAAAAGGAAAGGTGATTGCAGAGCTGCGGAAGAAATAAAAGGCCAAGGAGTCGCCAGTCTCTACCCCCTCGCTTTAAAGAAGTGGAAAGGTTATCTGGAACAGCTGGAATGACAGATCGGGGCCAGGTGTGTGTCAGTTCTCTCCTGCTGCTTTTGTAATTATGAATATGGCAGAGAGAGAGCATAGAATATGGCAGAGAGAGAGAGAAAGGGATGATGAGGAGAAAAAGAATGCGAACCAGGGGCCGGTGGAAAATACCAGCGACTGCATTGAAGGCGACTGGAAACGTGAGGAAGAGTTGCGAGAAGGGAGCAGGGTTCAGAACTCAGGTGAGGAATGCCGAGAATGGAAAAGTGACAGGAGGCCGAGCGGAAAAAAAGCCGGAAAAGAGGAGGAAAGAAAGATGGCGCAGAAGAGAACAGGAAGCGCATCAAGGTTCCACTTTTAACAAACAATAAATAAAAAAATCGATTTTTTTTTTTGCATCAAACTGAGATTAAAGTGGACCGACAGGAAGCTTTACAGCAACAGGCTTCCATGTTTTCTTTCAGCTCTGGGCCTTTTGTTGTGTCAGGGTATTCCGTACCAATCTGTACCCTCTTCAGGACTGTCTGTGTAGATTCTCACTCATCCAGATCATAGTTATCCAAAATTAGATCTCTCTGTGTCAACTGGACTGAAAGGTTTCCTCTTCAGGACTGTTAATTATTATTTTTGACAGTGATTACCAGTAAGGATGCTCTTGGCTAATATTTGTTTACCAGGGTGAACTAAATAATCTCCGAAAAGTGTGTATACAGAGGAAGAGACCAAATATCTGTTAGCATTTGTAGCGAACAAGCTAGTCACAGTGTAAATCCTAATTACTCATCTGCTAAAGTATCAATATTTCTTTTCAAGTGTGCGCTGCGACCTAGCGTAAATGAAACGCTTCAGATTTCAACTCCTTTTTTAGACACGTCTTGCAGCAGCTTCTTCAGCATAAAAAAAACCCAGACGCACAACAAATAAAGCGTGTTTCTGTCTGTTACGAACGCACCTCTTCCTCCTCTGCGCCGGAGCTTCGTCTTTTATGGCGCTAGCGGACACGAGAAGTGTCTGTCTCTTGAATCGCTTAGCAGGGATTACCTCTTAACTTGAGCAAGGCCTGGAGCATGCGTGTCTTTCTGTGTGTGTGTGTGCGTGTGTGTGTGCCGGTGCTGCAGTAGCCTCTGCAGGAGAGCCAGTTTACTTGGTAACTGCACAAAAGTGCTGTTTCCTGCATCCAATCAGGGCCATGGCGTTAAAAACAAAAAACGCCATTGCTACGGGACACTTGTTCACGTTAATCTCAGTTATTTGCTCAAATATGGAGCCTCGGGCTGGTGTTTCTGAAATGACCATATAATCAAATCAATTCCAACACAATACCATAATATATAAACAGCGATGCCGGTAATGCCTTACAAAGTAACGCGCTACTCTAATCTGACTACTTTTTTTCCAGTAACGAGTAATGTAACGCATTATTCTTTCCAAACCAGTAGTAAGATTAAAGTTACTTATCTGAGTCACCATGTGTACTATTTATAGGTCCTTTTCCAGCATAAAAAGATGTAATTTTTTTTCTTTTTGTGTTTATTGGAGTGACCTCAAGTGTCAAGAAGCCGGTGAAACAGAAATGGAGACAGGAGAGATATGTATTTTCTAGCTGGAAATACAATCACTATTTTGAGTTATTTTTATTGATTTATTTATTTTTTTCCATTAAAGATAACAATATCAGAGTTCTCTGTACACTCTGTGCTGGAGGTAACAAAAGTTTATCTACCTCCAAAAAGTCCACGTCAAATTTTAAAAAAACATCTGGAGTCGCAGCACGGCACAGTAAAAGTGGACAATGCGAAGCAGAAAGCTGCACCAGCAACACATGCAGGAGGTCCCCCACCAGCCAAACAACAAAAGATGGACTTCAGTGGCAGTGCAGATCCAAAACCCAGTAGTTGGTTAAGAACTGAAGAGGTTGGTTGGATGGTATGTTGTGGAGGAAATGCTGCCCTTAAATACGGTTGATTCGCCCTCGGTTCGTGACTGTGGTCATGCCGTCTGTGCTTCGAAAAGACACATTCGTGCTATCTACACTTTAATTTTGAGTGCCTGTCTACAACGCTTTGTACGGTAAAGAGAGTGAGCGTTTTGATGGTGCATTCAAGTGCAACTCTGACACTTGGTGATATATAGAAGTAGATTTTTGATCATATTTTTTATTATTTAAACACATACAGCTGCCAATACTTTGTTGTTTTATTACTATTTAAAGATAAAAAATTGTTAAAACCAGTCTCCGATTACGAATCATATTCATTTCTGCAGTGGCTGTATAGAAAAAATAATGGAAAAAATAAACAATGTTAGTATTTAAATAAAAAAAATGTTTTCAAACTGTACATAGTGTGACCGTGCTCTTTTGAAGCGCAGATGGCGTGACCGCAGTGATTCATGCCATCATTACACAATTTAATAGTATTTTTAAAAAAATTGGTTGTTGTCATTTACGTCTTCTACTCTAACTTTTACTCTTAGTTACTTTTAAAATCAAGTAATCAGTAAACTTTTTAGAGGAATAATCAGTAATTAGTAGTCTGATTATTTTTTCCATGGAACTGGCAACACTGTATTTAAGAGAGAAGTAGCCATTAAAATGATTTGCTGAGTCATGCTTAGCATAAACAGTCCCTGTGAGCCAGCAATTGCCCTCAGGTTTCTGTACTTGGCTCTTTTTTTTTTTTTTTTTGCCATGTTCTTTAACTGAACGGCGGCGACTGTGCTTCAGCGGGAGGGAGGGGTATTTTTAACCGGCGTGGCTGTAATGCAAACAGCAGCCGCGCTGTGTGTTCTCCCTCCAAGACTTAAATACTGTTGCTGCCTGAGTGAAACGCAATGAAATACAGCATTGAAACGCTGGGGGGCAAGGGGTTGACCCATTGAGCAATCTTGGAATTGTGAAGGAATGTTGCAGGTAATGCGACCGAATGGCCTGACTCAGCGTGGATCAGGTCACCCTCTGTTAACCTCTGACCTGTGAATGACACTTAAGCTGAACGGAGCAGATATGAATATCTGATCAGAAAAAGATGACTTTGCAGTAAATTATAAATTCTTCCCTTTCTGTCTGCTGAAGGTTCCATATCTTTCCTGCAGTCCTGGATGACCGGGAAGAGCCTCAGGAACAGCCCAGGGCCCTTCACAGTGCGTCTGAAGAGGTACTTCCTGAGCCTGCCGGCTGAAAGGAGTGTAAATACAGCAACGGCGCTCTCTTCCTGCATGTTACCGTTCACGTCTCCCTCGCGACAGCAGCGTCGCCTCCAGATATGGAGCACGGAGCAGCTTGATCTGGGCCGGCTCGCTCTCCTTACTGTCAGGATGGAGCTTCTGGTTTTCTGGCCAAGGAGACGTTAAAGAGAGCAAGCAATCGGACGCACCACCACTTTGGTGCATTGGCTAGCAGCATTGGTGGTACTGGGAATACACAATACACCAAGAACCTGAGATTAGGCCGTGAAATTAGAGCAACCATAGGACTGGAGTTGGAGAACCGAATAGGAAAACTAGAACTGAAGTGAATACCCAGTGTTGTGAACGCATTTAACGATAGATAAATTCGTATTTTGGGCGCGCGTGAACTGAACGTACTGTATTAATGCCTGTTGAACGTTACTGTGAAGTCGCTCATTCTGGTGTCTGTGAAGGACACGCTCTCTCAATTCATCTTCATTTAATACAGTGCCAGATTTCAGGCAAAAACCCGACTAAAACACACCGTGACAGATTTAATATGTAGCGGAAATACACTCAATCGGAAACACCAGGCACCAGTGTCGTGCTACGGAATGCGTCATCAAAACAGAAAGCAGCATAGAGGAGGTGACAGCAGTGGCATGTAGTTCAAGACAAAACTCGACTCGACAAATCCGCAAAGATGCGTAGTATAATCATTTAAATGTTTTTTTTTTTATGACAAGGTCGATTAGGATTGAAAAAATCTTTCATTTCTATGCAAACTTTGCCCGCCGACTTTCAAAAAGAAAATCTGTACTTCATAAACGGCAAACCTGAAACGACACATTGAACTGAATCACCCGGGTAGCTTTTCAACGTACGTGCAAGCAAATAAAAAAATCAAAAGACAGTCAACCCAAATCTCATTAACTGCGTACAGCAGTGGCTCCGTTGTCATCTCCCAGCTGCAGCTGGACAGCCTGGTGATGCATTTTATTGTGAAAGCTCAGCTTTCATAAAGGGTTGCAGCCTTCACAAAAATGTACAATCAAGAAAAAAAGTAGACACTCTTAAAAAATACAACACTGTGAATACCACAGCAACCGGCGAGGATCAGGGTAATAGGAGGAACCACTATGGGGTTAAAGAACTGCATCTAGACCACTGAAAGACTCTCGGACGTCTGCACACCGCGCTCTGGTCTGCTGCCACAGCAAGAGTACTTCATGTACACTTGGCACGCGGCGCATTTTCCCCTCTGAGATGAGCTGTCGCTCCAATAGTGTTATTACAAACAACATATATCGCTGTCAAACGGCCCTGGCTGCTTAGTTGTTCCTACCGGAAGCAAGAGCGCGATCAAGTCGCGGCCTGAGCGGAGCGCTCGGGCTGTTGCCGGCTTTCAAGGATTCAGGATTGGAACGAAGCGAACCGCAGAGTTGGTTGCAAAGTGAGAGAGAGAGAAAACAGAGAGTCCATGAATGGAGCCACGAGGAAGCAGAGATGTGTTTACATTCTGCTGACTCACAGTCACCGGACCCCGGCGTTATTCCCAGAAGCGGCGTGGATCACTCCGGTGTTGAATCCCCTCCAACGTTTGTGCCCAAAAACAAACTGGCCTTGCACCGCATTAAAAAAAACAAAACAAAAAACACACACACAAAGACACACACACACAAACTGAGAAAGGTCGACTTGTTAACGTGTTTGAAAAAAGAAAAAAAAAAACAACTCTTCCTGAAGAGCAGCATTCCAGGATGACATTTCATTGACAGCTAAACCCTCGCAAAGATAGAAGAAACAAGCCACCTGGCTTGCGTACACAATCGGCCACCAAAAACCGGTCTGACTTCAGGGAGATGGGTTCCCAGCGGCGCCAGTATTTAAGAGAAACAGACAGGTTTTGTCTGTTTCTCTTAAATACCAGCCTGATGACGGTGTAAATGCGGAATCCATCGCTCGGTTGAATCAGTCGGTAAATACAAAGACCCCGACTCACCCTCTGAACGCCACCCTAACGCTTGATCGGGAGATCGGGGGGAAGGATTGACAGGTGCCGCTCTTCTTGTAAACCCACACCTCTGATAAAAACCTGTGCACGCTTGTATTCTGCGAGGGATTAGCTATCACTATAGGCAGAGACACACAGACAGTGTAAATACAGCCAAGAATAAAGATTCAACTGGTTTTTGAAGGCCTTCCAGGTTCAGAGCCAGATGACTCCCCAATAGGGATAACTTCCTGGAAGTCCAGGATGCATGTTAAGAGAAACTCTAAATCTTCTTTAACTTGCGCTCTTCATAAGGCGGCCTTTATAAGGTATCTGTTTGACACAACGAGTTGGTTTGACCCCGGAGAGACAAGTCAACACATGCCAACACTATTATATATGGTTGGGGGGGGGCGGGGGGGCTGCATGTGCACAAACAAGCCAGCCTGCAGTCACATTCACACACCGCACACATGCACAAAAGGCCCTTGCTGGATAATAGCATGAGGAGCTAAACAATGAGTGTTAGCAAAGGAATGAAGGCACTTTCTCTGCCTCCTCTTCTCTTTTTTTACCCCCCCTCAGCCCATAAGCTCCTACGGGACAACATAATGCTAACCCCCAAACCCCCCAGCTTCAAAACCGCCGATTCTTCACCCACACCGACAGGCCAGGGCAGGCAAGACATACAGCGATCCGGTGGAACCGCCATCGCTAAGGAAATGCTATTGACACTTTTGATTGCTCAAACAGAGAAAAAGCTCACGTTTCTCAAACCCAGCTGCACGAGCGCGCTGAACCGTGGCCGGCCGGTTCATCAGGAGGTCAATAATGCGACACCCTGCAGGTGCTTTTTGGACTCACGCCGCCAGGATTTAGAGCACAGGGTAGCGCAGACCCGCACTTTGATGTCTCCTGCCAACATTTCCTGGAGGTCACATGGAAGAGTTTGGCTCGGCCCAACACTCTCTCGTGAGTGTGGGCTGGGCCGGGCTGAGGCAGTGCTCGGGTTGTTTGGCGGGGAGTTTTGAAATCTCGGTAGGAGCAAACATTTCCGGTAAAAGGAACTTGGAAAGCCGAAGATGAGGATGGAGAACCGCTTAGCTATATTCTTGCTGTGTCTGTTTAGCCACCTGCAACATTTTGACGCTGTTAAGGTTATTACGGGTGCGCTCTGGGGATGAGGAGGCAGCGCTGCTAACGCGTTTGAAAGCTTACCCTCCATGCGGACGTCCTCAGCTTTGAAGAGAAGGACTGATTCGTCTCAGAACCTCACAGTACACAGCTGAACCACCAACACACGCGTACCCTCCAATTAGAGACAGCCTTGGCATGAGGTAATACGCCGACAGTAGAGGCTGACTCATCTGCTTTCCTCTGAAAGTTGACGATGAGCAAATCGCAGCATCATCCCGACATAGTGCTCATGACTCGCTGCATGTGTTTGACAGAGCCAGGCAGACACCTGCGGGTACCAAAGAGCTCACACCTACGGGAAGAGGTCGGCGTCTCCCCCACTAACCTTGCAGATCCTGCTCTCCTCTGTCCTGGCTCTGGACTTCCCGTCGGGCCTCCTCTCCTGCTGGAACTCGGACTTGATCGACAGCTGGCAAGACAGCCCCGGATCGCCCTCGCTCGCCCTGAGCTCCCGCTGCTGGGACATGAAGCCCTGCGAGGTAGCTGCTCTGACCGCACTGGGGATGGGGAGAGCGGTATGCACTGGCTTGGTGCCCACGGCGGAGGGTTGCCTTAGCTTAGACGCTACGCCAACCACTGGCATGGTACTTCCCAGGCGGAAAAAAAAAAAAAAGTATATAATAACAATGATATAACAAGAGTGACACGGGTCTAAAAAAATAGTACCGAGAGAAAAGGGAAACAAAGGTGCAGGAACTCCTGCTGAGGTACAGAATAAGGGAGGAAGGAAAAAAAACTTAAAAAAGAAAAGAAAAATAACTAAAAAACAGTTGCCTCTCAGAGCGAGAGGGAAACAACTGTGCTCATTCTGTAGCCTACAGCGAGCAGGACTTACAGAAACTGAGAATGCTTCTCCTTCCTCACATTCACTCCCACCTCCTTCCCCTCCCACAAGCCACACTCCTCCTTTCCTCTCTCTCTCCCTCCCTCCCTCTCTCACTCGTCCACTGTCAAGTGTAGACCAAAGTGGGCCAAAAAAAAAAAGCTATTCGGGGGGGTGGGGGGGGTGTGTGACCTCCACTGGAAGGTATAAATGGCACTCTGGAAAACTATGATTACTAAGGCCAGACTGAGCACGCGGAGGGGCGCGCAAGCATATGCGCATGTATCTTTTGGACTATTTGGGGGATACAAATGGAACTATCACCTTGTGGGTTTTTCATGTGCAGCCAGAACGCAAATTCCTCCAATACGAGTAGGCAGAGACGCCTTAAAGTTGACAGACAGACAGACAGACAGACAGACAGAAGTCTGGGGGAGACAAGCGCCTGTGCAAAAACTTTCTGAGACCTAAAGAGGAAATGGCTTTTGTCCAGATCAGGCTCGCCGTACGTGCCGTGGGTCAGCACGGTATCTCACGCCGGTTATGCCAAGGATTAGCTCTGGTTGCCGCGGCAACGCGGCCATCATGTGCTGCTAACGCGCTATGTGGAAGTTTGTGGCTGGACTTTGAAGCTAATTAGATCCTCCTGATTTTCTGAAATGAGGACTGACCATTATGTGGCTACTTTTTTTTTTTTTTGTTTTTAAATCCCAAAGCATAAATTTTATATTATAAGAGGATGTGTTACAGATTCCCTTATTATAATGCCATTTTTTTTCTGGATGCTAACTTAAAGCTTAAACCCATTACGTTCAATCCATTAAAGTAAATATCATTTATGTTTAAACCCAACGTATAAAGATTAATAGCACACACTATAAAGGTGATAATGATTCTTTAGATTAATAATGTCTCTAAAGAATCCTTCTTTAGTCCCTAGAATCTAAAAAACAAATATAAGATAAGAGATAAGATAAACCTGAAAAACCAAAAAAAAAAAAAAAAAATCCCTGCGTTTTAGAAGACAAACAAATTTGCTTTTACGTAAGATCCGATATGATGGGTTGGAAATACAAAAGCGGCTCAACCGTTTGAGGAATCTGTTCTATGGATGGAACAGAGCTCATCACCAGGAACCGTCTGCGTTCCATCAAGATACCTGTGGCTTGGTGAGAACCAGATGAGCCAAAGTGCATTTGGATTGCATTAGGCAGACATAATACGACATGTTTTTCTTCTTCTCTATAGGCCTCCTTGTGTCAGACATTAAGGGTGTGTGTGTGTGTGTGTGTGTGTGTGTGTGGGGGGGGGGGGTGTTCATATGGAAAGTCTGCATCTGGTTCAGTTTAGAAAGATGTGTTGAAATCAAAGTGACAGAGTGCTGCATCAGGGCAAACCGGAACCTTTTCTTTTCTTTTCTTTCTTTTTTTTTTTTTTAACAGTATTGTCAAATAAACAAAGCAGAAATGGAAGGAAAACCAAAACAGGATGCTCCTCTCCTCCTCTCACATGTGCGCTCACAACAGAAAGATCACGGCGCCTGAAAACACTCCATCCTCTGGCCCGTGAGCCGTGCCAAAACCTGCCCTTTTCCAAGAGGGTTCAGGTCCGGTTAAGCTGGCATCAATGAGACTGTTGTGAAATGGTTATTTTATCAATTAGTCCCTCCTTCTGATTTAATTTTGCACTTTTGGGTGGCCCTGACTTACGCCCGTGCAGGATACCACGACCTCTACAGGGGCAACCATGACAAAATTTGTGGCTGCAGGATTCCGAGCGAATGAACGGTTAACGAATGGACTTCAACCGCTGAATGAAAAGCACATTGGCAGACGACCAACTTCCCAGCGCTGTCTGGAATTGTTAGGAAATCCTCCTCTAATGAGGTTGCATCCCTGGGGGGGCTTAGCTGGAGTAAGCTAACAAGCGATACTCTGAGAACTCGTCCGACACCTTCTCACCTCCGTTCCTCCTTCCTAAAAATAGTCATGTTACACTGCAAATCACTGCCTCCTGTAGGTAAAAAGTAATACTCATTCAACGGCGCTGAAATCCTCCAAAGTCAACACTGGAGAAGTGGACTTTGGGGTTCAATTCTGTCAGCAGAAATCCAGTTGGCAGCTCTGCACCCCAACACACAATCTGTTGTACTCGAAATGTGCGGAGAGACGACCGGGATTGAAATGTTGGATGTTAGCTTGAGGAAAAAAAAATGATAAAAGAAGATTGAATATTCACGCTGGGCATTGAATCACTCAAGTTTAGTCATCTTTGAGCAGTATTTCAAAAATATGCAGGAATCACCATGTAACGCAATCGGGCGAATATCACCCCAAGAAATTGGAATTGGCAAAATAGATCAATAAAAATGAAACTAAAAGAAGAAGGTGAGTACATACTTGTCTGTACTTTAAAGTACACACTTGTCGCCTTTGCTGCTGTTCCCGCTCTCCGAGGTGAAATGAATTGTGGGCTAGCTAGCTAGCTCCACAGAAGTCATGCCTGTGTTGTACCTGATAAAAGGGGCGAAGGCAAGTACACTCCCCAGAAACCTGGACGCGTACTTGGCAGGTTGAGAACTTGGAGTTGGAACCATATTTTGGTGCCGATTCATGACGTTTCACAGCAACCTCAGACAAGTGACGAAAAGGTGAAAAGGCTTCTGTGGTCTTAAAGAGCAATATTCACACAGTTTCCTCCCAGCTTGTGGTTTTTACCTTCCAGTTCTTTTTCTTTTTTCCGGCTTAGGGTTAGGTTGGGTTTATTAAAGCGGCTAGTAGATACAGAGAGCCCCAGACCAAAGCAGCTCTCGAGTCACAGCGGAGACAAGAGCTATTTCACAACATCTGAAGACTTCCTGCTGTTCAATGCTTTATTTTGGCGCAAAAATATGCCTTCGCCGTAGTTAAATTCCCCCTGTGAGTATTGCGCGACGCAGCACATCAAAGATTTCTTATGCTGGAGCTGCAGAACGAGCACATTCCAGCTGATGAGAAGCGGGAGGTGAAGGTGGCTCATCCCACGGACAAGGATGAAAGGTGGTAGTTCAGCTGTGCCAGAAGCTTTCACACTAACCACCAGCTGGGGCTAAATAAGAACATTGTGTTAATAACGTAGTTATTATAACCAAGTTAATAACCAAGTTCTGCTCTCCTGAGCGTGCTACAGGACGTGCTGGTTAGTGCTCGGCCTGCACGTAGCTGCAGATATCAGAATATCGCTATTATCTAAATATCTGAATTAAAAATGACAAAACTTCAAAGGCCTGTTTGAGGGTTAATGTTAAGGTTTTGGTCAGAACTGGATTTAGGTTAGGGTTAGGGGTTAGTTGGGATGGTTAGGGTTCAAGTTATGGGCTAGGTAGGACAGTTAGGTGGCTGGGTAATGTATCCTGACTATGAAAGTCACAAAGATATAAAGTGTATGTGTGTGTGTGTGTGTGTGTGTTTTACATGAAAGATACCGCTGTGTCACATGACATCAGCACTGCGGTTGTGGGTTCCCTGTGAAAATAAACATAACAGGGTGCTGCTGATAAGAGGGGTCAACACCCTTCACCCTGGCATTACACACGCACACACCCAAACACACACTCGCAGAAGCTGCGGGGAGGCTGGTTAGATCGTCACACCTGGCCCTTTCAGCGATCTGAATGCTATCAGTCCACCACATGTCAGACAACATGGAAAATAAAATAAACACACTCGTTCTGGCACATTCACAGCAGAGATACGAGAGCATACCACCTTGGCGAGCTTGCACGGCCGCTCGGCAAACGCAGGCATGTTCCATTAATGTACATCAAGCGTGACTGGGAGGACACAAACATAATTCACTTTCATCCTCTCTGCAGATTCCTGACACTCAGTCAACCCCCAGGCTCTCCGTGGCCAACCGCGCACGCAACAACACCCATCCGACCAAAAAACATTGTGGCATCATGGGAAAATCTCTGCTTGCTTGACGGCAGACTCCAGTTTTCTTCATGCCAGGTTATCACGATATTAAAAAAAAAAAACAGTTGTGAACACACAAGCAAATTTGGTTCTTTTACAACTGTTTGGTTTTTCAAAATAAAAGCATTCATAAAGAAAACTTGATTTGTGAAATGCAAGCAACAGCTCAACAAATGTCACAGTCTCCTCACACATTTAACATGTTTAACTTTGTTAAACTTTGTTAAACATGTTAAATGTTATTTTCTCTCTTGTTCCCGTCATTATATGTTTACTATTACAGAGATTTGATCGGCAACAGTCTCTTACCTTTAGAGGATTTAATGCCTTTCCAGGTGCTTGTGATTTTTTTTTGCGGGTTTAATCAATCACTCGAGAACTTGAGCACTCCATCTTCACGTTCACGCACGAGTGCATTGATTCCCAGACTCTTTCACTTAGATATGGTGTGGGGAAACCAAAGTCACTTCGCAACAGTTCCAAGCGAAATAATACAAAACTCGTGTGTTTGGCTGCAGAATTAGGGCAACAATGTCTACAGTGTGCGTGTGTGTGTGTGTTTGTGTCTGTGTGTGTGTGTTTGAGAGAGAGAGAGAGGGAGAGTGAAAAAAAACTAAAAACAAAGCACATCATCTTTGGATCGGAATGAAAAAGATGGTATAAAGAAGAAATAAGAGAGCCGATACTGATGACAACACGTCAGGTTAGCGAGAGGCTTGCATAAACCGTTTTTCTGTGGCAAAAGTTCTACTTTCTCTTTAAAATGAGCCATTCCTCTCACAAAACCAGCTCTTTGACTTTATCTTCAGTCAAAGAGCTCGTCGCTTTACTCTAAAAAAAAAAAAAAAAGAAGAGGGGACAGCTAATGAGCTGGAATCCTTGCGGTCGATTTGGCGTAAAACAAACGGTCGCATTCCTTTCCCCCCCCCCTTGCGATTTGCATCTCTCCGTCTCCCATCTTGTAAAAGGAGTGAAGTGCATCTAGCAAAGCTGATCTTGGATTTCACAGCTGGGGCTGATAAAGTCGCCAAGCGCTGAGACGCGACTCTTCCCTCTAAAACAATAAGCGGCAGAGGGGGCGTCAAGCGGATCGAGCCGTGGGTTAGGGTTAGGGGGTTAGGTTTACAGGGTTAGGGTTAGGGGTTGTCTGTCATAAACAACGGCACTTGTAAAAAAATACAAAAGTATAAAAAAAAAACAAAACGTGGACAACGTTATTAAAAGTCCCTGATAAAGACCACATCAGTGTTATCCGCTGTTGGCCCCCGGGGGGGGGTTTGCTCGCTTCCTCATTAGTGCTGAGGTTCACATAACGTCTGCTTTAACGCCATCCAAGTGCGGGGCGTGTGATTAAACGACATTGCCTGACTGCCTTCGGGCCACACTCCTGGAAGTTGGCGTGCGGTCGAAGGGTCCAGATGTGGATATTGTGACTGTAAACATGTGCCTGCGGAGGGCGCTCATATACGAAGCGCAGATAGAAACGGGCCTAGTTAAAAGAGGGCCTTTAAACATGGCCCGCAGCTGTACCATGCGCGTTCCCGCCTTGTAAACTGTGCATGATCATTACATAAGTCTCTGAGAAATCAAAACAGCCGGCGGGCGTCTTCACTGTGTTCTGATTTACGATGACTCGGTCTGCTGGTCCCCTGCAAGGGGTCCGCCTCCGCAGCCGTGTGAGCGCGTCTACCTGAGACTGTGTGTGTGCGCGTAACAAGACGCTGTTGGAAGCTGGAGTTCCTCCCCTCTGACACAAATGTGTCTCCAGTACATCCTGTTGACTGCGAGCGTGTTGAAGCAGATGGGACTTATGAGCCACGCGCTCGTTAAACTCTGTTGTGTTTTTTGTACATGTAGCTCATTTTCTTTAAAAAAAAAAACACAAGTCATTATGATCTTGATTTATAGTTGTCTGCAGAGCCAGTTAGTGTTCAATAAGACGCTTTTATTGACTATTTGCTTCTTGAAAGTTTCACTCCATCATATTTTAGAACAGGGACGAGCAACCCAGTCCAGCGAGGGTCACGATCGGGGCGGGTTTTCTGACCTACCGGGTAGACAACTGCCCACACCTGGAATGAAGGAAAACCCGGCCGGTTCGCAGCCCTCGCTGGACTGGGGTAACCATCAAAATCAGGACAATGAAATGTCTCTCAGTCGTATAACCTCTGATCGACCGTTGCTTATCCACACAGACATGATCACTGTGGAGACATACTCCAGACTCTCAATAATTGCAGCTGCGTCTACGGCTGCAGGACGTCATCGCCAACAAACTGCATTACGTGAAAGCAACTGAGTCCTATTTTCAATCTGAAACTCAAAATATTACAACGGTGATAAAAAGCCAGCTTTTACGGCAAGTCAAATCTAGGTCTTTCTGTTCTTGTGCTGCTCCTTTGTAACCTGGGATGTCTTGTCTTGTCTATGCAAACTACAAATGTCACAAACAGAGACCTTTTACCTTTGGTTGTTTTTTTTTTTTTTTTTTTGGTTTTTGGAGACATGTTCTCTCTATTCTCCCTGTCTCTCCTCTCCCCCTCTCCTCTGTCTCTCTCACCATCCCCTCGTCTCTCCTCTCCCTCTCCCTCCTAGGTGGTTGCAGCAGATGGCCGCCTACACTGAGTCTGGTTGTGCGCGAGGTTTCTGCCTGTTAAAGGGAAGTTTTTCCTCGCCACTGTCATCAATGGCTTACTCAGTGTGGAGCTTTGCCCTAGGACCTGTTTTTCTTTTTTTTTTTTTTTTGAATGTATAAAGTATCTTGAGATAACATTGTTATGAATTGGCACGTTAAATAAAATTGAATTGAACTGAAAGTGAGACATGCGCGAATCAAATCCTAACTTGACTTTGGGTCATCTGGCAGTGTTCGTGTATGCATGTATGTGTGTGTGTGTGTATGTGTGTGTAATACCAGCTTTAATGCTCCATAATGTGCTTACAAGAAACTGCATATCCACACACTAATTTGCAAAACCCTTATCCAGTACGCAGATTGGAACTTTATAATCACACAGACACATGCAAAAAAGTCAGATGGAATACAAGTGCTGTGGTTGAAGAGCTAAATCGACGTCGAAATCACACCCCAGAGTAACCGACTTTTATTTCGGTCCTGCAGGGGAAGTAAATCAAACAAGAGACGAGCGAGCACGCTGAAGCTACGCCAAAAATGTTGAATTTATTCTCTTCGCTGGGTTTATGTCTGCATACAGAAGGTCAAAGTCCCACTCGCCGTGTGTGGATCTGCCACATTAACCGTGACTGAGTTACACTTGCGATCAACCCTGGAAGGTAGAAATTTGTCGCATTTTTATTACGATGTGTTGCAACCGGTAGAAATGTTGAATGAAACTGACACAACCAGTCCATAACCACGATGCTAACTCTCTAAGAACTGTTAGCTCTTTGCCTGTAAATCCTCGTATGTATGTGTAACTACTGCATTTTGCATTAAAAATAAAGGTTCTATGTTAGCATCATTACTAAATTACTCTGAGGAAAACCAAGCTTGTGCTGTGAGTAGCCCAGCTAACAGCATGCTCACTAGGTAGTCGGGAAAAAAATGCCCTCGCTGCTACATGCATATTGTCCGCTTAAGGTCTTTTCTGTGCCCTGGCTGCCAAGCTCTAAACTGTCCATCCAGGGAAGTTAATCTCACTCAGTAGCCCTGACAGAACGTAGCGTGTGAGCTTCCTGCTTCTGACACTCCATCATCCGTGGGTGGGCACTGGCGCGTGGGCGGCAGGCTATAAAAGGCCAGAGGGACTCAGATCTATGCCCCCACATCCCTCCCCCCCTCCCCTGCAAAGCCTCTGTCAGTTTAGAGAGCCTGTGGAGCTTTTTTGAGCAGGGCAGGTAGAATGACTCTCTCCAGGACCGTGACCGGTGTTACAACATGTTGCTGGCTTCTGCCACAAACGCACTCCACTGAGCTGAAACTTCACCTTATGGCCAATTCAAAGAGTACAGCAAGGAGTAACAAGATTGAACAAAACCAAAGGCTGCACTTTAACTTTTATAGTAGTGAAAAACTGCCACTGTAAAGTACCGCAAAACTGCATCGTACTAACACACATGTACAGTTCTGAGGCTTAAAGAATAGATAAAAACAGATCCACAGCGGGTTTCCTGTTTTAAAACAGGGAAAGGTTGTAAAGATTGCTAATATAGCCAGCAGCTGTTAGCCGGACATTCACAGCGGCAGCCGTTTGAAAAAAAAACCAAAACAAACAAAAAAAAACAAAAAACAAAAAAAACACGAAACGGTATTTTAACGCCTATAAATTCCACACTGACAGCGGTGAAAAACCGTTCACTTGCTGCTGCTCTGAAGCAGCTAACATGCGACTTTTGCTAAATGCATCAACAAGTAATTGATGCATGTCAACATATTCAAGACGGCAGGAGTTCAGGAGCATCTGAAACCCAGGATGAATGTTTGTAAAAGGACTCTGAGCGTTCCTTTTTTTTTATTTTTTTATTTTTTTTTGCACTGTGGAAAAAAAAAAAAGCTTCAACACCCTGGAAGCTGAGTCATGGGTCGCCGTGAGTGACTGAGGATCTGCCCAGAAAACTCCAACTCGTCTGAGAGAGACCCATGAGAGAGATTTTTTTTTTTGTGCGTCACGTTTGTCGGTGTCGATATTTGTGTGGTTGTACATGATCTTTTTCTGTCTTATTGGGAGCGCTAACTGTTTCAGACCGGAAAAAGGGAAAAAAAAAAAAAAAAAATCGGAGCTGGATCCAAGCAGTTATGGAGCGGGAGTCAGTTTCACCCACGACCGGTGAGGAAGGATCTGTTTTAATGGAGAGATTTGAAATTTCCTCATTTAATTCAGGTTTCTTTTCTTTCGTTTTTTTTTTTTTTTTTTTATTTTATTTTTTTAAGACCAGGTCAGATCTTCACCGTAAAGATGGGGGGGGAGGCCCCGCATCCCGGTGCCACTTGAGTCCAATAACCGAATGAAAGGGGAGCATGCGGACAGAAATAATGAACGCTATTGGCCCCGGAGCGATCAGAATATTTGAAAACAAAAAACAAACAAACAAACAAAAAAAAATATGGGTTCGAAGCGCACCTAGTCATTATGGTAACAGGCATCTTCGACTGGCGAACAGGCTAATGGCTGCGGTGAATGCGGACGAGGTCGCGGAGTACGTTCGGATCGGGGGTTTGTTTTCCATCACCCTACCTTTCACCTCCTTTCGCCGCCGTTTACCTGAGGGTGGCTGGGTCTGACATCATTACTACGGCTCTAAACCGCTCAAATCGGACACGGTTTCACACCGAATAAAAAGGAGCCCTGCAAAGAACTCTGCAAACTATCTGTTCCAAACACCATGACGGCCACTGATTGATTCAATGTGTGAGTAATAATTAGAACCTGTTTATTTTGGGTCATAATTAATTATGTGCTTTCCAGTTTGGCAGTGAGAATAAACTCTCGGAGGCTGTGTTGTGAGTCCTCAGTCATCCAGGCCTCAGGGAGAGCCCAGAGGGAGCCGTGGGTAGGTCCGCACAAGTTTGGTTGCACCACAGAACCAATGATATCATAGATACAAGACGCAGGTTCCGCCCCCTTGCAGCTGTTGGCGTTAACTGAAGCCAAATTCTCCCCGAAAATAACCAGAAAATGCAATTTGGCTATCATTTGTGACATCTAAGCATGAAAGTGAAGTAAAAGAGTAAAAAAAAGCAAAAGCAAGAAGAATAACTAAATGTACATGTGACTTGATGCAATTACAGTGAAATTCATTTGGAGTATTTGCCCTCATCTCATGTTCTACAGGCACCGACATTATTCCAGAAATCATTGTGGAATTAAAAAAAAAACAAAACAAAACAAATAAATTAGACATTATATATGTCATTTATCCTAAAGCATGTCTGACTGTGATTATTGCCCATATTCTGCTTCACTGGTGAGCTACATTCTAATCTGGGAGGCAGGCAAGGATCTACAATAATGAGCCAAAAGCAAATTAGTCACTTTGCTTCGGTGCCCGCTCTCCTCCTCCCCTCACTCTTCGTTTAAATTCTTATCACATGCAGAGAAACTTGGTGGGAGATGACTAGCGTGACCTTTGTACAACAGCGTGGAGAGGGGCACCATTTCTGTCATAAAACTCATTATTTTAAGCATCCAGGGGCCCGTGCGTGTGTGCATGCATCAGTCTGGGTTGTTTGACTCTAGAAGGATGTTCTTTTTGACATAAAAATTGTGACGCTGGTGATAGGAATTAAATTATTCACCTTCAGGGGTTCCTGTCACTCAGAGAGGTAATAAACAAATAAGAGCGCTCACTCCACCTCAAGAAAGTCTTTCATTAAAACAAAAAATCTATGTGCTTGATTTATGTGTGCAAACCAGTGTTTTCTATATTAGCCTCACATGTTTGAACCAGTAAGAGGTTTTGAGAAGTTTTAAAGTATAAAAATTGAACCAAGTAACTATAACTTTAACTAGCCATGCATCCAGGCACAGTTTTTTTGGGGGGTGTTGACCAACCTTTTAGGACTTTGATGTTTTCATTCTCTGAAAGCTGTCTATTAAAAAAAACCCCACCACAAATATCTGTCCCCAAACAGACACGGTATCAGCAGGAATGTGGACGTAGACATTTTGAAATGACAGACACTTCACTCGCGCATCTCAGCAAATCCCTGTGAGCCGCCGACAGAGCTTCATGTGGAGTTTTCTTCCTCTTTGGCTCTGTCCAACACTGAGTATCTTATAATGACCGGTTTGGCCGACTTGTATATGATTGTGATTATGGTTCTGCTGGGACGCTGCTCTGAGCCCATGTGCCAGCTTAAATAATGTCCACTCTGCTTGAATACCAGTATGTGAGTGACGGCTTTGTATTTCAGCCCTGCAGTGAATGATGGTTCTTTGGCCTTGGTTCTTCTGAAAATGTACATTTTAACATTTTCAGGCCTCGCCTGACAGGCATCTTTTGAGCTGAGTAATTAGATGCTACTAAATTATAGGAAAATTATGGTTTTATATAATGCGAGCCCTATTTTTGGTGTTTTTCCTTCATTTCCACCAGCACAAGGTTCCGCTCATAAAAACATGATGACAGTAAAAGGATATCTGATATCTGAATTAAACTATGCTCCAATACACATTTAGACTTACTTCAAAAGACAAAAACGATAAACGCAAAAAGACCAATGCACCTATGAGCCTTTCCCACTGGCCAAAAAAACCCGCTAATAGGAGGCTTTTTTTTTTGTTGTTGGCCGGCGGTGGGAACTCACCACCCGGAATGGCGCAGAAATTTGGCAACCTTTTCCGGTAATGACAACGACCTAATCGTGCCAGTTAAAGCAATGGATGCTCAACTCCTCCATCTGTGCAACTTCCTTCCTTCTCCGTTTGAGCCGCACTTGAATATTGTTGAGTCCGCGTTGGAAGAGAGTCCTGAAAAGCAAGAAAAGGAACACTACTGCTAGTTTCCATGCTAGCTTCCATGTTGCCTTCAGGAACGCCAGAAGGAATCAGTTGGCTGTTGTTAGCAGGTTTACCTGTGTTTTTTAAAAAAAAGCTGTGTGCACAGACTGCTTCTGGTGGGGAAGGAGCTTAATAAAATGACCGAGAAAAGTTGAGCCCAGCACTGTGACGTCAAGCAGAGAGTTCCGAACAAAACCAACTTTTAGGGCTTACGTGAACAAGCATAACCACAGTAAATTATCAGAACATTTCGCGGCAGCCAGGCAGTCGGTTGGGGGGGGGGTGACGTCTCACTTGAACCCTTTCAACTCCTCGCAGGCACAAAAATGAGAGCAAGAAAAGAGGTAGAAGGGTTTTCAAGGTAAGGAAGAATTTTTTTTAAAAAAGCAAGCGCGGGAGGAGAATATGGAAAGAAGCGATATGATTCAGCGAAAAGAGGATGTAAGGAACGGCAGAAATGTCTATCTTCCTTGCTCATACACACAGGCAAACGGGGATGAGCGATACAGCACACATGAACTCACACATGGATCCTAGTCTGCTTTTAACACACCACCGGGAACCTTTTTCCCCCCCAAAAAATATCTCATTGCTCCACACTTTCTCCCGTTTCGGCCCCTCTTCTCTAATATTTTCTTCATCCAGTTTACTCTGATAAAGAGTCCGCGGGGCGGGCGCAGCCGTCTCTCCTGACCTTTGATAACGGCTCGCACGGCATGCTTTTAATGCGCTCAGGTTATTGGGGGATGCGGATAAGAGCGCTGGTGAGCAAGGGGGGATGAAATGAGAACAAGTTCAAGCACCGGGAGATGCAAATGTGCGGTGCAAGCGTTTCTTCTATGAAGACCCCTACCCTCCGCTTTAAGGACGTAATGAGCATTTACGCTCATTAATTAAAAAAAAAAAAAAAAAAAAAAAAAAACAGGCACACGGAGTAAGTTGGGATGATTAGGGTTAACGAGCTTGGGGAATGTATAATGTCTATGAAAGTCCTGACAAAGATAGAAGTACAGGGATATGTGTGTGTGTGTGTCAACTCAAATGACTTCATGCTAGTCAAATAGTACAAGGAGTGTGTGTGTGTGTGTGTGTGCGCGTGTGTTCAAAGTGTTGAGCGTTCACACCAGTAGAGCCGGTTAGAGCAGAGGAAGTCAGACTGATAAGCAGGACAGGAGGCCTTGAGAGACCTCAACACAATGGAGTGGCGAGAGACACACTGATAAAAAAGAGGAGAAATGCGCAATTGAAATAAAGAGGATAAAGACCTAGCGATGCAATACACTGACAAACACTAACAACACTGATTTATTTAACACGGATAGCCAGACAGTCGTGTCGGGTCATGTAGGTAAATAAAAAATGTTGCTAATGTTGCATTTATGTGACAGGAGAGGAGGAATCAGCGTTGAATCGCTTCTGCTCGGAAGTGAAAGATGAAGTGACGGAGATCAAAAAGCCCTGGCCTGAGAGAGGAATTAGGTCAGGGACTTTTTTAAATATTATTATTATTTTTTTTTTACCACTGACAGGATGTGGTGCAGCGGTGCAGTTATGTAAGAACGACCCTTTGAGGAGCAAGTCGTAGTTTACGTTAATATCTCTGCATGCAACTGGACTTGCAACTGGACGCATCTAACCTTGGATAACTATGACATGGACGAATGAGAATCACAGACATATGTTAATATCGGTTAAAATGGCATGGTGAACAAAGTGAGAAAGGCTTTCTTCTGGCGCTGAAACGGGACAAAAAGAAATATTAGCACAACAGGATCCATATATCAGTCAGATACCTTCAGAATAAAACTCTGCAAACCCTGTTATTGCAGCGCAGAATCCTCCAATAACGGCTCATATTAGTGATAATCTGGCGAATACCCTCTGCTTGATTTATCGTTTACTAGCCGCGGTTGTTCGCGAAAAGCCGGAACACAGATGCGTGGAAACTTTTGCGCGATTGGGGCTGTTGTTGTTAGCATTAGTATTTCATATTACTCCACCCTGGTTAGCTGCTATTAACCTGGAAAGGGTTCGAGTTAGGGCCCTTATAGCATTTTTATAACAAAAGCTATGGGACACAAAGCTGTGCAATCTCAAATTCATTCCATCCGTCTGTGCTCTGGCATTCATTTCAGCCGTATTTCTGTGCATTTCCACAACGCTTACGGATACTGGCCAGATGGAGAACGGAGAAGAAAATGGCGGAATTTTTTAGGGAATTCGTTTTTTTTTTTTTTTTTTTTTTTTTTTTTTTTATAGGGTTATTAATGAGGTATTTAATGGCCTCACTGACCACAAACTTTTTCAGACTGCCCCCTGGTGGATGTGATGGTTAACATAAAGCAACCATCGCCTGAGAGCGACTCTTGAAACTGATTTGTTTTTGTCTCGTCCTTAGAGATGGTATTTCTAATTCAATCGAGCATCGAGGCAGACCAAGGCATCGGGGGGCTTGCCGTGGCGATGGAGGATCAGTGCAGCGTGATGTCAGAGCCGGGGATTAATAAGACTACTGCAATTTCACACACACACACACACACCCCTGCTTCCCTTTCAGCTCGGCTTGTGCAGATTTATAGCAGATCTGGAGAGCGTGTAGCTGACTATTGTTTTTATTATTTTTGGGCATGATGGGAGATGTGGTTCAGGAAGGAGCGGATAGTCGTTTCCACACAAGAGCGCGCCGCGAAGTCCTGAATCAGACGCGCAAAAAAAAAAAAAGCTGGGGGGAAGCAGGAGATCCAAGCATAATAAACCCAATCTCCCCCGTGCCTCCTCGTGCGCATTCCCAAACACTGATTTTGTGCAGATCGCGCTGCTAATTTTTCTTAAGTTTTAGTTCCAAGTATAATTAAACCGATCGCTAAAATAAAGTTTTCAGGCAATCCTGGAAAAGGATTTAAAGATGTTTTTATAAAAGGCATAAAAATCGAGCTGACAGGACTCGCTGGGGAGCCCTCTGGAAACTACGCACAAGAGAAAGG
This sequence comes from Pao palembangensis, assembly GCA_015343265.1. Taxonomy (NCBI): domain Eukaryota; kingdom Metazoa; phylum Chordata; class Actinopteri; order Tetraodontiformes; family Tetraodontidae; genus Pao; species Pao palembangensis. The sequence goes on along the minus strand of CM027098.1, from coordinate 3,072,871 downwards.
CGAGTCCGGTGTTTATACTAAATTAACTGGGAAATGGGAAAAGTATGCACATCATCCGTCATCCTCGGGCGTCCTGATGGGATTCTGTCTGCGGCTCACCTGCTTGGCGTGTAGATCTGCCTTCGGGGGCGGGCGGGGGCTGGCGGCAGGGGTCACCGGGGCGCTGCGGCTGCCCCCAGACAGCACGGCCCGCATGGACACCAGCCACTTCATAGTGGCAAAGAAGTCGAGCCCAGTGTGATCCGAAAAACAAAATATATATCCAAAGAGAATAAACTCGAGTCAAGCGGAGATGGAGGTACCCGGTTTCTACATGCACGAGGATGGTAAGACGGCAAGTGTGCATGGGAAACACAAACATGCACGCACACTAATCCTACAAATGTACAAACAATCCTCCCCACCCCCCCACTCTTACCCGACTGACATACAATCCACTCTGTCACCATCTGGCACTTTTCCCCCTGTCAGCTCTCCGTCACGTTACTCCAGCCTCGAGGGCGCACTCACCACTACAGCCCAACGGCCGGCACAGACTGGGCACAATGGAATAACTCTAATAACTCTCATCTCTATCAGCCGGTACATCCATCCGTGATGGAATGACCCGATAAACAGATGGAGGGGATTGATACACACACACCTGAACTCTCACTGCCAATCAAGGCCGGATGGAGGATTTCTATCCACGCGCTGGCGACAATCAGGAATGCGTGTTGTGGGTTCAGAATGTGCTTTTCTTCCGCATCAAACCCATATTCCCATCCGAAGCCGCTAGTTCCTGTTTTTTGAAACCGCTAGTTCCTGTTTTTTGAAACCGCTAGTTCCTGTTTTTTGAAACGACATTCGGCAAAGTCATGCACGGTAACAGATATCAGAACTGTACATTTTGGAAGCCGATAATCCCCCACCGCACTGGTCTTTACAAGCATCCAGGAGGTATTATTTCCTGGCTGGGAGATGCTCTCCAGACGAAAACCCAGAAAAGGAGAGCTAGCAGAACTGGCTGGAAGAGACGTGGCCATATGTGGAAGCCAAGCGTCCATCTCTGCCGATGTCTGCCATCCCAGCGTAAATATGGCCTCGGGTTTCCTTCATGTCTTAATCCTCTCGTCTTGCGTGCGGCACCGTGTTGCTCCGGGGCTGATAGGCAAGAAGAATAACGTTCTTTGGATGACTGATATATACTTATATCGCTGTGGCCCCTGATGTTTTCAAGAGGCCAGATTAATCGAATCTCCCACAGAGACATTTCCGAGTGAGGGACGGTGTTCAAAAAGGGCTTTTTCAGAGGCGGAGGAGCGTCTTTCAACACTCGTTCTGCAGCGTTTCAAATGGAAAATATTAGATGAACTCTTCACACTGTGGCAAATTTCAATATCATCGTTAGCTTTTGGAGAATAAATTTGATTTGATTCAAGTAGGAAATGATAGACTGCAGCTGGCTCTGGAACAGCTTCCGGTCACGTTCAGCACCTGTTGCAGTAGCGCGGACAAGTCTGTTATCGCGCAGGCAAAGGCAAATCAGAAGTTCCCAACAGAACTTAAGAAAAAAAACATTGACTTTGACTTTGACTTTGAGAAGAAGTCTTTTTTCGTGCAGTGCAGCATGGCCCCTCTCATCCTCTGCCAAAGGATCCGGGGGGCAGATGGGACTTGGGGGCTAGGGAACGGGCCTTTTTTTTTTTTTTTTTTTTTTTTTTTTAAATGACAGACATGTAAACAGTTACAAAGCAAAACGTTAGTGGCGGGGAGAAAGTGTCGGGGACGGAGATTAGCTGAACCTTGAACAGCTCGGTTTATTTCCCAGTTGGTGTTGGGACGGGGGGGAGCGCTGAGGTCACAAGAAATGTTCCCTCTGGTGCGACAAGATTGACCACAAGCTGTCAGTCACACTCACATCCTGATTCTTATAGTCATATGGCAGCATTGGCACAAAGCTGCGGGGTCAAATAATGATGCTGGTTGACACCAGTTGCGCACAGACAGACTGTAGCAGTTGCGCATGAGAAATGCTGCTTGATTTACTAGGTACACGTTCCCTGAATACAGAGAAATTATAAGAGTAGGGAAAAAAAAGAAAAAACACTGACTCCTTTCATCTCCTAAAGTGGTTGCTGAGCACAACACCTTCTCAGAATAGATTTTTGGTAATGACTCCTCATGCTGCCTGAATAATTTATCCCTGCTTTTCCCCCTTGAGTAAGACTGAGAAGTTGGTGCCAAAAATAAAATCGCGTGTAAATACAAGCTCTTTATGGAGGTACCGGGGGGCGGGGGGGGGGAGGGCGTTGCAGGGTAGAATCACGCAAGCCACGGTGCTTTGGCTACCGGACGACGGCAGGAAAATGGCTGTGGGGAAAGGAGGCCACAAGGTGCATTTGTCCTCTCAGCAGGCATCTTAAAGCCTGGATGAAACGAAACAAGCTGCAGTTAATCGCATTCCTAAACAAAGGCGGGATTAGAGTCGAAGCTGGAGGCGACTCGTTGGAACGGAAGCACAAAGGCGGCGGCGTGTTGGAACACCCGACAAACAACGCCACATTGTCTCACTGCCAAGTCAATGAGGGATGCAACTGGTATCAACACCTGGAAGTGCTGCAGTTTCTGCTAAAACATGCGCCAGAATCCTGATCTGGAGCAAAAAGCATCGGAAAGCCAGCACCGCAGCCGGCATTGGCGACCTCTGACCTCGGCCGGTCATGACTGTTAGTTTCGAAGTATGATTTAAAGCTAACAGTTGAAAAAAAATAATTCTTTAGAGTTTTTTTTTTTTTAATTATTATACCACTATATAATTTACCTATACCATTTTTATTAATGGTATAGGTTTTATTCCGACTATCTTCCGACTATCTTCCCCTTTTGCCCTGTACCATTTGTATAGGGCAAAAGGGGAAGATAGTCGGAAGAATCCGAACGACTCCATTGTTTTTTCCCCCCAGCAGTGACAGCTCATACCTGCAATGAGACAAAATGAGCTGCAACATGAGGGCCCCCCCCCGTCTCACAATATCATTGACTCTGACTTGCAAGTCACAAGGATCTCCTTTCCTTGAGTGTTTTAAATTCCACGTATTCTGAGACTCCGCGAGAGTTGCAGAGTCTAACCGCAACTATACAAAGCATGGCCGCTCAATGAGCTATCCTTAAAGGAGCAGAATGTCAGAAATTTCTATGAAGCGATCATAAAATGACCTACTTATGAAATACTCAGATCAATGACAACAGTAATCCAGCCAGAATATCCAGGTTGCCAATTACCACTAAGCTTCAGCTAGTTTAGTAATGTCTGATGTTACTAAATCTAAAAAGGCCTCATTATGATTCCCAAATACGTTGTGACAAAGACAGAAACCAAACATGGATCAATATAGGAGATGCTTTTGAAAGATAGACAGCTGAAAGCGGAGAAGAAGCTGAAGACCGACGCCAGTTGCTAATTTCCTCCTGGACGGGTAAGATTTAGCTACATTTGGCTAAGTTAATTCTAAGCATGGACATGTCAGATATTCTCTACAGTCAAATAACCTTATGCATGTTCATTCATGACGCCAGCATGTCATCAATGATAAACTTGCAGTGTAGGACTCGTCGCTCGCCATGCTCCTAGTAGTAAATGTTTTTCCTAGATCCTGCAATTTAAGCCGGCCTTATACCGACTTTTCATGTGATTTCAAAATCACAGACAAACTTCCAAAGTGGGAATAAAATCTTAAGCGTCGTGCTGAAGTTGATGTGCACTCTCATGATCAGCGTAGGTGTAAGGTGTCCTTACAACCCGATTTTAGCTTGTCTTTTCCGCGTCTTGGCATTACAACATTAACCATGTTTGATATTCTCGTAAGTTTTAAGTCTTGTCATGTCAGAAACGTAACGTCACCTTTACAGACAACCAATGGGCGCACTCTCAGCACCAAACAGGAAGTAGCAAAAATGGCAAAGATGCTGAAATCGTGTAGGTTTATGTGGACCGTTTGAAAACAAGAACAACTCATGGAGTTAGTTATTTTAAACCAGGACCGTGTCCACATTTTCCAGTGTATTCTCTCTATTTTGGACTTTGTTTTTTAAACAAATATCTGCACACACAATGGCGGCTACTGCCAAAACCTGCGTCTCTTCCTACGCTATTTCTGTCTGCTCAGAAGTGGTTGTTGGAATTTTCCGAGAGGTGCATGATGTGAAATAATCTCAAGAAAACCTAGTTGTAGTCTTGTAATGTAAGACCCCCAGTCTTTCCAGAGTTTTGTCTGTGCCTAGTCTGTGACTAAAAAAGTCTTATCAAAGTCTTTAGATGTGAGAGGGTGTCAGATTACAGTCTTTTAAAAGTTTTATCAAAGTTTTATCAAATTCTTCTAGTGTAAGGGAGGCTTTAACTGGCAAACCCGGTGGAGGGATACCGTTCACCACTGTATTTTAATTGTGACTGCAATACCTGTTTTGGCCACCAACGTAGCTGCTGCTGCTGCTAAAACTTTGCCAACAGAAGCCCCCCTCACCCCCCACCGATACTGCACAAACACAAACAGACGCAAACATGTGTGGTCCTTCATTCAATTTCCTACGCACGTTGATTATTTACCTAAAGGTAAAGCGCACATCTGCAAACGCGAATGAATTTTTTTAATTGGCTCAAGTGGCTTTTGCGGGACAAACAAGTGCTCCGATTACCCAAGAGTTCAAACTGCGAGCCACACATGGGAGGAATTGCGGATTGCAGCGGGCGACAATCGGCCTGAGTCAGCATGTGCATTTCGAGCGCGCGTACAGACTCCCATGAAGTCATTGCAAGGTTTCATCTCCGCAGAAGGAACTCATTCCTTCCTTCCTTCCCCTGCTGACGTGAGGAAGAAGGCCTCGTCGTTGACTTTATTAGCAGGGATGGGGGGAGGTCGAGCATTTTTCGCTCCCGCGCCATCCTCAAGGAGGAGACGGAGGGCTGCCAGTTTGCTAATGAAAAACAAAAGCAGCACATCTGCTGCGGCTTTGGCCAAAGAGCAAGCATGGCGGCCTCCAAAAGCAAACTCCAACCTTTTATAAGAACCATAAAAAGACCTCACTTGCTGCTGGGACAGAAAGTAAGAGGAGAGGGAAGAAAAAAAAATCATAATAATCTGGCTGTTTAGAAACTTGCTGGGATGGAAATTCGACTGTGAAGCAAACGGGAGGGGGGGGCATCGGTCGGTGGGGTCGACGAATGGAAATGCAGAACTTAGAATTCATTCAGCGGAGGAAACCAAGCGTGCACTGTTATTATATTTCTGGTATCTACGGCCCTGGAAAGGGCGGAACGCGGCCAAGCTAATAGAGAGTCTCGGCGTTTTAAAAAGACCGACATATTGTAAAAAAATTGCATTACATAAAATCCCGATGTGGGTTACTTTAATCAGAAGAGGCCAATAAAACCAAGCAGCAGTAGTCACGGAGATCACATAATGGGAGACCAGACACAGACAAGGAAATGTACGCTTGCCCAAATGTCTGAATGAAACTTGTTGCGTTTCCTGTGTGGGGGATTGTAATTTATATTAAAAAAAAAAAAAAAAAAAAAAAAAAATATCAGTTCCCAGTCAGCTTCTTGGTATCATAACTTCTCCGCTGGGGGCCCGGAGCCATCAACTGGACACAATGTTTTACTGCCACCAACTGGCTCGACCATTAGTGCAGAGTTTCTAGTACGGAAACTCTCCGATGCCGACGCCCGGAAGGAAACACGTGGACATTCTTCTTTGTCGGCAGTCATCTGTTCACTGGCTGGCGCTCGAGCTGCGTTTTTTGGAGTCCTGAGTGATGATGCGTTCCCTCTGACGGTAGAATTTACTAAGATAGCAGCAATAAAGACCAGCTAAAGAGTAGCTGTAACCATACCCTAAAATTCTTTTTGAACGGATTCTTCTATCTAAGCAGTACATCACAACAATGCTAATTATATCACAACGTGACACGAAGGGGTTATAGAATAGCATCAACAAAAAAAAAAAGGGTCTACTTTGCTTGGCGTCACTAGTGCTTCGGCTATTCTAGCATTTGCATTGAATTTACATTAATTTGAACTTTCATGGACTGCGCAGCCACAAAAAAAACTGTGTTGTTACTACTGAAAAAGTAGTACGAGTAGCTGAGTGGATGGTTGTCAATATAATTGGACAACATTATAACATTACTTTAAGCTACGTGTTTGTTGTTTCTCAGACAGCAGCGGAGTGATCTGTCAACAGGCGAAACTGTGGTACAGAGGCTCCAATCAGAACCAATCAGACAGCCTGAATTCACCTTTCCAATCTATAAAATTAATGGATCATGGAAGATCTTTGACGCTTTTGAAGTGAGCAGAACACAAAAAAGGGGAAAAAAAGCAAGAAAGAAATTGCTGTAATTAGGATCACGTAAGCTGGTACTTGGAAGATTTGGGCTAGGCAGTCAGGGAAAAACAACAAAAAACTTTCAGGGTATAGATAGATCATTGGGAACTATCACCAGTTAACATTAATCTCTGGAATTAGTTTAATAACATTAGTTGTGCATGTTATAATAGCAGGTTTTAGCAATTATGTGCAAACCGCAGAATTTACAATGTCATATAAAAGTTAAGCTTCAATAATTAACCCAAAAAAAAGAAAAATTTGGTTTGGCAGTTTAAAGAAGCCCACAGCTCCCTGGGAAAACTACCACCACCCAAACAGCTCCTCAAATTAAGACGGGGGCAGGACATGAAAGGGTTTGGTTTGGCAGTGCAGCAGGCGAGGCTGAGAGCTGGGAAACAGAGCTTAGTCCCCGGCACACCGCCGCACCGAACCTCACGCTACATTACAGGGAACAACAAGGGGCCCGGCGGCGCAAAAAATCCAATCCCTCACCGTGAAGAGCTGAGCTCCGTCCCTCATCCCTGCCTCAGACGGGATAACAGGCTGTTTATTTAAAGCCGACTGTCACCAGTGGTGGGGGCCGCACGATCTCAATTAAACGTCAGCAAACACTAAGTAGCTGTTTTGTGACCTTACCGATGCACGACTGTTATTAATCACTGTGCAGCTTTACAGTTTAGTTTTAGTTCCCGGCAGACCAGTCAGACCATTTACGTCACTTGGGAAATTTTAGGAGGAGTTACGGGTTTCAGTGGGTGAGTACTTTTTGGGGAATATCCGAATAACGCCCCATTGTGGGCGAGGTTTCCTAAAAATTACCATCCATACCGAGTTTGAGCTGTTCATGAACAGTTTTAAAAAACGTAACAATTAATAGCGATACACTTGTAGGCCGTTTCTTAATATCCGTCCTTGCATCCTTGTGTTGCTGCACAAATACAGTTCCCGTTCAAAGTTTGCAAACTCCCAAGTACGCTTGAAGTACTCGATCTGCCCATTTTTTTATCCAGTACACATCGGCAGTGTTGGCGTGTGTGTTCAAATACTTGCATACTGCCAATATGACAAAGGCAATAAGAAAAGGGGCGTGTGTGCCGCGGTTTGATAACCCCCGCTCTCTCTCTCTCTCTGAGGAGTTTAAACCACGCTGGTTTGCATTATAAAAACTAAAAAATCGCGGTTATTTTACCCCCCGGAACAGGGACCTGAGGCTAAATGTGCTATGCTCTAATGTTTGAGCTAGGTATTTCTGAATGCGTTCCTTAGTTTGGTGGGTTGCGTTACAGGACAGCGTGAAAAATCAATATGACTCTATAGAGAAATTGTGCAGAGGGGGAAATGAAATCTGTTAGTGGAGCAGGATGGTAGCATTTCATCCGACTGGCTCATGTGGAGCTTGTCGAATTACCCGCTGCTACCACAAAGGGTTTAAAGGCAAACTTTACGCCGCAAACCAAGTATAAAAAGTTATGTCTTAAATTTAGACGCGGCCGACGGCGTTGTTGAGCTGCTTTTCACCTGACTCAGGCACTTTTCTCCACCAAACCCTTAGGCCCTGCCATGTGGCTTTTTGCCTTTCTCCTTTGGGTTTTGTCCTGTGGAACGTCCACTTTCATTACAGACCATATCCTGTAATTTTCCCAACGGTTAAAAATGCCTTCCGGAACAATGAGTTAAATTACCGATCAACCCTTCGCGTAAAACCAATTCGACCGTGGTTTTTGTTTGGTTGTCAACAGTCTATTTCCCCCCCCCCAAAAAAAAAAAAGAAAAAAAAAAAAAAAACTTAACTCGTCAGAAACACAAACACAAGCTGAGTAATGTGCAGACAAGGGGAAAGGTTATTTTTTTTTTCTGTAGTTGTCAGAGCTACTTCGCTAATTGGCTGTTTTGGATGCAGTCCGCCTGTTTCCTAATGAAGGGCTGTGAAAATGTCAAAGAAACACTGAACAGACTCTTTGTGACTGCGAGAGCCGAGGGAAACACTGATAGGGAGGAGAAGGAGAAAAAAGATTGAATGCCACATTGAAATAAAAAGCACTTCTGTCCCAGCCTTATCATCTTATGAGCAGCGCTGAACATGTACATGGAAAAAAAATATCTACTTTTAATCAGCTATAGTGAAGGAGAGACATCGAAACCATTCAAAAGAAATTTACCTTCGTAATCGATGAGTCAATGGAAAGGTCCGCAGATGTGGATCATTTCACTTTTACCCTCGTAAACGTTATCGATCGCATCGGCGATCAACAAAAACGTCTGTACGTGTGGCGAGTGTGCTGAGACCCAGACTGTCGGGTCAAAGGGATCGCAACAAGCGCGGACGGGATGTAGGTTAGCGTGAAAGGGCAGGTTTATGGGGAATTTAACACCTCGTGAAAATAAGCAACACCTATTAAATAAACTGACTGTTGACGACTCTGAGGAGCATCATAAAAGCCTCAACTTTTAACTGTTTTGTAGCCAGTAGTTCTTGAAAATTCCTGCGCTTTTTTTGTTGTTGTTGTTGTTGTTAAAAAAAAAAATAATACGTCTTAAACTATATGCACACGCTGCTCCATATGTTTTTTTTAATCAAAAAACAGGACAGTGCTATGCTAAAATGCCAGGTGAAAGTTGTTAACCTTGGGTCTCCCAGACTAGTTGAGAGCTGCTAGTGACTGCTAGCTGCTATTTTAGATGATGCTCTCTGATGTCCCAAAACAGACTGGTGTGCATCCCTTGCTGTAGCAACACTGCTAGTACTTAAGAGCTGAACCTGCTGTTCTGCAGTGTTTGCATGTAAAGAATCCAGACATTTGCAGACCTCAAAGACGTGCGGACATTATTTATTGGTCATTTTGTTTTTTAACTGACCTCAACTTGTTGCCCACCGGTACACAACAACTCAGTTTGGATCTCCGGCTGATGGAAAACGTAAAGCAGCTATGTGACATCACATGAATGATTGAGTTTGGGGGCTCGATTCTTTTATAGTCTCGTTACAGTTACAAATCAAATACAAATTGCATAAACACAAATGATTTTATTGGTTTTCTACTGTTTTCAATGTTTGTTTAGAATGCAAGCTAATAACCACTGTGATAAAAAAAAAAAAACAAGCGCTAAGATGCTCCTGCAGATATCGACGTGCTGTGTGTTATTACTGTGTATTATTATAGTTTCCATACCTCCAGCCAGATGAAGAGGATGACAGAGGCACTCTAAAGAGGACATGAAACACAAAACATAGTTATCATAATTTTAAAAATCTCTCCCACCCTTAAAATATTATATAATTTTTAACACTGATGGCAAAAGGTATTTCGAAATACGGCCATTTAAGTTTAGCTGTTAAACCAACGGGCAGCGCCATTGCTATTTTGTCAGCGGAAGTGACATCACGGTATTGGTTGCTGAACTTGTCAGTCCTGTGATCTTATAAAAAAATAACTAAAAATAACTAAAGTTCAATTTAGAAAATGGCAGGAAAAGATCAGCTTAAACAAACACAAAAAAAATGGAGGTATGTTTTGCATGGCTCCTGTACGGAAGCGTATTGTTGCCACTCTATGTAGCTAAAAATTGATCAGTAACACGTTATTACATATTCTGTTTATTGTTAGAACAATATATTTTCACATAAAGTGATAATATTTATTGTAAGAACGTGAAACGTTTCACGTTATTACGTGATAGTTTGTTATATTGTAAAAACGTGATAATTTTATTGCAAAAACATAATTTACATTGTAAAAACGTGATAATTTTATTGTAAAAACATAATTTATATTGTAAAAACGTGATAAGTTATATTGTAAAAACGTGATAAGTTTATTGTAAAAATGTGAAAAACTTCAGGTAATGTAATGAGGAAGCAATGAAACTGTGCAGGAGAGCGGATAAGTGGAAGGAAATCATTTAAGAGACTTAATTAAGGTAAACTTCATGCTTAGAATGACACATGGCGAGATTCTGTTGTTTCTGAGCATGGTTGATGACATTGTGATAAGTATGTGCACGCTACAAAGGATGTTAAAATGCATGGGACTGTACAGAAGGAAGAATCAGTCCGACCCTCTGGAAGTAGCATCATTTCTCATTGATCAGCTGGAAGGATATGGCAGGCACCATGGATACAAGCTAGACCATCTCAGGTGCATCCAACTTATCACATTTTTACAATATAATTAGGTTGTCTGTTGCAAACTGTCTCCTCGGTGCCGTCTCTATCGTATGGTTAGTGTTTGTTCTAGTGTTTCATGTCCTCTTTAAAGGCTCTGCTACCATGCACCTGTCAATGTCAGACCTTGTGGTCAGCCTCGTGACACTCAGATGCTACGGTACCAACAATGAGCCAGCAGCTTCGCTCGGGCTGGCGCTTGTGGTTCTGCCGTTTGCTGTTATGTTTGCACAAGTGCTGAAAGCTGTGTAAACAGGCTGTTTTGATCTTAGAGAAGGAATGCTGCTTAACAACGGGCTTAGAATAAAAACATAATAAGAGATAGAGACAAGAAAAAAAATGCTATCAAATTGAGCAAGGGACGCTAGCTCTCGGTCTGAGCCCCCAACGCAGGCCTCAAACAGCATCTGCACATTCAGCATCGACTTTAAATATTCTTATATAACTCCGATCTACTCTAAAGTGACAAATTGAGGTATGAAACTCTCTCTTGTCTGCACTTATATTGACAGAGTTAAAAACACATTGGGTCCCTCGAGTTCTTCCACGGTTGCGCCACGAAAGATAAACGTGTCGGAATCGACAATTTCGAGTTTATTACGGGAGCGAATGCTTGAAATTCCACATGTGACGCGTTTATTTCCCCCTCAACGTTTCTAATCAAATTTGTTTTGGAACATGGCTCCCGAAATGCAGCCCTGACTCCTGTGGCGTGTGCACCAAATGGAAGAAGCCTGCAGCCAATTTAGATCTTGACCTAAATTTTTAACCTTCCCATCACTTGGACAAATCGGCAAAAAAAAAAAAAAAGTAATAATAATAATCTCGAGACGTAAATCAGCAGTGGATGGATTTCGATCACAATCTTCCCGCTTGCCCAGCTACAAATGGCTAAAGAGTTTTCAAATGTCTGGATCCAGCACGGGGCTCTAATAGAAGCCTGCCAGAAGATCTGCTGTTCTGTGTGTGTTTGTGCACGTGTGCCTGTGTGTGTGTGTGTGCATACTCTAACATCTGCAGCTGGAGCCTTTTTTTGACAAAAAGAAAGACAGTCAGGACTGAAATCACTAGAACATCTGTCAAACAACACTGATCTGTGTCAGCAGTACATCCGGGGTGACCACCGCCCTGCTCTATACCGCCCTCTTGTGGTCGCACAAAGATGACATCAGTTGGTGGAACGTGCTGGCCCGGGATGGGCATTACAATAATCCACCTGACCCTGTGGGTTACTGAACTTGTAGATTCGGGCCAACTGTGGCTGGTTCTGCACAGGCCGGAGTCGCGACGTCCGCACAAGCGGCTCAGCCTTTTCGGCTGTCTGGTGGCGCCAGCTGCTCCACGTTTGCATTTTCACCCGCAACGGATGCCTTAAAAAGTGCTCGTCCATGCTGGAGTATACATAGCAGGAACGTTCAGGAGGTGTTTGCTTGGGCCAAAAAGAACTGGCACGAGAGCAGCTTCTGTGTGCTGCATGTGACATGTCTGTTAGGGTCCGGCTTGCCGGCCCTTTATGGTGTGCGTGGGTTGCCCTGTCTTCTCCCTGCAGAGGGTGTGGGTTCCCGGGATCCAGCAGGGGCTGCATACCTGTTGCCGATCGTCTCATCAGCGGCTGATTTGGGGAAGCTGCCAGCTGGTCCCCGCTGTTGGATCACTGTCAGTTGTTCATGCTTCACCTGCACAGTGGTAGCAGACTCACTCAAACTGAAGTTTCCTGTGTCTGGTGGATTATTGCTGATCAGTTTTTCCCCGTTTCCAGAGTCGCCACGTTTCTTGAGAAGAGTCTGAGTTCTGGTTTTTGAGTTTTGATGTTCGCTGATTTTTCCTCCAGTTGGAGCGCTTTCTGTTTGTACACCCAATAAAGGGTTTTCTGTTCTTGGAGCGCATGCTCATGTCTGTGTTTGGGTCCGCAATACATCGTAACCTAACAATGTCGATCTCATATTTTGGCTTTGCTGGTGCTAAAATGCTAAAATGCTAAAACAAAAAAGGAGCAAGAAATGAGATGAATGGTTCGAGATGAAAATACAGCTTCTTAGCTGCTGGCCGTCTCTGACTCAGCACTTTTCCAGGCCTGTGGAGTTAAAGGATGGGGGGGCGGGGGGGCAGGTCAATGGAGAGGAACGTTCTGGGAAATGAACTTCAGGCAGGTAAAGACTGGAGGAAGAATTAAAGCCCCATCCCAAATCTTAAAGGGGAGATAATTGCAGATATCTGAAGCAGAGACCTGTGACCCTAAAGTCTTGTTTTTTTTTTTTTTTGCTCTGGTTTAAGCTTATTTATTTATTTATTTATTTATTTATTTTAACCTTTTAAAGGTCTCTCATGGTCGTTGTTGCCGGGAAAGACCTCAACGTGCACCTCACACATCAAAGCCTCAGAAAACTCCAATCGCACCGATCAAATTCAAACTGTGTCTTTATTATTCAGCTGGCAAAAAGATGAAGATTTCTGCCCCATCCCATTTCGGGATTATGGGGATTATACCATAAAATCCCCTCAACCCCCAACGCGCAATGTCATGCGTTATCTCGTCCATTTAAATGGAGCCGAACACCGGAGTGTGTCAAATTTCAACACCCAGGACGATGAACATTGACATTTCCGGTGGCAAGAGCTGAACGCACACACTCCGCTCCAGACCGAAACACACACATGGTAAAAAAAGCAGGCGGCGGCCTCGGCACGCCCTGATGGCAGCTGAACTTGCTGGCACCCTCGAGCCAAAAGAAAGAAACAAACAACTTGTAAAAGACGGCATCACTTTTCACTGTTATTTGCCCAAAAGCTAGTAAAAATATCGCCCGTTAATGACACACTTAGCTCATCTAATGAAGAAGTTCCACGCTTTTTACCAGGCCTCCGATGTTAAAAAAGATGCACTTACACAGGAAAAACAGACATTTGGGGCCTCCGTTTCAGGTGCTAGCGTGTTTCAGGCCAGCCGAGCTTCAATTCGATTTACGAGAACAAGACGCAAGCGGAAGATTGAGAGAGAGACCTGAGACAGACCTCTGAGGATAACGGCTAGGATAACAGGAGGAACAAAGGCACTCTCGCACACCTTTTGGACGCTAACGCTTAGCTGAGGACTGAGGGACAAAAGCTGAGAGGTTTCATACAAGATCAGGAGAAATAAAAGAGGAGGAAATGGCAAAAGATAGATATTGATAGCAACCAGGCTAAGAAAAACACTGACCGTCAACAGGCCCGACCTTTATGGAAGCGGCCGTATCTGAATTATAGCTGTGGCATGTTTTCCTTGGCTCGTTTTTCTGCTTTTTGCTTCTTTTTTTTTTCTTTTAAGACTGTGGGGGATAAAATAAGGAGGTTATATTCGATAGTCTAAGTGTTTAAGTATAAACAAAGGAAATTAAATGACCGCTGCTACCCCCAACAATGTCGCTTTGTTGAAGACCTGTGGGAAGACCTGTCAGGACATGTTTTTCTACCAAGGTGTTGCTTTTCCTTTTTATTGAGCGGCGGACAAATTTCTTCAAAGTCTGCTCTGCTGTAATGTGACTCTTTTCGATTGCAAGCTACAGATTTGGACCCACCGGAGCTGCGGCTACGAGACACCGGCACGGAATACGTTCTCTTTCGTCCCGTTTTAATCTGCCCAGCGACAGTCTTTTAGATTTGACCTTAAGGCCTAGGCATAACGTAAAATGCGTAAAATCCATTACCTTTGTGTTTCTGGATTTTGACACCTGACGCTGTGAAATGATGCTAAAAGGTCCCGATATTGTGAATGGGAATATGTCATATGTCAAAGACGAGGCGGCTGCAGGAAGAAAGCGAGACGCTATCGAGGTCAAAAGAGTCGTGTTGAAACGTGTGAAACCACTCTGGCTCTCAGATGAACAGAGCAAAGATCACAGGATCCCCCCCGGTACAGTTTGGACACAGCAGCTCTCAGCCAGCATCAGCCAATGGAAAACCACCGTAGAGAACGAAACGAAGGAGGAGAAGAGAGAGAGAAGAGGCAGAAGGAAGAAGGACGCGTTACGAAGTCTGCGTTTTATCCGGTGAGCAGAGATGAAGCAGGAGTCGATGGAGATTGGGTCAAACTCCGGTGAGCAGAGATGAAGCAGGAGTCGATGGAGATTGGGTCAAACTAACACAGACCCTGCATTTCCACCCAAAAATTAAAAAAAACAAAAACAAAAAAAAATACAATCTTGTAACACTTTTCATCATAAACACAATTTCCCCTTATATCTCTAAATGAAAACCAGCTGGGAAGATGGAGAAAGATACCAGAAATATCAACCATGCGGCTACAGGACCATTAGCAGCTGCGATATTGGATCTTTTACCTGACATATTGCCGTGTGTCGCTCCGAACTTTTCTGTATGGAAGTCACAGAGGTGGAACACAGCTGCTCTGCCTCTGAGATGCACGCCAGGGTGGTTACGCTAATTTTCACAATCTAAAATTTCACAAAACGTTGCAAGTTTTCGGGGGTAACAATACTGTTTTATCACCATGTTATGACATTGTCAGCTAAACGCTACACATGTCCAGACCTTCATGCTGCACGGATCCCGGCCTCTGACAAACCCAGCATCCAATGTTATCACCTGCCTCTGCTGTTATTAAAACCTGCCTATGCTGTATTATGGATGGAGCCTCGGATGGAGCCACGATTCAGAGCTGGCTGCCCAGTGTTTCAGAGGGACTAATATAGAAGGGCAGCATGGGAAAAGGGCATTTATGGCAGCCATATACAAAGAGAGAGAGAGATACAGCGAGAGACGGCGAGAGAGAGACAGAGACAGAGAGACAGAGACAGAGACAGAGAGACAGAGAGAGGAGCAGAAATCAAACCAAGGTTTATTAAGATTAAGAGTTATGAACAATAAATAAACATGCTGCATGCTCCTCTTAAATTAAAGTCTGACTGAGTGTAATGAAAGAAAACAAAACAACAATTTTAGAAGCCTACATTAAAGATTATCCATCCATCCATCCATCCATCCATCATCTTCCACTTATCCAGGGGTCGGGTCGCAAAGGCAGCAGCCTAAGCAGGGAAGCCCAGACCTCCCTCTCACCAGCTACTTTGTCCAGCTCCTCCAGGGGGATCCCGAGGTGTTCTCAGGCCAGCCAAGAGACATAGCCAGCATGTCCTGGGTCTTCCCAGGGGACCTCCTACCAGAGGGACGTACCCTGAACACCTCACCAGGGAGGTGTCCGGGAGGCATCCTGACTAAATGCCCGAGCCACCTCACCTGGCTCCTCTCAACGCAAAAGAGCAGCGGCTCTACTCCCAGCTCCTCCGACGGCAGAGCTTCTCACCCCATCTCTAAGGGAGAAGCAAGCCTCATTTCGGCCACTTGTACCCGTGATCTTGTCCCTCTGGTCACTACCCAAAGCTCATGACCATAGGTGAGGGTAGGAGCGAAGACCAACCGGTAAATCAAGAGCTTCGCCTTTCAGCTCAGCTCTCTCTTCACCACAACGGACCGGTGCAGAGTCCGCATTACTGCAGACGCCGCACCAATCCGCCTGTCCGCTCCATTCTTCCCTCACTTGTGAACAAGACCCTGAGGTACTTGAACTCTTCCACTTGGGGTAGTATCTCCTCCCCGACCCGGAAAAGGCATTCCACCTTTTTCTGGCTGAGAACCATGGCCTCACATTTGGAGGTGCTGATTTTCATTCCGACCGCTCCACATTCGGCTGCGAACCAATCCAGCGAGAGTTGGAGGTCATGGACTGATGAGGCCAACAGGACCACATCATCTGCAAAGAGCAGAGACCCGATCCTGAGGTCACCAAACTGAACCCCCTCAACACCATGGCTGCGCCTAGAAATTCTGTCCATAAAGGTTATGAACAGAATCGGTGACAAAGGGAAGCCCTGGCGGAGTCCAACCCCAACTGGAAACGAGTTTGACTTACGGACCAAGCTTTGACATCGGTCATACAGGGAGCGGACAGCCCGCATCAGGGGGCCCGACACCCCATACTCCCAGAGAATCCCCCACAGGACTTCCCAAGGGACACGGTCAAATGCCTTCTCCAAATCCACAAAACACATGTGGACTTGTTTGGCAAATTCCCATGCACCCTCAAGGACCCTGCTGAGGGTGTAGAACTGGTCCACAGTTCCACGGCCAGGATGAAAACCGCATTGCTCCTCCTGAATCCAAGGTTTGACTATCCGGCAGACCCTCCTCTCCAGTACCCCTGAATAGACCTTACCAGGGAGGCTGAGGAGTGTGATCCCCCTATAGTTGGAACACACCTTCCGGTCCCCCTTCTTAAAAAGAGAGACCCCCCCCCGGTCTGCCAATCCACCAGCACTGCCCCCAATGTCCACGCGATGTTGCAGAGGTGTTTCAACCATGACAGCCCTACAACATCCAGAGCCAATTAAAGTTTATTTAGTGTAAAAAACATGAAAAGTGTAAGGTTTCAGGGGAGGTGTTTCATAGAAAAAATAGCTATAAAGCCTAGCCAAGTCAAAATGGACAGATGTTTTTTAAATAGGCCTGAAGACAGAGGAAAAACATAATATTCAGGGCAAGTAGCATATTAAAATATGACAGTATTTTATTTAAAGTTTGAATTTTGCATGATTTCTGGAAAAAAGCCATAGAAAAACAGTTTTATATTGGCTCTTAATAATAATAATAAACAGTAAACAGAAATAAAACTTTTATTTTTAGATAGGTTTTCAGATCTTAATACTAACCCTGGGGGTGTAATAGCTCTACCCGACAATAGATGGCAGTGTTCTGTCTGTGTTGAGGTGGAAGAGAGGCAACATGAAGAGAGCAGCCCCCCTACAAAGGAGGCGGCAGCACTAATCATGGATCTAACCTTGGGAGATGATAGTTAGTTAAGCTGCAAATGAGCTGTCGTGCCAAAGGTTGGGCGGAGACACAACGTCTCCCCACTGAACAGGAGATTAACATCATTTTACATTTATATTACAGGCATTTAGCAGATGCTCAGGCGTAGCAGTGCAGGAAACACGCTTCTTTTTGTCCGTTGCTTGGTGCAAGGAAAGCCTTCATGGACTTTCTCTTTCATCGAGAAAGCCTGAGGCCAGAGAGGAAGAAGCAATGTGAGGAAAGCAAGAAGTGAGGATACTGCAGATTAAGAATTCCACGGAAAAGGTCATCTGCTTCTTCAGCAGTCCACCATGATGGACGATGGGAAACAAAGGCTTTGATAAATCCCCTCGCAAGGATCAGATCTGAGTACGAACAAGGGAGCAGAATTTACTAGAAGGAACGATCACTCGTAGCTCCTTAAATAACTCCACTTTTACACTATATGTACGAGGCATGGAAATGTGTAGTATTTCCTGAGGTTCGGCACGTGAGGAAAAGGTTACCTCTGGTTCACCTGTGGAAGCAGTGGCAGAATATTGATTCATTGCAGCTACGGAACCATAACGCTCCCGATTTTTAAGGACGTCAGGACTTTTTTCCATATCATCGTGGGCGCACGTTGTGGGTTGGGAGCTGGCCTGAGTTATAAAGCCAAAGTATAGGGTGTTCGGTATCCGGCAATGTGACGTTTGACGACCTGGGAATGAAAATCAACTCTGTTATTATACCTTTAATGGGGATAATCAGCTGGGATACAGGACACCAGTGTGCACTTTGGTCTCGAGTGATCGGTTTCCAGAGTCCTGGATGTGATATATAAGCGGCGTTGAACCTCAGAGGTCGCCGTAGCTCGGTGAGAATTGCAGAACCAGGTCTTTTTACACTGATAGTAAATATTTGGCGAACCGCAGTCCAATCATGATAAAGTCACTCATCGGTAGTTGGTGCCAAATCCACGGGGTCAAAGCTTTGCACAGTAATTTATTTTGAAGTGCTTAAAAAGGAATGGAGTTGGGAGGGAAAAAAAAAACTGGGGGTTGCTAGTTTTGTTTCCGCTAGACTGCCGTGGGACGTCTCCTGTCCAATGCGGATCGAATGACACTTGGTCCATCTGGAGCTTGGCTTCTCACCCGGGTTAGAGAACGGAAGTGCACTGAAGAGACTGCGAAAAAGCATGGTAGAGATCAAAGGCTCGCTATAGCGCAATAAATAACCAAAGATCTGAAAGTTGAAAAAAAAATAAATAAAAATAGGAGGCGGTATTGCCTGTTCCTATCCCAACTGAGTTACTTCCAGGGTTTTGAAATACTGAGTGACGAATCTAAGAAAAACACGGTCTTGTCAGAATCTACCGAAGCTCTTCACCAGAGCTCTGCCTCTAAGTTGGCAAAAGTGAGGTGGTAATCATAATTCATGAATCATGATATTTTATTTTATTTATTTATTTTTTTTTTTTTGAGAAAACCGACGAGCCCTGCTTCAAAGCAAGAGAACTGAGAGAACTGGTAAGAGAATTGGGATTCGGAGGGGGAACCACCTCTACCAACCCCTCCAATACTCCAAGAGTAAACTTCACCAAGAATTGGGAACCTTTGAAGGGATTCCTTCAATTCGATTGTGCACTTTGATGGATCAGCCAGGAACCATGACTTGCTAAATTGTCCCTACCAATGAGCTCTAGTGACCTTAATGACCCCCTAGTCAGGAGCAATTAATGATGCTATATACACTAGAACGGACTCCACAAGGTAGGATTGCTAAGTGTGCCGTTAATTAAGCAGGTCTGGAAAATGCCAAATCTGAGCCGTTCAGGTAATTAAACCTGGGACGTGAGCTCGTTTAATGAAGCCAGGACTCACGATGATAACGAGCCTTTTAATGGCCTCTGTACCAAAAACAAGGCGCCTGTATGAGCCGACATCTGCGCCCCTCTGCGGGAGATGCTGCGAGCGGGTTCGGCTGTTCCTCGCGCTCGGATCGTTAGCGGTGGGGATAGAAGGAAGGGGCGTTTCCAAGTCCTGAAGAGTTTTCCGCTCCTCCTCTGGCCGCTGCGGTCAGAAGCACATTAAGGACGCGTGAGGGAGACGGATGGCGATCCAACAAACCGAGAAGAAGAGACCATGCCTTCCAAAGTTCGTGACCTCTCCTTTGCAATGGCTGGTTGGCAACGGGCGCAGCTCCTCCTTCCGCTCTTCCTCTGCTCTTACAGCTTTCCCTTCTGCTGTTATTTCAGGGGCACGGCCTAACATTTTTTAAGACATAAGATGGGGACATCCAGTTTGTTTGAGAATACACAGGAGTATCGGGGAGGTGCCAAAAGGCCTGTAGAAGCTCTCATCATGCTCGAGACATGGGGA
This sequence comes from Pao palembangensis, assembly GCA_015343265.1. Lineage (NCBI taxonomy): Eukaryota > Metazoa > Chordata > Actinopteri > Tetraodontiformes > Tetraodontidae > Pao > Pao palembangensis. The sequence goes on along the minus strand of CM027098.1, from coordinate 3,053,135 downwards.
ATCCCTTTAATTGCTGTTGATTTCGGGTACTGTAAAGCGGAACATGTTTCCTGTATTGTGTATTCTGAGGCTCACTTTACCATGTGCTTGTTTATGTTTGTGGAAAGTGCTGAAACAGGTGTTCTGCTGGGGAAAAAAAAACAAAAACTGGAGAGAAAGATAACGAAGTCTTCTAGAAATGTCAGGGTATTAGAGGAAAGACAGGATAAACAGTGAAAGAACACATGGGGACGGCGTGTTGGATCATGGCCCGAGAGCATATGCGGCTAAAGCTAACTCGTGCGGAGATTCTGGGACTACAACCTGTCCACTGCCACTCCCGCTCCAGCCTGCTCACTTCCGATTTCCTGGGAAAAAAAAAAAAAAAAAAATCCTACCTTGGGGGAGGTAATCAACAGACTGCCGCTCCACGTGACGCTTGGCGCCATCGTTTGCCGATCTGCCGAAAGAAGCCACCCGCCGCTGGTGACAGATGGGACCCCCCTGCGTCATTCACGTTGACCTCTTTATATTATTCACAATGGAACAGCACCAAATCGGCTCGTTCATGACATCATCAAAACCAAATATATCGCTGTTTGGTGAAGGAACAAACTACCGCTAAACTAGCATCACGTACAAGATGGAGGCTCACGCGAGCTCTGTAAGTCAGGAAGTCGTCTTCAAACAATAATGAGTCGCTCGCAGACATAGCAGTGGCTCAGACTGAGTGTTGTCAAACCCACAAAGCTAACAATAAATTTCTACAACTGCTGAGGTGGCTGCAATATCAACTATCAATTGCACAACAATGGCAGCAGCGCATTGAAACGTTGCCGATAACGTCAGCAGCTGTAAAAGCATCCACCAAAAGAGGCCCAGAAACGCGTATATCCAGTATTCTCTCTGATAAACGGAGTGAAGATGACAGAAGAGAGCAAAGTACAACCATTATCTGCCCTTCACCCCATCGCTGAGTAGGAAAAGAGGTGCGAGGTAAAGGCAAGCATGTCCCAGCACGGCCTAGGTCCCCCCCGTGATTTACCCACATCGCCTCTCTATCAACCGCGAGACAATATTTCTATTTCCATATTTACAAATGCCACGTGGTGTCCCAGCTATGGTTTGAACAGACCCTGACCGCCACAGGAGGCAAGTTCACAAGCTGTCAAGTACGCTCCAATTTTCCTGGGAGTGTACTTGCTCTGCAGTATCAAGTAGGCTTCAGAGTTTGGTGGACTCAGGACAGCTAGGTATCTCACAATGCATTTCACATCAGCCAGTGATGGCAGTAGGAAAGGTGGACAGTACGTACTTCAAATTACGTATTTCAAAATACGTACATCAAAGTATGTACTTTAAAATACTTACTTCAAGGTAAATATTTTGAAGTACGCACTTTGAAGTACGCACTTCAAAGTACGTCGAAATACGCATTTTGAAGTACGTAAAAATACGTACTTTGAAGTACGGCTCTGTGTCTCAGATGAAAATGCCCTCCCTGGGTTCGCACACGGTGCGCTCACAAACTCATAACTGAGGGCAATTTAATGTAGTGAGTGAGAAAAGCAGAGTAGCCAAAGCTAACCGACGTTGGAAGAACACGGAAACTCCACATTAAAAGTTCCTGAAATTAAATCCAGGCACCATTAAAAAAAAATAAATAAATAAATTGATGATACTGAAGAGCACAAATATATCACAGGCATTCAGTTGGGCGAGGATGTGCTGACGGTGGAAAGTCCTAGCATGTGGTTTATGTTATTTTTCATACACCTCCTTACCCAGCTATAGACGGTGTCTTCATGACTGTTCCCCATTTGTCATTAACGTTATCGTCTAGATTTATAATATTACACAAATATTTGGTATCCGTAAAAAAACGTTAAAGGTAACATATCGTAATTACGTCCACACGAACTGGATTCTGTAGCTAAGAACAGATGAGACACAAGAAGATGAAAGTGTGAGATGCTAATGAGAGGATAAAAAGGGGCTCGACAGGGCTAAAGCGTGGCGCTAGCCTCACTTTGGCTCCGTCGCTACACATCAAGTGATGCAGACAGCGCAGTAACCAGAGAGTGCAACGGTCCCGTCTGAGCTAGCTTTCATCCAACGTAAGGGGGAAGGAAGGGGAAGTAAAAAACAAAAAAAAAGAAAAATGTCTCCCAAAGAGGTTCAGAACTCAACCCTGAACTCGAGGTCAAGCGTGAGATTTATTGGCGACAGTTAGAGTGCGACAACATAATTGAGAGAGGGCGGGAGTTTATTTGGCATCCTTTAACCTTGACAAGCCAAGTTACTAATGAACTGCGCATAGGCGAGGACTCTCAGTTACAGCTGCAGTCCAGGGATCACACACAGTAAAAAAAAAAACATTAAACCCCTTCCAAACCACAACGTTAGAAGGGTTAGCCTGTCATTGAGCCAGGCTAACTGGTGGAATCAGAAGGCTAACAAGTATGCTGCTGTGCTAAACGCGACCTTTTCACCTCCCACTCGCATCCATGTGTTTCACCTTTCAGCCCCGCTTACGAGCCACTTCCATCTGCCCAATATCCAACCGGACGATTTGCATTAAAGCGCTTGTGTTGTTTTGTTTCCTGCTAACACCCCGAAATAGTAAAAGAGCCAGCTAACACGCGACGCTACTGTATCCCGCTACACGACCTCAATCCCAAGCCTCAACCTTCCTCTACCTTCCTCCTCTCTCATGTATTTTAACAATCTCGCAAGCATGGCATTAACCTTTTCATACAGCTAGCGTAGACATCAGATCTTCTTATGCGCGACCTGTGATCTATCCCACCAGTGGTTAATGCAGCCTGGCAGAGGGTGGACCCCCACTGGGAGGCAGGGGGTGGGGGAGGTGCGAGGTAAACCACCAGCCGTGCGACAGGTCCCCAGACGCTCACCTGCAGATTAAAGACTCACACCAGAGTAGAAGATTTGTCCTGACGTGCCTGAAATAACGAGACACCCAGCACCGTGACGGCGAGGCATCCAAGAGTAGTATCGCTTTGAGGTCACTTTTCTTTTTTTTAAATAAATTAAATAATTAAACGTAAGATTGTTGTATTTAATGTTGTTATTGTATTTTTGAAAAATACATAAAAGAAACAGACTTTAAATGGTCAAACGACGCCTCGCTGCATCACATAAGCTGCCAAATTACATTTAAAAAATTGTCTTAACAAAAATATTCGACAAAAATTGGAGCAGAAGTCGATGTGTTAGGGCTTAGCCAGGGTTAGGCTTAGCCAGGGGTGGAGGTTAGCCATGGTTAGTGGTTAGCTAGGACTCGGTGTTAACCATTGTTAGGGGTTAGCCAGGGGTAGGGGTTAGCCAGGGTTAGGGGTTATGAAAGTTAGGGGTTAGCTAGGATTTGGTGTTAGCTAGAATTCGGGGTTAGCTTGGATTCGGGGTTAGCCAGGGTTAGGGGTTAGCTAGAATTCAGGGTTACCTAGGATTCTGGGTTAGCCAGGATTAGGAGTTAGCTAGGGCTAGCTGTTAACCAGTGTTAGGGGTTAGCCAAGGTTAGGGGTTAGCCAGGTTAAGGTGTTAACCAGTGTTTGGCATTAGCCAGGGTTGGGTATTAACCAGTGTTAGGGGATAGCTAGAGCTAGGTATTAACCAGGGCTAGCAGTTAGCAAAGCTTAGGGGTCAAATGAACAATCAAAGATCAGCAGCAAGCCAACATGAGACGACAGCACTGAAACAAATGAGCTCATCGCTCGATGTCCTTTCCAGCAGAAAACAACACGCAGCACCAAGTTAGCTTGAGTCAATCTAAACCGCATGAGATAAGTTGCTGTCTGACACGCTAGCGTTTTTATTGCAGCTGTGCTTGCATATAAAGCCAGATGTTGATTCCCTCTGACGAGAAGAAGAAAAAAAAAGGCCATTTAAAACATAGCATTTTGTCCCTTAGCAGCCGCTAGCTCTGCTTTAACATATATTCCAACCGTCTTGTTGGATGAGATCAATTTTTTTTTTTTTTTGACAAAAACTTGCATTTCAAAAGCAGGAAGGACTTTTCCCCCCTATTAGAGGTACCGCTGCAGAGAATTCTCTAAGCATGGAAGAGTTATTAACTGATTTTACATGATTTGCAGTTAAGGTAGGAAAAACCCTGTTAGGGTCTTGGCTTGCCGGCTTGATTTTCTGTTTTGTTCAAACATTGTTTTTTCCTCCAGTTGGAGCGCCTTTGGTTTCCTTGTTGTACACCCAATAAAGGTTCATATTCTGTTCCTTTGAGAGCCTGCCTCGTGCCTGCCTTTGGGTCCTGTTCTCCGTTCCTTAACAAACCCAAGTTTGGCTTTTTCGCAGCCACGTGTTGCGGTTGCAGTTACACAGAGCGGCCACACGGGGCGTAGAAGAGGCCCCAACGGCCTCCCAACAAGTCAGACGTTAAGATTTCGCAGCTTTATGTCTTCTGCCTCTCTCCTCCCACTTTTCTGGCGAACAACCACACTTGCGGCAATGGCGATCGACCGTAGCGATAAGAGAACTCGCTCTCCGTCTCTTCCTTTTTTCTCCCTTTATCTTCCCCCCCTTGGCTCATCTTCTCTCTGTACTTGATGGGTGGGAGGCAGCGATGTTCAAGCCATTAGTCTGTTCTTAGTCACACTGTAAAAATTGATTGCAAACGGAGACGAATTAGAGGAGTGAACGCCGATATATCTTCACGACGTTCGTCCCCATGGCGAGGGGAGGAGGGGAAGGGAGGAGGAGGTTCCCGTCGGAATGGTTCAATTTCCCGATGACTAGATAAATGGACGAACAGAGGAAATATAAATTTAAGAGCTCCGGTCCAAGTCAAAAAAGCTAATGACGTTTTCAAAGATTTTGGACTTTGAGGAGCGTTTTTTTACTGTGTGTGATCCCATCCGCATTGAGCTTGTGAACCCCGTCCGCATCTACCTCAAACCAAAAGGTAGTGGGAGGAGAGAGGCAAAAAAGGAGAACTCTTCTCAGATGCAGGTCACGCTTGTTCAGTGACGAAATCCGTAATATACGACTGCATATTCAAGAAAGATTTGAGTTACGCGGCAATTTTGTGACTGACGAACTCCCTGAACCCTTCCAATAATTCTGCTAACAGCACACCAGGACGGGAGTGGTATCTCTCTCTCTGTGCACGTGTGTGTGTGTGTGTGTGTGTGTGTGTGTGTTGTTGACCCTAACAATACCTGACACCAAGGACTCCTTGATGAAAATAGTCGGCAATATTTGGCGCAGAGGTCAACAAGTCCCCTCGCAACAAAGTTGTCTTATACCGCTGACGATGTGATGCTAATACCATCAGCATTTTGAAGGAAAAATTTCTTTATGTTAGCATCATGTGGTATATTTTAGGGTTATGTCTAGCTAGGGCTAGGGGTTAACTAATGTTGGCCAGGCTTATTGGGGTAGCTATGTGTTAGCTACGATAAGTGGGTTAACCAGGGTCAGGGTTTAACCAGGGTTAAACGTTAGCTAGTAATAGGGGTTACAAAGGTTTACGGGTTCGCTAGAGCTACGCTTTAGCTAGAATTAGCATTTAGCCAGGGTAAGAAGTTAGCTAGGGTTAGGGGCTAGCTACGGATAAGTGTTAGCTAGGATTAGGTGGCCAGGGTTAGTGGGTAAAATAGCATCAGGAGTTAGCTACGGTAAGTGGATTAGCCAGGGTTACAGGTTAGCTAGGGCTACGTGTTAGCTAGGAATATGGATTAGCCATGGTTAGGAGTTAGCTAGGATTAGGGGCTAGCTAGGATTAAGTGTTAATTAGGATTAGGTGTTAGCCAGGGTTACTGGGTTAGCTAGCATAAGGAGTTAGCTATGGTAAGTGGTTTAGCCAGAGTTAGGAGTTAGCTAGCTCCTTGACTGTAGTTGTGAGTGTGAGTGGTTGTCTGTCTTCGTGTTAGCCCTGCGATAGGCTGGCGACCTATTCAGGGTGTACCTCGCCTCTCGCCCATTAACAGCTGGGATAGGCTCCAGCAGATCCCTGCGACTCGTGTGGATAAAGCAGGCACAGGAAATGGATGGATGGATGGAGGAGTTAGCTAGGAACATGGATTAGCCAGGGTTAGGGGTTAGTTAAGGTTAATGGATTAGCAAGCGTCAAGAATTAGCTACAGTAAGTGGGTTAGCCAGGGTTAGTGGTTAGCTATGGTCAGTGGGTTAGCTAGGGTTAGGTGTTGGCAAGGGTTGGGGGATAGCAGTGTTAAATGGAGCAAAAATAAAGTTACCGGTGACGTGCTGAAAGCTCACTGAAGACCAACCTATACATCAAGCCCCAATCAAGCTAGCTGTAAAATGTCACTTTTCAAAAGCCTGTGAGGAACCGAACGAGATTCAAACAAGCAACATGGCGCAGAAGAGAAGGAATAAACACCAGCAAACCCCGCTGAGCCTCTAAACCTGACAACAAAGCGCTTAAATCCAGGTCTGCGCTCTCTCCTCACACATGTTGAAGGGCTGCTCCACATGTCCAATCCCCTCTTTATCGGCGACTTTGATCTGTGCAGCAGAGAGAGGGGCCAGAAACTGTGTTGTATCAAAACAAGCTCTGCTGGAGTAGCTTGTTATTCAGAATACAAAACGCAGCCGTTTGACTCCTCTCACACGTCTTCCTGGACATCCTGCTTGGAGCGTAAATGCGAGCTAAACCACAAACAAGGCAAAGGGTAACGAATGAGCAGAAAGCTGCAGAGACCATGGCTGAATGAATACAAATTAAAAAGAAACATCTGTTTGAACTTAGCTTTGCGAATAGTTAACATTGTTAAATTAACACAGTGACTTACGCTCAAGTCGTACGTTCTGCAGTTTCGTTTTTCTCTGCTCCAGTTCAGGCTAATATCAGGAAGGATTCATTCTTGCCACGCTTGCTTTTCGAGGAAAATCTGACCGAAAGCACTCAAAATGGAGCCTAATGCTTTCACGAAAGTGGATGACACGTTAGCACGTGCATTTCCTCGAAGGCCAAAGAAACACTGACGATACACGAGATTTCTGACGAATCTGCGTCGTGAGCGGAACGAGAGACGCTGTGCGTGTCTATTAAGAGCGTGCCAGAGAGGATTATCCCACCACAGCCAAAAGGTAAATATTAGAACAGTTAGGACAAAGGGATTGTTCCGATAAAAGACAGCGTTGAGATACACAAACACCCAGAATGCGACATGAGAAGTAAAATTCTTCCAGGTCTAGCTGGCCTAAGGGAACGGAATATGTAGTCGACTGTGTAATAAATGATCAAATTGTGAGCGGGTGTTAGCGTTAGCATGCTTAAATTGTCGAATTACATTTCCAAGCCCAGTCTTGAATGAATGATTTCTCATTTCCCTAACCTTAAATGTGACATCCCGTCAGCGACTGCGGCCGCATACGTTCGGGCATTCGCACATTCCATATTTTTCCCTTCTGTGTCTCTTATCTCGGACCTGTCTTTGTAATTATCCCCACAGCCAAACATCTGTCTGTGTCCGTCTGCTAAAACACAGGTGACACACATGTGTGCCTGCTGGAAAAGGCTAATGAGGTTTTCCAAAACGCAGCTCTCCGGTTGGCGTCTGCCGAGAACACACCTCTCATGCCGCGCTAGCTACAATCCTGTCCACGTCCTGCGATTCAGGACACATTTTCGATGTCCCTGCTGTGATTTGCACAGGACTGGGTAATTATCGGGTTTTAGGACTCTTTACGTAAAGGTTGGAGTTAGGGTCAGGGGTTAGGGTAAGGGGTTATGGTTAAGGGTTTGGGGTTAGGGGCAAGGCGTTAGAGTATCATTCGTTTGTGTTTGTGCTGTCTTGGCGTCTGCCATTTCACACACCTTCTGATGGTGGGTGATCATTATTCAGTCTTCCAGCTGACTAGAGTGTGCTGGGAAGTGAGTCACAGTCAACAATGTTTGCCTCCCACATATATGCCTCACCAACAACCCGTCTAACCCCCAGGCAGAAGCACAAGAGCTGAGGAGGCATCAACGAGCGCCACCTCACAGCAGAGGTCCCCGCGGCGGTCGGGGGGCGAGATTCTGAGGTTCCCTGAAAACTTTCGCTCGCGATTGTCAAGTGAGTGGTCACACCAGTGATGGAGGGAGGGGGACGGTGTCCAAGATGGAGGAAGGGAAACTGGGAGAATCCATATGAGAGTTCTCCGGAGACGGTTTCGTCCTGTGACCGCAGGGACAATGCGCTGGATTAAAGGTGACAGCAGCCTTGTTTGTGAGCAAGCGGTGAGCTGAGAGGCTAAGAGAAAATCAATGGCAGTCAACAGCAACTTTTTCAAAGAGATCGCCGCTAAGGTATTGCTAGAATGCTGTATTGCAATTTAACCTTGTACCCCTGACATCCTGACGGCAGTGGACCTGTCATGCGGGGGGACTTTAAATCTTTAGTTAGCACTGACGAGCTCATCTGTTATTCTGCCAGTGCTCTTCCCGCAAGCGGAAGAATTCTTTCCCAGAATGCAGCGATTCTCTGACACGAAACCGTTTACTCAGCCAACGCGACCCTAATGGGGCAGCAAATGATGTGAACTTAGACGCGTCCTCGTCAACAGCCGGGGGATTTTTTTTTGTAATTCATATAATTATATATACACTTTAAACGTTGGCTGAGGCTACAATAAAGAGTTGCCTTTAGCTTCTTTATGGAAAATAGAAAAGCAGAGTTAGGGTTAGGGCTTACCCTAACTATCGACGGTATACGGTACGGCCCTCCATGACGTGGAAGGTAAATCGGTCAAATTGGATACGACAAGCGCGATTCTGTGAAAGTGTTCCACCTTCATAGGGAGCGTCCTCCAAAAATCAAGAGCATTTCTGGAAGGCTCCGTGCGGCGGGTATCTGTTCGGACCGCAGAGGCCGCTGTTGGAATGGGAGCTCTTCCACCTTTGTTTCCCATGTCGCCACCTGTATCTTGTTACTGACCTGGGAACAGCTGTAACCGACGCGTAGCGCATTTTCCACGTCTCGAAAGACATCTCTGCAGAAACGTGTTTCATTACATTTAACAATACTGATAAACCTAACAAAAGCATCCTTTTTAGAATTCGCAACACGCTGTCGGGGAAATAAATGTTGGAAGACATTTGTTCCAGTCGTATTCCATCCCTGCCCATTCTTCTGATGCCATCTTTAGTCTTCCCTCAAAACATTATCCGGGGACTATTTGTCTTCCACGTGTTCTCTGGTTTCTACTCCACGAAGAGGCAGAGCTACTGAGTTGAACTTTCGATGCTACTTCATCACACTTACTTATTCAAACCGCTCGGTCTGTCTGTCTTGTCAGCAGTCAGCATAAAGCAGTGGCGGTTTCCTCTCGAAAAAGAGGCCCGGGATTATTTTCTCTTTCTTTGCTTTGCTTCCACATCTCCAAAATGTAGCCAGATGTTGGATATGTCAGAGATAAAGTCAGAGACTAAACTGAAGCCAACTGGCATGCCATGTTGGAGGGGAGTGCTCAGTTTAGGACCAAAAAGGGAAAAAAAAAAAAAAAAACAGCTTTAGTCAGGGAGCAGAGTCACTGTGCCCACATTTAACCAGTTCTGAATGCTGGTCCCAATCACTGGGCTTCAGCTGGCGCTGGGTTAGGCTGTGGATAATAGGGCTCACACCCTATCAAAGGTCACCTGCATCACCCTCAGTCATCTCAGATTCGCATAGGAGTGTTTTGGAGTGTTCAATCATCCTAATGTGCTTTGTTCCTCATCTGTGGGAGGACACTGGAGTGCCTAGTTTGTCTCCTCCAATGAGCCCTCATCTGATAAAATTTGTGAAGTTAGTAGAGGAGACTCCCCAAGACGCACAAAAGAAAAAAAAAAAAAAAAAAAAGAAGAGCAAAAGAAAAGACGCTGTCAGTGTGGGAAGCAAATATCATGTTGCTCAGCACTCACCCGTGAATAATGTGGATTTTGTTTCTGAGACTGTATTTGTCTGCGGCACAAATCTCACCAGACATCAAGCAACTGTTACTCTTGCAGAAGAAATCAGATGCCGGCAAAACTGGTGAGTTTTGCTCTTGCACTAGGGAGGGTTGACAGCATGGTGGTTTTGTAACTGGGACAGTCACCTTGTGCTGAGCTCTGGGTTTGATTGACAGTGTGGAGTTTGCAGGTGGCTAACCTGGTCCTACGAGAGCCAAAATCCAGGTTCTGGTAGAACAAGAAAAAAAAAAAAAAAAAAAAAAAAAAAACCTGCTGGATTGCGGCACTGGGTTGACCAACCCCTGTGATAGGCTGGTGACCTGTCCGGGCTGTATTCCAGCAGAAACAGACCTCCGCGAGAAAGTGGCAGTAATCAGTTAGAGTTGGTAATACCGCCTGCAACAGGGAAAACCTAGAGAAAGACAAACTCCCACACATAATGCTGGACATACGGCAACAGGCCCACCATCAAACGCCTTGAGGATGTTCAGAACAATCTCCAAACCGCCAATGAGCTTTAAGGACAAAACGGATGGCCCGGTCAGTCCTCCCAGTATACAGAGCGCATCTGAGTCACCAGAGCGGCGGGCGCAGACAGCGCGTCTTCATTTACTTCCCGGCGGTGTCGCAGGCTTCAGTCCTCTCACCGTGCCCTGACTCTGATCCTCCTGACTCAGTTTGTTTTTTCACTTTACACTCATCCCCCAGCCCCTCCCTTCGTCTTCTCCAGTCTCCAGTTGGTGTAATTCAATCCTCTCACTCCCTCCATCTCTGGAGGGCACCACTGTCTCTCTCGCTAATCTCCACTCAATCACTCTCTGTGTGACCGGAACATCACCGCCTCGTCTTTTGCCTCTGAGGCTTTTTATATATATATATATATATATATATATTTGCGACACTGCTCTGTTTTGACACATTTCCTTTGAACTTTGTTGTCAAATCTTTGTCAAATCGGTGCGAGTGGATGAGAAAAGACTCCTTGTCGGGCACCTGTAAGAACCTGAATACATGACGGAGGAAAACAGGACAACGTGTGATGTAAACAGATTCAGAATCCGAAATTCATCTGTCAGCAAATGAAAAAAAAAAAACCCTCAAAAACGTCAACTTAGTAAAAACGCTGTCTGTCTTTTTTTGAAAGGCTGATAAAGCTTCTTTTTTTTCCCCCCAAACAAGGCCAATCTGCGGTTTCTGCGATTGTGTCAGCCATGTTGTTAGGGAAATACTTATGATGCGGTTGCGAGCTTGTTTTGTTACGACCTTGAGGGTTCTTCCTGGGGTTCCACGAAATGAGAGGCGCGACCGCAGCGTCCGCCCTGGTACGGGCGTAAATTCCAAACACGGTTGGGCTGCGTACTTCCTCCCCCAATGGCCTCTCGTTTATTTTATTTTTAATGTGGTGACCGTCTCTTAGAGGAAAGTCGCATACATTAGCTACTTACTTTCCCTTTGTAAACGAGGCAAAAACGGCTACAGTCAGCTAGCTGGGTTCGAATGGCTAAAGTAAAAGCTCCCGAGTTACCATAAAAAACATATTTTCACATAACTTCCTGTATCATAAAAGCGTAATTTATGGAGATGAGTCAGCGACGATTGCTGGACCCTCATTCTGGTAGGATGAAAGATATTTCTATACTGATCCTGGAAGCTGAAAAATAGTCATTATATGCCAATATTTATCACATCAAACATTTTCTGACTGCCTTTGTCAAAATTCAATGCAACTGGCACCAGTTCATACTGCTATCAATCAATCAAACGCCTGATTTTCACTTCTTCTACTCCGCGCGTGAGGCGGAAATATGCATTTGCATAAATGTGAATGAAAGGAAATGAACTGGTACCAGGAGGAAGCAACACATCCGATGTTACCCTGGTATTAATGAAAGACTGTCAGAATAATCACATTTACAAGATATGAATGGAGTTTATTCAGCCGGAAAAATGGGGGGGGGGGGGGGGAGATGCGATGGCGTTTAACCGCGCTATGAATGAGCCTTGAGCTCAAAGATTTAAAGTAAAAATTAAAATAAATAAATAACAAGAGAGACCTGCAAAATTGTTGCACCCAAAGGATGTAATTTGTATTGCTGGATACACGGGTATCCACAGGTACAGGGTGTTGCACCCCAAATAGTGATGCGTGCGCCTCCAAGCCCGGATGTGAGCGCGCTTCAGACCTTTCCACATGCTGCGAATGAGGCATGCATAATGCATGAAAGCTCACAGCAATGGCGTGCATGTACAATTCACCTGCGCCTATGGGTCCCCCCCCCGCCAACCACACACAGAGCTAAATCAAAAGCATCAGGCGCAACCGGCAAGAAACAATCTGCGGGGACACATCGACGTGAGAGAAAGGTGTTTCCCTCCCCCCTTTGTAGCAAGAATGCTGCTCCTGTCAGACATTCTGGGGCTTCAACAGATAGAGAACATCTATGACTTCATAGGCAGGCTACGTTGAGGAACCTTTTAATGAGCTGTTCAGACCCGAGTTATAATTACGTATTACGTTATATATTAGAAGATATGGTTGTGTTTTAGCAGCGTCGGCTGGTGTCAATGGCAAGGTCAGCCTTGTGCAAGTCCACAGGTCAGCAGATGAGTGCGCAAAAGAGATGAAATTAACAGCAAAATGATTACAGTGATGTTTGTTATGGAGAGATGAGCGACTCCGACCTGTTTTGTGGCCCGGTCTCATTCATGATGGTAATATTTCAGGCTGTTAACCTCTTTTGTATTAACGATTCAGGCGGTGGTTTGTGTCACACAACACACACATGCAGCACGTTGGTCAAGGCATACGTTCTTTTTTTTTAAGCTGGAGTCTGTGTGCCCACATATATTATGGGCTTTTGGGAGCAACAGCTGCAATAGCATTTTTATAGGACCCTCTCTACCCAGAGCATAGCATACATATCAATAGGCCGAGGTCCATAATTAGAAATCAGGACAAGGAAACCAGATGAGTTCCTGGACTTGAATATAACAGTATACCAGGCTGGTCCTTGAACTTCTCCTGCATGACAGTGGGCTCCTGAAGGAAGCACCAGGAGCACAGTAGCAAACATGATTCCAGACCAGAGTGCAAAAAGATAATGTTTCCAGGCTGATAGTAATGAAGAAATCACTCTAAATATCCCGATCCAAAAACCTAAATGCACCTGGAGAACAAATACTGTATATCATACTGTATATGCTGAGAAACAAACTAATTCATCTTTTTTTTTTTTTTTTTTTTACGTTTCTGTACAGCAGGGGGCCCCTCTTGCACAAGATCCCACCACATGGTTTCATTGCCATATGTTGCACCTACTACAACCACCGCCGGCAAAAAAAAAAGCACTTAATTTAAACCCAGGAAACCGACTCGTTTGATTGGCCAGTCCGAATGCTTCCTGGAGATGCCTTAGTAACACAGCCGCCACCCCCACGACCATTAACCGCCAATCGCTATGAGCAAATATTCCCACAGGACAGGGTTAGCCGTCCAGTCGTAATCACTCTCTGCTTGATCATTCACAGCAGTGGAGGTGAAAATAAGCAGTTACCATGTGGGTAAAAAAAAAAACAAAGAAAAAAGGGATAAAGGAGATGTAGAGGTGTGGGAGTATTAAATGATGTAAAAAAAAAAAAATGTATCCCTGGATAATTTCAGGAAGAGGCTAAACATCGCCTGCGCGAGGTGAAACTCGACTGCCAAGTTTGTCAGCCGTGGGTTCACTGAATTGGGATTCGGAGAATTATAACTGTAAATACAGCCTCAGAACAAAGCAAATCTTCACTGCGGTCTGTTAGGCTAGGTTAGATTACCATGGGCTAGTGACTTTGGGACCAGAGGGGACAAGACAGGGCAGTTACAGAACCCATTCCAAAAATAAATCCAGAAATAAGGAAATCAACAATAATATCAACATGTGTTTGTTTGTCTGTTTGTTCCCGCAGCGACCCTTATTCTTATGGTCTGACAGTAATCGAACCGAGCTAAATCAGTTCTCTTGCAAGATGAATATTTCATAGTACTCTTTGCTCGGTTGCAAACTTTTCAAGAAAAATTAGCCTCCACTCTGTAGCGACAAAAGAAAAACACGCCAGTATATATTCGGGCCTCGTTTTGCTCCCACGTAGATGAAACCCGTAGAGGTTTGGCTGCAACGGAAACGGAATATTTCATTTTGGGGGTGTCTTATTTTTTTTTTGAGCGCACACAGATGCTGTTGTTTATTAGGTATTCGCAAACATCCAAAATTGATTGGGATGGGAAAACTCCCTTCTTTTTGTTGTTGCCTTGCAGCTTGTGCAGCCAGCACATCTATAACTGGAAAGTAAAATGAAAAAAAAAAAGAGAGTGCTCAGGTTTAAAAGGGAAATAAAAGTAAAATGATGATTTTTTATGAGAGCATAATAGTGCTACAGATGTCAGTCCTGATGTAGAATGCGGCTCTCTGGGTTCCACCTGGGCAACAGTTACACTTATCAAAAACCACTTCATTCAATAAATCAGGTCAGAGGTAGAGGACAAAGAGAGAGAGAGAGAGTGTGTGTGTGAGAGAGCGATAGACAGAGCGAGGGATTGAGGGCCTCTGAGTATTTATTTTGTCTGATTTGGCCTCTGATTGCGCTGAGGCAATGGCGTATGAAGTAGGCCGGTTTGTGCAGCTCCTGTTTACCATTGATCCAATCATTACCTCTATTTATAAACGCAACCCCGATGAGGGACTGAGCGTCAGTCTCGGCTAGGCACATTTTCGTCTATTCAAGCTTTGCTGTCCGTTTGGGGGCCGCACACAACAGATCAACAGTATGTAGACTCAGAGGGGTTAGCCTTACCGCTAACCGACTTAGCGTACCCAGCTAAAAGATTTTCTACTTGTTAAAAAAGAGCAAGCCATGCAAGAGCACCTGTTGGACCAAAAAAATAAAACAATGCAATATACAAAGAATATTCAAAGAAAAATTGTTATACCCTTTTCTGGTCCTCGAGCTTTTGGCTGGTGGATTTCTTGCCATGCTTGCTGGCTTCTGCTACATCCATCCCTGGTCCAGATAAAGAATAACTCCAGAGGAAAATCACAGAAAAAAAAAAAAAGCTGAAGGGGATCCTGGTGGCTACAGTTTGCCGATGAGGGCCTGCGTCCGGCTCAAGCCTTCATCCGGACACAGGTGATCCATGGCGCGCAGAGGTTTTCCACAGGATTGTTGGTGCTTAGAGATTCTCTGGGTGAGCTAATTGGAGGCAAAACGGGTGGCGAAAACTAGCGTGAGACATTCATAATGGCGGTTGGGGCACTGGGAACACTGGTGTGGGCCTCCAGTTCGCCGGATGTGCTGCTGCGCATCGTAGGACAACAACTACACTAGCTTCCTCTTCTCTGGTCTTGGCGCGCAGACTTCCCTCCACGTCTGGGAATAGAAGAAAAGACGTAACTTTATTTAAATCATTAAAATACTCAAAAAAACAAAAACAAAAATAGAAGTATGGTTTTAACTCCAATTAATACAATGACTCGTCGTCTCTGTGAAAAGTCAATATTCCCTTTAGAGCTGCTCTGTACAAATGGCAGAGGGAATCTCCATATCAAAGTTAATGTTGCCATGGTGCTCCGAGAGCAAGCAAGAAGGAGAAGCTTCCTTCCGCTCCATGCTGTATGTTCAACACGCTGATTGTTTTTTGATTGTTGTCGGCCTTTTTTTTTCCCCTCCTCCGACAAACTGATTTTTCACCAAAAAGAGGAACATCTGAGTCATGCTGAGGTTGGGCAAACTCACATCCTTGGAAAGGTCCAAGCATGGAAATAACCACAGGGTGAGCGCTTGGGTCCTCTGTGGACTCTTTCAGGGCTCAGAATGTCTCTTTTGGTTTACTTACATCATCTTTAACACAACATCTGTCATCCCAGAGTCTCCTAAAGTGCACTTGATGCCTCATTGCCACCTGAAACACACAACAGCGTCCCATTTTGAAACGGCATGAAAACACACCCATGTACTAAAATAACCCTTGTAGGCTCTTCGAAAAGCCATCTCAGAAAACCACTAACCCCGGGGTCATTAAGAAACCCGCTTTATCGTCACTTTTTATGGCTTCCCCCTAACACAGCTCACGTGTTTCTGTTTGATTCTGTTAGCCCCCGAACATTTAGCCAGCGCTAAGATGCCATGTAACACGGCGACACTGTCACTCACTCGGGATTCTTAAGGGACCTCACGGATCCAGCCCAGTGCCTGTTAGCCGCCAGCTACCACGTGTAAAACAGAGACATTTTTTTAGTCAGAAATAGATTACGGTGAAAAGCTCAGTAAGTTTTCATTCCTGCGAGGGTGGAGGTGGTTGCTTGCTGTTCTGGTGCCTTCACTCGCTCAATTTTGAGCCACAGCAGTCAGTTGTTGTTCCCTGTCTGCTCATTTCTTGACAGGAAACAGCAAGGGGAGAGACAGAGAGAGAGCGTCCTCACCCAGGTGCGAGCACAGCCGGCCGACATTTCCCTCACAACCCAGTGGCCTTTTGCCACCGCTTGATATGCAGCCGGCATCCGTCAATCTAGGAGTGGTCAATGAAGTTTGATTCACGAGACCCAGGGTGTGGGTAACTACACACGGCCACTTTGCTTCCAGGAGATGTAAATGACGGCCTGCAGGTCTAACCTGATTTCCTTGGGGAGCGCAGAGAGGCTGAGGGAGGGGGGAGTTGGTGCGTGATGGGTGTGAGTTATCTCTTCAGTAGGTCAGAGGCGATAGATAAAGCATGCCCCTGCCATCGCATTAAAATACCGTAATGAGCTGAAAGCATTACTTTGACACAAACCTCTTTTTAATCGGGGATCTGTCACGATCATGCAACACCCGACAGGGTAGATTAAAAAGAATCAGCATGTCAGTATTTGGTTTAATTGCAAATACACTATACACGTAACAAGACCTCATGCACACTGGAGGTGTTGGAAACATTGTGAAGAACTGAAACAGCGGCAGGAGCCCTACCAGCCTCTGCTCAGCCCCCCGGAGGGCCATTAATAATCCAAATATCCAATAAACGCAGTAAGCATCTCTGTGCAATAAAGATTTCTGCTCTTTATTGCATTTAAGACACTGGCACAGAAAAACCTTGTTCAATAATGCAAATGTGATATCCTATTAACGCGTAAAAATTACGCTTTTTGTCACATTTTACAGCTCATTTAAACTATAGAGTGTAGAAAACCCATGGACAGTCTTGGTATATGGACTGTTACTTATCATAAAGTAGCAGAATTGTTCAATATTTATAAAAATACAAAAATTTGTGACTCTACTACAAGTATTACATTGGCTTATATATTACAGTGTTTACAGCACCAGCTACAAAAACATAGGGGACAACAACAGAAGCAGATATTTAAAATTATTGATGGTGTTAAAATCGTATGATTGCATGCACGCCTGTGAGTGCAGCACTACACACTCTACACACTAAGGGCATTTTGTCACGGCTAAGGGGACTTTCACGACTTTCACTGTCGTGTTACAAAATAGGAAAAAAATGGCTGAATACAAAAAAACATGACAGGAAATGGAGTAATCATTATAATCTTTGTAAAGAAAAAAATGGGGGAGGGAAACACAAATGTTTTCCAGGTAATTGGGTATAGATGTGACATAAATGTAGACAGGAAGTCATGTGAACTGCATTATGGGATACCTAGCCGTCCCAAGTCCACACAAGTCAGTTTGATAAAATGGGCGGAGCAAGTACACTCCCGGGAAACCTTGGAACGTATTGAGCAGGTTGCAAACCGCGCTTGGGTGGCAACTGGTGACGTTTCACAAGTGCACGAGGAAGGCTAGAACGGAGGATACGGACAGTGGCCCTCATTTATCAACCGTACGTGCGACAGAAAACTGTGCACACGGCCATTTTCACGTAATCTGGATGTGAGGGTACAATCTGCTCAAATCTCACGTCACGTATGCAAGTTAGCGTTAGTGCGGATTCATTGTGCAGCATAGCAAAATCTTAAAAAATGTAAAAATAATGATTAAATAAACCTCAAACTGGTCATCAAGCACAGGGAGCCACATATTCCGTACAGAAAAAGTAAACAAATATCTTTGAATAAAATAAATGTATCTGTTTTTTATGGAAGCATTTTGCATTCACCTAATAAAAAAATAACCCGTTTTTCCCCCCCGAGTAATTCATGTTTGGTTTGTTCATCAGATCTGCGAACGTTTCTACGCAAGATTGATAAATGAGGGCCACTGAGACGATTGGGGTGAACTCCAGCGGCCCCATGACCTCTACTAAGATCCCGAATAGGAGTAAGAAACAGTTATTCCTATTTTAGAATATTTGCATTCTTGTCTGTAAAATGCCACCTAATGATACACACAGACTGTTATGTTCGCTGTTTTGAGGAGCCAAACGCAGGTACGAGGCAGGCTCTCAAAAGAAAAAAACAACCCTTTATTGGGTGGGCACGCGAAACAGAAGGCACTCCGACTGGAGGAAAAAACAATGTTCATAGCAAACACAAAGTCCAAACTCTTCACCGGGAGGCTTCACTGCAGGGTGTCCAAAGAACTGAACTCAGACTTTTCTCAAAGACCACTCTGCAGGAGAAGGAAGAACAAACGATGGCAGTCAAGGCAGTCTGTACCACTCTGCAGGTGAGGTAGAAACAAGCAACATGACAGTCAATGATCCAGCAAGCGGGACCAGCTGGCAGCCTCCTCATATCAGCCGCTGATGAGCTGATCGGCAACAGGTGTGCAGCCCCTGCTGGCTCCTGGGAACCCGCGCCCTCTGCAGGGAGAAAACGGGACAACCCACACATACCTTAAAGGGCCGGCAAGCCAGACCCTAACGCAGACAAAACAAGGACAAGCGTTTTGAATGCCTCCTGGCTTCATAAGAACCTCCAACAGGACCTGCTCTCCGTCTGTCCCACAGCAATTCAATTCAATTCCTGTAGCTCTTAATGAAATCCCCTGAATGAAATCCGCTGAACTGCAACAATCCCCATTTTCATGAATCATTCTCTGACCTCTGACCTGAAAAAAAAAAAAAAAACACCATTTTTAAGACAAATAACCCCACTCTATCTCGATCCTTCGAGCCTTTCAAGCAATCTGTCACCCTTGCCTAATCGGTCTCTTCCACAGAAGAGAGGGAACGCAGTTTATGAAAGCAAAAAGAACCTAAACCACTTCCTATTCCATTCATCAAGTTGCATTACCACCTAATTACGTCTTGATTACACACATACGATTTCGTGCAGCCAAACTTATTCTCCATCGTTGGCTGTGCCTGCACCAAGAATTATGGAGGCACATAATCTTGTGATATTGTGTCGAGATTAACATGAAATCTCATTACGGCTTGGTGAATGGTGGGGTAGGGGAAGGATGGCGGGGGTGGGGGGGTGTTACATCTTTGTGCATTTTTTTATCCCCCCCAGCTTCTTAAGATGATAAAGAAAGAAAGAGACTTGAGGAGATAGGGATGCGACATCTCAATTACCCACGATGCATCTGAGAATGGATTGATCTGTTATGAGTAGAGGTGGGGAGGCTGATTTGCCACACACACTGACACACACAAAAACACACTGACACACAGTCGGCCCAGAACAAAACCAGACAGAAGGAGGGGTCAGAAGGAGATTATATGACCAACAGACCTGTGAAGGTTCTGATTGCTTAGATGATTTATCGGCGCCACTGGGAGCAAAATGCACCTCGGCCCCGCGAAGTAAAACAGGTAGTTGGGCTATATAACTATAAAACCCTAACCCCCTTTCCAACACACGCACCCCAAAATCCTGCAGGGATTGGGATTGGGATTGGGTGGGGGGGATCCCCACGCTCCGACTTCCAAAAATAAACAGACACATGAAATGAAAAACAATCATGCATTCAAACAGAAACATGAAACAAATGCATGCGGCGCACGCAGGATCCCCCCTTCCCCCAGCGGTGCATGGCCCAAAGCCTCTGGAGCCCCGGAAAAATTGCGCTGGGACCTCGACGAGAATGCTGCTAGCACACACAGCAGAACACTTTTGATTGAGTGTGTGTGTGTGTGTGCGTGCTCTTGTGCTTGCTACATACTGAGTACCAAAATAGTCTTTCTACTTGCAAAGTCAGGACGTCAGAATCTGTACTAGGAACCAGATGCAGCACAATCGAGTGGAATTAAACAGTTTTATTCACAGCACAGAAGGTAGACAGGGGTCGGCAGTCTCATAGACGGAGGCGGAAGCAGGTAAGATTACCAAGAGATGAGATGAGCGAGGTAGGTAAATCCAAGACAGGACAGAGTCAGCAACAGGAAGGCAAATCCAAAAGTTTATGGTCGGGGACAGAAGGCAGGCAGGTACTCCGGGGAAACAGGCTTTGAAGGATCTAGTTTAGTCAGTTCTCACAGTTACAGCTAGAATAGGCTCGTCAGACTCTTATTCTTCAATTTTTAGCACAGCTATGCTGCTATAGGCTACGCTGCTGGAGACAAACACATGATCCACTGAGCAGTTCCCCACTTCCTCAACACCAACCACTCCCTCACGTCCTCTCCTCCTTTTCTTCTTCTTTCTCCTCCTTTTATTTTCACCGGCATTATCTGGGTCCAGTCTTCCTTGCCGTTCTGTGTCTCTCTCCCCCCTTCTCTCCCTCTCTCTCTCTTTCTCTCTCTCTCTCTCTCTCTTTGCAGGTCTTCCGTCTCCAGGCCTTCGTGCTGTACGGACCTCGGCCTCTGGCAAACTCAGGGTCCGCTGTCGGCACCTGCCTATGCCATTCATCTCTTTATAACAACCTGCTATGCTGTATTATGTGTATATATATTATGTCTGACATGTTTATATTTCTATGATTGTATATTTGTTTGTATTTCTTTGGTTTTATGATTGTATCTGTTCTCCCTCTCTCTTTCTCTTTATTCTCTCTGTCCTGTCTCCCTCTTTTATTCCTCCTTTACCCAGCCAACGTTCAGCAGGATGGTTCCTCCTTGTAAGCCTGGTCCTGCTCAAGGTTTCTTCCTGTTAAAAGGGAGTTTTTCCTTGCCACTGTGCTTACCTGGGGGTTCAGGCTCTGGGTTTCTACCTCTGTAAAGCACCTAGAGACCATTTTATTGTAAAAGGTGCTATATAAATAAAATTGAATTGAATTGAAGGCAGGTCGGGAACAGGCAGGGTCGAAAATGGGCAGGCAGTCAGGAAACAAATGATGGAATGACTCACATGTCGCAGAACACAATCTGGCATGGGATTAGTCACAGTCTGGGGTTTATATGCAGCACAGATTGGTAAAAGAGCTGCAGGTGTGGCTGATTGGTGGGCGTGGTCGCCAGAGCAGGAGACAAACAGGTAATTGTGACAGGACATTTTATGTGGTCCTCACAACTTCAAGGGACTGTTTGAGTGTTAAGACGTGGTTTTAGGCCTGGAGGTCGAATTGGGTTTAGGTTAGGGTCAGGGTTAGGGGGTTAGGGTAAGGGTAAGGGGTTGGGTAATACATTATGCATACAAAGTCCTCACAAAGATAGTAGAAGGGTGTGCATGTGTGTGTGGGGGGGTAGGTGAAGATTTTAGCAGATTTTCTTTAAACTGTTACACTTGTATACACAAAGCATGTATATTACATGACTGCACCATTTTGCCCTACGTATGTGTGCAAGTGTACACTGTCAGCCGTGATGAACTGGTCACATTGTCCAGGCCTGTTCAAATCCAGCGCAGTAACCAACAGTCGTTCTGCTCGTCACTATATTCTTCATCCCCCTTGCGGAGCCAGTCTGTTGCTAAATTTACGATGATGCACGCTCAGGACATCGGAATCCATCGGAATTTCTAATATTCATCCCAAAATTCAATATACGTTTTACAAAAAAAAAAAAAAGATTCCTCAGTTAATGCCAGGGTTCTGTCCTCCTCATCCCCCGGAAGAGTTAGCAGGTGGGGGGGATGGGAGGTGGAATGGTGAGGACACGGCAAATAAGGTAATCCAGGACAGTGATGTGCGCAAGTGTTTGGACACTTGAAAAAAAAAAAAAATTAGCAAAAAATAAAAAGGTTGAAATGCTACTGCTCAGGGTCAGGCAACTGCCTCACAGGCTTGTTGTTTTCACACATAAATACACTGGTTAGATCCCAGTATGGAGCATCCATTAATGGTGAGTTATATTGTTAAAACAACTTGAGTCTTACAGGTTATAGATATTTCAAAAATCAGTTCTTTTCCCACTGTCTGACCTGTCTGAATTTAAATACCGACAATGTTCCCAGAATTCCCCCGGTGTGTCCGGAATCACGCGGGGGACAGGTGTGTGTGTGGGGGGGGGGGCAAAGTGGAGTTATGGAAGCAGGAGAAGACCCTTCAACACTCCCAGATTCCATTAGCTGAACTCTTCCACTACACACACACATACACACACACACACACACACACACACACACACACACACACACACACACGGAGACATCCTCCCCCATCCCAGCGCCTTGCCTTTTCCTCCCCCGCCCTCACATCCTCCGTCAGTCACCATCCATCATGCAAGACCTCCACAGATGAAAGTACCAATAACACACACACACATGCACACAACCAGCAACAACCCGCACACGTGCGCAACTCTCTCACTCCTGCAGATGCCCAGACGGACGTACGCACACTCCAAGCAGCTCTGCACGCTCTTTTATCTGAGACCCCCCCCCCCCCCCCCCGCCCCCCAAAAAAAAGCAACCTGCCAAGGAAATCCAACTGGGCCAAAATTAGCATGGTGCCATCCACCTGAAAGGCGGCCGTGCGCGCTCATCCGGGGTAAAACAACGGCACACGCAAGGTAGGCTGGCACCGATCGGGGGTTTAGTGGGGAAAGGAAACCTCTCGCTCTCTCTCTGTCTCACTTTTCCTGCTGTCTTTAAAGGCTGTTGCTGTTTGCATTCCTGATCAATGCAAGGAAAAAAGAGCAGTAATGAGCCAGGACCAACCAGTACAGCAGTCTAATTAAAGAGATCCCCAAAAAAAAAAAAAAAAAACCCAAAAACTGACAGTCAGCAAGTCGAGGAACGAAGCCAAAGTGTGGCTCACCTGTACTCCTGCGGAACCCCACAATCCCTAAGCAAGTGATCCGTGCATCACCTGCCGCCACGGGAAAACCAGCCTCCCCATAAATCCAACTCCAACTTGTTAATCCTCTCTCAGGTCTCCTCCTGTGCCGGTGTGTATATGTGTGTGTTTGTGTATGTGTATGTGTGAGCGAGAGAGAGAGGGGGACGTAGAGGAGGTGTTGTAGTAGCGCCGCTCACATGACGTGGGACGGACAAGGGGGGAGGAGGAGGGAAGCGGCGCCGGTGCCTCGCATCACCGGAGGAGGCGTAGAAGAAGGGGAGGGTGGAAGCCCCCCCCCCACACACACACACACACACCCACCCCCGTCCTACTACAGACTGCGTTGCACTGATGAAATTTTAATGGTTCTCTTAAGAAGAATAATGAACTTGCTACTCCCTGGAGTTGTGCATATATGTGTAAGGGACTTTTCTCCACATGCGTGTAACATGCGTGTCATTGCACAGTGTTTGTGTGTGTGTTCTCTTAAACAGAGCTCAGCATACTCCCACTCAGACACAATCCTGCACAGATTTACTCACACTCCACCTTTCTTCATCTGCAGACACGCGCGCGCACGCTAAACAGACTGACATCCAACTTCAAACATTAGTAATGACAGACAGCCGCGCGGGGGAAAGACAAGGACGAGGAGAGTAAACACAGAGCTCCAACGCATCCTCAAAACTCTCTCGCTGCGCAACACACACATGAGCACACACACACACATACACAAACACACCCCAACCAAGTGGAACAAAGAGCGCAGAGGCGGCATGTGGAGACACCAGTAAAGAACACGGCGACGGGAGCAGAGCGCGGAAAAAAAGGGCGCAGCCTTCAAAGCGCACTTCGGTAGCGGTACGAGAGTCGCGGAAATCCAAATATCAAGAAGGTAACGCCGATCCATCGCATCTGAAAAGCTTTGGATTGTTGCGTGAGATTGTTCTCATCTGGGATTAACGCAAGATGGACACCTCTTACCAACTGAGGTCAATAGAAATGATGGTTATTGTGTTCTGTAAACGTCAGGAACTGTAATTTACTCCTCATTTTTGTAGCTTTCAAATGACATCACATGAAGTTAGCATATCCTGTTGCTTGATTTGTCAATAAAGGAGAATCTTTGCTTTGAGACTTTAATTACATGTGGATTCGAAACAATTGATCGTTCCCAAAGAGTAAATTATGCGTTTCCCAGCGTTAATAGTATTTTCTTTAAAAAAAAAAGAAACAAATAAATAAATGTCACAGTGCAGAGAGAGAAGACGAGATATTAAAATGAGTTTCAAGAGTGTGTGGGCGTGGTGCGGGCCTGATCAGATTGATGGTAACCATGGCAACGAGGCGTTTGTCGCGCACAACTGCGCGCCGCTCAGAACGAAGCCCCCCTCGCGCAGCGGCGGAAAAAGAAGCGAGATAAAAGTGGAAATCTAACCACGTTGTTTAGTTTAGATTTAGTTTAAATGGATGTACATTTTAAAAAAAAGAGCGTCATATCTTCTTAGTCTTAATATTATAGTCCCATCAGCAGCCTGAATATCCGATGCCGATTCGGTAGCCTGAATGTCGCTTTCAGACCAGAAGCCCCGCCCCCTTGGAGCGATTTCAGTGTGATTCAAAATCACCCCAGGCGCTCTTAGACTTACATGATGAGAGTCTTTTTTTTTTTTTTTTTTTTTTTTTCAAAATTTCGACCCTACAATTAATTGCTATGGCTTCCAGGAGGGCTTTGCCCCAACGCGATTACGTCGTATGTGATGCTCGCATGAAGAGACTGCAAAGTCATCAGCTGCCAACTCAAGCAACTCCATCGTTTCTCTGAAAGAATTACCGATTAGTCGTAGAAATAATGCGGATAAATTGGCTATAAAAGAATTGGGACCCCCCAGACCAAATTTAAATATCAAACAGACAAGCAGGGAAAACATACAGTCGCGGATTTAACCGGAGCTGGTACCAGCGGAAAACGTTGCTAGCAGGTTGTGAGGTGGCTAACGCTCGCTTCTGCTACCCCTGTGTGCCAATTCACCCCGATGCCAGCACGGACACCACCTGGACAAGGACAGGTGTCACTGATAGGCACCATGTCTCGGAAAAGGTGAAGAAACATGAAGCAAATTCCAATGCAAGTGATGAGAGGCAAGACAAGCGTCTTGTGTGTTACTGTATTAAATAGTGAGTTATGTTATGTTGTACTCTCCAAATGTTCAAATGTTCACTATCTGACTTTAATTACTATTATTATTATTATAACCATTGAATGGGTCATCTTGTCCATCTTCACAACAGTTGCCCCCCCTGAGAAATTTGTCAGGAGCCGCCACTGGGGGTCGTTATTAACACACGGAATTATTAACAACGATTGTAGCAAAACATATTTCTAATCCAGTCAAGTTTCAAATCAATGTTGAAGACATTTGTTACGTTTAAAGGGCCAATACCAATAACCAAACCAATATTGTAGCTCTTCAAATTTATTGTGTTTTTTTGTGTTAGTAAAGCGCCACAATCCTCCCCTGACAACCAAACAATTGTTTTAGCCTCAGTGCCAGTAGCTACATCCGCAACTACTTCTTTTCTTTCGATACGCCTTACTGACTTTACAGGTGAGCTATCATGTTTGGTATGTTAGAATTTTTTAGAAGTCTTTTGAATCTGAACACAAACAGTACGCCAAGGATCCTGGAAAGACACGATTCAAAACTACCACGGCGAATAAAAGCCAATTTTTTCATTTGTTTGAGGTTTAAAGGGGTACAATTGTTAATCTGAAGACAGCTCAATAGTTTCAGAGCATTATTTCTTCAGCCTCATCCAGTTATACAATAAACCCTATTTCTTTCCGCTCGCAGAAGTCTAATGCCCCTCCAAACGATCCCCCTGGGTATTATATCACCCTGTGACCGAAGGTTTACCCAATCCAGGAGGGCTTAAAACCAACAAAAGTCTTCCCGCTTGAAAAAGAAACTTTGCGTAAACTCTGTGTTATTGCGGCTGGTATTCCACACCGGGCTGTTGCATCTTCCCTCTGTGCCCTACCAAAGCATTTAGATTATTCACCTCTACCCCCTGCCACCCCTCATCAGGGACTTTTCAAATGATGGCGGCAATTTTGGGGCACGATAGTTCTCGAAAAGCTTATGCTAACTGTTCTAAACAGGCCTCCCAGGAAAAGCCACATTTGCCTTTAGCAAAACAAGAAGAAAGTAAGCCGGTTGATTATTCGCCCACTTAAGGTCAGCAATGACGGGACGACCAGAGAGAGGCGGCAGGAAGTTGGTTGTTGTCAGGAAGATGGCTCCATTGAAAAAAACAAAAACAACAAAACAACAATAGACTGGTTTTGGTTAATGTGTGTCATGGAAGAGTCCTCCTGGATTTCAAAACGAGAACTTGAACTTGGAATGACATGCTAATATAAAATGCTAGCTTTTCCAACTAGCTGTTAGCAATAGCTAGCAATAGCTAACAGTTATTTAGCCAGTGGATGGATTATCTATGATTGTAAGAGATAGAAAATCCATCAGGCTGGATCATCTCTGAGCTGAGCGACAACGATTTAACTCAGGCGTTGCTGCAGCGACACCTGAATTAAATCAGCGATGTGATCTTTTCTCATTCCTGCTGCTGGCTGCGTACCAACTTGCTTGTTAGCGTCTCCGCAGCAGCGGCTAGTCCAAGTGGTGTTAAAGGGAACCTGGTTACACACATGATGAGTCAGACATAAGGGGTTTTTTACAAGTTAAAAAAACAGCACAACCAAACCAACATGCACTTTAAGCCAGCGACAATGTCTTGTCTTCAAAGACAAGGTATATAGCGGATCGGTCTTGGGATTGACATAATTTATACACTAATTTAACTTGACTTTAAATTTGACTCCTGCCGTTAAATAAGAAATAAGAAGGCTCATATCATAGTGGCCAATAAGATATGAGAAAAGAAAGCTAACATACCAAAAGAAATGGCTATTCGTTTACACAGGTAACCCAAAGGAATCAAAACAAATGATTGAAATTAGGAGGGTCACTAACAGAGGGCCTTCGGATCTGGAGAAATTTGCCAATATACATATTTGGATACACCTAAAGTGGCTAAGGTGCGGGATCACATCTTCAGAACATCCGTCTCCTGGAAATTTAACCCAACAAAAATAATATAGTGTATAGCATAGATATATAGCATATCCTGTCTGGGAAAAGAACCAGGGAGTCACTCTATCAGCTCCTATACAGCTCACCTCCTCTCCTCCTTTTCTTTTCTTCTCACCGGGATTATTTGTGTGTCCAGTCTTCTGCGCTGTTTTGTGTCTCTCTCCCCCTCTTCTCTCTCTTTCTCTCTCTCTGTATCTTTCTGCAGGTCTTCCATCTCCAGACCTTCATGCTGCACAGATCTTGGCCTCTGACAAACCCAGTGTCCACTGTCAGCACCTGCCTATGCTGTTCCCTTTTTATTAAAACCTGCCTATGCTGTTCCTATTTTATAACAACTGCTCTGCTGTATTATGTATATATATATATATATGTACAAAAAAAAAAAAATCCCCTTCTCACCCCCCCGCGGGTGGTTCCTCCTCTATTCTAAGCTCGGGTCCTCTACCAGAGGCCTGGGAGCTTGAGGGTCCTGCGCAGTATCTTTGCTGTTCCCAGTACTGCACTTTTCTGGACTGAGTTGTCTGACGTTGTCCCAGGGATCTGCTGTAGCCACTCCTCCAGTTTGGGGGTCACTGCCCCGAGTGACCCCTGTTGGAATGCTACTACTCAAGTAACCCAAGTCAGAGGGGTTACATGCAAAGAATGTGGGCAGAATGGTTACTACGTAACCCACAGTCACGGCTGACTGCAAAACAATTAGTAGCTCAATGTTCCAACATCCGTAAACGGCAACTGCTATCACAACTTGAGATTGACGAGGTACAACGCAAATGCTATGGCAAGGGGGAGCCACAACGCCAGGTCAGAGGGGGGGAGGTTATACCAATGCCCCAACCAGAGATTGGGAACAAAGCCCCAGTGAGCGCAGATATAATAGATAGAATCAGGGCGAGAATGAACACAAGGCAACCCCGACAACGTTTACAACGGCTAAGTGAAATACCGTCTGAAAGTCTCCTGGAAAGTGTGAATGCAGCATTGAGAGCGATCCCTACCTCAACAATCACTGAAACCAACGAGCTGATATACACTTCAGCAGCAGTGATCCTAGAGATGCTTGGCTATAAGAGCAACCATGGAAGCCATGAGAAACAATACCCGCCATGGAAACGAAGGTTGGAGGCTAAAATCAAGGCAGCATGGAGAGAAGTGAGTCAACTGACAGAGGCCCAGAGAGGTGCAATGAAAAACACAGTACCCAGGAGGTACAGCCAGATGCCCATACCTGAAGCACTCGAAACTGCCAAACAAAGACTCCAAGCCTTGGCCAGCCGCCTACAGAGATACACGAAAGCCAATGAAGCCAGACGAATAAACAGGCTGTTCGCAACTCAACCTGCGAAAGTGTATGCTCAGTGGCAGGGTATATAGAATAGACCCACCAAGGCTGGAAACCGAACGGTCCTGGAAGAGTATATGGGAGAAGGAGGCAGCACATAACAGCAGTGCTCAGTGGCTGGTGTCTCTGAGAGAGGAGCACAGCAACCTCCCTGAACAGAAACCAGTTACCATCACAGTGGCAGACATCCAGGAAAGAGTATCAGGTATGAAAAACTGGGCAGCACCAGGCCCTGACATGATCCATGCCTACTGGCTAAAGAAACTCACCTCACTCCATGAGCGCCTGGCAGCACAAATGAACCAGCTGCTAAGAGATGGGACTCACCCAGAATGGCTAACCAAGGGGCGAACGATCCTAATCCAGAAGGATCCCGCAAAGGGTGTAGTCCCATCCAACTATCGGCCAATAACCTGTCTCTCCACAACATGGAAGCTCATGTCAGGCATCATTGCAGTTAAGATAAGCAGGCACATGGATCAGTACATGAGCAAAGCACAGAAAGGCATTGGTAGAGATACCAGAGGAGCCAAACACCAGCTCCTGGTTGATAGAACAGTTGCCCAAGACTGCAAGTCCCGAAAGACCAATCTGTGCACTGCCTGGATTGATTACAAGAAAGCCTATGACTCGATGCCACACACATGGATCACTGAATGCCTGAAGCTGTACAATATCAACAGGACTCTAAGAGCGTTTGTGGCGAACTCAATGAGGTTGTGGAAAACCACCCTTGAGGCCAATGGCAAGCCACTTGCACAAGTGTCCATCAAATGTGGCATATACCAAGGAGAAGCTCTGTCCCCACTGCTGTTCTGCATAGGCCTGAACCCCCTGAGCCAGATAATCAACAAGAGTGGCTATGGATACCACCTCAGGAATGGGGCCACGATCAGTCACCTCCTCTACATGGATGACATCAAGCTGTACGCTAAGAGCGAACAGGACATAGACTCCCTGATTCACACTATCAGGATCTACAGCAACCTTGACATTGGGATGTCATTCGGGCTTGAGAAATGTAGTAGGATGGTGACTAAGAGAGGCAAGGTAGTCCACACTGAAGGGGTCTCGCTCCCAGAAGGAACAATAACAGACATTGAGGACAGTTACAAGTACCTTGGAATACCACAGGCAAATGGCAACCTTGAACAGGCAACAAGGAAAGCGGCAACAGCCAAATACCTCCAGCGAGTAAGACAAGTCCTTCGAAGCCAGCTCAATGGCAAGAACAAGTCCCGGGCAATAAACAGCTACGCCCTGCCAGTGATCAGATACCCTGCGAGAATAATAAGGTGGCCAAAAGAAGAGATACAGACCACAGATGTTAAGACACGAAAGCTCCTCACCATGCATGTCGGGTTCCATCCCAAATCCAGCACCCTGAGACTGTACACAAGCCGTAAGGAAGGAGGCCGAGGACTAGTGAGCGTGAGAGCCACTATCCAGGACGAAACAGCCAAGCTCCATGAGTACATCAAGGACAAGGCCCCAACGGATAACGTGCTCAGTGAATGTCTCAGACAATGGCGAGATCAGGAGGTGCTGGAGGAGGAACCATCATGGGAGGACAAGCCCCTACATGGGATGTACCACCGGAACATAGCTGAAGTGGCTGATCTCAAGAAGTCCTACCAATGGCTAGAGAGGGCTGGCCTACAGGACAGCACAGAGGCACTCATCCTGGCTGCGCAGGAGCAAGCCCTGAGCACCAGAGCGATAGAGGCCCAGATATACAACACCAGACAAGACCCAAGGTGTAGGCTGTGCAAAGAGGCACCTGAGACAATCCAAAACATAACTGCAGGGTGTAAGATGCTGGCAGGGAAAGCATACATGGAACACCATAACCAAGTGGCTGGCATAGTCTACAGAAACATCTGTGCAGAGTATGGGCTGGAAACCTCAAGGTCAAAATGGGAAACACCTCCAAAGGTGGTGGAGAATGACCAAGCGAAGATCCTGTGGGACTTCCAGATACAGACCGACAGGATGGTGATGGCGAACCAGCCAGATATCGTGGTGGTTGATAAAGGGCAGAGGAGAGCCGTTGTGGTGGATGTGGCAATACCAAGTGACAGCAACATCAGGCGGAAGGAACATGAGAAACTTGAGAAATACCAAGGGCTCAGAGAGGAGCTGGAGAAGGCTTGGAAGGTGAAGGTGACAGTAGTGCCCGTGGTGACCGGAGTACTCGGGGCAGTGACCCCCAAACTGGAGGAGTGGCTACAGCAGATCAGTGGAACAACGTCAGATATCTCAGTCCAGAAAAGTGCAGTACTGGGAACAGCAAAGATACTGCGCAGGACCCTCAAGCTCCCGGCCTCTGGTAGAGGACCCGAGCTTAGAATAGAGGAGTAACCACCCGCGGGGGGTGAGAAGGGAATTTATTTTTTTTATATATATATATAATGTATATTATGTCTGATATGTTTGTATTTCTATGATTCTATGATTGCATCTGTTTCTCCCTCTCTCTCTCTTTATTCTCTCTGTCCTGTCTCCCTCTTCTTCTCCTCCTTTACCCAGCCAACTTTCAGCAGGATGGTTCCTCCTTGTAAGCCTGGTCCTGTTCAAGGTTTCTTCCTTTTAAAAGGGAGTTTTTCCTTGCCACTGTGCTTACCTGGGGATTCAGGCTCTGGGTTTCTGCCTCTGTAATGAACCTAGAGACAATTTTTATTGTAAAAGGCGCTATACAAATAAAATTGAATTGAATTGAAGATTAAAACCCAACAGAGTGGAAAACCATCCAAAGCTGGATTTGTCTTAGAATGATCATCTGGTTAAGATCTGTTTAGAATTCATAGACGAAATAGACATCACACAAAGATGGCGTAGTTGTGTGATAAAATATTCACAACATAAATCATGCATGGCCGGCCTATCGGTGAGATGTATGGAGCGTAGCGGGACCAAAAAGTGGATGACAACACAATCCCTTAAAATCCTGCTTTGAGGTCGGTCTGATGTGAGTTCGCGTGGATGAATCCACTTGCTTTAACCTCTGGTGTTCTCGTTAATATCCTCCAAGGCTGCGAGTGCCCTCTGGCTGAAGGTGGACGTCCCCAGGGAGAGGGCTTGCATAACGGGCTCTTGTCTGTGCACTGGAGGCTCTTCACATATTTGAATAGATTTTTAGGTTTTGTTTTGTTTTGTTTTATTTTTTTTAAAGGGCATGATCAGTGAGAGTGCATATGCTAGGCTTGCCTCCACGCAAGAGGTTCAAAGGTCAGGAACTGTGGAGAGGCATTTCCTCTGGTGGTTGACTTTTTGCATGTAGATTTACAAAACATACACATAGAAGATGACTTTAGCAAAAATCCTCTAGAAATAAATATTAAAGCTCATTTCAGGGCTGCGCAGAGCACTGCCAAGAGGATAACGGCTGGTCACAATGGTGCAATAACCCCCGCACATTAATAACCATCTTATGCGCGTGATAAAGGCAACACTCCGACAATGGGCAGGCGTGAGCAGAAAACTGGCGATTGAATACTGAGCTAAACAACCTTGCCCTCAACCCACTATCCCCTCCCGTACTGCTCCCCGTTGTGTTCTTACGTCTCATTTCTCCTGATCTGTTTTGATGACGCGGGTGAGCGTTAAGTTATCACTGAGGTCAGGGGAGCCCTGTAGAATTAGCTTCTTGAGGAGGATGAATTGGATTTTTTTAAGCTAGTTATTGTGGTTCATAGTCATTTTTTAGATAACAACAGGATTTC
Organism: Pao palembangensis; assembly: GCA_015343265.1. Taxonomy (NCBI): domain Eukaryota; kingdom Metazoa; phylum Chordata; class Actinopteri; order Tetraodontiformes; family Tetraodontidae; genus Pao; species Pao palembangensis. The sequence goes on along the minus strand of CM027098.1, from coordinate 3,020,939 downwards.
CTTAACAGGATTCAATTCAGTGCAATCAAACTTTATTTATACAGCCTCTGTCACAATCAAAATGGTCTTTGCGTGTTTTACAGAAACTCAGAGCCTGACCCCCCCCCACAACAAGCAACAGGGGGAGGAAAGACTCCATTTTAAAAGGAAGGAACTTTGAGCAAGACCAGGCTGATGTGGGGGGTTGATCCTGCTGCTATAACCCCTAAAATACTCCGGCTTCGGCTCTAATTCCACCAGGGCTGCGTCACAACAATCTAGTGCAATGCATCGCTAATGGGAAAGGAAGTCGGGTGCAAAGAGAAAATCTAATATTCAGGAAACTGTTTAAAACTTCCCACATTTACAGTAAAGCGATCATTTTCAACTGTGCCAAAGGGACCCACCCCCTGAAGTTAACAGGTCCTAGGTCTTGTGGGGGTCAAGGGCAAAGAAAGTATGACAAAACCATACCATTATTTATGACGCGTCACATCCTTTTTTATAAGGATAATATAAAAAAAGACATGGCATGGAAAGCGACTTCAGAAGCAATGGGAGTGGATGGTGAGTCGCTGCAATTATTTAACTTCATTGCTTGCAATGTTTTCCATCTACATAACTACAAAGTGGTAAAATTTCGAGGTTGTACGTGGTGTCGTTTTCAGCTTCCTGTTGGAGCTGTACCATGCTGACACAGCTGGTCGTCGTGACTACAGACTATAAAGATTTTCTTAGCACCTGCATCATAAACCTTCCTTAACTTCCTACTCAGAAAGGCCCTCACACGATCATTATGTATGTTCAATACGAGAAAATACCCTAATGCATACATTCATACGCATGAGGCAAATTGGCTCCCACGGGGAGGAAATGTTCCCCAAGTTGAGCACGTTGTCAAAGAGAAGCGGTGGGATATTGCCACCTATTCCTTCAATGGCAGTCCGAAACATCAGCAGTGAGATTAAATTACAGGCTGTTTTTTTCCATCCTTCTGTGTAATGAAGAGGAAAATACAAAAAAAAAGGTAAGGTGGGGACGGCACTTTTAAGAGATGATAACAGTTAATGGAAGCTGGCATTTGTTACATACCAGAGAGCATCGCCAGATGTATGAGAATGCGTTTGTGGTAGGGGGAGTAGGAGGTTGGTGGTGGCGGTGGTAGGGGGAACGGGGTGCAGGGGGGGGGTCCCTATAAAACAAAATTGAGCAATGTATTCAAGACCCTGTTTTAATGATCAGGCAAATGAGCTTGGCGGCACATTATAGAATTGCATAAGAAAGTGTTGACAAGAAGCTAATTAGACAACCGATCACAGACGTGAGGGGAGTGAGGGAAGGGGGGTGCCAGAGAATCCACAGTAAATAAGACAAGCCAATAAAAGCGGTGTTCAATCAAGAGGCTTAGCGCCGTTATGAATAATTAAAGGCGCGTCTCAAATACCTTCTGGTAGATGATCTCACTGGCCTCTCTCCAAGCTGTTTCAGCATAGAACCAGTTTACCTCCAACTCCCAGGTGCGCGCTCACAACTTGCGTTCCGGTCTCGGCACCTTGCGGTTGAGCTGTACCGTTCAAAACCAAGCAGTGAAGCGTGTTAGTGCGGACACAAATGCCAACAGAGGCATATTTCCACAAAATCAAGCAACAAAACTTTCCGTTAACCTCAGATTTTGCACCAAAGAAGAACTTAGTTGCTAACACCTGCTAATATCAGCTTTTTTAGTGGGAATAAGCGTAATAGGCAAATGACCCTGCAATAGACCCTTAAATTTTGCTGGGTCCAACCGTGACATTGATGCAGAAATTTGCAGTTTTCTGGCCCGGCTATTGGTTCTGTGAATTGTCTCAATCAAATTTACCCGTGTTGTGAAAGTGGCTGATGTGTAGGTAAATATCATCGACTGTGAAGTTCAAAAGCATTAAACACAGGAGATAAAGCCTATTTCACACTTGCCAAACATCCTGTTTAAGCTTGAATTCTATCAGCATCTGAGGCCAGCATGAACAGAAAAGACATTTAAAGGCATTTAGACTCGGGGAATTTCACTCGGCTGAATATTGCTGAATGTTAGCTAAGTCCAAGAGGGTTCGATGCAAAAAGTATGCGGACACTCGTCCCTGTTTTGCAGGCTCTCGCTATTTTGCTTAACAAGCTCATGAGATCATATCATGACATGATGCCCACCCCCCCAATAAATAGCTGTATCCATGTCTAAGAAACCCGCCGGTGGCTGCTATGGAGCTGTTGATGCTGGTGTTGTATGTGAAGCATTATGGGGTGTATCAGTCTACATGTCGTGGAGAAATGAACAGCCCCTGGGGTGGGGGGAGGTAGGGGAGGTGCTCGATGCAAATTCAATTTCAGCAAAGGGCGAATTCACTTTACTCAGGCGATCTAATTAAATTGCCATGCGTCTTCGTGTATTTTAAATTACACGCCAACACCGTGCAAATGCAGGAAAAACTAACACCAGGTGCGCGCCTGACAAAAATGCCCCCCCTCCTCTGCCAGCCAGATGAGATGAAACGCAAAATCCACAGAAGTAATTTCATTTCACGCCTCTGCCTACAACTCAAACAACTCCATCAGCATCTGCGCATTGAGAACCCATGGCGTAGAAATTGCAGAAAGAAGTTTATTTTTTCCTGTGCAGTTTCCACAGACGCCAGCAGGGCGGCTTTAAACACAAGATCAAAAGGATCACATTCCACCTAACCTTGGAAATAAGGAGTCGGGGGTGGCGGTTAGGTTGAGGGGATGTTTAAAAGGTGAACCGATGGCATTCAGAAGCTGCAAACTTGTCGGAGTATCATATCTGGGAGCTGGGATTGAATTGAATTACGCTTCCGCCACCCACCGGTGGCCGCTTTGATGGTGGGGAGGGTGGTGCCAAGGTGAAGGGGCCTTCCATATCAGACGTGGCTGCTGTGGCTCTCCAGATTCGACTTGAATATATATTTATATATGTATATTTTTTATATTCATATATATATTTACATATATATATCAAGTTTTGGCATAAAAAGACATAATTATTAAATTAACTTAAGCACAAACTGTTTCCTAATACCAACCCAAAGTGTGGATAAAGCAGGTACAGAAAAGGGATAGATAGATGTTTCCTAAAACGCTATTTAATGGACAATTTAAAGGCCATGATCATTTCATATCCCCTTATATCTGAATTAACACATTAAAGAATTGTATAAACTATGATAACATGTTAAGCAAAACTAATGGCTTCGGCTGACGGTAGCTTTACCACACCTTCAGTTTGGAATATTTTTCACATTTATTTGGAGATCCCATCAAACAGCATTGATAAATCACTAAACATCTGCCTCAAGGTGACTTGTGTGCAAGTTATCGACTCTCCCCGCCGCAGGTTTACAGCTCTTTATAGATTATGCTGTTAAGGCAGCTTGTCAGAAGGCTTGTTGTCCTGTCATCTACAGGCCTGTCCTCACCACGACAAACAGACCCCTCTCCACCTCCACCGCTGCCCCCTCCTGCTAAAACAGCCTTTTTTGTTTGTTTGTTTTTAATATTTATGTAGAGTTGTTTTTTCTAAAGCCGTTGCCGTCAGACTCCCCACTGAGTTTCCCAGGGCGGGGCTAGGCCTGGGCCTCATGTCGGCAGCAATTGAGCAGATGGGGGTGGGGTCGCGTGCTTGTAAGCGCTCTCGATGACGGCGTGTTTAAAAATAGTGACATGCGTCATGTGAACCAGGTCTCCCTGCAGCACAGAAGGGGCAAATCAATTGAGTAGTGGGGAAGGGGGGGGGGGGGGGGGGGGGGCGTGGCACCATCAAACACCCGCCTTCCATCTCCATGGCTTTTCCAGTCTGGCGCTTCCCTGGATCTTCATTTCATCCACATTCTGTTCTAACTATTCCATTTAACAAGATCTAACCACTCTTTCTGACACTGGCAAGAATGCGGTGATGAGTCACTTATTTTTTTTTTTTTTTTTTACATCAATAGCTACAGCTACTGGTTAACCTGGGTGGCAGTGCTGTTCTGACAGCTTTTCACTGGTTGTGCTGCGGGTTGGTACTGATGAAGTTAACCGTTTGCCAGCCAGCCTGTTATTATTTATTCACCTCTGATAGACCCTTAATGGTCCCATCAGGTACATACGCTGGACTCACTGAGGGAAATAGTGTGTTTTGAGGCTGCTCAATGAATCAAGAGCATTAACGCAAACATTAAAATCAGAAAATTGGACAGCCTGGTTCCTCTCCCCGTCTCTGGGAGCTTCACAATCATCACTTTCATTTTGTTTCATGCAACGTGCACTTCAAAGATAACTGCTAATAAAAATCAGAAATTGTTAGGGTCCGGCTTGCCGGCCCTTTATTGTGTGTGCGGTTTGTCCTGTGTTCTCCCTGCAGAGGGCGCAGGTTCCCGGGATCCAGCGGCGACTGCACACCTGTTGCTGATTGGCTCATCAGCGACTGATTGTAGGGAGGCTGCCAGCTGGTCCCCGTTGCTGGATCTTTGTTTGTTCCTACCTCACCCGCAGAGTGGTACCAAACCTTAGCTCTAACTGTGTTTCCTGTGTCTGAGAATTTGGTAATAATTAGAGTTATTCCCCTGGTTCCTGGGTCGCCACGTTCCCTGAAAGAGAAGTCCGAGTTGAGGTTTTTGAACACCCGCAGTGGAGCCTCTCCTTGAAGAGTTTGGATCTTTTTTCATTTTTTATGAACACTGTTTTTCCTCCACTGGAGCGCTTTCTGTTTTCCCCTTGTTGTACACCCAATAAAGGGTTGTTTTTACTTTGAGCATCTGCCTCATACCTGCACTTGGGTCCCAAACACAACACCACCATAACAGAACGATCCACCCAGCATGGGCCCAGTAGGTACGCTGGTCAAGCTGTTAAGCCATAAGTGAGGCACCTCTGTGCCTGGGAGGAGCGTCGGCACAGTCAACGGCCAGGTTGGCGCAGAGCATGGCCAGGCTGGACAGCATGTTTCCCCTACCTAATGCGGCTACTGCTGCTCCTGCTGTTGCTCTGGCTACTGCCCCTGCTGCTGCTGCTACCACTCCCCTACCTGCCGCTCCCGCTGCTGCTCCTGCCGTAGTAAAAGCGGCATCCAGCTCAGCCTGTGCGGACTACAAGATGGCAGCCACGTACCTGAACCAGTTGGGAGCTCTCCCCCAGACTCCCCCTCAGTGGATTCCTGCCGGGGTTCCCCCACTTCCTGCGAGTCCCAGACTGACTGCATCTCTGGCGCAGTGTCTTGGCAAAGTTGGTCCAGCCCCGGTGCTTCGGGTGTCTTTCCGGGTCCAGGCAAGCACGCTGCAGTCTCCGTGTGTGTCTTGAGCCCCTTTGCTTCGCCCGTTGGACCAAGGGTTCCGTACCAGCCAGGTTAGTACCTCCTCCCACACTAGCTCAGTCCATCACGGCTCCTGCATTAACCAAGTTAGCACCCGCTCCTGCTCCTGCGCTAGCCAAGTTAGCTCCTGCTTCCGCACCGGCCAGGTCAGTACCTGCTCCCATGATTGCCCAGTCCGCCCCTACTCCTGCATTAGCCTAGTTAGCATCTGCTCTTGCACTAGCCAAGCTAGCCAACTGCGCCTGCACCAGCCAAGTCAGCCCCTGGTCCTACGCCAGCCAAGTCTCCAGCTAAGAGTCCTCCTGTAGTATCCAGATCCGCCGCTGCACTGGGGAGGTCTGCATCGGCCCCAAGGTCCAGTGTGAAGGGTTTCCCTGCACCTCCAGAGAGCAAGGGTCTGGTGTCGGAGTGCCCCAGGGAGCCAGAAGGTGGAAAGGCTCCTCCCCTCAGCATCCCGCAGACTCTGGTGCAGAGACTGCCCAGCGTGGCCTGCAGTCAGGCACCGGGCCACATCCAACCCACTGTCAGCGGCTCCCGGTCTGCAGTTTCCTTCTCCACCTTCCCCGGGATTCACCTCCTGTCCCAGTCGCCTGAAAGTACTGCCATCGCAGGACTTCTCTGTACCGGTAGTGTTTCCCAGCGAGGGTGAGGTCCCTCCAGACTCGTCACCCGGTGGCAGCAGTCCGATGGGCCCAGGTGTGCTGCTCTGGGCCGAGGATTCCCCAACTGTGGCGGCCCACCCTTTCCGGAGACAAAGGAGGAGGACCCCTCGAGACCCGGAGGTAGGAGGTGCCTGTAACAACTCCAGTTCCTGAGGCCAAGAGGTGGGAGGCTCAGACATAGCGTGGAACCACGCTGGTTCCAAGGACAGCCCCGACGCCCACGCCGATTCCGAGGACAGCGCCGACGCCCACGCCGATTCCGAGGGCAGTGCTGACACCCACGCCGGGCCCAAGGGTAGTCCCGACGACAGCTTTCTGTTTCCCCCTTGTTGTACACCCAATAAAGGGTTGTTTTTGCTTTGAGCGCCTGCCTCGTACCTGCACTTGGGTCCTAAACACAACGCCACCGTAACAGAAATGACCAATCTTTCACGACTCTATTACAGCCATTAGGACAACTGCTGTGCATGACGTGTTGAATGGATCCATTCTACGTACATAATACCTAAAATAAAAAAAAAAAAACCCCACTCTTTCAAATAACAAAAATTGCTAATACTTCTTTGCAAACGCATGTGCACAGTGTGTCAGAACAGTGCCAGCAGGAGCTGGCAAGCCAAAAAAAATGGTTAGCAGTAGGACTCTGGAGCCCAGGTATGTGGTCGGGGGTCCACAAAACCGTTGCGCTAGGCCATTATCCTCCATTAACGTCCAAATTACACACCTTTACTCACGTTATAAAGCCGGTAGATACGAGCTGTGACCTCAGTCGGAAGGGTCACCTTCCTCGGCTATCCAGACCCACAAGACACACAAACACACTCATACCAATTTCCAGATCTACTTGATAGTGACTTTGGTCTTAATTACTATTCCCTGACCTCAAACATACATACATGTTAAAACTTGAGGAGGGAAGTATCGTTTTACAGCCTGTAGAACTACTTTTCCTGCATTAGAGCTTTGGTGGAGAACATATAGTCAAACCGCCAGGGTGGGGGGTGGACCCATCATGCTTTGGGCTTGTGCTGCAGCCAGTGGCCTGGGGGAACGTGTCAGGGGTAGAGGGAAGAATGGATTAAATTAAATTACATCAACTCCTGGAAGCAAACAAACACCATCTGTAAGAGAAAAAGGCTTTCCTATGTCCCTCATAGGCTATTGACCTAAATGTCGAGTCCATCATCCAGTTTAAAAGGAATCTTTAACTCCCCAGTCCAAAGTCCAGTTCTGCAGGATAATCTTTACAACCGAACCCCCCCGACCCTCCACCCCCACCACACACACACACACACACACACACACACACACACACACACCTGCACTCCTCACAATGTGGTCAGAATAGGAGGAGACACTTTATTTCATTGGTCATTTCTAACAGCACAGCAGTAACGAGCAACAACATTAACATTTTGCTGACATGTGTTTCCCCACCCCCCTAACCCCCTCCCCCCTCGCTCCCTCACCAGGCATATATTTCCAGTTTGCTGCACAGTGCGTTTGGTGTTTCAGTAAGCGCCACGCACCCAGTACACTCAATGGTGGTGGTGGTTTTGGGGGTTCTGCTTCAAAAACGTGACAGTTCATAATTACGATTAGATTCTCCGCCGAACAAGGGTTAAAATCTGGTGCCAAATTGGCAAACGGTAAACTGGCCCCACGTCCATCATCCAGGGTGGAAGGATGGGTGTCGGACGGAGGGACCGAGTCGGACTCCTCGCCCAAATCAGACCTGCGGGCCTCAAGAATAGCTTTTGCTTCTACAGGGGCAGCTGTAGCTTCGACGGTGGCACTAAATCAGTCATTTAGTTTGTAAAGAACTGCCGGCTGAATGACTGGCTATTTTCGGTAAGAGGAAGCCCTTCATGTCGTAAAAATTTTGTAATTTTCTGTATTTAGTTTAGTTTAGTTAGAATATTTCAATTTAGTTAGAGTAGCTTTATTTATTATTTCTTGCTGCACCGTGGGTCCGAGAGGACTGAAATTTCAGTATGCTGTATGTCATGCATGTATAGCACAGCTGACAATAAAGATCACTTGACTTGAAAATAGATGAAACCAGGCAGTGTGCTCAGAAGTAATTGCTTCCCCCGTGGCTGAATCACATCACTTTGGATTCCACCAAAACTCGCCTCCACAGTGGAAAGGCATCCTTAAAATGGCGGTTAAGCTTTTCTCAGTTTTCCACCCTTTTCACACATCCGAGCGCATTTTTCTGTCAAATGTCGACATCCCATCAGCTCCGTGGGCCGCTAACTGAGCGGAGCGACTGCCTCCTGACTGCTCTGACAGCTTGCCTGTGCACGTGCATCCATTAAAGCCATTTTTTATTTTATTTTTTTCACTCAAATGGGTCGGGTGAATCAATCACGTGCTCCACCTCTCGTTGCGGTTTAATTACGGACGGACAGCGGTGCCAATCAACAGAAATGTACACGTCTGCGCTCTGACTAATGGCCTCAGCTGTGACTGCTGGCAAATTACAGGACACAAGCATCAATACGGGCATTTGGAGAGATGTCGGGCGCTTGGAGGCGGAGGATGAGGAGCGCTATCAGAGATACACCAAATGAATAAGAGGCTTCACCTAATGTTTGCTCTCCATAAGATAAACGTTAAAAATATCAAGAGCTCAGTCACAATGAATAATCAAATCTGCCTGATTCTTTTTCCAGTTCATTTCTTTGTTTGTTTTTAAATGAGAAGAAAATGGATGGAAAATATCATTCACATAACCGGCGCAATCGATGGTTTTATTTCTTTATTAGTCCGACTAGCCCTTTTTATGATAAAATGTTTTACAGTTTCCATGTAAAAGGAGGGAATTTCTTGGAATTAAAAGATTTCTCTTATCATCAAAATAATTGTTGGTTTGATGGAGGTAAAAATTGTTTAAAAAACACTTACAAGGAGAAATCGGGCCTGACTGTTTGTCTAATAAAAGTCATTATCACCATTATCGTCACAAAATGGATGAACTAGGCACCAATCCGAGCAGAGAGAAGACAGATTATTCTGTAAAAACACTGTGTCTATAACTTCATACAAACGCAGTTTCTTTGTAAAAGTTCCAGTCTGCAAAAAACATCTCTTTTTTTCTACATCCCTGAAAAACAGTTGTGCTCTTTACTGAATCAGGGTGGGGTCAAAAAGTCCTTTCAATATGAAACATCTTTGACTTTTCAATTATACCTTGTTTACATTAGATCCTTTTAGCCCAATCTTAACTTCGCTGACTGTTTTTTTTTTTTTACCACATCGGGATCAGGCAGTCGTTTGCTCGGTGATCCGGAGTCGTTAAGTGTGAACACCTTGAAAACTACCAGCCGGGCTGTGACAACAATGAGAGGACTGAAGCGAAAAAACAAATGTGATGGGTGGAGTCAAGAAAAGTTTTGCGGTTTTGGTAGACCCAGGACACATTAAAGAGCTTAGGTGACTAACGGTGGGAGCATGGAGGGAAGCCCAGGGAAGCCGTGGGGAAGCTCTCGATTTACTGGTCGATCTTCGTTCTTTGCCTCGTCTGCGGTCACAAGCTTTGGCTGGTGACTGAGAGAACAAGATACAAGCAGATACAAGCAGCCGGAATGAGCTTCCTCTGTAGGGTGGCTCAGCTCTCCCTTGGAGATAGGGTGAGAAGCTCAGTCATCTGGGAGAAACTCGGAGTAGAGTCACTGCTCCTAAGTGTTGACAAAAGCTAGAAGAGGTGGCTCGGGTTGGGATGCCTCCTGGGCGCTTCCCTGGTGAGGTGTTCATGGCACGTCCCACCAGTAGGAGGCCCTGCGGAAGAACCAGGACATGCTGGAGAGACTATGTCTCTCCACTGGCGTGGGAACACATCAGGATTCCCCCCTGGAAGAGCTGGATGAAACGAGAGAAAAGTCTGGGCTTCCCTCCTTAGGTTGCTGCCCCCGTGACTTGACCCCTGATAAGAGGTAGAAAACTAATGGAAAAGAATGAATTCTGAGTTCTGTCCAGAAAGAACTATACAGGGCCTGTTTTTGAAGGAACTGGAACCAAAAGAAAGACAGAACAAGATGACACGCTCAAAACAGGTGCCCTGTTTTGTAATGTTATGTCTATTTTTTTAAATTTGGAATTTTGGAATTTGGACATTTGGAATATTTCAAAGGTCGCTGGTGTCAGATCAGGGATATCACCCAGAAGGAAACGGGATGACAAGAGACCCGGGAGAGCTCAGAGCTGGTTCAGCTTAAGCAGTGCAACAGCGAGGTGACACATTGGTTGCAGTTGACGAACACGTCAGGTCATTTTTCCAGGCTTGGTAGGAATAAAATCGGAAGCACAGCGACAGATTCCCCCTACATCCCTGGAGTTAGGACACATCACTATAATATAGTTTTTTTACTTCAAGTTATTTTTTTCTATGTCACAATCACACTAAACTGGAACGTTTGAACTGAAAACAACAAAATAAGCTCAACCAGCTTGGAGCAGCTTTTTCACTTCAACAACCAATCAGGTGAGCTGAACTCCATAACAGTGACAGTAACTACCGCTCCTCTGTGACGTGATTGGTCAAAAAATTTCAGGGCGTGTTTAAGAAAAACAAAACAGGAAATGGCAAACTTATATAAGGTGTTGTTATATTAGGTGTTGCTGAAAATACATTATCACACTAACTTATTAACAGAAAAGCAGCTTCGTAATCAGCAAAACTGCAAGTTTGCCTTTCTAAACATCATTGTTTTCATCTTTTCAACCCATTCAGAGCTTTTTGCATATGTATGACTCCTCCAACTGGCGATACCCAGTGGAGCAACTGCTCTAGATTAAGCCTTCATGTTAGATGTTTGCCTCGGGGCCTCTCCTCTCCGTTGAGTCCCAAGCTGATTGACAGAAAACAGCCGATTAGATCTGCGTAGATATTGCAACATATCGGAGCTACTGAAATTATTTTCAAATCACTGATTCCATAAGATAAATAATAAAACTCCTTGGCAAGAAGCGGGAGCGTGCACCCGTCATCTCCGTGCAGGAGCCTGATAGCTAATCTGTTCTTGTAAGACTTGACGTGACTTAATAAAGTTGAATGATAAACAAAAATAACTGTGCCGCTTGGCAGTGCTTCACCTTGACCTGAGAGTACCGGTTATGTTTGTAATGAAGCAATTTTGATTTAGAAATGCAAAAAGGAGTTTGTTACACTGTCTGCACTTCGAGTATCAACAGCACCTCCAATGTTATATCCAAAAGGTGAATGTGGCATTTAGGAAAGAGCGGTAGACAGAAGGTCAACATTTAAGACAGGATAGTTTTTGAAGGATGAGCTGGTTTAGAGTTGAAATGAAACAGGGGAAGGGGAGGTTGTCGGTTCAATGGCATGAAAGAGAGATTGTGTAATAGTCTGAAGCGCTTCTTCAAGGCTAAGCAGATAGTCTGGTGAAAGACTCTGGAAAGCACTTTGCCTCTCATTAGAGTTCTGCCTCGATGCAAGCTGAGACTCTTGAGCAAAGTGCTAAATGGCCGACATTGTTTGTTTCATGAATAGCTGTTGTTAAGGGACATCATCTAGCCAAGGCAGGTGGAAACCACTTCATAAAGGTTCAATATCGGGTGAGACATTAGGGTCACGTGTCCCAGGAGAAAGTGGGGCGGTTCAAACCATCTCCTGCTGCTGTCCTCAAACAAGTGACCTGTTTCCTGTCCAGAGGAGCTGGTTCTTCCGTGTTGAGCCATGCGCTTGCAGAGCAGTTGTTTCCATTCTCGGATGTGCAGATCCGTGACACAGCGCTGTTCTGTTTCTGCCTGGGCACTTTGTCCTTTGTGCACACCGACCTCTGGCTCAGTGTTGTCAGGAGCGTTTGAGCTGGCAACACACTTTGGTTTGTGCGCTGCTAGTAAATTAGCAGGCAACGGGAACCATCTACGTTGTAACCTGAGACACAGATGGCACACCTAGCTACCCACCCACCTACCAACCAATTTATAGAATTAGCGAATGCTACTTGAAAACTTTTGCTAAATACTGCAATATAAATTTAACAAATGAAACTAAACCTGCTGTTTATTCAACATTGAATTCCAGATATTTTGACAAGCGCTTTGACTTGATTTTCTTGTCACACCCACAGCAAGAAAATGTCTTTGCAGGAAAAACAACACTTTTCCGCTTAGCGCCAAAGACTAATGACATATTTACATGGATAAGGCGGGGGGAAAAAAACAAGCCATTAAAGAAACAACTATTTAACAGACACCACAAAGGAAATGGGGAAAACAAAAGATAATGACAGGTTTTAGGTGCGTATAGACTGTGTATATAATATAATGACTCAGCTGTCCAATATATTACATCATTTCTAATATATTTTGTGTTGCAACTGCAAATTATTTATTAAAAGACAAGAAAATGAAGTTTACGTAAAATCTCGAGTTGACAGTGGAGAAAAGATTCTACCCTAAATTAAACTAAATGTTTAATTTTGTATTGAACAGCACCACGGCACATAGCAGTGACAAAGCCGTCTGCAGTGATAAAATGTCATGAAAAGCTATTCTTATTTGTTAGTGTCACCGGCATTATTGCCATACAGATAATTTATAGGCAATTACAGTATGTTGCGCGACCACGATGAAGAAGTCCAAGGTCGCCAGGGACATGAATGACAACCGCACCAACAGAGCAAAAAGGAAACCACGGAGGGAGATGGGTGGAGGGAGCAGGTGAGACGGGCTGTTGACACGTGACAGATGAAGCAGGAACGCTGAAAGCACACCGCAGGTTGGCACGATGAGATAAACCTATCCATTCCAATAACAATAGTTATGCTAGACATGGATGCAGAAAGGAAGAAACATGATTAGGCGTTAGCCGGTACAGCGCTGAGCTAATCCATACAGGCACCGGCTGACTGGAACGATGAGGTAAAGACAGGCTAACGTCTGCAGCACAAACGCCGGTGGTCAATAGTGCCGGTCAGCACCATTGACACAGCCAAGCGGAATCGATGCAACGTTGTCCATCACAGTGGCTCAGCGGGGAAGCGCTTGAAGCGATTTAAAAAGGTTGTTTTTAAAGGTTGTGTCACATGAGAGACACTGGGGACAAACGCACACTGCTACAGCCTCATTATTTGTCATGTAAAATTCCAAAAAACACTTACTTGGAATAATCAAGAAGCAAAGCGAGAATCCTCTGTGGCAGAAAGAAAGAGTCGTGATGGGCGAGACGGAGCTGAGGGCCCATCAGGGGCACAGCGTTCCATTAGCTCGGCTGTGATGTACCACTCGACACACTCCCGTAGACACACTCTTTCCGAAAGCGCCCTTAAAGGGTGTGAGAAGTACCGGTTCAGCCTCTTCCTGTGTTTGTTTTAACCAAGCTTGAGAATGCAAACTGAAGAAGGAGACGAAAGGGCATGTTTTCTTTTTACATTGTAGCTTCTGTTGCTGCTCTAAAAAGTTACTTTTTTCTGAGGGTTCCTTTCAAAGTTGTAGTTTTTAATTTGGCGTAGATTCATGCTGTTACAAAGTAAACAGTCTGAACCCATAGAAAAGTAGACAAGTTTACTATTTTTTTTTTTTTAATTTAATCTTTAAATTAAAGTACTAAAGCAAAATGTACAACAACCAAAAAAAAAACACCTTTGTCGACTTGATGTGTCGACAATGGCTAAAAAGAGAACAAAAGATGCATGAATGTACAGGAGAACAAGAAATGACACAACTGAGAAATTACTAGAACTACAAACCAAAAGCCACTAGATAAACTAGGATAAAATTCTCAGGAGAAACAAAAGACGGTAGATCGACTAGGAAGAAACCTCTAAAGAGCAAAAATCAAAAGACGCTAGCTACACTAGGAAAATTCACAATGAACCTACAAACAAAATACACTAGCTGAATTAGGAAAAAAAACGAAAAGAGCATGAAAAGGTACGACAGGAAAACCGACTGGAAAACTCTAGGAGAATGGCTTGAAACAACCGTTCTGGCAACAGGGACATTAGGGGCCTGGCCTTCTTTATTGACACTGATGAGATTGGCTACAGCTGTGCCACAACCAGTCCAAGAAATGAAAATCAAAAACAGCAACTAAAGAAGAAACAGAAATAACAGTGCACCAAAAAAAAGGCATCAAATCGGAATGTTACACATGATTCCAATTGACTGTTCTGCGCAAAATCTGATGAATATTTTGTATTTCAGCCTTTGCGGCCATAAAAAATCCAAAGATTCTTTGGCCACATGCACTAAAGCAGAGTTCCTCTAAATGATTTCATGTTAGAGGACGCAATCTAACTGTAAGATTGTAAGGTGCTTTGAAGCGATATGTATGTCTCAATCTCCCACTCGCAGCTGGAGTCCAGAGCTGTCCTTGAACATGTCTGACCTCGCACAGCTTCATTCTTCACTGGCAGTAAATCACCAAGGATCATTCAAGTCTCAACTGTCCACCATAGGAGAAGAAAAATCTCCCTGGGCAGAATGTAATCATCACTTCAATTATTCCCCGCGGACGACGAAAGAAGGAGAGACGCTGTTGGTTGTGTTTAAGGATGTGGCCACATGTGCTGTTGCGGTCCGGAACCCGAGAGAAATCGAGGAGGAAGGAGGAAAAACACCAGAGTGGAAGCAGAAAAAGAGGATACAAGTGCGATAAAAGAGATGCCAACGCAGAGGCGTGCAGGGAAAGGGTGAAGGAGATGTGACGCCCGGCAGAGCAGCGAGCTTCGGTTAACGGCAGAAGCGTGAGGAGTCGGTTTGAGGTTATCACGGGACTGGGTCAGTCCCTGACTGAATTAATCAGGCCGTTATCGACTCCATCTCCACACTGCGTCACCAGTAATGGTTGATAGATCTTCTATACAACGGCAGCCGCAGATGCATCACTACATCGAGCAGTTTGTGTGTTCAAAGACCCTTCACGCAGAGGACCTGCACTGGACACACACTAAGCCATGTCCCAGTGGACATACTAAGAAGGAAGAATGGAGAGGAAGAGACTACCGGAATGGTAGACAAGCTGAAGAATGGCGGTTCCCACACTCGTGTCAAATGGCAAGCCATAGAAAGGAAGCTTTAAAGACTGAACCTGCCCTAAGGCAGAGCGCCAGGGAGAGTTGCAACTGAAAGGATTTTGTGTTAAATTAATAACTACAGGGGCCTGTGTCCAAAGTGATTATCAGTCCCCCAAGTCGGTAGAAATGTTCCCAAAAATTGAATTAATGCCTCTACTTTTTAAATTACTAACATAGGTTCAAAGGTTACAACACTTAGCCCCCAGTTGCATGACAAAACAAAAAATAAAATTAATCTGAAACTAAATCTGCATTTAACACTGATGAAATGAAAATACTGTAGTTCCCATGCTAGGCCACTAGTTATCAGTGTGTTTGTGTGATGAAAAAAATGATTAAATTGCAAAAAATAGAGACTCTTTCAATGTAGTGCGCGAGCATTTCTTGGGGTAAATCCATTCCAGGGATTATCCTTTATATCCTGGAAAGTGACATGTGGACATGTTTACCATTTGACCCCCGGATACGCAGAAGATAAAAGATAAATGGTTGAGACACACGAGTGACTGTGTGCTCAGATAAATGTGACGCGACATGAATGATACCTGAGAGACACTGTTCAACTATAAGAGCGATGAGGACAAAATACGTGTCAATCATCCTTGATGCATGGACCAAAGAGGTTGTTTACCGAATGGTAACCTGGTAGCCAGAACAAGCATATAAACAGATTGCTTGGCTTAAAAAAAAAAAAAAAAAACAGGCATCAGAGAGGAAAAACCCAGACACAGACGTGGAGATCCAGACAGGCAAAAGCAAAAACAAAGCCAATTAAAAAAAAGATGGTAAAAAAGGATATGAGGGGGGGTGCATGACGCAAGGAGATGGAACGAGGGTAGACTGGAAGAGCTAGACTGAAGGAGAAAAAATAAATAGAAAGAGGAGAAAGCAGGACAAGAACAAGGAAGAAAGAAACTGAAAAACAAGAGACAAAAACCAGAAGAAATGTCCGGATAAGCAGCCAGTGGCAGTCCTACTGACCTGTACTGCTCAAATCCCAGTTGCTCTGAGACCCAGATTTACTGTACAGATAAATGCCACCGCGTGATATAGTGAGAAGAAGCCCAGGTCCTGTCTGGGAGCGATCACAGAGGTGAAGGTGATAAGAGAGAGTCCTGATTTCCACCCAGACAGCGCCTGGAGGAGGAGGAGGAGGAGAAGGAGGAGGAGGAGGGAAAGCAGGATGGCTTCAGGGACGGGAGTATCGGGCTAGCATCCAAGCAAGCGCAAATGTGACCGTTGGAGCAACCAGCTGCGATTGAAATCACTTGCAGAGAGGAAAAAAACTGGGGAGCACATCGCCCTGCCAGTGGTCTCAAGGCCGGAGGAGCATGCGGGCTTTGACCAATGGCGGGAGAACCGGGGTCAGGTTTTACTGTAACAGAATCGGTGATTATTGATCTGATATTAGATACATTTTGTAAAACTCAAAGCTGTGATGGCTTTTTTTTTTTTTGTTCAACTTTCTGGCAAAAATTCATTTTGTTGTTTTGAATTTTACTGGGTGTTTTTTTTGTTTTTTTTCCATCGGCTCAGCAGGCTCCAGTCCAGTGACTTTGCCAGGCGGCAATTTTCTATGAGTCAGCGTTCGATCGGGTTTGAAGAACGAAAATATAAAACCGGCGAAAAGGAAAGTTTACCAAAAACTGACAGTAAAATCTGTTTTTTTGTTTGTTTTTTTTTACGCAGGGCTGCGGCATTTATGGAAGAATGAAGAGGCCGATGGGAGACCGGCTGAAGGGAAAGGCAGCAGCACAGCGGAGACTGCGGTGCTGCTGATCAGACACTATTGTTTAGCAGTGGAGGGGTAGGGGTGTGTGTGTGTGTGTGTGTGTGTGTGTGTGTGTGTGTGTGTGTGTGTGTGTGTGCGTTCATGCTCGACTGAAGAAGTTGGATGACTTCACCATTTCCTCTTGTTTTCTCTGGTAGGTGCAGAGATGCGTGCTTAGAACACACACACCCACACACACACACTTGCTCACACACTTACAGTGGAGGACTTGGCACCATGTGGGAAGGATGACTTCGCTTTCCCATTCAGCTGGATGACTTCATCCAATCCTCCATCTTTATTTTAGTCTAAAAATTGAAAATTCAAGCCCAAGTCCTGATGAAAGCAGGTTGATGGAACCGAGTCACAGCTTTATTACGTATAAAAGCGCAGATACAGCATCGGCGATCTTAGAAGATGCGAAATCGACACGATGTTGACGTGGCCACAGGAAAAACACAATACCGATAACTGAAATTTGACCTGCGGGGGTAAAAATATGCTACATCTCTGAGTCGTTCATGACTTATTTATGAGAGATTTGCAAGGGAAGCGTATAAGAGACAATGTGGCGTCCCTGTTTAGAAAAGTCAAGGAAATTGTCAATATTTAAAAAAATCGTATGAATTATAATTCAAAATATAATCTCGAAGGGTATAATCCCATTTACATGTGTGGTAGAGTAGGAAAAATATCGTTCATGTTTAAAGATTTATTACATTTAGGAGGACATTGAAAAACAACTTTTTGGTTAGCTCACTTTCTCTTATTAATCTTTTCCTCTTGCATCTCTGCAGCTCCCTGACGTCGGGGGTTAATGCCTCGAAGCCAACACAGGAGATAAAACACCAAACAATAGCCTATTTTCTGAACAAACACAGGCTGGTATCTCTGCACATACTGACCCCTACGAATAGGTCAGGGTCGGCGCTTCGAAAGTGGACAATGTGTGAATCCTAAAAAGAGCTCAGTCCTCATTTTACTGCATTAGAATCCTCCATTTGTCAGGCTTTTTCCCCCAGTTAGAGCCAACATTGATAAAACATTTCGATGTATCGACTAAACTTAAAACTACACGTGTTTTGTGCAAAAATAAATAATAATAAATGCTTAGAGATGCATTTTTATTTGATTTAATATGTAAATATGTACTTGTACGATGCAGTGAATCCTTAATTTATTCTCTTGGAGATTCTAAAATACTTTAGTTCTCATGATGGAGTTGTGTGCCACCTGGCTGCTGGTTATTGACTCACGATACAGATAAGGAGTGGTCGGCTGCTGCCCGAAGAGAAGGAGACAGCCGTACCTTGTCCAGAGGATATTAGGATTACGGGAGACAAAGGCGACCGTTTTTTACACAATTTTGCCAACACGGCACAGAAGGCGCCTTTCAGGCTCATCTGTTTCGCTGAGGTTGTGACATTTCAGTCTGACAAAGAGCCAGAGGTGAGCGTTAGCGGAGCTGTTTACTGGCAAACACGGGAGGACCAGCTCCCCTGCCTGTCGCGTGAATGGCCTCGCCATCCCAGATTCCGCCTCTTAATAATTCCTCGTAGGTCTTGGCAGCAGATGTCAAGGTAACGGAGACAATGGTAGGAAAACATGATCCACAATCCCCCAACTCAGGTGTGGAGGGACAAAATGACGTGGTATAGAATTAGTTGGTTAACATCCGCAACTTAAAATGATGAAAACATGTAACTTACAGACATGTAATAGTATGGAGCCCCCAAAGGGACATCGGGGAAGAAAGAAAAGGAAGCACTTCTGCGAGATCTTGCAAAATAATTGATAATTAATATTTTTAAAGCAGTGTGCTTCTGGGTCAATAACCGGAAGCTAAATAGACACAACAATAGAGTGTACGCATTACCCGTGGGAGTTTATTGAGTTGTATTTTGGTATGGGCCTCACATATAAAGATGTTAAATCAGTCGCACAACATTGACGCTAACGGTGTGCTGCTACATTAAGTTAGTGAATACATTTCATGTCCACATTTTTTTCATCCTCGTGATGTCTTCTTTTGGAACCTCTCTAGGAAACTCCTTTTTTTCCCCCACCCATCAATTTTGTTTCTTCCCCCATGTCCCTTATGGGGCTCTGTATAATAGCCATTAAAAACAAAAAAAACAAAAAAAAACGGTATATTACATCTTTACTTGATCTTATCATTTATATACTTCCTTTATTCCTCTAAGGGATCAGTGATGACCATCTCAGTCCTCTCTTCATGACCATCTTATCTCAGGTCTATCACTCCTGTCTTCTCACTGGAGGCATTTCAGCACATAACGCCACATCCCTCATAAAAAAAAAAAAAAAAAAATCCAAAGCTCTACGCTGCTCAACCTTTGCTCTTGCCTAGAGGGGGGAAAACCCACTCTTGATTGTTTCAGCGGGGTGAGAGGAGGCAGAGAGCAGAGGCAATAAAGCAAAAAGGCAAGAAAAGCGACGGTGATGGGACAGGAGAAGGAGACGCTCCCTTAAGAAAGGAAGCGTCGGCGCATCAGGGGGCCCTAAAGCTGCGTGAATGGAGAGTAATCTGGCTTCTCTCAGAGATCACACGCACACATACACACGCAAACGCATACACACTTCAAAGTCCGCCTCGAGGCCTCATGTCCAATTAGATGAAAGAGGTGGAGATCCTGGCAAACAGGATTTCCTTTGTTCATCAAGATGACGTCGTCAGGAATACAAAAATATGCATCTGACTAAAAATATATATATATGTTATTAAAGCAGTTGGATTACCTGTAGCGTCAAGTTCTAAGGTCCCAACAGCTGACGTGAGGCTCTGTCAGAAGTGGAGGTTCTCTTTGATCGGCCTAATTATTTAATATCTGTAAACGACTTTGCTAATACTCTGTCGAAGACACGCTTGCGCGGTGGCAAAATGCGCCTATTAACGCGTTTGTAATCAGCGTTTGTAATCAGTGACAGTGTTTAGCACAATCAGCTGGTCACCAGGAACCGCTTCCAAAGGCCTCGGGCAGTCTGCTAAGTGCTCCTTATCAGCCAATACTCTCCCTAAGCGTTTGTTGCCGCACGCGTCTCGTTTTCTGCGGCGCCCAGCGGCTTCATGTTTAATGCATGAGTTAGCATCAGTCCTTGATTCTCCGCCAGCAACAACAACAACAACAAAAACACCATCAAAAGAGTCCTCACAGCAATGTCCCGGTACGGCCCATCAAAGAGTGCGCCGCTCGCTCGGCAGGACATCACGACCGATTCTGACATTGTCCTGTGGTGAGGAGCAAATATTGTAATTTGGCATCTCTGATCTTCCCAAAGAAACACAAACCTTTGGCAGCAGTGTGAGAGTTGGAAAAAACTGCCCCAATCTGTCGCCCCTCCTCTGCCTCCACAGGTATTGCTGATACCCCCCATACACTGACCTGATGACCTCTGACCCCACCGACCTCCTTTGCTTTGATTGCTCAGTGTAGTTAATGTGTTTGTATGTAAGACCTTACTATTCTCTCCTTTGTGCATTTATCCCCTTCTTTTTCCTCCTCCTTTATTCAGCCAGTAATTCCATAGGGTCCCCCCATAAGACCCTGGTCCTGCTCTAGGTTTCTTCCTGTTAAACAGGCAATTTTCCTTGCCACAGTTGCCTGTATGGGGTCAGGTCATTTTTCTCGCTATTATCAGATCCAGCTCAACTCACACCTGTTGGAACATTTCGGTCCACGTCCGCTTATTTCAGCTGAATGAATATCACTTTTACTCATCCAGGACATGTCATATAGGTTCTATCTTGGCGACGCATGTGAGGATTCATAGACAAAAAAAGGAACTGAGAACCTTCTTCCTTTTGTATGGAACAAACCCGAACTTCCACAGTGAAAATTCATTTTCGTCAGTGAAAACAGGGAGCCTTGAGGCAGGCGCTGCTCTGAGCACGCGTCAATGGGTGGATGGCGTTCAAAGCAAAGCGCTGACAGCGGAGCCTTGGACCGTGAAAACATCTAGGAAGATCTCTTGAAAAAAAAAATCAATGCAGGAATTAGTTTGAAGTCTCCAAAACAAGAAACGAGAAGTAAAAATCAAAGTGGTCATGACGTGGTCGGCCTTGGGCAAGAAGACGGATGCCAGGCATTTTGGGGGGTGTGGGCAACAGAGGGAACACAAGGAGCCATCATCGCATGAGGTAGAGGTGGAGGAAGTGAACAGTAAAATGGTTAATTCAGGTGGTCAGGACCAACCTAGCGGCTCGTTAGCATACGCTCTTTGGAAAAGTAGCGCAATGTCACGTTATATATAGATTTACCTGAAAATGGTTGAAGAGCACCTTATCGCACATAATACCTCATAATGTGAAGATTGCCTTATTGTTTTTATTGTTCTTTACTATTTTTATATTGCCTTATTATTGTTCTTATTCCCCTGTTATTGTTTTTACTGCCTTACTATTTTGTTTTATTTTTTTTATGCAAGTTTGCTCAGGGAAATGAACAGAGTAAGAATTTTATTGTGTAGTGTAACTATGCATATGACAATAAAACTCTTGAATCTTGAATCTCTTGAATTGAGATCTAAGAGCTAACATAACTTCGATGCAGGGCTAGTGAGGGACTGACAACCAACGAGCTTCGATAGTGACCTGAAATGCGGCGTAGTCCCGCATCGCAGCAGAAACCGGGGTAATTTAACGATCGAACGTCTGATCAGGCAACAGCCAAACAAAGACACAGCATCTGTGGAAGTTTGCTGAATGTCAGCAGCAATGCCTCCCTTCTCTCCCCTCTATTACAGATAAGAAACCAGGCCGGGCCAATTACAAACAGCGCTGGCCTACTTTGCAAATCAAAAAAGTTCAACATGGATACGCCTATTACCATAACCGTCAACCACTTCTGACCCCCTTTCTTGTTAAAATAATCACCAAGATGCCCCCACCCCCCCCAAAAAAAGCTCTGTGATGCAAAAAGGCTCCGTGATGAATGAGCGTGCGGCGCCTTTAGGGAAAAAGCAGCTGTTTTTTGTTTTTTTTTTTTTTTAACACGCATCGAGAGTGCAGGAAGCCACCATAACAAACAGTCAGCAGCAGCTAGCAGAATGATGAATAGCTATTCATAAACAGAACAACTAAACGCACATCCTACAGGCAGCACGCCGACCTGAAAGACTGCAACCCTGGGTTCTCGTGAGAGAAGTTTCCGAGTAAGGATGAGGGAACTCTCCGAGCCTCGATTTGCTGCATCTATGCTAATACCCAACCAAAATACATCCAAGGGCCCCCTTCTATGTGTTTTGGTTATATACGGCGCGTGCTGAAACATCCGTTGCTAGGAATAGATGGCGATCTACCTGCAGAGATGTAAATAAAGACAGTCGACGCAAATCACACCTCAGTCTGTAACTCTTCATAATAAGCACACACTATTAAGCATTCATAAATACTGAATTCATCATTATCTGACATGATTCATCATTATCTGACACCATTAATATGTGGTTCATATGCGCTTTAATCCAGGAGGATCCAGTAATAGTGGACACAGTCAAATCCTACAAGGCCTTCGGAAAAGCTGCTTCCCTTTTGACATTATCTGTTTTTAGTAAAGACTTTGGACTTAGAAGTATGTTAAAGATTACAGAATTATGTTAAATTATAACTTTGCCATATTTTCTGCCTGGATCCTCCTGGATTGGAGAGCTTATAAGCCACATATTAATGAGTATTCATGTCAGAAATATGCTTTGTAAATGACAAATTTAGTATTTATTAATGCTTAACTAATCATTCATAGTGTGTACTTATAATAAAGTGTTACCCACGAGTCTTTCTCTAAGTTTTTCTAAACTTCCCCAACTGGTCTTTCAACAAAAAATGTAATCCCCACAAACCTAAATCAAACCCAAATCAGGTTCCATGCCGCAGCGAGTGGCTATCGCTGTTGCTATGAATGCACAATTTCCAATTCTTACATGCCAAGCAGGAAAAAAAGAAATGCCAGGCGATGGAGTGAATTGTAGATGTAATCAAAGTTATAGGCAAATGTGGGGATAAGAGGGGATAAAGAAGAGGCTGCTTACAGCCTAGAAAATATGTCCATAAATTATGGTAATGCCCTGGAGTTGATTCTGCTCTTGAGCAAATGTGAAATGTGCCTCCAACAGCATGTAGACACATGCATTGAGAACAGTAAGAAGCAGCATGAAAAAGGTGCAAAGGGCAGAGGTTCTCTAGTCACCTTCCTTTCAAAAGACACACTCAACACAGTTGTGAATGTCATCAGCCAACTGATTAAGGCGACTTTTGCAGAGGAAGTTAGGCAGGCTGGCATATTTTCAGTACAAATAGACACGACTCAAGATATCATCTCCAAAGACCAGTGCGCCATCATTTTAACATATGTAACAAGTGTTATACAGGAAAGACTGATTGCTGTGGTAGACTGTGAGTCATCTACAGGGCAGCATTTTGCTGAGCTTTTGAAAAGAGTACTACTCAACCTCAATATTGACATAGGGACCTGTGTGGGCAACTCCACAGATGGTGCTGCTAATACGCATGGGCAGTATCAGGGGTTCTCAGCATTTCTTTCTGAGCAGTCTCCTAGTCAGATTCATGTATGTTGTTTTGCTCATTTTTTGAATCTTGTCCTGGCAGACACAACATGGAGTGTTGTGGAAAGTGCTACACTCTTTTCGCTACTTAATGATATAGCAGTTTTCATAAGAGAATCACTATGTACTGCGTCAGCTATATGTAGTTGAAATGACAATAAAGCCTCTCTACTCTAGAATCATACAAGCATATGCACATGTGAGAAGAGACCAGTCAAGACAAGCATCAGAGGCGACTATGGCCCAATAGGACCAACTCGGTGGTGGGCTAAGGATCAAGGCCTAAATAAGCTATTTGAGTGCTTTGGAGAGCCACAGGGAGCCTTGTTTTTTGATGTACTCATGACTTTAGACACCATTGTAGACGACAGAACACAAAAGCCAACTGTGAGGGCTAAAGCAAAAGGATTCAAAGATGGCCTTTTAAAGTATGAGACGGTGCTCACTGTTCAGATATTCTTTTGCATCTTTGAGCACACTACTCCTCTTTCAAAGTATTTGCAAACCAGAGGCATGGAGCTTTTTACAGCTCAGCGTCTAGTTGAGGGCACAGAGGAAAGCCTTCGAACTTTGACGGAGTTAAGAGAGCAGCTGATGACTTTGTTGAATGGGCTAATGGGAAACTGCAAGAAACAGAAGAGTGTGAGCTGGTCATGCAGACTGCACTGTCTGAAAGGAGGGTCAGAAAAAAGAGAAAAAAATTCCAGGAGAGCTTGCAACAGATGAGCCACTAGCATCAGCTGATACTGACTTCAAGGTCAAAGTGCACAATGTCATTATATACACTGTGATAGATAGTATTCATAGGAGGTTTTCTGCTAATGCAAAACTTTGCTCTGATTTTTTTTTTTTGTCTGGACCCTAGAAACTTTGCTCATGTGAGGAAAAAATGGGCTCCCTCCCTCAGCTTTGGAAGAAATAAGCAAATGTTTGCTAAAGTTTGATAGTGCAGCTACAGTTTGTATATTGTTTTACTGAACTGTGCAGCCTGGCATCACAGTGGGACAAACTAAAGATGTCCCCTCTTGAGGACAGCCAGTGAGACACCACAAGAACGAGAGTGGAACCCTTCCATGGAAGAGAATGATGTGGAGCTAGAGAGCAAAACGTGCTACTCTTGCAAAATCTGCGTCATCTGTGTTCATCTCATCCTGTCTCAATACAGTCTCCTAACTGATGCATACCATGTGATTGGACTGGACTACAAATTACTGTTAACATTGTCCATCACACAAGTAGCCTGTGAGAGAAGCTTCTCAGTGGTTACATTTATTAAAAACAGACTCAGGAGCACATTATCCCAGAAGCATCTGGAGGCATTCATGCTCATGTGCACTGAGAAAGAAATTCTCATGTCTTTAGACAATGACAGTGTTATTAACAGAGTAGCAGAGAGTAGCGAACTCCTCAGGGGTTCATTGATGTTTTAGGGATGGTCATGGCCCCTTAAAGCTCAACAGGGAAAAAGTGAAAATAAAGTAGTTTTGAGAAGTGGGTGTGTGTTGTTAATTTAAGGTTCTGAATGACATAAAATGGGCTGGCCGAATCATGAAACTCCAGGACTGAAAATGAGGGCCACTCCGGCCCTGGTGCAACGTTAGGACACGATAGTCCTCTGAATATAAAATAAGCCTCTGCGCCTCCTCATGATTCCGCTCCTGCCAACGACTCCTAACCTCTGGTCATCTACTTGTTTGGATCACAAAATCACCCCCTATTCCCTCTAAAGTGCCCTAGGGTGTATTCTGTAGAGGTGTCTAATGCCTTGTACACATGGCACGATTTTTTCGAGTCGGCGGGTCGCCCGGGTGTTCACACCGCGCAACCCGACAGGCTCAGCGGGAGCATTGGGTGTCCACACTAGAAGACTCGTCTGAGACAGGAGTGTCCACACAGCACGATTCTCTCCGTCACAGGAGACGTGACCGACAAGGACTGCCATGGAAGTACGTGGCCGCAGCGTTATTGTTGTAATGAAATGTCAGTTGTTGGTCCTGGATTTTGTATTGATAAATTTCCCCCACAAAATGCCACTTATAGTCTAGTGCAATTTATTTTTCTTATTCATGATGCATTTTTTGACTGATTCGACTCCAGGGAGACTTCTAGTCCGAAAAACACAGACTACCACACCTTTATTAACACTACAAAACAACTATGTACAATTTACAAAAAAACAGGAGAGAACGACACAACTTCAAATGGTTATAAGATCGGGGTCACAACTACGCAATTTCTGCAGAAAATTTTTGTTCTGTTTATATTGCGGCGGTAGTGGCATGCAGATTGGTGCAAAAAGTTGACGTGGTTGGTGCAGACTTGCGAGTCGCAAGTCTAAGACGCCAAAAATCGTGCCGTGTGTACTAGGCTTAAGTGAGGATCGATGCACCTATTAATTGCACTCCGTGTATCCCATAATGCACTGTTAAAAAGTAGCACTTAATCAATGCTACATAACAGTGCCGTGCGGTGAGGCTTGTGATTGGTGAGGCACTGATGTCATCACAATCAGATTTACACACATATCAACCCTACAGACTATCTTATCTAATATTTGATTGGCAGCAGTTTAACGGGTTATGTTTAAGGTCTCTTATCAGCATTGTTTACACATACAAACTGTAGCACACAAAAAAAAAAGAATTATTGTGTTCTTATATTTACTTATAAATAAAGTCTATCCGCCGCTCCTTCTGACCAGAAGCATCACTAACTCATTAGTAGAATTGTTCATTGTCTTCTTTTAGTTTTAAAAGTTTTTAGATATGTAATTCCATTTAGAAAGTAAGGCCAGGCAAATGGAAAAAATGAATGACTTCACTTCTTGCTAACTCTTAATTGATCGCAGTATAGCAGTGTGTTGTCACTAACTCTGCAGTTGCTGAATCATAACAAGAATCCTTGAGATCAGGCGCGCCCCCTAGTATGAGGCACAAGCACTGAATGCCTCACCTAGTGCCTTTTTTAGCCGTTATATGATCGCTCAGCACAAGAAACACCAAAACGCTACATTATATATTATATACATCAGCTAAACTATGAAAATGTACTTATTGTGAGAGACAACAATATGGTCTCACTACAGCATGTAAGGCAGTCAGCCGAGTGATAAATAGGTACAAATCATTATATCAGTAACTGTTTTTTTTTTTATTTTTTCATTTTACATTTTTTTTTTTTCATGATGACAGGCGAGGCACGCCCTCACCTTTAGCACATCATTGCTATATAACCAAGCAACATATCCCATCATCCTCTGTGGTCACGCTTCTCAACGAGCGCACTAAAAAGTGCCCAAAAACTTGACGAGTACCAATCTTATAATCTTATTCTGTTCAACTTTTAAACATATGGAAAAAATTGTGGATTGTTAAAAATAGTTTTTTATTAAAAAAAAAAAAAAGTTGTACAAAGCTCTAGAACCAGCTGTCATGACTGAATGCTCAAATACAAACAAGAAAACACTGCTGCTTTTGTTGCTGCTCGCACAAAGAGAAGCGCATGCTGCAGCCATTAATGAATCATCATCGATAAACTGTTCAGTTCAAAAAAGTTTCCTTGAAGCTCGCCCGAGGGTGGCATGGCCACCAAGTAGAGCCTTTTCTTCCTCCATAGCCCAGGTTTGTGTGCTCTATTGTGAGTTCATTTGTCCTGCGGTATGTATACTATTATCTCCCTCTGCTATTCCTTTACCACTGGCAGTGATCTGAAAATGAGGATTAAACTGGGGAAGGTGGGGGGGTAGCGTTTAGAAGCAATTGGAATAGCTGGGGAAATCAGTCAGACTAGCAGGGGGTTAAACAATAAGCTAATCAGCTGTCCAACTGAACAATATACAGTACATGTTTATTTCTAAAGATGTTCTTAGGCAAGGATTGGTGCCAAGTCAGTTAGCAAGTCTGCGTACGGTGATGCTAAAGCAAGAACAACGCCTGGAAAGCAGCCCGGCAAAAGTGCCAGCGAGCTTATTCCAAGAAAGTGATAGCATGGCTCCTACTCGGAGGCTCCCGTCTTCTGCGGGTAGATTCAGGCGCTTCCACCCAGCGCTGGCGCGACAGTTCCCGTGAGTCTGGAGGGGGAGAACAAAACAAAAAGCTTCTGCTAGCGTCATCGTCGGCTCAAATCCCCATTCAAATTCCAGCGTGGCGGAAGAGGAAAGTTTGGAGATGCTTTTCAGGACTCGAAACGGTGGCTGTTTATTAGCCAGCAGGCAGGGGAGCCATGGACGCATTAATCAGTCCCCGGAACCAAGCTGTCTGATGCCTGCGGACATGAGGGAACCAGGATTTCTGCTACGCCCAACTGCCAACACTGTGTGTTCATCCAATTTGTTAGTGAACCCGGTCCACTGTCGGTATAGAACTGTGACTGTTTGGGTCGATAATAAAATACACGAGGAAAAAAGATGACAGTGCTGCTGTCTGGTGCATGTAGCACAACGCGCCCATGACGTCTATAGATGGGCCCTATGAGCATCAGATGGCGCTTGTGGAGGAAGGGCTGGTCTGCAGTCCTGGCTCCAAGGCAGCGCCCTCTACAGGACACACTAATACCAGAGTATTATTCCTTTTCTTGAAAAAATACTATATATGTAACTGCAGTGGACTAGTAATTGTGTGAAACAGCCTTTGGGACTCACAGGCATTACAGTTAAAATATTTTTTTCCCAATGCAGAAATGCAGAAAATGGGATTCTAAAAAAGCGATTCATTGAGGGTTAAGAAGTAGAAAAGTTGAACACCAGGGAAATACTTTACCACGGCAATGGAATGCAACAACTGTGAAGAGACTGGATGCAACTATCACTGTTGCCTCCTTGCACCCTTGAGGGTAAACAACACCAATACCCGGCTAATGCTTTAAGCATTGTGATATAACTAGCATAACAATATAAGAGAAGTGACCCCCCCCCATTCACTCCCACCATCTATTTAAAGTACAATGAGGGTTTCGTCAACAAACCTAGAAGTGCTAACGCTAATCTGAATTTGTGTTTTTTTTTTCTCGCTCAGGCTTGGGTTTACTCCGAAGACTCATTTGCGCCTGCTCAAATTAGCCTCCTTAATTTACACATAGGGCAGTCCCGTAAGCTCCTGTGAAGTTGGATTTTATTTTTTGTACTTTGTGGTTGATTGTGTTAAGCTCACTGGGTGAACGTGTGGGTGTTCAGGCTCACAATGAGGTTATATTCCTTAATTAAAGATTTACCCTGGAGTTCCTCTCATAAACAGCAGTCAGGTTTATACTCAGAGTTAATTGCCAAACTGTTCCAAGTGCATCGCTTTAATCCGAAAAAAAAAAACCCACTTTAAAGCACTTTAAATACTTTTTTTGTTTTGTTTTACTGGATGTGTTTATCACTGACTTTGACATTATTTTTTAGCCGCATTGACAAATTCTTTGCATGTTACATTTATCTCTTATTCACAGATGCTGTGAAGTGTTTTTACACTTAGACTGACAAAGAAAGAAAAAAAAACAGCTGCTAAATGTAAACCTGCCATAAATTAAGCCGTAAACATTGAATTACTGCGGACCTTGTCGTGGGGGGGGTGTCAGATTGTTTAGAGAGGGTTTTGTTCGGCACTCAAGGTCAGTGCTTGAGCTGGGTAAGATAGCGCTGCTGCTCACTCAGGAGAGCTAATCTCAATCTGTCACCGTGTTCTTGTCTGATAACGGCCCCCTGCGGAGAGGCAGTTATAACACCGCCACCACCACCACCTCGCTCCACCCTTGTGACCCAGCCTCTGGCAGGCAGACATCTACCCGGGCCCCAATAAAGGCGTATCGCACCCCCCACCCCCACCTGCAGTGCTGCTGCCGGAAGGGGATGTGCAATAATCCTCAATGAGAGAAGTGCACAGTGGGTGGTGGGCAGATATGTAGCCCCCAAGGTGTTCTCGACCCACCCGACGCGGTCGATACCCGCTCGGATCCCACGGTAATGACTACAGCAACTAGCTCGTATGACTTCAACCATTATAGCCAGATAAATCAGAACATATATCAATTTAAATTATGTCTAACCAAAAGTTAGGAGCATTAAAATCCAGAGGACCGCTCTGGGTGTTATCACGGCCGTGGCCCCCGCCCCCGCCCCCGCCTGCCTCCTCGCTCTGCTTGCCTCTTGCTATGTTGACCTGACCTCCCCGCGTCCATTTGTCCACACCGGTGGCAGGGGGATTACGTGGCCCTCCAGGCATCTGTAAAAGATGTCGTCCAATGGAGGCCTGACGCGAGAACGAGAGGAGCGAATCGATCCGCTTGGAATCAGGGGGGGCAGAAAAACCAAAGGAGTGATATCCGCTGTCTTTTCATGTACTGCAGAGGAGATTAGGGCTTAAGCTCTGGCTTGTTGCATGGGGGATTGAGAAGGAGGAGGAGGAGAAGAAGGAGGAGGCAGTCAAACAAGGCCACTCGGCGAAGCCCTTTTCTCACTCACTTTTATCCCCCTTGTGTGAAAATATGAAAATCCAATTAGCGCTCCAGTTAGGAGCCCTCAACTGTCTATCAGACCTGCGCATAAACAGCAGTGACACGGCTCCGATATTGGTAAAAATCATATCAAGCGCGCTCATTTACGGACAAAGAAAAGGTGGAGACGGCGTGTCGTGAACGCCAATTCTTTCGTCGCGAACGACTGCGAGGATATCGTTAGCAGTAATTGAACACAACATTTATCATTGGTAGGATGAATGTAATGGAATGTAGTGCTTTTACTTTCTAAGAACGGGCCTTTTTCTCTCCCACGCAAGGGGTTGTCATGGTAACAACAACAGCAATCTCTCTAAAGATCAAAAAAATCTTGAAATGGTGTAAAAAAAAAAAACGGTGCACACACACGTTATGGATTCCTTGTTTTTTTAAAAAATAAATCTATGTTGTAATCACTTGTTACATTCAGCCAATCATCAGCTAGTCAAATGTTGAACTGTCATTCGTTGACGGCTGTTTTTGTGAAGTGGTGTGGGTGTAATGCTGTGGTTGGCCTGCGGGTGGCAACAATGTCTCTAAAAGCAGTGTGCTGGCCAGAGAAGATCGCTGGTTTGAGAGCGGTGTCAAGGAAGCCATCCACGTCAAGTTGGAAAAACCATCTTTAAACAGAGGTGGAGGACTAAGGCACTTTCTGTCACCCACGTACAATGCAGTTCTCCACTCTTTTCGTCAGCATTCCAAACATTCATGCTGTTTGACCAGACCTGGAGACTCATTAACATGTGACCCAACAGACAAAGGGGAAGCACCCCAACCGACACTAGATGAACGACCCTGCCAACCACCCTGCCAAGGACTCTCAGGTGACCACCGGGGCCATTAACATGCCAATGGTCCACAGGGCTATATTTTCAAGCTCTGCCCCAGCAAACTTAGAACTGAAGAAGCTCTCTGGAGAGAGGGCGAAACGTTTTCAAGGAAACCTTTCAGTCCAGTTGACACAGAGAGATCTACTTTGGATAAACATCATGAGTTAAAAACCTAATAAAAAACCAAACTTGTCTCCGCAGGTCTGGACACAACTTAGTCGGAATTAGCTGAAATTTGTATTTACGGAGCCTCAATGTGACTACGATAAAGATAATTTTTAATTCCGTTAAGCAATTAAGGTGAAAGGATTGTCCGGGCATGGTTGCCCTAGTCATTATATTGTGGTATTAGCATTGACCTAACAGGCTACTACAGACATAAGCTGGAAGTCTGAGTCGGGCTGCACACAGGCTGATCAAAAGCAACTTTACTCTTACCCGAAAAAACCCCACCATTTCAGAAGAGCAGAGCAAAGAGGAACCTCAGCCCTTTTGCATAAATGTAAATCAAATTTGACAAAACTCACACGACTGCAAACATTTCGTCCCACTTAAGCGCTCCAGCGTAATCTTTTCACAGTCAGGACCAGATTTAGCAAGGCTAGCATCTCTTTCTTCTCCCTTTATTTTTTACATTTAACCATGTACGGATACAGTTGGCAAGCTAGCACAATCAACACTTTTCCAGAGAGTTCTGCTGCAATGAGACCGATCCATGAGAGCGGCGGTGCGGTATTGATGCTCCTTGGCAAGACTCCAGTCCTGCAGCCTCAAGGCGACCCGATAGCACTATCCTGCCGGATAAAGCCAAGCCTCAGCAGTGAATGAAAAACCACTCTTTGGAGCCAAGAAAAAAGAATGTTAGCATTTCGAAAATCAACCGTCCGGGGTTGTATTTAAAGCGCCCAGGAGCTGTGCCGCTGCGTCCATCACAACTCACTTCTGAGGTAAACGGATGTGAATTAAAAGCCGCAAATATCCCTCCCATTGCTCTGTTTATCACCTGGCCCTTCATCTGTGAACAAGCCAGTTCCTGTCTGCCCAACTGTATGACGGCATGGATAGACGGGGCGGGACAGACTCAGTGGCAGACGGATAGGGGGACCAAAGTTCATGGCGCTTATCTTCCATGCAGGCAACAGTGGTGAAGGGTCTGTTAAGGTGGGGGGGAAGGTGCAACACATGTTTTGTGGCACTGATATTGACATTTTCTTTTTTATTTCTCTTCGGAATTGCATGTCCAAATGCACTAATTAATTGTGTTACGTGCTGTCAAATGTTGCTCTCCACCTCCCCCCGGTCCAGGCAATACGAATCAAACTCAGATCTATAAACACGTGAACACATGGGCGGGTGACATCGATGCCAGTTCCACAGGACAATCTCAGCAGGAGTCCATCTAATGAGCCCATTCGCCCTCCTACGCCACTCATCTGATTGTCCTCACAGGTGAATGGTTACCACCGTGGTCAGGGAGGTGGGGTGGGGGTGGAGGTCAAGACAGGCCTCTGGTCACGTGATTATTATTCACGTCATTGTAGCACAAGCTCAAGACAATGACAGCGCGCATCTTCCTTCTACTAAAGTCTGTAACAAAGATGAGAGGTCCAAACCAGATGCGAGGTCCAAACCAATCAGCTAAAGAGGGATTTATCAACAAATTCTGCCAGCCTGCAGGCTATTACATCTTACCCATCTCTAATTTCATCAGCAACATCAACCAGCCTGACCAGTACAGCACTAGGTCATGCTGGGAAAGAATGACAGGTCCCCATCCCAGTGTAGCTTCCGTACCAGCCTGCGGCGTCCCCCTCCCCCCGTGGGGTCTGAAAGCCTCGGCTTCTGAGCCGTCTGATAAACGACACCGCACCCCATCGGCGCCCGCACCATATCTGCCAACTGCCACCGCCGCCGTTCGTCTTGTGCGACGTGTTTGGCAGCCGAACGGCTTTTCCTCAGCGGCGTAAATCACTGGCCACATTCGTTGTGCTCCAGCCAAGCGTGGGGAGAACGCCAGATGAACAGGTGCGGGAAGAGACGAAGCAGCGTGGAAACAGCGCGGGTTGGGTGGGGGGGGGAGGCTATGAGGTAGAAAATGAAAGACAAGCGATGAGCAACAATTATAGCGAAGCTGCTGTGTTTTTTTCCTGAATGATTGGTAGATAAATGATGAGATAAAGAATATAAAAAACGTGTGTGTGTGAGTTTGAGGGCCTTTGCTAATGTCGCCAGTTTGACACCGTGCTAGCACTTCCCATTAGTATCTTCCACAATTCTCTATAACCGTAATAATCAGCTTTACATATGTTAACATTGTGTGGGTAACCTGGTGTCATTAGCATCATGTAGCAGAACTTCAGATCTAAACTGCTGCACATGCCCAAGCTAACCTGAACAGGGTAAATACTGGTAATATATTATGTATTAAATCTTTATTACTGCATGGTAATTACCTTTATTATGACGCCTAATGGCTGCTTGGCTTTGACCTTTTCTGCATTTCTTCCAATTCTGTTTCCTGCCTGCATATAAATTGCAATGTTTGGCCTAATTCAACCAGTCTGTCTGGGCAGGTAGCGATTGGACATATTTTTTTACTGCCCGTCTCCGGTAGATGATGGGCAAGGGAGAGAGAGAGAGAGAGAGAGAGAGCTGGATTTGACGTCGGCATCAAGGCTACTGAGGCGCATTAGTGACACGCACGAGCTTTCAACTTCAGCAGCGGAGCGCCGAGAAATCCATTAAAGGCTTCTCTACGGCTGCAGACATGAGAGAGTTGTTTAGCGGAAAAGCCTGCAGAGGACAGTAAATGTCCTTGGAGGTAAAGGAAGAATAAAGGACATGAAACGAAGAAAGCCGGAATCTACTTGGGTTTTGCTACTAGCTTTGTAATGTTATACTTCTTAACTGGTACGGATTTTTTTTCTAGTAAATAATTTGTAGTGGTTTTTAGAGCTTCGACAGAAAATTATCCAGCCCACAAAATGGGGGAAGAGGGAAGAAAAACACTGGATTATTTCTTTTTTAGCTAGTGTGACGGATGTAATTAGAATACAAAATGCAGAGATGGACTCAGGAGTCTCCAAATGCCTCACACATCTTGCATTCACACTATAAACAATGATGTTAAAAATATGTAACTTTGAATTCCATCCTAATAAGGTAAAAACACCAAAAGATCCCCCATGTAACACAGCTTTTATTGCACGTATATTCTCAGAGAAGTGCTAATAGAAATCTGAAAAGAACTGCATTTGGTAATTATGTGCATTCACAGAAAGAATTGCACACAAAAATTAATCCATTTTTCTTTTCTGTTCCATAGATCACGCTTAAAAGCAATTTCAGGGTATTAACGCCGGTTCGCTGGAATGCTGGCATGCGCATATCGCTGCTAAATGGTTCCTATTACTCATAATCCTATGATATGTCTGGAGCATGACGAGGTAACAAGCTCCTCCGCTGCGGAGTCATCCTCTGCCACCCAAAGCTCGACTGCGTAGCACTCGGGGCAGAGCGCGAATAGTCACGGCTGGGGCGATCGTGATAATCATTTCCGTGGAAATTGAATGTCTAATTTAGTTCTTTTTCAGCAAAATGACTTATCCTAATGATCTGCACTAAAAAAAAAAAAATCTGGAAGAAGCTTTAGCTTATTATTGTTGTAAAGTAAGCGTTTTGGCTACAGCGTGTTAGCGCCATATTTTAATAAGTGAAGGAAAACGTGAAGTAAAAGTTTCGTTCGGGAATGTCTGAGTTAGGATGAAGAGAAAAGAGAGACACTGAGAAAGACGGCAAGCAGAAGTCTTAGGAGGCGCTAGCTTGGCAAAGACGTTAGCGTTAACTTCAAGCTTCTTGTGTTAGCACACACGCACACACATACACACACAAAAAAAAAGAACAAAATTGTTTTAGCTTTACAGTTAAGCCTCTGGATTCATCCAAATAACTTACCTAAGGCCTGAGAATCAGACCCACTTCCTGTTTTTGTTTGTTGTTTTAATGTTTTCTACCACTGCTGAAAATCTCAGGTGAGAAAACCAACTTGAAAGAAATTTGACATTTAAAAATTCTACGGGACAAACGGAGATTAATGGACACAAGGACAAGATGATAACAAACACAGAGAGGCGGCTGCATGTAGCATGCTGGCTACATGGATGGTTCTATGTGTGTATCAGCATTACTGATGAGTGAAGGTCTGAAATGGTCTCATTTGCAGGTCTAAGTCGCAGAAACTGGTCACAAAGTGAATGGAATCAGCACAAATTGCGTCCACACCTCTGCCCGGACGCACGTGCAAACTGCTCCCAGGGCCACCCGGCGGTGAACGACAAGCGCTAACGTTGCCGCATTTGCAAAACATCCTGCCGCATATGCTGTTCTGCCATCGCTTGCCAACACACACTGGGGCTCGGCCAGTGCGGTTGTGGACCCGGGGTCGGTACAAATTGCCTTTTCTTGGAGCGTTTGCCAGATGAGGCCCGTGGCTAATCAGCAATGATGCACAAAGGCGTAGGTGGGCCGGGTCGGCCAAAACAGGTTGTGAATGGGCTCCTCCAAATAGGTGAAAGGATACAGTTTAGCACTGAACGGCAACACATTGGAAGGAAAACGTTTGTTTTGCTTTTATAGTAAGGGAGTGGGAGTCAAATAAAATAGTAGTTGTACTATTTTTTCCCTCTTGTCCCTGGCTAGCTCGCTCAAAGAAAACACAGCGTGCATGTCATCATAAATTCGTATTACCAAATAAGGAAACTTAACATGTTAAAATTCTGCGGCTTATCCTGCTTCAGGTCGTAGGAGCGGTAGCCACGCCCACTTCATCCAGCTGTTACGTGGGGGGCGGGGGGCGCAATCCCGAGGTGTTCCCAGCTTCTCACTCTTTCAGTGAGGGAGAGGCCAGACTCGTTTTCGGCCGTTTCGGCCGTCTGTGATCTCGTTCTTTTGCTACCTACAGCTTGTGGCAACAGGGAGTGCCCGTTGGTTCAGCTACTTCTCAGACCAACAAAAAGTCAGAATCACTGCTGATGCATCACGTCTGTCCATGTCACTAAGATAAACTATCAGATAAACGCTGGATCTCATCCCCGACCCGTAGAGGGCACACGTCCCTCTAACCTTAACCACAATTTCTGGGGTAATGAGGCAGCAGTAGCTAATTTTGAATTGTGACCTTTCCTGATGAAAACTCGGTGAGTCTTACTAAGACTTCTGAGCCCGCCTCTCTAGTCAGCCGTACATATTCTCATCCTAATGCAAAAAACACTCGAGAAATCTTATTAAAGAAAATCATCTGTTCAGCATAAAAGTGGTGAGTTTAAAGAAATGCTCCCATGAGTGGAATATCACTTCAAATTCAGAGCTAAATTGAGCACCGTGAAGGTCAAAGACACCAATCTTACCTCCAAAATATCACAGCCTGTATCCATGACAGACCTTATTAATTAGCTGAACCCCCGCTAGCTCACACTGGTTCTTTCCAGATACGAAACTCCATTAAATGTCATTAATGAAAAATGTAAGAGTCCATGAAAGCTGAACATTAGCGGCATTTGTTCCCACCTTCATACATTATATATCAAAGAGGTGTTATGCCTGTTGTTCTTACGCTGTGTCAGTGTTAAAGAAGAGGCTATGTCCTTAATGTAGGCTGCAGGGTCACTGACTGATCACAACTGGGAGTTTAGCAACACAACCCGAGCCTCCTGGTGCCTGATATTGATAGATTTGTATCGATTAACCAGATATCTCGCTGGTTGATGGCTGCAAGATGAGCATCCAAAAAAAAGAAAACAAATTACAGTCAAGAACATTAAATCGAACCACAAGACGGATCCACGTGATGATGATTCACAGTGACAAAGAATGTCAAGGCCAAAGCTGGGTCACAGGTTCTGCAGCTGCGGCCGAGCACAGCCAGGCTAAACGGTCACAACACCGCAATTACACGGTTAGCACAAAGACTCGGGATAATTAGCATCCCTCCATCAAAATGAAGGACTTTCCTAAGGGATGATCTACGCGCAGTATGTTATTTTCTAACCAAGCAGCACATTACTGTAAACCCTCCGCTCGGTTTCTCCGAGCTGCAGATTTCCTCTCTCTTGGCCTCTGTTCCTCACAAACGACCTCAAGTATAGGCCTGTTGACAAGATGACTGATGAATCAACCGATCAGACATGAACAAATTCTTCTTTTTTTTTTTTTTTTTTACTTCACCTAAAGGTTTTTTCTTTCTCGGCAAGTTTGCGGCCACGCAGCAAAGTTGCAAGTGTGCGCAAATTGATACTTCCAGCCCCCCGAGACCCTGCAACGGATACTCTGATGGACAAGAACGGCATTTCATTTGCGGTATAGAGGGAGAGCTAAGAAATCGCATTTCAGAATCGCTGAAACTGGTGCACGTTTTTTGGCGGACAGCTTCAAAACTGTTCCTCATTGCAGTAATGAAGTTTTTCTGATACCAATTCTACATCTTTCTGGCAACATTTGTTTCAGAGGAACCCAGACTTGTGAACTTGATCGTGTGATTTGATTCCTAATTTCAATAAGTCAATAAACAGCCGAGGTATTTCATGGAAATGCAAGTGCTCAACTGTATACTTGATAAAACGGCCAGGGCAAGTACACTTCCGGGAAACTCAGAGCTAACTCGGCAGCTCCGGACATTGAATTGGAATACTTCACCAGAGCACAAGAACGTATGCGTATTGGGAAATAGCACCTGACTTCTGGCAGTACATGCAGAAGTGTCCTTGCACAAGACAGTGAACTCCAAAATAGCTCCTACGGCCAAATGTTTAAACAAATAGATAGTAACAAAGAAAGCTAAAAGCTAAAAAAAGGGTGTGATCATTTGCTAACAGTGCTGGAATTTGCACTGCCTGCTAACAATACAGCATGATGACAATGAAAAGCAACACACTGATGCCAATGCAAATGTGTGTTTTTTTACCAGAAGAGGGCAGCACCTATAATGAGCAGAGCTAATCATAGCAACATTTTTAAGTATATTCCTTTGTTTTCAATGTTTTTACATCTACTGACTTGTGTATTAAGTTAAACTTTGCGTGTGCATGGCAGGAGAGAAAAAAAAACTGCCTGGCATAAAACACTGTGGTGACAGACAACTGTAATGGAAAGTATCTTACTCAACCACCTGACTTCAACAGCTCATAAAGAGAAAAAGAACGACAGAAACAAGAGGCAAGTGTGCGTCTTCCAAAAACCACCGAAGACGGCTCCCCAGACCTCTGTGGTTCTAAGAGGAACGAGACGACATCAGCAACTTCCCATTTTCTGTGTATGACTCACTGCATGAGGCGGTTCAGTTGTCACCTGACTGCCAGCGGGGTTTTGTCTTGGCTACAAGCAAATGTCATCGCTGAAACATCAAGCTACTGTGTCTTTGTTGAAGCTAAGGACTGACCCATGCGTTCAATTAGCGCCATCAATCTGTGCGTGTGCATTTGGCAAAGTGCTGGGGAAGGGAGTGAAAGAGCCGGAGGAGATTTAGAGACGCTTTAGTTTTAGTTCAGCCTGGAGCCACTACGATAACCTCAAGACAAGTCATTTTTTAAGTAAATAACTTCCACTCCCATATTCATTACCATGGCTAGGTTAGAAACGGCAACACTGTGGTGGATGACACAAAAACCAAAGTATGCTAAGCCAAAACATCTCATTAGTGAGCTTGATTATCATTAATCAAG
This sequence comes from Pao palembangensis, assembly GCA_015343265.1. NCBI lineage: Eukaryota > Metazoa > Chordata > Actinopteri > Tetraodontiformes > Tetraodontidae > Pao > Pao palembangensis. The sequence goes on along the minus strand of CM027098.1, from coordinate 2,982,535 downwards.
CTCATTAGCTTGATAATCTTTTGTTAAGAGTTCGCTACGATGGGAATCAATCGATAATTGCTTTTTAAAGCCAAAATTGGTGACACACATGAGAAATCAAATTTGATTTTTACCACTGAAGTGAAAGTTTTAAAGACTAGCAATAAGAATGTATCAAATAATGTGGAATTAAGGACACCTAGAGCAGGTGTTTATCGTAAATCTTCGAAGTGTACCCTGAGCAACTGAGCAAGGACACTAATGAGTCAGGTGACCCGCAAGCCGCATACTAGACCTAACAGCGATGTCACGTGGTTGTAACCTAGCCAAAAACATATGCACAGGACTTTCAACCATTCCGATCAGGGATCGGCAACCCACTCTTTCGAGGGGCCATGATCCAGATGTTTTTTTTGACCTCCAAGTAGTCAACCATTTACCATCCCAGGTGTGAGCGGTTGTCTACCTGGTAGGTCAAAAAACCCAGATCAGCAAACGCAGTCACACGTTGCTACCTGTATAAGACAAACACTAACTGGCTCTTACCAAAAAAAGAAAAAAAAAATACCATCCCAGAGCGTAAGCACTGACGGCTCCTCGGGGCGCAGACAGGATTTAATATTTACAATAAAAACATGTTTCATTGTGCATCTTACAAACGCACTTAAAGCAGATTAGCGCATCCGAGTCCTTGGGCTACTTCCCGCTAAACGCGGGCAAGTAAGCTAGGTCCATATATGGTGAAATGTATACAGAGGCTTCTGTCTGGCACGCGAACACAGGCGCTGAGGACGCAGGACCTCTCAAATGTAAATGAAGCCTGTTCATTTCCTAAGACAGAGAGGGTGCACATGTACGTGTGTTCCAGAGCGAGAGGGTAGTGCTCAGCTGAGCAGCCGCAACATGTTTGTGGTGAAAGCAAAGTCGCAGTGGCGAGAGCGAGGTTGTTTAGGCTCTCCCTGCGTGTGCGACTCCGCCCTCTCGACTTCACTCGCCATTACTTTAATTGAGGCGGAGGCTCTGCGTGAACACTTTATCTCCTTGCAGTTAGCGTTCGGCGCACTCGCCTTTCTACTATAAAGATCATTAAAGTGCCGTACCATTCATCTTTTCTGCTCTGAAAAGGGAGCGGGGAAGAAAAATGCTGTACATTGTTCGTGCGAGTCTCCTTTTTCTGTTTAACGCAACGTGTTTGTGAATGTCAAACCCGGCTTCAAATGAGTTAAAAGACGAAGCAAGTGAGGACCACGCCCGGACGATAATGGCGATAAATCTGGGCAACGAATGACATAAAAATCCAGATCCGCGCCACGCTGAGTGATGCAGCAGGGGTTCCCGCGCTAACATATTAGCCCGAGTCGGGACTCGAAGGCTAACAAAAAAAGAACTGAAAATGGTTGATCCAATCCGAGGTTGTTCTGAACTTGACTTTTTATTTATCGTCGCTGGGCGCGCTTGTGCGCATTAAAGATGGATGTTGCTGGTAAATAAAACACACCCCCTATTAGCCTCTTCTGGATCAGTGAAGGTCAGATGTGTGTGTGTTCGTTACTGAGCAGCTCTCAGCTCAGAACTGGCTGCATATTTGACTAAAAACCTCTCACAGCGTTTGTCTGTTTGGGCCTGTTGTTGAAAACGAGCCTCCATTTCTCAAAGACAGTCGGGAAGAAGGGGAAAAAAAGCTGTGATTTTTAGCACAAGTCATCACAGCAACAATCCTGCCAATGAGGTTGGGCGGCACTGAAAAATCTGTCAGGGAGAACAGCACTTTGGCTGATTTGAATAGAAGGGCTCCTGTTTGTCGCGCATTGCCAAACACTCAAAGCTTCAAAGGGGAACAAAAGCGTCTTGTTTGCGGGGTCACGTCTGTTGTCATCTGTCAGAGGCACTTACATTCGCTTTTCTTTGAGATCTGACTCATTCGGAGTCGGGTGATTTTGCTTTCATTCGCATCCTATAACATAAGAAATAATCTCAAATATGATCTCAAATGTGATGAGAAAAAAAAACATTTTGATAGTTGATTAAACTATCAATTAGTAAATGGATTATGAAGAGCGCTAGTTTTTGGATAGCGCTACAATAAAAATAAATTCTAAAACCTGGTGAGAGAGGACTGTCTTTTTGAAACAATTCAAGGACCCATCTTTGAAATCAAGCAAAAAAATTGTTTATGTTAAATTCTGTGGCCTAAAGAGCCAAGGCAAGGTACAAACAACCACAGTTTAAAGACAAGTGAAGTCCACTTTGCAAATAATAATAATAATAATACTTTTATTTTGAAAGTGCCTTTCAAGACACTTAAGGACACTGTACAGAGTAAAAAAATAAGAACAGTAAAAGCAACAGAACAGTAAAATCAGCAATAAAATCAGTAACACAGCTAAAAAAAATTACAACGGCCAGATAAGAGGGAGTGAATGGATTGAAAGAAGTTACGTGGGATAGGCAGTCTGAAACAGATGAGTTTTGAGTCTGGATTTAAAGAGTGGGAGAGAATCCATATTTCGGAGGTCCGAAGGAAGAGAGTTCCAGAGCTGGGGGGCAGAGCAACTGAAGGCCCTGCTCCCCATAGTGCTGTGGTGAGCAGAGGGGACAGTGAGGTGAATGGAGGAGGAAGATCTGCGAGAGCGGGAAGGAGTGATAATGTTGAGGAAGTCGGACAGATATGGAGGGGCAAGGTTATGAAAGGCTTTGAAGGTGTATAGGATGAGTTTAAACTGTATTGTTTAAACTGTACTTTGCTTGAAACCAGTGGAGGTGCTGTAGGATGGGGGTGATGTGGTGGTGTGAGGGGGGTCCTGGTGATCAAACTGCCTCAGTTAAAAAAAAAAAAGTTATGGCGTTAATTAGCATTTACAAAACTTTCAGAGATAGGGAAAAAATTGAGATGGCTCACTACCTCTTATCTACCATATACTTTATCATTTTAATGACAAATGATAAATAACCCTGATTTTAATCTACTGGCAACATTTTTTTCCGCTTTTTGCCTTTTGAATCATTTTGTCCTTTGTTTAACCTGAATCATCTAATGCGACACCACGGTAATGCTGCAGCTGACAGTGAATAGAAAAACATTACACCATCAAAGCCACAGGAAATCTACTCTAGGCTACATCTGGAGTAGTAAAGATGCAACTGGGAGCATTAATGGTTGAGGCTGATTACATTGAAAGCTTTGGATGTTGTTGTCAGAAATAGCGCAAATTTACCCCATTGGTACGATATTCCGTGCTAATGGGTTGTAGAGAAGACCAGGGGAGTCTGACAGTGCACAAATCATTTTCTACATGGATACACATGGCCTTGCGCCCAGGTTGTAGTTTTCTATCACAAAATCCCAGTTTTACATTTTCAGGATGAGCAATTTCACCAAATCAAGGCCAAAAGGCTCCAGGCCCGGTCTGGAATATTAACATCCCTCCCCCTCATTCGCGCATTCTGTTTTGGCCAGCAAGGAAGTAAAATCGGGTGAAAACCCATAACTCTCTTGTCAGAGGAGCAGCTCGTTTTAATTAAAGGACCTCTCGTCACGGCTGGAGTACTCAGCTGCTGCTCCCGGTTCCTCGGGGGGAAGCGGTCCAACATCTTAGAGACAAGTTCACTCAGCATCCTCAAACGGCAGAATCTCGTCGTTACGGCGCCCGCTTCCTCCCCCCACCCCGCGGTCCCAGCCACTCTCTCCATCACCTATTCTCTCTGTGGGGGAGACTAAACCACTTCTCCCTAGAAAACTTAACAGACGGTGGCGGACATTTGAGGTCTGTCCGTTTGCATTTATCACCTTCTTTCTGGTAAGGCTGACTCTCTGAAAGGGATTTTGAGAAACCACAAGACCCATATCCTATCTTCAGGTATTCACAAAACCAAATGGGGTTCCCCTCCCCCTCCCCCACCCTCACGAAACGACAACAGAACTAATCCGAGCTGATAGCGAAGCATGTCATTGCCCCTAGCGAAGGCTCTTAAACCATCGCTGACAAATTTGATCCGGCACTTTTAAGTCTGCTCGGCGGCCATTGATCTCGAAACGTTAGCCGCCATGATCCGACACAGACGCAACGCAAGGGCCCCGGGAACAATTCAGGAAGAGCTGGAAAGTTGTTACTGCACCACCCAGCGCATCTGGAAGGAGAGGAGGGGAGATGGAGAGCCGAGCAAATGGCAGATTTAATGAAGTTAAGGAAAAACAGAGGAGAGGGGCAGCAGTGGGGACCCAACGGAGGTGGAGTGGAATAGAGGCCCTCGATGCCCTGTGACCCCCCCCCCCCCCCCAGCTACAGCTCGCCTTTCCCAACAGAGCACGGAGCTCCACCAGCAGTATTCACAATCCCCCATACCTGACCCCCCCCCCCCACCACCACCAACCCCATCACGCTCGTTTTCCAAGAAAGCGGCAGTAAACGGGTCTCTGTCGTTGCACTCCTCCAGCTGGATGCAACAGCAACGCGCTCATTCCACAATCAGGGGAATAACCGGTGCATCTGACTTGGGTGTGTAATCCAATTAGAGCAATAAAGGAGACGTAATTATCTGGAACAAAAACAGGAATGTGAAACACGACTTTTTTCCCCCTCGAGGCAGCAAGATCTAAACGCGTTAAATAAACACAGCCGTCTTACAATGAATTATTTCCCAGGCGGTTTCCAACCTTAAGCGACACCATCACGTTTTACTGGCCCGTACGCGGCCCAATTCTGCAATTTGCCGCACCGTCGCCGTGGATTTTTTTTTTTTTTTTTTTTTTTTACTTTTTATCGGTTTCTTAACAGAGGACTCTACAGTTCCAGACAGAAATCGATGCCGCGAGCCAGAGGATCTAGTCGGTCATCTATTATTAAAAAAAAAAAAAAGAAAAGAAAAAAAAAAAAGAATGTTCCAGGCGTTCATGAAAGCAGACTGTCTGCTAGGGAGGCTGAACGGATCAAGATGAGATCTCATACACGTCCGTGCTACACGAAAGTGCTCTGGTGTGCTCCCCTCTCCTCCACTAGTAGGACACAGTTTGAAGAATTTGCAGCTTTGCATAAACTTTTATACCATAAAGCGGCACGATTGGAGTCCGTATAGAGTCCACATCAGCATCCTGATTCAAAGTTTCCAGTCGTGGCGGGATTTCCTGAGAGGTGCCCAATGACTGCCAGACATTGCATCTCTTCCCCCCCCACCCCCCCACCCAAAAAAAAAAAAAAATGCAACAGCGCCGACTGAAAAAGTGTTTTTAGATGCATTTCAGAATCGATCGAACATCCGCCCTGGTCTCCTGACAGCACCGTGGAAAGAAGTGATTTGTTTCTCTGCGCCCACGTTCATTCATCCGGAGCAGGTGCCGCTATCCGGAGCAGTCCACGCAATTTTTTTTTTACAAGAAAGCGGCCCCACGCACGGCACACGTTTCTCCCGCTAAATAGGTGGTAAATCGTCTTACCTGGCATGTAGAGCAGCCGAGGAGGGGAGGACCTCTGTCTGTCTGTTTTTTTTTTTTTTTGTTTGTTTGTTTTTTTAATCCACGCAATTAATCCAGCGCACTGAAGCGGCTTTTAGAGGGTGTCCAGGGTCGGTAAACGTAGTTTTTGGTCTTCTTAAATGTGGACTGAGAGGACGCCTGTGAGCTCGGGCATCTGCGGGAGAGAAGGCTGCCGAGAGGAAAGCGACGGCTGGCGTGCACATCTCCGAGCGCCAAGCCCGTCCGTGCGCTCAGCGGGGGGAGTGTAGCTGCGGGACCGAACCGCCAGATGGCGCTGCGGTACACCTAATCCCCCATTGACGGCGGGGATACAACTGGGATCCAGCGAACTGGGAACCACAGAGAATGTCGATCCTTGACTTGTCCTGCCCAGCAACAACAGACATGAAATAGCAAAGGGGGAAAAATAATCTAACAATCTGGGCTGATCACGTAATGAGGATGCCGTTTAAACTCTGCGCGATGTATCAATCGAGATGCGGATTGTGTTTTGAAATCAGTAAAATGGACTAATGAAGTGTTGATTCATTAACCCTTTGCTTACTACATAATTCACTCATACCCAAGACTTATATTATGCATATTATTAACACTGTTTATTCAAATCATATCTAATATTACCTTATCTTGTATATTAATAGTAGTGTATATTTAAATTCATTTACAGGAATCACTATTTAAAGAGTTTTTCAAGCTTGTATGAATATATTTACAATGATAATTAGCTGATATTTTATAAAGCAGTGACGGTATAACAGCACGTCAGCACTCTGGAAGCTTATCATTAGGAACACGTGTCATTAACCTTTATGTCCTTCCATATATACTTCCTGTTATGCAGACATTAACTTTTCTGCTGAAAAGAATGGTTGCTCAATGAGTCAGCCTGTGCACCATCAGCAGAGGTTATACTCTCTGCACCTGACCTGGGTTCAGATCCAGCTTCGTATGTTTGCTGCATGTCCCTGTTTTTCCTCCCTTTTTTTCCCCCATTGTCGCTAGGCAAAAAAGGCTAAAAAAAAAAAAAAAAAACGTCCAAAAATGCTTTTAAAAAGAACCTGTTTATGTAAAATCCTCCGAAACCTGCAAACATTTATGCCGTGGGTGCCTTAATAACATTATATTTTATCCAAACTCCTTCAGCCGTCCTCCAGATTTCCTCTGAAGCTTTAACGCAACATTAAACTTTCATATTTTGCAATGACATTTACGGGGACCAGAGAGAAACCAATGGAGTTATAAATAAAACATGCAGATTTCTGAGAGGTCCCTTTTTTAAATTTATGAACACTACTGTAGAATAACAGTTATCCATTTTTGTATAAATCTAGACTGTTAAAACAGTTCAGCAGCTGCAAACTGTAATAAATAAATAGAACCAGTTTCATGGTAATACTTTATTTATGCTTAAGACAGATTGTAACTCTTAATACTTGGCTGTTTTAATGTAATAAGGCTTCAAAGTTTAAAGTTCAAGAAAAATAGGGAGAATCGTAAAATTCTGCCATAGCCGATAAAGCTATGTTTTGATCTGCTTTCATTTTCCCCTCTTATATATCTTTATGATTTACCAGCTATTTTTTTTTTTCATAAAATCTTAATGTGAACCTAGACGAGAGCCGTCACAATACCATCTTGGTGAAGCACTCGTTCATCTTGTTTCGAGCGCTTGTTGGTTTCCATAGAAACCACCTTCAGATTTTCAGCGAGATTCCGTTTCCGCAGATCTACTCGGGAGTGCAGAGGTCACGCACGGCATTCATGCAAACAGTCCTGCTTCTTGCCCTCTATCACACATGTACACACACACACACACACACACACACACACACCTGACGTGATTCCAATCACGCTTGTCGAAAACATCATATCCACTGAACACCACTCCATAAATAGCTAATGATTGTAATTCGGGTAATAATCTCTCTCTCTCTCTCTGTGTATGTGAATGTGTGTTCTTGTACCTGCTACATATTGAGTGACAAAATACTCATACTACCAGTGTGAGGACATTTCTGCTTGACCCACTACTTCAAGGGACTGTTTGAGGGTTAAGACTTGGTTAAGAATTGGGTTTAGGTTAGGGTTAGGGTTAGTGTGTTATTTGGGATGGTTAGCGTTAGGGTATGGGGCTAGGTAATACATTATGCATATGAAAGTCCTCACAAAGCTATAAGTACAAAGGTGTCTGCATGTGTGTGTGTGTGTGTGCGCGCGCGCGTGTGTGTTATCTGACTGATTGCCTGGCAACCAGTCTCGTCATTTCATGTCTGGTCATGATGTAATCAATCACAACTAAACAACAATCAGGGGATCGTTAATTTTTTTCCAGGATAGATTAGGATTCAAAGGTTAAAGTAAAGTCACACAAATCTAATCTAATCTATCATTTATTATTCATGCGTCGCTGCATTCTTTGCGTTCATTCATGCACGATGCCTTGTATTGTATTTGAAACACGAAGTAGCAACAATTTGCTGAATGTAAAGTGCAAAAGACAGGCAGACTCTGTTGTCTTGACAACAGAGAGAACGACTAAGGTGTGTAATTACAAAACATTATGTCGTAAAATACACTGTAAAGATGCATATTAACCAGTCTGACCCATATTAGGAATTTGAATGAGATGAATTACATTAAACAATTGTGACCTGTCGCTTAATTATCAATGTGTTTTATACAGGATTAGGAGGAACAGCGTTTTTATAAGAATGGAATCATATTTAGACACTTATAACATGCTGAAAGAATAAATTGTCTCAGATGATGAGCTCATAACAGGGCTGGCGCACCATCTGTTGGACATAAAATCTCTGAAGGTCAAAGAAATGGACTGAAACAAATCTTTTCTATGTGAATAATTATGCGAAAACAAACGAGACAGAAATCTACTGCAAAAAAGGCTGAACCTGGAGTTATTTTAGGGAGTCTTGTGGAGGACAGAAATCCAGTTACAGCTGGCCTGGGCCTAATTGGTCAGGGTGACAACATTCATTTCTGTAATCATTTGTCATCTCAAGAAGATCTCTGTTTCCAAATGGGATCTATGTGTATTTGTGCATATGTACAAACCATACCTCTCTGTTCTTGGCTCTGCTCTTGTCCAGGTTCCTGAGAGACGCCGCCTGTCCTGGAGATCAAACGCAAATAGACTGTCATATCCGGGAACTCTGAGATAGCTTCAGGGAATACAAGAGTTCTCCTGGAGTCTGGCACACGCACACACACAAATAATTGTCAACCTGAGTCACTGTTTTAGCCAGGCTCTGAGAATGGACAAAGATAAAGTTTTAAAATGAAAGTGAAAGTCAGAAATGCTGCTGATTCATTTTTCATTATATTGTATTCTAAATCCTTCCAATAACTAAGTGATTTTCCAGCTATAAATGTACTTAGTTATATTGTCAGGATTTCAGTGTGGGACCCAAGAGCGACACGATGAGCGACAGTTTTTTTAATTCCAAAACTGGCAGACAGACAATCAGGTAATCTCATACAGAAAGCAGATAGGTCTGCCAGGAGACAACACAGGATCGGGTCAGATAGAGCAGGGTCGAACACAGGAACCCTCTATATCAAAAACACACAGGCAAATGAGCAACAATCTGAAAAAAGCATCTTTATGAGACTGATTGCAGACAAGCAGCCGGTGTTGCTCATCAGAAATGCGGCGCAGGTGTGACTGATCAGGAGTGCAGGGCAGGTGTGACAGAGAGGGGAGTGTGAGAGCTGGAGCAGAACAGCAGTTGTGGCATATACTGTATAGCTTCAATTTACACACCCTGCACAATATTGAAAGGTAACGTTTATATTTAGTATATGTCATTTCAAAGGCAATGAAAGGGACTAAACATTCATCTCTAAAAGTACAAGGGTAATACTTGACATAGAAACACTTAAATACCTCCACTTGACTCTGACAAAGTGCACCACTTAACCAAAACTAAAAATTAAAGTGGGGGAAAAAAAAGAACTTCAAATGTGTCACATTTCCAGGCCTGGAAACTTTGACTCTTTTGACACAGGTGAGTACAATTTAGGGGATTTAAGTTTCCTCTGAACATTTAAATGCGGGAGAGCAAACAGAATAATCTCTGCTCGGTGATCGTTTTTTTTATCATTTAATAGACTCTTCCACACATCCGGCGCATTGGCTTATCTTCTCTGACATTAATCATAGCATCGTTCTGAGTTCTGCCTTGAGTGCCAATGGATTACGGACAGGTCACCTCCAGACATGGTGCTAAATGCTAATCGAGGTGCAGGAATGCTATCTGCAAAGCATAACTGAAGCAGCGCGTGGGAGATGGGCCTGGGTGGAAAACTCAGTAAAGCAAAGTTAGGAAAAAAGACTTCAGATCTGCATACAATGCATATTAAAATTCATTTTAGCAGTACTGATGCAGAAGGGGTGTTTCCAAAAGACCTCTAAATGATGTTAACTCATTTTAAGTGACTAATTAAGCAACTGTGGATAAGAATTAGCTTCCATGCATCCATCCATTTTGGGGTTTCCATCTATTTATTTTCTTGATTTGTTCTTTTTTTATTTTTTAAGACTGAGCTCAGGAAGGTGACCGCCTGTGTCACCTGAATGCCAGATGTTGTTCATGAGGTCCAAATTGATGATGGGCTGAAGCAAACCCATGCTACACATCTGAACAAAAGAACAGAGCAAACAGGACAGACACAAACCACAGACAGACTCTCAGTTTCACTGGCTAAATGACTTCCTGAGTTTGTAGCGGATTGATCCGCAGCTCCGTTTTCATCTTTCCTCTGGTAATTTCACAAACCCATTATCCTCAATTATTTATGAGAGGATTGTTTTATGTTGTCACTTTGTAGCACCGGCTACATGTGCTCACAGGTAACCGCTGGGCTGTAAAGGCTGTGCTGAAATTACGTTACACTCTTCTGAGATTGTCAAGGGTTTCGGGTTTCAGGTTTCTTAAAGGGGAGGCGTTAATATGCATGATATGTCCTAAACTGCTCTGGATCACATCCTGTGTTCCCTCACTCATGTCCTTGAACCGCGTTACTATAAGTCAGATTGCTCGCCCTTTTGCCTCCGCACGCTGCCTCTAAATAACTTACAACCTGTTTATTAATACCAAGCAATGCATTTTGGCAAACTGCTGAGCAGGTGCGAAGGGACAGGTTGTCTGAATATTAACGAGATCGTAACTTATTAGAACGTCCGCACCGACTCACAGATCCCCCCTCCAAACCCGGAAATAAATTGATGCACTGAAACTGACAGGCTGTTGATCAAAGATCACGGAGCTTCGCAGCATGGGATGGCTGTTTTCGTGAGGGGCATTCAGATGATGGAGGCTCCTACGTGCCTCGGGAATCCTTCGGGAACCTCTGAGAGCGGCGTATGCCTGTATACACTGGGGTCACTGAAAGGTCAATGGTTTTTACCGCACTCAGTGTGACCACGTGTTGAGATTCTATTTCATTCTAATCTATTCTACACATCTTTATTGTCAATTATTGAATTTATTATGCTAGATTTGAATTATTGTTTTACAAATTTGCCAGTCGGTTTGATCGTGTCCAGATTTATGATTCATGGTGGGACATTAATGAAGTAGCTCCATTTCCCACTGGATGATGTTAATATACTGCAAATGATGTTGCCAAGGTTATCAAATGCTGTTCCAGGATGCGCTGACCCGCTGTCAGTCAATTAATAATCAATTTTAAATGAAAATGCAGGTCTCAGCTCATGGTAATATACATTTAAAGGTCACGCTGGGAAATGTCGAGCAATGAAATGTCACGTAACAGATGCACTTTTTGAGTTTATAGACCTCAAAAAAAGCTTGTCCTGTTCATCTACATTTGGCTGGATTATTTATCTGTGTTTTGTTTGTACAAAGTAAAGATCAAGATCAGGTGAAAACCAGTGAGGAGAAGGTTGTTTACGCACAGTATTTTAATATAATTAAGGTCTTTGCAGCTCTGGTGCAGAAGGAGAGTTCCACGGTTTGCTGAAACCTTGACGGCAAATTGAGAGCGCAGAGGATCGAGCAGGTGACAACGTTTTATTTTTAAGCCACCAGACTTAAATCAAACTTCAAACTGCTGAGGGAGGAGCAACTAATCTGTTTAATCAGCCACAGTCTCTTGATGATTTGGCGAGAGAGTCGGCCTGCATCGGTACTGAAACACCTGCCTCAATTTTCATCCCCAATGCACACAAGCTGAGATTAGAGTTCAGGCGTGTTTTAATGGATCCCGCTCCAGATCCCAACCTAGCAGGTATGGAGTCAGCACCGAGTCGGCACTGTGGGGCGACAGTGGTGGGCAGAACTGTGCCAACATGAAAGAGGCGCGGGTAATTAATGCCCAATTCCAATTCGCCACATCAGAATTCAGGTCAGCACTTTGGCACTGAATTAGCTCCAGTGTTTGAAATGAATGTGCAAGTCTGTCCCTGCAAAAAAAAATTAAAATACAATAAAAATCATGTGATTAAATTAACTCTGCAAGAGCTGAAGGCTTTCTGGGTGAATATTGCTCCTCCTTGGTGCACATAAAACATTTATTTCACCTACTGTACCAGAATCGGTCTTGAGAAAAATATGTCCCAAATATGTTGTGACAAATTCAGAAACAAAACATGGATCCGTATAGGTGATGCTTTTGAAAGATAGAGACGGCTGAAAGCAAAGAATCTGAAGACCGATGCTGAGGTTGCTAATTATGTCCTGGACAGGTAAGATTCAGTTAAGTCTGGCTAACTTCATTCTACTTAATGTAGGCACGGACATGCCATTATTTTCTACAGTCGAATAACATTATGCATGTTCGTTAATGACGTTAGCATGTCATCAACAGACGATAAATTTACGGTGTATGACTCATCACTCGTCATGATGGTAGCTCCTAGTAGTAGACGATTTTCCTGAATCCGACAACCTAACTGGCTACCTGTACTCTGGGGAGGGATTTCAAACTCCATGGTATTTTGATTGTAACTGCAGTACCAGCTTTGGCCACAAACATACATATTACTCCTTTCAGATTTTGAATTTGACATGGAAAAATTAAGAAACAGCAAAAAATGCTAAATAATACTCAGTTCATTGATCCATCTTGAGTCATGGGGGCAGCAGCCTAAGCAGGGAGGCTCAGACTTCCCTCTCCCCAGCTACTTTGTCCAGGGGGGATCCCGAGGTGTTCTCAGGCCAGCCGAGAGACATAGTCTGTCTAGCGTGTCCTGGGTCTTCCTCGGGGCCTCCTATCGGAGGGACGTGCCATGAACACCTCACCAGGGAGGCGTCCGGGAGGCATCTAACTAGGTGCCACCTCATCTGCTCCTCTCAATGCAGAGTAGCAGCGGCTCTAATCTGAGCTCCTCCCAGATGACAGAGCTTCTCACTCTCTCTCTGGGAGAGCCCAGCCACCCTACGCAGGAAGCTCATCTCAGCTGCTTTTACCCACAATATTGTTCTTTTGGTCACTACCCAAAGCTCATGACGATAGGTGGGGGCAGGAATGAAGATTGACCGGGAAATCAACAGCTTCACCTTTTGGCTCAGCTCTTTCTTCAACACAACGGATCGGTGCAGCACCGATCCGCCTGTCGACCTCCCGTTCCATTCTTCCCCCACTCGTGAACAAGACCCCGAGGTACTTGAACTCCTCCACTTGGGGCAAACATACTACAGGTCGGGGAGGATCTCCATGGCCATTCCAACTGAGAACCATGGCCTCAGATTTGGAGGTGCTGATTCTGATCCCGGCTGCTTCAAACTCGGCTGCGAACTGATCCAGCGAGAGTTGGAGGTCACGGACTGATGAAGCCAATAGGATCACATCATCTGCAAAAAGCAGAGACTTAATCCTGAGGTCACCAAACCTTCAACATCATGGCTGTGCCTAGAAATTCTGTCCATAAACGTTATGAACAGAATCAGTGACAAAGGGCAGCCCTGGCGGAATCCAACCCTCACTGGAAACGAGTCCGACTTATTGCAATGCAGAACAAGCTCTGGCACCGGTCGTACGGCCCGTAACAGGGGGCCCGACGCCCCATACTCCCAGAGAACCTCCCTAGGGGTATCCTCCTGCTGATGGTCTGCTGGGTAAAGGAGGAGGAGAAGGGGAAATAAGGCAAGAGGAAAGGAGAGAAAGATGGGGAGGATGAGACACATACATTATCCAAGAAAACACAGCAATAATAAATGATAACGCTTTATCAGAGTAATCAAGCCAGTGCGATGAAATGTTGAAATGAAATGATGTTGACTGTATCCTAATAAAGGACACATTTTTTCCATTATAATAATGAAAATATTCCATTATGAAAAACTCATTTAGTTTTGTGTTCTTGGGATAATAACATCCCAAGAATTAGTATTTCATTGCTTTTATGTATGTGCCTCTTTGTTTTAGCTGTATGGAGGATTCAATCTGTGCTAGATTAAGGTCTATGCTGCTGCTTTTACCATCAACTTCTACCAACATCACATACCGTGCATGTATAAAATGACTTTGAGTCCACGTAATTTGGTTATTTTCCCGTCAGGGTGTAGTGAAATGAGAGGTGCTCTCCCACGTCTGCTGAAGCATAATCTGCACTTTGGTCTGATGCCTGCTCACCAAATTACACCAGGTTCTGAAGAGGAAAGTGACGCAGTCAGAGGTGAGCTAGAAAACCAACCTCTCTACTTCTCGCGTATTTGTCAGATCGTGAAAAGCCATCATGCGGCCGCGGGAGACAAAGTTGCAGTTTTTTTTCCCTAAACCTCATTTCTCAGCCAGCGTATCAATTCTGATGCCATAATTTGACCAACCGGAGTGTGATTCAGTACTCTGGAAAGTTGCTTTGTTTACTGCTGTCTACTTTTTGGGCTGTGGATGAAAAGCTGCACTTTTATGTTTTGAAATGCAGAAGCCATCGCACAAACAAAGACCTCTATATCTAAAATGTGCCCATTATTATCATTATCAAGCCACAGAAAACACATCAGACAGCCATGCAACTGAGCCCATGTGAATATCTCTGCATATTTTTATACCTATCTCAAGATTGAGGCATATACAGTAGTCATTTGCAATGCACATCACTCTGTGCTTATCGCACTGAAAAAATAATCATCTTTAACAGATAAAGATGATTAGTGTCATAGGACAATTCCACTTTGGCCCTGGAAAGACTACAATGTTTGTCATTTCTGTCCTTGCTGTAGAGGAAGATGACCCTCAGGTTCTTATCCTGGATCCCAGAGTAGGCTCAGAAATAAATATTAAATATAAAAGTGTTTGTGTTGGATAAAAAAAGGGTGTAGTACTGTTGTTTTGATATTGAGAAAGAGCAGCAGGGGGTGGATGCCCTCTGCAAACCCCCATGATGCTCTGATGGTCGATTACTCACACACCTCTGTTCCATCTCCAGTTTTTTTCCCCATGACCTTTGACCTATCGGCCAAAGAGTACCTGTATCCAGCTGGCACCAGTCAGCATATGCACCACCAACCAGCAAGGGTAAGTCAACACTCTGACGAGCCTCCATGATACAAATCATTTCTTGTTTTGATGCTTTTTTTTTCAATAAAAAAGTCATGCAGTTGAGTAAATTAGTCAGTAGACTCCTAAAGAAAAGATCTTTTCATCGAAATAGATAAATGTTCGTTCTTATAATTTTCTATCCCTCCAAATAATACATTTGTATGGAACAATATGAGAATATTAGTTTCTATTTTTCTATATTTCTATAGTTTTCTAATCTAAGAGCTTAGTCTTGTAAACAAATACACACTTTTTTTAACCTAATTTATCATATTTTTATAGAACCCCATGTTCCCGCTGATGTTTCATCTTAGAAATAGTGAGGTACAATCAATTGGTCAATTTAATTCATTATTCAAAAAAAAGTAAGAAATTGTATCAAAATGAGTTAAAAAAAAAAATTCAAACCTTGACCAAGACTTCAGGAAACGCTTGTTAATGTAATTCAGTGGGGAAAATATAATGAAATACTTCTGATATTGTCTTTTTTTGTGTTGACCCATTTCTATTGAATTCTGTTTGTGGATTTTCAATAATTTGCCAAAATGGAAGTCGAATTCATTGAAAAGGCTTTCTCTTTCTAAGTCTTCTCATACAGTTATCATATGTTAATCATCCTCTTAAATCAATAAATCCTTACCATACAGTAATTTTATCAATATTATACACTTAAACTATATAATTAGAATTGAAACATAGGTGCATTACCTTCAATCAAATGAGAACCATTTTTCAGTTTCATGAACGACACAATTCATCATCCTTACAATGTTAAACTGGTTGCAGTGATTATTTTCAGGATTTTTTCAATTATAGTAGTTTTTCCTTTTTTAGTAGATGCAGTTATGACATTAACCACTGTGTGGCAGTGTTGTATTCTTAATATTCTACTGTTAGTGCCATGTACAGACATTACACTATACTAATTATAACATGCAAAAATTTTTTAAAAAGATATTAAAACTGGAGTTATGTTATTATTTTTTGCTGTTCTTGCAGCTCAGCAGATGAAAACATAGCATGACAGCATGTGACCTTTCTTCTCTTTTTGCGTTGCTTCTAAATTGTTCTGTATATTTGTCTTTCTTTCTTTCTTAACGTCTGTGTAGATTCTCACTCATCCAGATCATAGTTATCCAAAATAGATCTCTCTGTGTCAACTGGACTGAAAGGTTTCCAGTTGACACAGAGAGATCTATTTTGGATTTATTTCTTAACGCAATACTTGGTTTCCCTTTTGCTGAGTTTGTCTCTATCAGGAGAGATAAAACAACATGATTTATACAACATAGACTCACATCAAAGCAAACACAGGTCTTCCAAAAAGAAATACTAATCATTAACTTAGGATTTCGCAAACCCTCTACCAACCAGTCAGAGATGAGCTGTGAACAATAAACAGGTACTACTGGTGTAGTGCTGGTGTAGTGATGGGGGTCGGCCACCGGGCACCCAAACAGTTTCAGCTGACTCACACAGCTGATGAGGGCAGGTCACAACATGTCTGACTGAGAACACAACACAGACAAGAAATTGATCCAGTCAGACCCAGCAGTTTCTGACTGCTTCAACTCCGTCATCGGAAATTATGTCATCAAAATGTTCACGTATTGTTTACTGCATGGATTTAGCTCTGCATTATTTTTCAAGAGTTTTCTCAGAATGCCTTGGCTAGGCATTTGCACAACTGATCACTCACTTGTCACCAAAGGGCAAACAGGGGCAACTATCAATCAAAGTTTTGTTACTTGTCTGCGTTCATGACCTTAATTTGGCTGACCAAAAAGACATTTTGCTTTTGCTTAAACTCTCCATATTTCTCACAGAAATCCCAATTTGAACCAACAAAAATGACATTTCAATCCAAGAAGGGCAATACTTTATGACATAACTCCTACTAGTTCAAATTCACATATGTTAAGAAAAGCTGCTTTTTTTCCTGACAGATTGAGACTGAAATGTGAATTAAGGCATGATGTGCTTTTCTTAACAGAGGAGGTGAAAAGATGGAAGGAAGCACTCTGTGGAAACAATGTCTGCTTCAGGCAAGTGTGTTACTCAACAACAGAACAAATCTGTTAATACTCCACCTGTGTCACCTTAGTTGTGGTGTACCCACTTAGATGTGGTTTGCTTTTGGATGCCAACAATAGAGTGTCACTAAAAAATGTAATGTTCTGATTAGCATATCAAATGCATTACACAGAACCAAAGAAGAAACAAGAAGTTTCACGAATGACTGGAGAAAAGACTCGTCAAGCCATTGCAATAATACCGTTTAAATTTCAGATTACTTCTCTGATGGTAACGGGAAAGTCTTAAAATGTTGGGGTCCGCCCCCCTTCGTTTTCACTGGGTTGCATTTTCATATCGATTGGCGGTAAGTTTTGCGTATTGGGGTCTGGCCCCTTCTTTGCAGTCAGGGCGGGACCCTGTCTGTGAGAGGAGGCAACTTTTCCCTCTACAACTTTTTCGCGCTATGGCAGGTAAAATGAGCGCGGCTTGTAATTGCCCCTCCACTTTTCCCTGGCTCACAAATTGCAGCCAGCGACTGAAACAATAGCTTAGTTGATCAAGTTAAAGGTATTACTAACGGGTATAGTTCTTTACAGCTTTGGCACGGCTGAGTTTGAGAGCGCCTTTCAGCTGGACTCCAAAGATCGTTTACTCATGATAATCGCTCCTTATTTGGAAATTAAACTGAACAAATTAATAATTTATTTTGATTTCACTCCAGGTAATAAAAGTAATTTGCATTAATTTACATGTGTCTGTGAAATAAATCTTTTATTATGGGAAAAAAAATCACAAAATATTTTTAGGTACATTCAGATCCACTCATTCTGTACATTAAAATCATTACAGAGTGAGAGGTCTCTATTTTCCCGTTCCTCAAGCTTGGACTGTGCGCGCCGGTTGCCCCGCCAACACAACTGGAGAGGCGTGGTCGTTGTCGGTGCGCATTGGCAGAAGCAGACGCACGTACACATATACGGCGATTCCAATTGGCTGTGGCCTCTGCGTCACCATTCACGTGAATGGTGATTGGCTGGAAGTAACCCGATGCCAGAGAGCGCCAGAAAACAAGCTTGAGCGGGGTGCTGGAATCTATTTGGGACGGTCGCACAGTTTCTTTAGTCGGACAGTCATTTCAGAATCCTGGTGATACAAGCTAAAGAGATCTGCCCGCATATTTTAAAAAGGGAAACTAATTAATATGTCGATCTGAAGTTAGCGGTCGTAACTAAACCCGGAAACCGAGTTAATTCATTCTAATTCTTTCGATCACAGACTAAGGTAAGTCTTTCCCTCCAGTGGTTTTCCTGCGTATTAACTGAGCTAGTAACGTTAACCAAGTAGCTAATTAAAGATCAATTACTACAAATTAGCCACATTAATATCACAATGACTTTCTGGTCATTTAGATATCACTTTTTTGTGCAAATTAAGTGAAACGGGGGGGAATTCTGTAAGCCAAAAACTCCAGTACTTCAGCTTACGATAGAAGTGAACCTCGATGTAGCCATGTTACACTACATAAATAAATAAAAGCTTTTGGCTATAAGCTTTAAACAACAGTTGCAAACCGAAGGTCTGCTAATTGGGAATGAGCCAAATTTTTAACGGAAAGGATTGATTATTAAGATCCAAGAGTTAGCTTGGTAAGAGCTAATTAGCTGGCGTTCATAGCGCCAAAGTGAAATTTGCTTCCAGATTCCAGAACTGAGACACCCACAACTGGCCTGGTTCTAATTTTTACACACACTTGTTCTTTCTGGGCCTAATTCCCCTCCAGATGGAAGTTGAATGTTTGGCACTCAAAGACCTGACAAGTCCAAGGAACAGTTTCATGGTCCAGTTGGAGGAGAAAGACGAGAGTGAACAAAAGGTGAGCTGACCCACTGCTCGTTGCCTGGACACTGTCAAGTTGCAGAGCGCTCTGGTGATGTTGTGTGTTATGAATAAATAGGGTGGCCTCGCCTTGAAGTAGAATATGACACAGGTATTAAACAGGTAATGTATATTTGGGAGTAAGATGCAGGAGTTTCAACAATCCCTTATGTGTTTTTTTTTCTTTATTATGTGAAATTCTTCCTGAAATTGAGACTGGGAGTTTAAAGAAAGGTCTTTATTGCAGGAAAACATCTGCAGAGAGCGGAGACGGTCTACGCCAATGAAATCTGAGGCCGCGGCGGCGACAATGCTGACGAACAGGAGGGGGGCTACCCCCGACGCCGACCACGTCACGCCCGTTAAACACCAGAGTCTGCCGGAACCCTGGACGCCGACGGCCAATCTGAAGATGCTGATCAGTGTGGCCAGCCCAGACATCCGGGAGAGGGAGATGAAGAAGGTGCTGTTTGCGCTCACAGAAAACGACGCGGACAAGGTGAAGAGTGCAGATGCTGCGGCGGAGGACGCAGAGGTGGAAGAAGAAGACGGCGCTGAGAAAAAGCCAAGCAGGAAGCAGAAGAGCCTGGGCCTGCTGTGCCAGAAGTTCCTCGCTCTCTACCCTGATTACCCGCCACCACACAACCCCATCTGGATCTCACTGGATGAGGTGGCGACCAGTCTCGGTAAGATCTACCATTGTGAAATAGTTAACAAGAACGACGGGTCATTTTCTCCTTCCTCCTCTGAATTGTCAGGAGTAGAGCGTCGGCGTATTTACGACATCGTCAACGTGCTTGAGTCCCTCACAATTGTGGGACGAATAGCAAAGAACTGCTACACCTGGTATGGCCGGCAGCGCCTGGAGGCCACGCTGGAGGAGCTGCAGCAGAGAGGACGGAAGCAGGGCTACCACCTACACATGGAGCTGGGTGTGGAGGCCGCGGAGGGAGGCCTGGGTCACGAGGATGAGGGAGCGGAGGGAGACCACGGTAACGGTGAGGGTCAGACTTTTCACGATTAGCACCACACTAAACGTAATAACTATAGTTGGCTTTTTTTGTTTTTTGTGCCTTGTAGCCGCTGGAAACCGGAAAGACAAGTCTCTGCGCATCATGAGCCAGAAGTTTGTCATGCTGTTCTTGGTCTCCAAAACGCAGACCGTCACCTTGGACACAGCAGCCAAGGTCCTCATTGAGGACAGTCAGGACTCCTCCAGCCACAGCAAGTACAAAAGTAAGGCTGGACGGGAGCGTTAAAGGGCTTCTCCATGACGAATGCCGGCAGCTTTTAACATCTTCCTCTTGTCTGAAGCTAAAGTGCGGCGATTGTATGACATCGCAAATGTGCTGACCAGCCTGAACCTGATCAAGAAAGTCCACGTCCGCGAGGAGAGGGGCCGGAAGCCGGCCTTCAAATGGCTCGGTTCAGTTGACTTTAACCACTCTGCGACTGCTGGTGGGAGTTAAAAGCAACCGTTGTTCTAACCCTTCGACGACTGACTCGCGCTAACTCAAAACACGTTTTTAATCCGTAGGTAACACTGTTGGCGTGGCAACTGCCACTCTACCTGGGGTCGCGCAGCCATTAGTGGACAACGACCTCAGGAAAGCCAAGATGACCCGGCACGCCTCTTTCAGCGCCACGCCGACTCCTGTGTCTGTCCGGCGGCAGGTTAGCTCTGCGCCCTGCAGTCCGAGGCCAGAATCGAGACGTAAGAATGTCGTCTCCAAGTATTTTGCTAGCCCTGCAGGTAATAATCGTTTCAAATTGTGGACTGATTACTTTACTCTCCCGGGACTGCAGCTCTGCTACACCAGCCCGTAGATTACACCAAGAGGACCAGTCATGGTAGCGCATGTGGACTGGAGTTTGGAAACGGCACCGAGTGAGTTCTAACTCGCGCAGCGCAACATTTATACCATTTTCGGATAAAACAAAGATCATGGTGGACTAAGTATCGCACAGATGATCTGTTTTATGCATGTTCTTTATTTTAACCTCCAAAACGTTGTGCCTTCCCTGCAGCATCTGTCCTGCAGCGAGCCTGCAGGCGTCCACGCGCGGCGGCAGCAGCCATCCTACCCTGTTGGTGCCCCCTCTCCACGGCGAGCGCGCCCTCCTGGCACCGTCTTCCACGCCACATTGCCTGGCCTATCTGCCGGCTCTGTCCCAGCCTTCTGTGGTCATGCTGTATGGGTCAGATCAGGTGGCTGAAGGACAGAGGTCGCCTGGTGTGGAGTGTAGGAAGAGGAAGAGGCTGGAGGAGGAGGAGGAGGCACTGGTAAAGAAGAGGCACATACCCGGGTTGGAGGAATGCGATAAGGTGAGAAAATGAGTTCCAAACTGACCAGGAGTAATGAAATGAAGCAATACGCCACACAAACACACACGGGATGCTCTAATTTATTCATATCATTTGTCCCTGCAGAAGGAAGCTGAAGGAGCAGAATGTTCAAGTGAGGGTCCAGGAGAGCTCCCACAGACATCACACTACCTCTACATACCAAACAATGCAGGTATGCGCCCAACTGGACAATTAATGCTCAGGTTGTTGTACGTAGCAGGGGAGATTGGATCTACATCTAAACCGCGATACCTGTGCTGTCCTCAACCATCTCCTGCAGGTCTAAATGGGGTGAATTTCCTCATCCCTGCTGGTCAGCCGCCAGCTGGTGTAGCACTTAATCCCACCCTGGCGGTGCCCTACGTCCTGCTGCCCTCCACAGCGCTCTCGCACTACCCCCTGGTGGCCGGTGGGCCGCCACAGCAGGTCTCTGACTCCCAGAACTCCCATGCCAACCTGAGCTTCAGTCTGCCCAATGTGATGCCACACCCACATTACATGGTGGGAGCAGTGCCTTACAGCTTAACGGCCGGATCCGAGAGGTCACCGCTGCCACCGCCGGCCACTCCAGAACGCAGCAGGCTTCAGGGGACGCTGACAGGAACCACAAATTCCCCCTCTGGACCTCATCAGACTGTCAATGTTACCACACCAGAGCCACTGGTAGGATGATTTCCATTAACTCCAGCACATTTAAGCCTCCCTTACACTAGGAGACTTTGATAAAACTTTTAAAAGACTGTAATCTGACACCCTCTCACATCTAAAGACTTTGATAAGACTTTTTTAGGCACAGACAAAACTCAGCAAAGACTGGGGGTCTTACATTACAAGACTACAACTAGATTTTCTTGAGATTATTTCACATCATGCACGTCTCGGAAAATTCCAACAACCACTTCTGAGCAGAGAGAAATGGAGGAGGAAGCGATGAAGAATGAAGGAATGAATACGTTTCTGTTTATTTAGCTTTTGTCAGTAGCCACCATTGTGTGTGCACACATTTGTTTAAAAAAAAAAAAAAAAAAAAAAGTCCAAAAAGAAGAGAAGACATCAGAGAATGTGGACACGTCCCTGGTTGAAAGAACGGGCTTGACGAGTTGTTCTTCTTTTTGAACGGTCCCCATAAACCACTGCGATTTTGGCATCTTTGCCATGTTTACTACTTCCTGTTTGGTGATGAGAGCGCGCCTATTTGTTGTCTGTAAAAGTGATGTCATGTTTCCGAAGCTACAAGACTTAAGACTTACGAGAATATCAAATATGGTTAATATTGTGGTAACGCCAAGACGCGGAAAAGACGAGCTAAAATCGGGTTGTTAGGACACCTTACACCTAACGACTCTGATCATGAGAGCGCACATCGACTTCAGCACGACGCTTAAGATTTTATTCCGACTTTGGAATTTTGTCTGTGATTTTGAAATCGCATGAAAAGTCGGTAAGTGTAAGGCCGGCTTTAGTCTTTATGATGGCAGAATGTCAGACTCAAAGCCAATATTGGGCCAGTGATATACACTCATCTTCATTCAAAATAAGATAACATTTGAAAGTAATGAGTGAAAATTCAACTGTTGCACGTGATTCCAATTCCCCTTCTCACACCCTTCTCTTTTCCATCTTCCACAGACTCCAAATGAAGCTGGTTCTAAGGCTTTCTTTCGGACTCCCGGCATACTCGGAAGTGCAGCCGTTGCCGTGCCGGCAGCCAGGAAAAGAGGCTCGGCGCAGAGGAGACTGGACGTGGGCCCTCCACCAAATAGCTAGATGATCTAAAACAAAACATGTCTTCCTACCACTCAGGTGTTTGAATTTGGTTTTGTTGGTGCTTAGTGAAGATAGATTAGATTGAGAGCATTGATCCAAAAATGAAATACTACAGTTTATTTGAGAGGAAATTTCCTTATGTTCAACGTAATAGATATCACAATTGGCTGCTCTTTTTTAATGACAAAGTGCATTTCAGTTTGAAATGAACTTTTATTGGGCATTTTTATCTCCTGTGGCTCAGTTAAGGGACACTCAAAAACAAGCGATACAGCATTGTCGTGCGACAGCGCCCACTTGTGGTATGAATTGGTAACTGATTTTTGTTTCAGGCCTAATCAAGATTGCCAAAATTCTATCCTTTTCTGTATTATAAACCAATTCCTATTTATATTTTAAGTAATATATGTTAATTACAGGGACTGTAATGGCTTGTAGCACTAAGTGACAAATATTTGTCACATGTGAAGCGATTGACTTTAGATTTCCCTTTTCAGATCCTTTTGCATCAAGGTGTAATGATCGTTTCTGCTAATTTTTGGAAAAAAATAAATAAATAAATAAATCCTCTCTCAGTTAATTTAGATGTCACAGTGAGGGGAAAAAAATCCCTAAAGCCTTAAAATGTTTACAACCAGCAGAGTATGTTAAGGAATTGTACTTACCAGGAGAACAAATGTTACTGGTGCTGTTTGTTTTTCAGAGTATTTGTAACCATGGCGTTTAATGGTTAAATTAAGCCTTTAGCGCTGAAACTGAAGGACAATGTGATGATGCTCTCAGGTACTTGAATACTTTATTAAAAGTGCTTTTTGAAAATTTTCACAGTACTGTAAAAATATTTGTTGATTCCTTAATTTATCCATTGAAGTAGTCTGTTGTAGCAGAATGATCCCAGTCTTAACTAGAAGACTCCCAGTATGACCAGTCTCCTGTCAGATGGTGCAGTTGGGTTTTGGTGCCTTATTTAAGATTTATTTTGGACAGTTTTCAGGTTTTCCAATAGTCTGTCCTCAAAAGCTGCACACTCTCCACTGTGACCGGACTCGTGTGTACGTGCAGAATGTTAAATGTTGCATCACTGTTGAAATAATGAATGTTACACTGTTAGTTTTAGTAAATGTCTGTGTTGATTTCACATTTTATAGTTACAAGCCAAACTACTTTTCTTCTGAAAGTCTCACAGACATGTTTAATTAAAAATTGAAGATGCTAATCGACTTGAGTGCTTTGTCATATCCCTGCTGCAAAATGATCGTTCTTAATGTGGATTTCATATAAATAACTCACTTTTTTTTTACATGGTTAGACACGAATGATGAATATCCACCTACAACACAATGCGGAGGACTCTGCCAAAGGTGTAAACACTCTCTTCTGGGATATGCAACCCTAACAACTCATCTGGCCCTTGAGACATATTGCAGTATTGACAATAAAGCTACCTTGAACCTTGAAGAGGTTTCTATGGGCCTTTGTCCAGTTGATGTGCCTTAATTACAGCTATTCATAAAACCCACTCCCCTATGATGGGCATACACCCCCTTTCTTACTGCATTATAGTTTCAACTCCCACCAAACCAGAACTGTCAGAAAGAACCGAAGAAGCATTTGGGATGAGACGGGAAACGTCTCCCGGTTTCACTTTCAACAGGCAGTTGACTCTTCTAGACTTTTAAGGCTTTTAACAGCCGTTATATAACGAGGACGCGTCCGATTTCGTAAAGATAATTTTGTCTCTCTCCCTTTCGCAAACACTGAAATATTTCCGACAGCCCTGAAGGCAACAGTGCGACGTTCACGCCCCCTCAGAAACCCCTCCTTCATATCCACGTATTTTCTAACGAGGCTTAAAATTTTCAGCCCATAGTCTGCTGGCGAGGCTTAAGAGGAACTTCTGGTGAGGTGGAACTATACCCGCCTGTTTTTGTTTAAAAGCCAAGGTAACTTTTTTTTTTTTTTTTTTTTTAAATGATACTGAAATGTACTAAAGTTTAAATAAATGTCTGGGGATTGTATGTAAATATTAGGCCGGTGCGTTTGATAGGTAAAGCGCAGAATGTTGCTTTTTGACAAATTTTTGCAATATAATGTAAAGAAGTAGTCCTTCTAATGTAAAATAAAAGACATATTTTCTAATTGTAGTTAACATTAATTTAGAGTCACTACTCATTATTATTTTATGTGTGTGCATATTAGGCGAAACTGGGTTAAACTGGTTAGTTCGTCATGCTAAATAGTCATGCTAACTAACGATGCCATCAAATATTCTTAAACGACAAACGTATATACAGTATATTGTTAAAATATGCAAAGTAGCAATAACAGGTGGTAACTAGCCTTTAGTAACTCATAGAGATAATAAGAGCTATTAGACCAACAGTTTTCAAAGCTTCAAAAAACAGCTTTTCTAAACAATGTCGAACTTTGACCTTTTACCTTTACATCCAGGCAACAGATCCTATCCAGTTGCTCCTCCTGGCTCTATATTCTCAAAGCAGAGGTGTCAACAATTGATGATAACCGTTATATGGTTCCCAAGGTTATTACGTGTACCTGATCAATATTTGGCTCCAATATCAAAAGAGTTTTGTGGAAACCAGTATTGCATAAATGTGTAGTGGTATAACGTAAGCGACCTAAAAATAAGAGTTAAAGCATGAACGTCTGATCACACCCATCCATCCTCTGAGGTCAGCGTTGCGGCCTTTGGCGCCCTGTTATGCCCGCTCTGTTCCACGCTCTCTAATCCAGCTGGAAGCAAGTTTTACAGCCTGCAAGATTAATAGCTTTGTGCTTCTTTTTCTTTCTTTTCAAGTTATTAAAAAAAAAAAAAAATCAGCTCAGTTTTCATTTCGGCCTTGAATTTGTCCTGCATGGTACATCACAAACGTGAGATGACGTCTTCGAAGAGGTGACTCGCTGTAATTTTATGCACGTGTGTCTGTGTGTGTGTGTGTGTGTGTGTGTGTGATAACATGTTTGTGCTCTCTCCTATGGATGGCATCCTGATACATTCCTCTGGGTATTAGTCCGTGTGGATGTTTTGGCCAACTTCTTGTGCATGGTTGTATAAGCTGGGGTTTTATTTTGATGACACTGTTTAAAGGCAGCTTTATTTCTACAGCGTGAGTGTAAAAAAGAAAAAAAGGGGAGATCTGGGAACAGATAAGCTCACAGGTTCCTTCAGTTGGAACTGGTGTGTGTGTGTGTCTGTGAAACTAAACAGAAAAGGGAAAAGGGTGTGGCTGACGTAGCTGTCATGCTCTGTCACAGTCGCCTTTTCTTTTCTGAGTAAGACCTGACGCGTTTATCAATACAGCAGGGACGTAACATCTATTTTCTTTACTTTGCAGCTGCTGTAGCCAATGATGCATTTAAATGTGCATTATTACACTTATTATCAATTATAGGTCTACTTTTAGCTCTCTTTATTTTATACACTGCTAGACAAGTAATTTTATTCATTCTGGTTTTGTTACCATGTCTTAGTGACAATAAACTCTCTAACTTTCACACAAGTTTTGAAATACTACAATAATAAATACTAATATTAGTGTCCTACAATAATGACTAATGTAATGTGCCTCTCCTTAGGAAAAAAAAAGATCAACAATGCCAAACTGGGGAGGTGGCAACAAGTGTGGAGCGTGCCAAGGGACTGTTTACCACGCCGAGGAAGTGCAGTGTGATGGCAAGTTCTTCCACAAAAGCTGCTTTCTATGCAGTAAGTACAACTGGAATAATGACACGTTCACCTTTTAGCTCCCACAACTTTAAGAAGTTAAAGAGGTAGAACTCGAGAAAGGACATGACCGGTGGGCTGTTGTGTCCCCGCGTTTCAAACGAAACTGGTGCTGACATTTGTCTGACTGGTCGTCTGTTTTTGTCTTCACATTGGATTATTGTCAGCGCCGGACGGGTGGGCGGCTGGTCAGCGCTCCTCAACCCTTTTTCAAATGTCACCGACAACAATCTGAGGGGATGAGCGGAGCCGCAAAACACAAGTTTGTGTATCTCCTCACAAAGGCGTCGTTTTTCTTAGCTGGGGGTGGGGGGTAACTGGGTCCCGAGTGCTCTGGCTTTTCCATTTTCTAACAGTTCTTTATAGAAATGTCACACAATTTACAGACAGAATTCTTTGTACCCTGACGCTGAAACGTGTCTTTGAAGCACACGCTGCCATATCCAGCACCATGAAACCGGGCTGAATCGAGTCAGTTGCAGATCAGCGTGTGAAGAATTCAGATCATCTCAACAGCTAACGTTGGACATGCAAATATTTAAAGAACACGTAGCATCGTAGCTTCAGACAAATCACATTCTTTCTCTTTGACACCGTGACAATGAAGCAGGACTGGTGTAGAGTCAAGAGATTCTTACTTCCAGGATCGAACGTCCAACTTGGCTGTGAAAAGCTGAAGTAGCTCCAACAGCGTACGTTTCAGTTCCTTAACTGAACTTTTCGCACAAGGGTAATTGTGTGCCATTTGTATGATTTTACCTTATACGATAGAGCAGCGGTAATCAACTCAGTCCTACAAGTCTTGCAATCCAGCCCGGGTTTTCTGTCCTATCTGCTTTCACCTGAGCTCCCAATTTTCTTTGTGTCTTAAAGGTAGGGCAGAAAACCCGGGTTGGGTTGTTGACCTCAGCCTGGGTGTGTGGAGAAATGTGTGTAACACTGGTATGTGTGTGTGTGTGTGTGTCCTCAGTGGTCTGTAGGAAGGGCTTGGACAGCACCACACTGGCCATTCACGACACTGAGATCTACTGCAAGTCCTGCTACGGGAAGAAGTACGGCCCGAAGGGCTACGGCTACGGCCAGGGCGCCGGGGCGCTCAACATGGACAAAGGGGAGCGTCTGGGAATCAAACACGAAGAGTAAGTTTTAGCTACGGCGCGTGTTACCTAGAAGAAATTCGCTTTACCGGATGACCCAGCGTTTGCCAACGTCGTTTTTGTCATTCCCTGCCGTTCGTGTGGCATCGCTCTGACTCCTGTCCCAGCTTTAAACTGTTCCCATCTGCCGGGATGATGCACAACAAATCCGCCATAGATGGATTCAATTAGAAGCAGTGGAACAGTGCCGTTGCGGCGCTGGGGGAAACCGCAAATTGGTTTCGGTCCAACTCCGTTCTGGAATCTCTTGGAGTTAAAACGTCGCAAACAGCATCTTGGGAGATCCAAATGAGAGCAGACGTTTGTTTGCTCGGGTTCTTGGCAGTGGGGGTGAGTGAGTTCAGAAGCAATCCAGGTGAACCTACAAATGCTTTCCAATA
The DNA here is from genome assembly GCA_015343265.1 of Pao palembangensis. Lineage (NCBI taxonomy): Eukaryota > Metazoa > Chordata > Actinopteri > Tetraodontiformes > Tetraodontidae > Pao > Pao palembangensis. The sequence goes on along the minus strand of CM027098.1, from coordinate 2,954,274 downwards.
AATTATTCTTTAATTCTAGTATGCCAAGTCTCTAAAACCCAGGCATGTGTTTAATTGTCATCAAAACACACCTACGCAACAGTTTTGCTTCTGCAATCAGACATCAGCTGACTCCTGTTATGACAGAGTTTATTATGCAACAAAGAGGGTCTTTTTTTTTCTTCTCCACCCTTTTTGTCATCGGCCACAAAGGGCTTCTTTCAGGGGCCTCAGGGGGGCTGGCACCCCTTCATTAAGCCCCAGGGCCACGGTGGACAGCAGCATAGGTCACAGCCAGGTTTATTTCTGGTCTTTTTGTTATCCTCGGATCAGGAGAATGCTTCTAAATTATGTAACCGGATTGTAACTAAGAGACAAGATCGCATTTTCTCTGTTTTTCTTTCAGGCCAGAGACGCACAGACGCACGACCAACCCCAATCCGTCCAAGTTTGCGCAGAAGTTTGGGGGTTCCGAGAAATGTTCTCGCTGCGGCGAGTCCGTCTTCGCTGCAGAGAAGATCATGGGGGCGGGCAAGGTAGGACAAGTAGTCTAGAATTTATTATTAGAGGCGAAGAACAGAACTGTTGCTGATTTTAACGTTTAGGAGCGTTAAAAAAAAAACTCCCCACACATAGGAGTTCCTTTGAGAAATGTGGAGAAATAAGTGTCACGCAGAGACTTTGGGGATTTTCCTCCACGAGTAAGACTGACACGTTTTATTGGAATGTTATGCAGACTCGTTAAAAAAAAAAAAAAAACGACACTATCTTCGCCGCATTCTGGGGTTCCGGGGTCGACTTGAGTAATCCACTCTGGGAAATGCGCAGTTTGCCTGTACGTCATTGCATCAGCCAGGATTTAAGGCCGTGCCGAGGCTCCAATGCTGGAGCCCGCTTGTAAAAGGGGGGAATTTGTTTATCACCATGGCAACATACATCACACGTGGCGCCGCTCTCATGGTAGAGGAGGCCGAAGAAAGGAAGCAGCGGAGCGAGCGAGGACAGTAACACACCACGACAACATGAGCGGTGTTGGGTTTTATCATCCAGGGTCTCGCTGGTAGAAAAGAGGTGGCAAATCCCTCGTTTGGGTAAGGTAAGGTGGGAGTTCTTACCAGCTGGTGTAAAGGGACTATCTGAATGGAGGCTTCTTTACAGCCGGCGTTGACATAATGAGTTGTTTCCCCACCTCTGTTTACATTTATCTATATCCCGATGTTATGATTGAAGACACGGCTGTCACGAAAAGGTCTTTTTCCTGTCTCCCCTCCCCCACAGCCGTGGCATAAGAACTGCTTCAGATGTGCAAAATGCGGCAAGAGCCTGGAGTCGACCACTCAGACCGAGAAGGACGGAGAAATCTACTGCAAAGGTTTGAGTCGAGCTGCTCTTTTTGTCGTCTTGTTAAATTGATATCTTAAATTTGCCGTCACAAGTGAGACCCTGAAATTGATCCACGTGTAACAGCAACATATCCCACGCAGGTGCAGCCACGCGAAGGAAGTCAAACAGGAAGTTAATTATCCATGCTCTTATCGTCACCTTTTCAAAGCAGACCCCTGCTGTCACACGCTCAACGGCGTTTTTCAAAGGACAAGTGGGCTTAGGTTCAGTTACACACGTTGACACGAGTGCACCGCTATACAATGGTGCACGGAAATATGCGCGCAGGTGTTTCAGCGTCAGAGCTGCTCGGTCGCGTGCAAACACCAGGTGTGACCGACTCTCCTCCAACAACAATCTCAACATATTTGTTACAGCCACAAACATGTTCTGTTTCAAACATGGTTAATTAGCTACTGAAAAGTGCATTTTTATGTTAAGAAAATTATGAAATGGAGCCTTTTGGGAAGGTGTTTCAATTAAGCCAGATTTATATAATAAAGGCTGTTTGCAAATAAGAGCACGGAAAAGAGTGAAGTAAATCTAACTTCACTTCTTTTGTTTGCCCCTGCAGCTTGTTACGCCAAGAACTTCGGGCCCAAAGGCTTTGGTTACGGCCAAGGAGCCGGCGCTCTGGTTCACGCTCAGTGAAGACGAAAGCTCCAATTGTTCACACGTCCCTTTGATCGACCGGATCTGTTTTCCTTTCTCCTGTAAATCACGTTTATGTTGGAACGATTAAACATTAAGAAGCCGTTTGCTCAGATGTGACTGGATTTTATTATTAAAACCATTAAAACTGAACCATGCCCGTATGTTTACATCTGAAGTGGAGTTACAGTGATGCCTATAGGTGGGCAGAGAGGCACTGGAGATGATTATGTGCTTGCCTTTTGTTTTTTTTTTTCCTCTAAAACAATTCCATGAAATGAGGGTGGAGACGCAAAAGACTTGTTGGAAGAACTAGTGAAAATTCCTCGTAGATGCGTTGACCTGACCTCTGCCCTTAAAGGCGATGGTACAACACAATAGTTTCGGCACTGATATGAAACCTACAACCAAGTTTTACACTTAAACGTAGCTGCTGTGTCGCGTCGCCGAGGGAGCCGGATGAAGAAATGACTTGGAATGAAGACACAACTGTCCCCCTTTATGATGATGCAAACACGAGGGCCAAAACTCTCGGAGGTGTCGCCGTTACATAACCTCCCTCTATTTCTTAAGCCTATTGCATGATCGCTTTTAGAAAAATGAAAGAAAAATTGGCTTCTGGCTTTAGTTCTCTAGTATCTTTGCTTTACAATTTGTACATCCAGTGGTATAACAAACCCAGCGCTATATGACAGACATTAACAAAAAAAAAAAGTCCACAAGCATGAACATTCAAATATAATACACACTTGTACAGGGGTGGGGAGGATGGGGCCGAATGGGGAACCCGAACCGCCGAAGAGAAGACCTTCACGAAACACACAGGATCTGAGATCGGGTTTGAAAAGAAAACGGAACGCTATGCGGAAAAGTTGCAAATACATAACATTCACTATATACAGACACGTGGCTTTGCTGGGGCTGTCACCATGGCGATAGCAACATCGAAGAGAAGAGCCCAGCGGTCCCGAGCGTCGTACATGCAGTGGCGTTTCGTATTTAGGAGGTTAAAATGCATATAGACAGCAGTGTGGGACATCACAAAAAGCAACAGTCTGAGTACAGTCCATTCGATTATTAAAAACATCCCAAATTAAAATAACAAAATAAAACTTTCTTGGAGCACCGTCGACTAACACTGAAGGAAAGAAACGGTTTCCAGAGAAACAAATTGCTTATGTACAGACGCACATTCTTTACACTTCAGTCCATCCTGCCGCTGTGGAGCCAGCCTGGTGTGTAGGTTTGGGTCCAGACAGGAAGTGATGCGAATGAGCCGTGTCTGACAGACCCGCCTCTTCCTCTGTAAACAATCAGTGTGATGTGGTGCCTGCTGGGTCCTCATGTTCAGTAACAAAACGAAAAATAAAAAGAATCAGTGCAATAATGTAGGCAGACAAATAAGACTTAATAATAAAAAAAACAAAAAAAAAACAACATGGAATGAACCTTTCTAGGACTAACGTGTCCTGCTGCTGCTTCATTAAAAATGTTCCTTTTATAAATACACCTGCTGCTCTTTAGGATCTACAGTAAGACTCCTGGACCACCATGCCAGACTGTTAAAAAAAGACTACTTGGCTAAAATGCAAGAATGACAGGAGCTAGAAGATAGTAATTTTTATCTATAAATAATTTTAAAATAAATATTCCTGTGTCACATTGTCTGTAGGATATTTTCTGATGCATCTGCAGTAGCAGAGCGCTTGCGGAGTCCCGACCGATCGACTTAATACTGCGCGACAGACGATTTGTTTAAAAAAAAAAAAAAAAAAAAAAAAAAAAAAAGTCCTTTCCGAACTCCTTCAGCAGCTCAGCCTCACCGGCTCCAATTTCGTCACGGTGCAAATTAAGAGGTTAAAACAACATTCCCTTATCTCCATCACATGTGTAAACACATTTATATTAATATAAAAATGGGAAAAAAAAATTCCTTCTGCTTGTTCGCCATAGTTACCTATGACAGGAATCGCGTTGTTCCTGAACCGATCGGACAAATAACATATAGGGCACATCAACAGGGACGCCATAAATAAGGGGGGGAAGAGAGCGATATTGCCACTTCATGGCCGCTGCCGTCTCTGCAGAGTTGTGTCTCCTAAAGTCAAGAGCTTCCAGATCTGGAACTCCTCACTTCTCCACTCTTGCCTGGCGGCAATGCAGCGTCTCAAAGGCTTGAGGAGAGGCGTGGCAGAGGCTTCCGTCCCTACGGCGATGTAGTTGGAATAACTGTGATGAATGCAGTGGCGCGAGAGGGCGGGGCATCGGTGTCATGATTACATGCTTGTCCTATTTTTATTTATTTGTTTTTTTATTTAAAATCTTTTGATCAGTGGTGGCAAGATGGTCTGAAAGTGGGAAGGGTAGGAAGAAGCACTCCTTGGGGGATAAAAGCGTTCGCTCCGATATGAACTAGGGTGTACGGTGGGGGGGGAGGGGGAGATGGCGGCGGGGGGAGGGGTAATTCTTCCTCTACACCAGCTGGTAGCCCGAGCCGGACGTCTGGTCGTATTCTATTGTGTACTGCGTGGTCCAGTCTACTGTCACGGGCCGGAACAGGCCGCAGCAGCGGATCTCGAAGAAGTCTACAAGGTTCCTGAAACAACCGTGGCTGAAGGAGGGGAGAGGGGGAGAGAGAGAGAATAAACAGACAAATCAAATTTATATCAGTGGCTTCCTGTGAACTTTTTTTTTTTTTTCCTAAAAGATTAATTGAAAATATTCAGGTGATGGCAACAAGAGAAAAAGCGTTTACTTGAAGGGACTTTCGATTGACGTGGCTGTGACTTTAAAGTGCTTGTATCTCCGGGCGTTCATCCTCTCATTTGTGGTGATTCCCAAAGCTGCGATCTAAACAAAGGGGAAAAAAACAAAGTCAGTCGACCTCGCGGAAATCCGAAAGGAGACTGTCGTGTTTGAAATCCAAACCTGGTAGAGCTGACACATGATGAGCACCGCCACCCACATGAAGTGAAAGACACTGTTGAGGAACATCCACAACATCCACGGTGAGCAGGAGGCGATCTGGGTCAGGTAGAGCCAGAATCCGTCCTTGGTGTAACTGGTGGAGCAGTGGATCCTCCAGTCTGGGGGGAGGAGGAGGAGGACAAAAGGGAGCCCCGAAAGGAGTCAGAGAAAAGCGCTGACATGAGCGGACCAAAGAGGAGCGGAGATCTCTACTTACAGCAGATGCAGCCGTACATCATCCAGCAGATCATGCAGAGCAGGAAGAACAGGTAACCCATGAAGTAGCGATGATTGCCGCTTCCTGTGAGAAGATATTTGATCGGAATGTGCAGAAATATGCAGGACATATATAATAAAGTTATTCTGCATACAGGAAATGCACGATAACTTTTTTTTTTTTCTTTTAATACCGATAACTTTCTGCTTCCAAAGGCCGATACCGATAACAGAACTGGAAATAATGAAGACTAGTAAACAAAAGTGAGCCGGTTTAGCTCCTGGGAATGCAACGCCATCCTGAAGAGTTTATATTCTGTAAGCATGACAAATCTGACCACGCAGTGGTTGAATACAGAGCTGATGCATGTCCATATATCTATGGGGAAACTTTTGTCGTTTACGTTGCTGTCAATCAACGTGTGAAAGCATTTGGCGATCACGTCATACTTAGCATCACCGAAAAGTAGCGGCGACTTGGCGCTGTAAAGCGCGACTCCAAGTGATTAATGAGACGTGAAAAGCCTTAAAGAGGGTGAAAGGCTGGTCATCATTTCCATGATTAAATTTGCAATGGCTTGCATTATCTCTGGTAATTTTCTTTGACTTTTCTTTAAAAATCTCGCCAATTAGTAGAAGTCCAAGTAGCTTATTCGCGGCTGGCTCGTTGCTACCGTCTTTAGCGGTGCTGGCGTCCTCATTCGCTTTTAAAACTCCGTTGGTTGTGTCTCAGTTGACGTTTTAGGTTTTAAGTATTAAAGCTTGTGCTATTTTTCCCCTCTCAGCGGAACATGTTTGGAACATTTATTGCAAATAGCCAGTGAGCTATGTTCTACGGAAACTTTTCCGATTACACTGACGCCACTGCAGCATTCATTGGAGTCCGTTCAGGTGTCATGTAGGAGTGGGATTATAAAAACAACCCACACCACAGTGCAAACAAAAATGATATAGTTGGTATTTTTTAGAATATTGGACTTATCGGAATGACATCATAATTTTGATGATTATCGGCCCGATCATTATTGTACATCCCTCTACCATTTACCCACTACTTTAGATTAAATAGTCTATTTAATGCAAAAGAAGAGAATGGATTAATTCTGATCATCGTGTGGAGAAGGAAAAGATCATACCAACACAGTTGCCCACCCAGGGACAGTGGTGGTCGAACTTGGCGATGCAGCGGTTGCAAACAGCGCAGTGTTTGGACCTGATGGGCTTCCGTATCTACAAGGTGACAAGAAAAAAAAAAAAAAGCAAAACAAACATTGCCTCAATGTTGCTAGCGTCCAGCGTTTCTATCTAGTTTCTCTGCACAGTTTACCAAGCAGGTGCTGCAGAATATGCTCAGATCCAGACTCCCCGTCTCCGCCAGTTCCACAATTGTCTGAAACGAGATACACAAAGAGGATTTTGACAAAACTAGAAGCATTCCGTGTTGTTTGTCTGGCAGCGTAACAAAAGATCTACAGCTCTACAAGCCGGAGTGGGATTTCCAGCTGAATGATCGCGCTGGAGCCAAACGATTCACTGAACCCAAACAAAAGCCTCCCTCCGAAATTTTACAGCGTCGCTGAACCCGCTTGTTTTTTGGTCAGTCGTAATTATTAGTTCTGATTGGCTAAGTATTTCGAAATCTGTTTTCGCTTTGACGGCTCGCAACCAAATGGACATCATAGTCCAATTTACGGATCTCTGGGAAGGAACAAGAGGCGGAAGCGGATCCTCGGTAGGAAAAGGAAAACTTTGAAGCTACACTAACAATGTGGGGTAAATTTAGCTGCCCATTGATGCCGGGATAAGAATGGGAGCCTCTGCTGTCCTCCGCAAAAGAAAAGAACAATGGATAGTGAGGCTGGAAGCCAAAAGACGATGATGAAGGTTCTCCCAAAATACAATAAGAGGAAACTGGATCGGTCTTTGTAAAATATAAATCGGTACATTTTACATTCATTAATATACTCACCTTTTTCTTCTGCTCCTCGGATGCTTTGATGATTCCCGGGTCAGACTTCCAAGACTTGCCGAAGTTGTAGAACAGGGCCAGGGAGTTTATCAGGAAAGGCAGGTGGACCGTGGCGAAGGGCAGATGTGCAGCCGGATGTTAAGAAAGACTTCCGTGAAATCGCTGGTATCAAAATAAAATGCTTGAACGCGTTTTCAAACAACTGAATGCTCAATTATATTCTGACGCAGTGTCGGGGCGTTGTGCTGTGATTAAGAGTGTGCAAGGGGGAAGGTTTCCGTGACAGCTGTCAGCTAAAGTCAGGACCAACCTATCTCATCGCCTGTGACACTGATACGCTAATGCCGGCCTTACGCCTACCGAGTTTTTGCGTTATTTCAAAAATCATATACACAATTCCAAAGTTAGAATAAAGTCACGCTGTCGTGATCCCCGTCGTTTGGTGTAAGGTGGCCATGCAACCTGATTTGGACACCCCTTCTCAGCGTCTTAGCGTTACAACAATATTCATCATGTTTGATATTCTCGTAAATCTCAACTCGTCGTATTGGAAACATGACGTCACTATTACAGACAACCAATGGACGCGCTCTCTCAGCGCCAAACAGGAAGTAGCAAACAACATGTTTTTTTTTAACAAATATCTGCACACAGAATGGCGGCTAATGCCAGAAGCTGCATCTCTTCCTCCTCTATTTCTCTGTTGGAAATTTCCAAGAGGTGCATGATGGGAATTTCAAAAGAATCTAGTTGTAGTCTTGTAATTAGCGACCCATCTATGGTCTTTCTGATATCATTCTGTTACTTTCAGAAGCTTCCTGCTTGGAAAAGCATTCAGGAGCAGAGCCAAAGGCAGAAAACTATGATCCTGGCCAGGTTGGAGTTGAATCGCATAGGTCAACTTGATCTAATTCAAGCCATAAACCTAGGAAGGATAAACACACAGAAATGGGGAAAACCATTACAAACAGTCAATAAAACCTCACATGGAAGGTAAAACAAATACCGGAACTGAACGGAGAGGACACAAGACAATACTAGAATTAAGAATAGTAATGATCAAATTACTTGTTTGATTCTAAAGGGGAAAAAAAAAAAAAATGTTAAAAAGGGGAAATAAAATGGGAATGTCTGTTTTTCTATTCAGTCAGGTAACCACCAAATGGTTGAAACCAGATGTTGGATCCATTTACCCGACAAAAATTAAATATTTATGTTGATGCACTTACATCCAAGTTCAACTCATGTTCACAAAAAAAAAAACAAAAAAAAACTGCATAACACGTGGAATTCCAGCGACCTGCGGTCACCGGTTATGTAACTAAGCAGACTCGCTTTCTGACGGGAGAAGCGAGCAGTTTTGAGACACAACTTCTTTCAAAAGTGGGGAGAGTATAACCACAGTTTACACTTAAATTGTGTATGTAAAGCTGCGGCAGAGCTGTAGGTAATATAAATCTGCATTTCTCATTTGCCACAATGCAGCGTTAGGGATGCTTACGACTGCTAAAGTAAAAATCTATCAATAATCGATAAAGAAACTAACCCCATCTTAGGGGACAAGTAAAAGCCAGCTCTTACACCAGGCACTGCACCCATCACCTCCAAAATAAAACACATATTTGTGTATTAAAAAAGAAAGGCTGAGAACAATTTGCTTTTTCAATAGCCGGAGGTCAGAGAAATCTTCCGCATTGTCACAAAAGAAGAGCACTGAAACGTAAAATTAAATGGCTTCCACAAACAAGAATGTCACCTCCGGTAATTAGCGGCTTCGGGACAGAGGGATAATTCTTCTGTGAACGGCAAAAAAAAAGAAAAAGAAAAAAACGTGCAACAGAGGGTTACTGAAGTCACATTGCCGTTTTTCCTGTATCACAAATAAGCTGCTAGACGCCAACAAGCCCTGAACTCAGACTGTAATCTTATCACACCACAGGATGAACCTTATCGCTTCTAATCCTCTTTACAGATAGCGGAGAACAATAACAACTCATTTACATTTCACCGAGAGCCCTTTTCCGCGACACCATTATGGTCATTTCAACCTTGTGAAAACTAATAACTCATAATTCCTTGACTCCTCTTGGGAAACGCGCAAAATCACTCAGTCAAAGAATTCAAAGGATATCATTCCAGAACCAGTAGAACCAGGTGGTGTACATCCAGAACTTGGTAGCCAGGTAGATGCCCAAAGGGAGGGCGCTGTGCATAGAATGGTCAAAGAAAGCCCTACAGAGAGACACAAACGCAGCTTTGAAGATACGAGCGCGTGCAAAGTAGCGAGATAGCCCCACCTGGAATATCTCTGTTACTGTACCTGGGCTGGAATTTCAAAGGCAGCCATATCATAAACCCATTATCTATCATTATAAAAAGTCATATAGTTGTTTTTTGTTTTTTTTTCCCCCAGACAATTGTGACATACTTGGAGAGGAACTGCACAGTGATCCACATGCCGGCGTACATGAGACCCTTGATTAGCCACGAGTCGATGTCTAAATCTGCAATGAAACCGACCAACCAGATGACCACAAATGGCGTTCCCAGCATCACCTTCTGTCGAAACTCCTGCAGCAACAGAAGAGAAACGGGAGGAAATTATTATTATTAAATAAGTTTGTAAAATATATAAAAAAAAAAACCACAGATAAATAACATAAGACGGACATTTTGATTGTTACTTATACCAGTGGTCCCCAACCTTTTTTTTGCACCATGGACCGGTTTAATGTCAGACAATATTTTCAGGGACCCGCCTTTAAGGTGTGACGGGTAAATACAACAGTGAACCCGTACAGAGAATCCCGTAAATTTTCCAAATAGGCCACAGATCGATGGCTGGGGACCGTTGACTCATACCACATACTGCATGTCACCTCCTGTCTGAACACTTGTAAAAGAGCCAAAAGAGATTACAGCTTCTAACTCGAGCGTAAACCCAACCCCAAACACGCTAGGACATTGCCACAGGTGTCAAACTTGACCCCAGAGAAAAGCTGGGGTCTGTTTCAGAAAGAGGGTTCACCAAACTTGGAGTTAGAACCTACCCTCAGGGTTGCCAAAGAGAATGCTGTTTAAAAAAAAAAAAAATATCGAGGGCGCAAATAAATCGGTAACGCTCACAGAGGTTTTCATTGGGGCTTAATAAGACGTTTAACCAGGGTCGGATCTTCCTCTCCCGGCAGTCTGCAGGCTTCAAAAGCAGGAGAAACTTGGGGTTATTTGGAACTTACCTGCTCGCGAGCAGGTTAGTTTCACAGAGTATATTACCTGGGTAAACTGACTCAACCAGCTTTGTGAAACCGAAAACCCCAAGTTTCCCTTAAATCAGGGTAAATTAACTCAGAGTTTTTGCTAAACCCGCTTTCTGAAACGGACCCCTGGTTCTGTCCGAACAGGTTTGTGTTTGTGTGACTACAGTGCGGAGATGTGATTGCATTCCCTTATTTACTGAATTTTAGCTAAGCGTGTGTTTCTTAGGCCGTACCTTGTCCATCTTTAGTCTTTTCAGGTACGACGGGCTGTCGTAGCCTTTGGCCTGTCGTGCTTCCTGTAAGTGATTGATCATCCAGACGTTCTTCCTTTGTTTTGCAAGATCCAGCGGTGTCTCGCCCTGAAAAACACCCGTCAAAGCTTTCAGAGCTACAATGCCACCATTCACCATGCATTGGCTCCCCGTGTCTTTCAAAATTGATTTTAAGGTTCTCTCATTAGTTTTTAAATGTCTTCATGGTCTAGGACCCTCTTATTTACGTGATCTACTTTTACCCCATGAACCCTCGCGGACACTGAGGTTCTCTGGCACTGGCCTTTTATCCATCCCACATGTCAGAACAAAATCCTATGACCACCTTTTGTTACTATGGTCCACGTCTGCAGAACAGCCTGCCGGGGGAACCTCAGGGCTGCACAGAGGTAAGTGGATTAAACAAAGGGCTTAAGACGCACCTTTTTAGTTTAGCTTTTAAATAATTTTTCAATATTATTCTTATGTTAATATTTTATCATTCTTTTATATATTTATATATATTAAATATTTAATCGCACCATCTTTTATTCTTATCTATATTACTTAATTATTATTTACTGAGGGTTTTTATCTCTCTTTTTCTTTTATGTGTCCAATAGATTTAAGTCTTTATTATTTTAGCCCCAGTGGTTTCCTCAGGATGGGGGCCCTTCATGCCTGGTCCGGTCAATTGGGGGTGTCACCAGTCCTGGTTGGGATGGTCCTTGGGGTGGCACCTCCCAAGGGTCTAGGAGCGGGCAACTCACCGTATGAATGGCCCCCTAGGGTGTGCTTCCTCCCTCTTAGTGCCAAGCCTTTTTAACTGATTTTGAGTGTGTGTGTTTTATATGTGTTGCACATACACGTGTTAGTCTTAATTTGTTTTAATAAGTAAAGCACTTTGCGTTGCATTTTATGTATGAAAAGTGCTATATAAATAAAGTTTGATTTGGATTTGATTCCTACCGCCTCAGTAAACAACAGAGCCCATCCAGTTGCTGAAGCCGCAAGGAGGTTGCTACCTTAATGTTCTGAGCGTCGACGTTGGCGTTGGCGTCCAGCAGCAGGCTGATGACGGTGGTGTTGCCGGCCAGCACAGCCCAGTGTAGTGCTGTGTTCTTATGATATTTGTCGCCCAGGTTAACGGACACGTTGAAAGTCAGTAGAAGACGAGTGGGGTCCACACTGTGACACAGAGGAATATAAAGTCAAGGTAAAACACGCTAACGGCCAATGTGTGTTGTATTATTGTCTCCGTCTGTCTCCTAGCAACAGACAAGATGTTCATTTTATGCCACTCTTGCAAAGATATTCGATGCATTTACCCCAAAACACAATTCGAACAATTGGGGACAATCTGGAGTTTCCACTCATCCAAACGTGCATGTTTTTTGACTGGGGGAGGAAACCAGAGCACATGGAAAAAGTAAAAAAAAAAAAAACCCACGCAGGCCAGCTCCACATAGAAAAGTCTGAGCTGGAATCTGGATCTCTCTTGCTGTGACATTTGACATGTTATGTTTGGCCAAATTGGTGTTTTATTAACACTTGATTTTTTGTGCTGACTTGCATTTTCTCAATTAATGCACATTTATTAAATCTCCAACCTCCTGTGTTACAATTATCACTGCCGAGTCTGCAAACCTGAGACATGAGTTACATCTATTGATTAGAAACGACCCACTCAAACTTGAATAACCTAGATTTACTGTGATTCTTGCGCTTCACACTCTAATTAAAAGCAGGAGAAAGACAGCCTGTCATTGTGAGAGATTACACTTCACCGAGTCTCTTTTCATGCAACCCTTTGCAGATCACCCAGTTGTTATAAACCTCCTCATAAAAAGTAAAATACAACCGGCAGCTCGGCAAACTGCTTAAAGTGAAACATTCAAGCTAGGCACAGCAGCAATGCTAGGACTTGTATTTCTGTGTTAACCCATTAATATGGGGAAGGTGGTGTGAGGTGGGGTGTGTGTATGTGTGTGTGTCTACACCCGCTCACTTGTGTTTGCAGTCAGCAGAAACATGCTCTAGCCTGTGGAATCAAAGCACATCTGCACCAAGTGTCGGACTTTCCCAGCAGCCAGTGTTTGACAAACACCCTTTCCTCGTAAATCTCAAGCTAAATGACCATATTTGTGTTCGGTCCCAAAAATTAATAGTACACACACCTGTGTGTCCTGTAAGCCGCCCACATCAGTGGAGTCATGCCATTCTGATCCATCATGTCGACGTCCTAGAAGAGGAAAAACATACGATAAGAAAAGTGTAGGAAAAGTCTAAAGTGGGAAAAAGGAGGAGAGTTCCCCCTGATGGACGAAATGGGAATTAATGATTTCAAGACATTAAAGCTGGTAATACATTTTATTTTTTCAATTAGCAAAAGACCGTAATAAAATATGACAGTGTCAAAAATTGTTTAATCTTACATGATTAATGTGGCTCTCTTAACAACTTTTAAACCCAATATCACAGCGCCGCTGCTCTGGTGACACCCACCTGTCCCTTGGCGATGAGGTAGGCCACAATAGAGGTGTGGCCAAACTGGGCAGCCAGATGAACGCAGCTGCAGCCCTCGCCGTCGATCAAAGACGGGTCTGCGCCATATTTCATTAGCTGCACCACCATAGATAGATGGCCTTGTCTGGGAGATGAGAGGACAGTAGCACTGATTTTTCCCCAAATTGTACTACACAAACAAGTTGGCCGCGCGAAACCAGAGTAGATGAGCACTGTGACACTCGGAACTCGCAGCAGCATGTGTCTGAACGATCAAGTGCTTAGAAGTGGAGGTAGCGGGGGATTTTAAAGGTCACTGAAGGTGGGCCAGGAGGAGGCGGAGTCAGTCACGGAGGACTCGGGCTCTACCTGTGAACCAGTCGGTACAGATGCCTTTCGTCAAGGCCATCAATAATAGAGTATGAGAGCACTTAATTCAGCTCTGGCTTCCTGGGAGAGGAGGCATGTGAATATCATGAATGTGGCTGTTAAAAAGAGGAAGAAGGAAACAAAATCCTTCTGAACAGCTGATGTTACTGTTGATACTAAAGTAACCTTATTAAAAAGAAAAAGAAGAGCGAAGTGATTGGAGGTTACCTGGTGGCCCAGTGCAGCGGTGTGGAGTTCAAATCTCCTCCCAGCTGGTCCACGATTGCCCCCTTTGATATGTAGTACCTGCACACACAGGAAAGATAATTATTCAATTTTTAAAATATAATAATATATATATATATATATATATATATATATATATATATATATATATAAAAAAAAAGAGGGGGCAGCATGGTGGTGCAGCAGTTAGCTCTGTCACCTCACGGCAAGAAGGTTCAGGGATTTGAATCTAGGCTCTGGCCTTTCTGTGCAGAGTTTGCATGTTCTCCTTGTGCATACGTGGGTTTTCCCTGGGCACTCCGATTTCCACAGTCCAAAAACATGCTCGTTAGATGAATTGATCAGCCTAAATTGACCGTGAGTGTGAGTGGTTGTCCGTCTTTCTGTTATCCCTGCTACAGGCTACCCCGCCTCTTGCCCCTTGACAGCTGGGATAGGCTCCAGCAGACCCCTGCAACCCATGTGTGGATACAGCAGGTACAGAAAATGGATGGATGGATAAAAAAAGAAGCAGAAGTAAACCAGAAACATTTCCCAAACAGAATAACAACTGAAAACATAATTTTTACATGACAAATAAAACTAATGCAATTTGCTTAATGCTAAAAATGCTAAAACGGTAAGATTTTAAATGTGGCAGTTTAGCATCGTTCCTGTACTCACTTGACCAAGTCTATCCTGTTGTTGATGGCAGCCCAGTGGAGGAGCGTTACGTTTTCCTTGTCTGGCTGCCGAACATCAAAGCCCGCCTCCACCAACTCTCGGCAGCGCTCAAAGATACCATACCTGCAACATAATAAAAAAAAAAAAAAAAAAAAAAAAACACCGGCCTTATTAGCATATTTACCATCATACTGCTACAAACATGCTAACCATAAAACATTATTTTGAAACTTGTCTGTTTACTAAAACACAAAACCCAGGTGCTTCCTGACTCAGAGGATGCTGAGTCAGCAGGTTAGATACTAGAAGGATGTCAACAAAAAGTATATGACGCGCACGCGCACACAAAAGCTGATTCTGTCCTAGTTCCTCTTAACTAGGCCAAATGGCAGACGGTCAGCTTGGCATGTAAAGGCCATAAGGTGTACCTGTGTTACGGTAACACAACAGTCTACAGACGCGAGTGGAAACTGAACCGTCCACTCACTGCGTGGCTTTGACGATGTCCCACGTGCTGTAGTCATCCACGTGGCTTTTACGGCTCACATTCTCGTTGTAGCCGTGGTTGTAATGACTCTGGGGTTTGATTTCCTGGAAAGAGAGAGTGACGGAAAAAAAAAAGACCATTAGCAGCAAGAACAAATTAGGTCGTAAGGCTTAAACGTGACATCATCAGAGTGTGGAACACAGAAAGGTCGGCAAAGAATCCAGTAAGGCATCTTTTAGAATGGATTAGCGTTTTTCTCCAAAGAAATACGCTATTTTACTAGATACAGAACTGGAGACAGACTCAGCTGCTCCTGAAGATCCTCTCTAAATGTGCAGACGGCTACTGACATTCAATTAGCATCCATGGTAACATCAAGAAAACCACAATTAACCTCTGTCACCCAGTAACAAAGGAAGGATTTGCTAAACACGCAACACACACTCGCCAGTTCTTGATGCTGAATGTGTGGAAAACTAGCAAAAAATGACCACTAGAGCAAACAAAAATAACCACCTCATATGTCCAAACTGATTTGTGTCCTTTAAGTATATTAATGCTGCAATCTGAAAATGTAAAGTGTTTAAAAGATCGTAAACTGAAACAAATTACAAAATGCTCCAAACCTGAGGAGACGCCAAAAGAACCTTAATGGGTCTATATTTAGAAAACAAATGAGTTTAAATCAAACTAACAATGAAGGTGTAAAAGATGGTGCCTTCATATCGTTCCAGCGTTTTTAGGTGCCAGAGCAGCCAGCAGGCGTTTTTTTGGTATTTACTGTCAAGTTTTGGCTGAGTTACAAACTCACAAATTCTGTTTCAACACTACATTTAGTCCAGGATAAGCGTTTTTTTTTTCCCTCCAACACTAAACTAAAAACACTTCTTGTTAATTAAAGATAACATCTGACCCTACCAGTCACTGCAGCCCTTCTTGTTCCACCTTCACTTCTGCACTCTAAAATGCTGATGTTGCATTTTCATTCTGCAGAAATAGCTGCAGTCTGTTTTTGCCTCCTAAATTCTACACTGCTTTCCTACTGAAACAGAGAAAATGCCTGTCATTTCTGCCTAAGATTGATTTTTCCAGTTGCAAACTCAGATGTTTAATGAGGCAGTGGCCCTCATTGAACTGGTCAGTTGGACATATGCCAAATCATCGCTCTCTGAAAGCTGATGGTCACATGACCTCATTCTAAAAATGTCCAAAAGACTGATTCTGAAAGTATTTTAACACAAAAGACTCACTTTTTGGAGTAGTGATCACAACATCCAGATAAAATGGCACTTTTTGCTTAATCAATATTAGCCTTGATGAGTTCTGCCTCCTGGTGGCCGTCGCTCACTATAATCTGATCTACCATTTCCAGGGGCTAATTTGATTATCAGGGAACAGTTGACATTTAAGGATCAGCACTGAGCAGAGAAGAAACACTTGTGTCCTGGGAAGGCTTCCATTTACACACAATACAATAAGTATTTAAGTGTCTCCTCTTCACCTTCAAAAAAGAAAGAAACCTACACTCTAAACTACATGTTAGAATAGCTTCGCTCTACACTCACAAGACTTGGTGTGATGCCCCAGATACCAAGTTACATCTGGCCACAAATAAAGGGGCTAATCAGCAGCCATTCTAGTGCAGGTACAACAGGCAGAAATGTAACAATAATAATAAAAAATAATAGAAATGTAGTACAACCTTACAGGACTGTACTTTCACCCCAACTGCTTCATTTTTCTATCAGCTAAATGCTAATTGATTTTTTTTTAAATGCTAAAATGAGTAAATGGTGCTTATTAATTTTAACTCAGAGTTCTCAGTTTAGCCTGTCAACATTCAATGAAATGTACAAATCTTTAGATGTAAAAGTTTTTATTTATCATAATTATCCGTAGACATCTGGTCTCAGCTGAGGATGCTGCTAAGTCACATCCAGACAAACTAATTACATGTCCAGTGATCGGGAGATGTCAGGTAACGGGAGATGTCAGATCTCAGGTAACCTGATATTTCAAATCTGGGGGAATTATCTTCAAGAAAAGAACAAGAACCAACAGCCTGGGTCAGTCAATCTACACCAGACTCTTAAAAAATGCCTATGGAAAGAGAGAGAGAGAAAAAAAAAAACACCTTATCAACCAATCTTATGTAAACTGAAGCATTGACAGCATAAAGTTTTCCTCATTCCCATCTGGGATAAGACATCTCATACATTAAATGGACAGTAACTGGGGTCATACTTTGCATGTATGAGCAGAAAAATTGCAGAAAATTAAATGACTGGATGAACAGAAACTTATAATACTCCCTTGTGAAACTCCCTTTGTGTTTTATTGCTTTCAAAGTGAAGCTGCAGCTTCAATATGTTGGTAAATGAACACATTCAAAATCATCCTTCTTCAGAGAGAAGGGCATTTACAAGTGCAGCCAAAAAAAAAAAAACTGCAGACAACTGACTGACTGACTAGAATGTAATACAGCTATCAGAAGGGCTTTTGCTAGAGCAGAGGTGGCACAGATAAAGGGATGACAGAACAGAGATGCTTCTAGCTCTCCTGAAAAGTTTCCAGATGATACATAAACACAGGACAATAAGTGCATAAAGTCTTGCGATTTAAAGTCATGGCCCATCGCTACTGGGTATCAATTTGTGCAAGTGTTACATGCTCAGAGGTTATGTGGACAGATCACAGTACTTGTTAATATCGTGTAGATCTACTTTCACGTTAGAGTTAGATCATGACCTGTGCTAAACTAATAACAAAATTACAAATTCTGGAGAAAAACTTGGCAAAATAACAAATTCAGTGCATCAAGGTCAAAATAAGTGTACACAAAAAGGTCTCGTTTCCGGCATTATTACATCCGCTTTGCCCCACGATTTCCGGGATAACATGGAATCAGAGCATCGAATGTACCTTGCCTTGAAAACCATAAATCAAAACCAAACCCCCAGAAATTCCCTCTTCCTTGTGATGATATGAGCTCCAACTACGCGTTAGAGCAAATCTAAAGAAGCGCACAAAATGTTTAGTGTAGTCTAAAATAAAATGGAAAAAGAATGATTGAATTAGTGTGAAATCCAAATTAGCTAAATGTGTCGGAATTAGCTACAAACACAATGGTAAAACATCAGCGTTAGTTTAGCTCCATGTTTAGCTGTCAACGTAGTAGCATTGCCACTGTTCCGCATCCTTATCGAATACACGTCTTTATCTTAAAAAAAAAAAAAGCCTGTATACCCAAATTATACCTTTTTGGAAAACTATTTTTCTATGTCTTTTAGATAATAAAAAATGAGCCGAATATAAATGCTTAAGATAAACGTTCCTCACCATCCCAACACCGTGTAAATGCTGCAGGCTAGCTCTGTTTGGTTCAGACTTGCAACGTATTTTTCAACGTAACCATTGTGGTTTTAATGAAAAGGAAATTTTGACAAAACCAGGACTCTTACGATGGAACGCACGGCGAAATATACGTACATACGCTTGACACGTCGTTGCAGTTGACGCATGTAGTTCCATCAGAGTTGTCATAAAGCTAACACCGTATGACTGAGGATTAAGCATGAGCCTTGCATTTTCTGTTACACACCTTACAAGAGCACCGCCTTATTTAAGATAATCATTAACATCGACGGCTGTCCATCGTTTAATTGCGATGCAGTAGGAGGAGGGGGCTAGCGTTAGCCACTTTAGCATCTTTAGCTACCCCCCCACCGGTGGTTTTGCAAGGCGCATCGCTGTTTCCATAAACCAGCTGCAAACTCGCGCTGTTACACACATACAAACTTGTTCTACATATTTTATGAATATTCACGTGTCTGCGGACAGATAGTAAGATAATTGGTTTTACCTCAGGATGGAGAATAGGGACGCAGCCAGCCTCTTTCTCATATTCCTCCATAGCGTCGACCATCTTGGTGGTGATGTTCGCTGAGCATTGTGGGAAACGGGAGGCTTCGTTAGTAGAAACAAACAGAGGAGGAGGAGGAGATTCCATTAAAAACACAGATGAAGGATGGGCCAAATCACACTGCGTGTTGCATAATAATAAAAACAGTGACTAGGGGTTATGGGGTTATAGTACGCCAGTAACAACACAGATTTAAATCTGTCTTTATGACAAGTGATTCACAGGATCCAGGTAAGTTCAAGGGGGCTTGTGCTATAATTGATATTTCCATTATGTCCAAGTCGGGCTCTCTTTAAAATCGTTGTAAAACTCTTAAAATGTTTCTCATAAAAGACAACATTTAGATCTGTGTATGAGTAGACACAAACAAGTAACTGTATTTTGTAGAATGTATAATATATTGTAGCGTTACTACTTTTGATTATCCTACAGAACCATCATACTGAGGCCCATTAAGCCCTAACCTAAATAATGTAATTTAGTTGGCTTAATAATGTAATGTAAATCCCATTATGCAGTAGCACTGATCATTTATTAATAAACTTAATAAACTAATTAAGACAATTTTATTAATGAAAAAGAGAGTACAATGAGGGATATTAAATGTAATGGTAAAGGTAAATGCATAGATTTGATTATATTTGTGTGATATAGGCAGTTTGGCCTTTGTTTGACAGTCTGTCAATCTGTCAATATATCCAAAAGTTTTTCTAACCCTGGAGGTAGACATAAACAAAATAAAATAAACCAAAACAAACAAACATATTGAGTCCAGAGTAACAAATTGGTCGTGGTTGTCACTATAAAGTGGATCTTTTTGTGGTTTAAAGATTTAGGTAATTAAGCCTTAAGGTTATTTGCATAACCCTGGTTCTCAGAGTAATATAAGTGAGATGTCTTACTATGGGATGCACGCTCTCATCAGCCCTCTCTGAAGGACTAATCTCATTATGCCAATTCTGATTGGTTGGTAAACCTGTCCATCCGCGGCGGGTGGGACCACCTGCTATATATACCACACACAGACGTCACCAGCTCA
The DNA here is from genome assembly GCA_015343265.1 of Pao palembangensis. NCBI lineage: Eukaryota > Metazoa > Chordata > Actinopteri > Tetraodontiformes > Tetraodontidae > Pao > Pao palembangensis. The sequence continues at coordinate 2,934,370 of CM027098.1, read as the reverse complement.
TTCAGAAGAAACACCTCTTCTCACTCGCCCAGGCAAGAAGGGTTGTCTGGTGAGATATCTCACTCATATTACTCAGAGAACCAGGGTTACATACCCAGCCATCAAAGTGTCTCAAGACATCTGAAAATTATCTTAAGACACATTTGCCAAGACATGTCTATCAGTCGCGTCTATAGACATGACTCTTAAGATGTCTTTAGTTATCTTGAGATGACTTAAGATGTCTTGGAAATATGAAGACGTTTCAAGGTGTCTCAAGATGTCTTAGAAATATTTCTGTCTCGATGTTTTAAGTTATCTTTTACTTGTACTTTTTTTATACGTTTAAATTAATATTTTATCTTTTTTTTTCAGGTCTTTCATTACTAATATCATAAAAGAATGACAAACCATATGCCATACTCAGCATTTAATAATAAAACTTAGTATGTGCAGAATGATTATGTTTACGAAATTATTTAAATTTATACAGGTGTTTATATGGGTGTTTGCAAAATGACTACAGGTACCCTAGCTATAACAGCAAAAAGTGATTCACACAATTTCCTCCACCCCCACAGAGAAGTGGTTTACATAGGCTAAATATGATGTGCCATCACCTCATCTTATGTCCCCCTTCAAAGGGGCTATCTAGTAAGGTATCCGAAAAGGCTGTAAAACTTTCAGCTCGTGTCTTGTTTTTAGGAGAGAAGGCCTTTTTGCAAGATGATAATTTGAAAAACTGAAATGACAGTGAAGCAAGTCTAATAAAAAAATGATTAAAATTAGTTAAGTTTACTCTGTATGAGAGTGTAGGAATGTGTTCTTTAGGTATCATTTGTTCTGTGGATTGTGGATGATTTTTTTTGTCAACTATTTGACAGTTCTGTCCATTGGTGGCAGTGGACTTTGTCCTAATTCCTAAGTGATAATTTGGTTCCAGGAAGGCTTTGTGATGGTTAGTGGTTAGGGTTAGGGTTAGGAGGGTGTTGCTGATGCTTTGCAGCCTGTCAGGGGATCTTCTCTGTGTTGTGGCAGAAAGATGGTCCCCTCAAACAGGACCAGCAGATTATCTGGGGAACAAACATAATGCATTTAGCTATGGGTTACAGCAATGTCTTTAGTAAAACTACTTAACCTAACATGATAGCATTAAACATTATGTTATGGGTTCATGTTGCCTGGTTCTTTTGTAATCTTCTTTACATATTTTATTCAAGATCTTTTAACTACTTTACCAGAGATAGTTGCCCATATTGCGTCCCAATCGCATATTGTGGTGATTTTCACTGGTTGCTTCGTTCACATAGTTGGGTTGAGGAGGCCTGTCTCCACAAATGTGCCAACTTTCATAATCTTAATATCAAATCTGAGAATGAGATAAAATATGTTTATAACACATGGGTTTATTAAAAAAGTTTATTATATAAGGATAGAGGGGATATTCCACACATAGATAAGATACTTGTGGGTACAATGTAGCACTCTGGTGGTTCATGCATCTCTCTGTTCATCCAGAAAGAGGGTTTTGAATGATGCTGATGATAGGCTTCCCCTTTTTCCAAACCTAAGAAATAACAGCATATGATGCAAATAATGTTTCCATACAAGAAATACAAGAAATAACTAATTAAATAGTGAAATAATTATATTATTTACATTAATTCAAACTGTAATGAATTACTAACATAATTATCAACATATTATGTATTCAAGTCCAATTTTAATGAATTAATGACACGCACACACACAATAATAATAATATTCAAAAGTAACTTGGATCTAATCGATATGGCTGTCTCTCTGGCTGCGGGTCACCACTGTCAGTTTGTTTCTGTTCCAAGCTCCGCTGTCAGGTCGGACGAGGCGACACTGTCCCATGTAAAACCACTAACCAATCGTACGTTACCAGCGGTAAGAGGAGCTTTGTTTAAGCTTTAGAACCGGCTTCAAAATGATGAGACGCTGGTGCGTCTGTGGGACTCGCAAATGCAGCAAAGTATTGTTTGTTCTTGGTTAGCCGCTAACGGTTACTTGTCTTAATATTACTCAGAAGCTGCTGGCCTCAGAACTAAATAAGATAAATACAACTTACCTTTTACATCTTCTTGACTCTGCAACATTTTTACGACCAAAATAGACACGGTAAAATCTGACTGCCACTCTGTCAAACTGCATGTGAGGGGCACATCCGCGCTTCGCAGGGAGTACAATTGTGCGCATTGCGCCTTCTCCTTTGAAGCGAACAGATCCACTGACGTCCGTCCATAACAAGCCCAAATCTGTTCCACAACCGCCGGATGTAGGGTCCATTCCCTATGGGAATTTATGTGGAGGTGCCGAAGGCTTGCGCTCCAGCCCCTCCAGCCCCCCCTCACACACGACCCTCGTAAACATTGCCCCAGCCTGTCAAGCTGGCATCGTTGGTGACCACTTTCCTGGACAGGATGGCACCCATCGGTGCCCCCTGCATCAGGAACGACAGGGCTTGCCAGTGGCGCAGCACATCGCGCACTCGGGCGTAACCAGCACTCTCCGCACACCATGACGCGCAGGGTCCAGCCCGCGCGCGGCCACCGCGCGGCTAACTCTCAGAGAGTTGGTACTATGGTACTCGTAGCAAACTCCCTAGAAAGCAAACCGGAGGTACGTTCTGTGGGGAGGATAAATGAGAATTTGGAAATACGTGTCTTTCAGATTGTCAACCTGTCGTTCTGTCGTACAAGACAGAATGTGTATGCAATGTGTAAGCATCCTGAACTTGTATTTCGTGAGATGTCTGTTCAGAGCGCGTAAATCCATGATAAGGCGAATCCCGGACCGCCCCCCCCTGGGGACCAGAAAATGTCTGGAGTAAAACCCGCTCTGACACAGTGCGGGGGGGGGGGGGGGACGATGATGACGACGACACAGATTGCTCCCTTGTTTAACAGCAAGTGGATTTCCTCCTGTAAAACACAGGCCGACTCTCCCCAGGCCAGTAATCTTATCAGCCAGCAAAGCAAGGAGGGGCTGAGGCAAACTGTAGCCTGTAGTCTTTTGTGATCGTCTTACTACCCAGGGAGACTCCACAATCGCCTCCCACCGCTCACTTTTGAGGGCCAGCGGGGATGCCATATATGGTGTCTCTGCCGCAGGGGAGCTTAACCCTGGTGTGGGCAGGGGTAGGACTGCACCCCTAGCATGGCTTGACAGCCCTGCCCGGAGCAGTCTTCCGCCGTGATGTAACCCATCTGTGGTGAGATGAGGCCATCTGCTGGCGAAAAAGGGGTACTGCACACAGACTCCAATGTGCGACGTGGTGACGTCACCCCATTATCCAGCAGGTGTCGCCATCAAGCTGTTTATAATATTTTTCATTTTTATATTTATTTGCTGAGCCCTCGGCCTTTGGCCTGCAGTAAATGCTGCAGCGGAACACATTTTAATTTGCCTATGCTTGGTGCGTTTCTACACTCTCTGCAGTGGAGCCAGGGGTCCTGGCGTGAACTTCTTACGCCGCACCGCTGGAGGGGGTTCTGAAGCCTTCCGCGGGAGGCAAAGCTGGAGCGCTTCATCCTCCTTGCGGCATGAAAGCAAGAGCGGAGCCAAAAATCCCGTCGAGGACAATTGGCATGTCCAATACATCATCTTTGTCCCTGTCCGACAGGTTTGCAAGGTTGAGCCACTTTGTGCATTCTTGCAGGACGAAAGTGCAAGAACTTTCCCCATGGGCTGTACCGCACAGTGCTGGACATGGAGACACAGGTCGGTGATTACGGGAATTTCGTCCCACACCACTGGTTCACGCGCCCGCATATAGTCCTCGCATAACTCAGCCTGATAGGCTGTGAGGTGGGAGAGGACGTTGAGCGCCCTGGCCAAGAGGGGCACTGCCCTGTACACCCACTCTGTGAGGGCGGACTATACGTGGTCAGACTTCGGGGGGGGGGGGGGGGCAGGGCTGGGACTCCGGGATGATGTCACCAATGATCTTGGGTGGAGGTGGGCGGCAACGAGCGGCTCCATGGGGGAAGACAGAGCATGCCCAATTTCTCCATCACCTCGCAGTCCACCACAGAGGCTCCGGAGCTAGGGCTCCTGCTGCTGTATGGACAGTCCATCCACAAACGCTCCAGCTCCTCCAGCAGTTCAGGAAAGACGGGGAGGGGCTGCTTTGCTGCAGTCCTGGACAAGGGCAATTTCTTCCCCTCGTTGCGGGACCTGGGTGCCTTCGTTACGGCAACAGGCCAGGGAACGTCCAACCGGGCAGTTGCGCATTTGCACATGTCCAGCATTACTGAACTGGGGGGAGAAGTGGCTAGCGTGCCACCCATCCATGCATCTTCTACCGCTTATCCAGGGTCGGGTCGCGGGGGCAGCAGCCTAAGCAGGGAAGCCCAGACTTCCCTCTCCCCGGCCACTTCGTCCAGGTCTTCCGGGGGGATCCTGAGGCGCTCCCAGGCCAGCCAAGAGGCATAGTCTCTCCAGCTTGTCCTGGATCTTCCTGGGGGCCTCCCGCTGGAGGGACGTGCCCTGAAAACCTCACCAGGGAGGCGTCCGGGAGGTATCCTGACTAGGTGCCCGAGCCTACCTCATCTGGCTCTTCTCACTTGGAGGTGCTGATTCTCATCCCGGCCGCTTCACATTCGGCTGCGAACCAATCCAGCGAGAGTTGGAGGTCACAGACTGATGAGGCCAACATGACCACATCATCTGCAAAGAGCAGAGACCCGATCCTGAGGCCACCAAGCCAGACCCCCTCAACACCATGGCTGTGCCTAGAAATTCTGTCCATAAAAGTTATGAACAGAATTAGTGACAAAGGGCAGCCCTGGCACCGGTCATATAGGGAGTGGACGGCCCTTATCAGGGGGCCCGACACCCCATACTCCCGGAGAACCCCCGACAGGACACCCCAAGGTACACAGTCAAATGCCTTCTCCAAATCCACAAAACACATGTGGACTGGTTGGGCAAACTCCCATCCACCCTTAAGGACCCTGCTGAGGGTATAGAGCTGGTCCACAATTCCATGTCCAGGATGAAAACCGCACTGCTCCTCCTGAATCCGAGGTTTGACTATCCGGCGGACCCTCCTCTCCAGTACCCCTGAATAGACCTTGCCAGGAGTGTGATCCCCCTGTAGTTGGAACACACTGTCGGGTCCCCCTTCTTAAAAAGAGGGACCACCACCCTGGTCTGCCAATCCAGTGGCACCACCCCCATGTCCACGCAACATTGCAGAGTTGTGTCAACCACAACAGCCCTACAACATCCATAGCCCTAAGGAACTCCAGGTGGATCTCATCCACCCCCGGGGCCCTGCCACCGAGGAGTTTCTTAACAACCTTGGCAACCTCAGCCCCGGAGATACGAGAGCCCGTCCCCGACTCCCCAGGCCCTGCTTCCTCACTGGAAGGCGTGTTAGAAAGGCCCGGTACGACTCCTTCTTTAACTTGATGGCATCTTTCACCACCGGTGTCCACCAGCGGGTTCCGGTATTGCCACCACGATAGGCACCAACCACCTTGCAGCCACAGCACCGGTCGGCCGCCTCATCAATGCAGGCGTGGAACATGGTCCACTCGGACTCAACGTCCCCCACCTCCTCCGGGACATGGTCGAAAATCTCCCAGAGGTGGGAGTTGAAGCTCTGTCTGACAGGAGACTCTGCCAGGCGTTCCCTCATAATACGTTTGGGTCTGCCGGGTCTGTCCAAAATCCTCCCCCACCATCGGAGCCAACTCACCACCAGGTGGTGATCGGTTGACAACTCCGCCTCTCTCTTCACCCGAATGTCCAGGACATGCGGCCGCAAATCTGATGACACGACCACAAAGTTGATCATCGAACTGCGGTCTAAGGTGTCCTGGTGCCAAGTGCACATATGGACACCTTTATGCCTGAACATGGTGTTTGTTATGGACAATCTGTGACGAGCACAGAAGTCCACCAACAAAACACCACTTGGGTTCAGATCAGGGGGGCCATTCTTCTCCCTCCAGGTCTCACTGTCGCTGCCAACGTGAGCATTGACGTCACCCAGGAGAACGAGGGACCCCGCAGAAGGAGCCCTCTCTAGTACTCCCTCTAAGGACTCCAAAAAGGGTGGATATGCTGAACTGCTGTTCGGGCCGTAGGCACAAAGAATAGTCAGGATCCGTCGAAGGAGGAGGGGTGAGCGAGAGGGTAGCCTCTCGGGCTGTAATCCAATGTACAGGCACCGAGCCGGGGGGCAAAAAGAATCGCCACCCCTGTCTGCTGCCTCTCCCCATCAGCAACTCCAGAGTGGAAGAGAGTCCAACCCCTCTCGAGAAGGCTAGGTCTGTTGCCCTTGCTATGTGTCGAGGTGAGGCTGACTATATCTGCCATCCTCATCCCCAACTGACGAAGCTGCAGGGGCCAAGGGCTATGCCGCCCTGGCCAGCGTGGTGAGGACATCGTCACCCTCTTCATCCTCTGAAATGAGGAGATTAGAACTTGGCGTCACAGGCTCACTTGGCGCATCAGCCATCTGTGGAGACTCTTGGTCGTGAAGAGTATGAGCAGTGTGGGCATGTTACAGCTCTAAGCAGCTCAAGCAGACCTGGTTTGGATCTCTGCCCAAGATGAGGTTGCCACAGCGACACGTCCGGGGCTCCAGGTCTCCGTGTCCCCTGGTGTGGGGACCCTTTTCTGCCATTTTCTGAGCTGGTGTGTGACAGAAAATGAAACGTGTTAGCACCTGAACACATGGTGGAGCTAGCTAAACGCGCTATACTCACGTGCTCGAACCGTGGTGGGGCTTCGAGTGCAACGTTTTTTCCAGGCCATGGAGTGGCAAGGAAACATTGCAGACACCAGACACTAAGGCGTAACACCTGCGCAGCGACCAAGTTGAAAAGCTCCGTCTGCGGACAGTTTAGCCACTTACCCTCAGACGCCAGAGATGCTCTAGAGTAGAAGAGGTGTCTGAAAGAGGTGGTGACGTCCGCATGTGGTATATATAGCAGGTGGTCGCACCTACCGCGTAAGGACAGGTTGACCAGCCTATCAGGATTGGTGTAATGAAATCAGTCGGAGAACTCTTCAGCTTCTCCATGGGCATTGGCGCTGTCCTGGGAACCGGCATGGGCATCGGCGCTGTCTTCGGAACCGGTGTGGTCATCAGCGCTGTGGTCGGGACTGGTGTGGGCAGTTGTGCTGCTGCCAGGACTGGCGTGGTTGTTGGTGCTGTGGTCGGGACCAGCGTGGGCTTTGGTGCTGCGGTCAGGATTGGCACGGGCTTCGGTGATGCGGTCAGGACCATTGTGGTTCCAGTCTTTGTCTGAGGTACCTCCCACATCTTGACCTCAGGAGCCTTCTTCCTGGAACTGGAGTTGTTACTGGTGTTGGACCACTGACCACAGATGGCAGATCCAGGGGAGCATTGCCTTCTCTGGGGAACACCACTGGGACAGAAACCTATGACGACTCACCAGGAGGCAGGACCTTCAGACGACGGGGACAAGAGGTGAAGCCCAGGGGAGGCGGAGTAGGAAACTGCAGACCTGGGGCCACTGACAGTGGGTCGGCTGTGGCCCGGTGCCTGACTGCGGGCAACGTCGGACCTTTCTGCACCAGTGTCAGTATCTTGAGGGGTGGAGCCTTTCCACTTTCTGGTTCACCCGGGCGCTCAGACGGCAGATTCTTCGTCGCTGGAGGTGATGGGGAACTCCCCACATTGGACCCTGGAATTGTCGCAGACCTCACTGGTGCATTGATAGACCTGGCTGTCATAGAGGCAGGGGCTGACTTGGCTGCTGCAGGCGCAAGAGCTAGCTTGGCTAGTGCAGGAGCAGGTGCTAGCTTGGCTGGTGTGGGAGCTAGCTTGACTGGTGCAGGAACTGGAGCCGACTCGGCTGGTACTGAAGCCAAGTCAGGAAGAACTGTTGGACCAACAGGCAGAGAGAAGAGGCTCAAGACACACGCGGAGACTGCAGCGTGCTTGTCTGGACCTGGAGAGATGCCCTAAGCACCGGAGCTGGACCACCTTTGCCCAGACACTGTGCCGGAAAGACCAGGAGGCGCAATCGGTTTGGGACTTGCAGGAAGTGGGGGAACCCCGGCAAGATTTCACTGAGGAGGAGTCTAGGGGAGAATCCCCTGACTGGTTCAAATGAGTGGCCGCCATCTTGTCGCCCACACAGGCTAAGCTGTATGCAGCTTTGACGTCAGCAGGAGCAGCAGCTGGAGCGGCAGCAGCGGCAGGTAGGGGAGCGGTAGCAACAGGAGCAGTAGCCGGAGCAACAGCAGGAGCAGTAGCCACAGCAGCGGGGGAAACATGCTGTCCAGCCTGGCCATGTTCTGCGCCAACCTGGCCATCGACTGTGCCGACGCCACCTCCCAGACATGGAGGTGCTGCACGTATGCCTCGAGGACACAGTCCGGGATCACGGAGCCCTGGCTTAACAGAGTGACCAGCATACCTACTGGGTCCATGCGAGGCTGGATTGTTCTGTTAAGGAGCGTTATGTTTAGGACCCAAATGCAGGTTCTTTGAGAGACAGGCTCTCAAAGAATAAAAATCCATTTTATTGGGCGTAACACAGGGGAGAACTGAAGGCACTCCAGATGGAGGAAAAACAGTCATAAAAAACAAATCAAACTTTGCTCGGGGAGGCTCCACTGCAGGGTGTCTAAAACCAAACTTAGACTTTTTTTTCTACAGAGGACAGACTGTGGGAGAACAGAGGACAAACTCCACACACAACAAAGGACTGGTAAGACGGACCCTGACAGATGTATTAAGAGAACTTTGTCATACTGCAAGAAAGATACTGGATGAAAGCAGGTAGAGTTAAGGGTGCCATCTGCTGGAAGACGCGCTTATTGAATTCAGATGATGTGGTTCATGAAGATTATGTACTGTAGTTATCCTTCAGGAGATCAACACAATAACTAACCTCTGTTGGAGATAATAAATCACAAAGATCTCTTTTCAAATTAAGAAGCTGATGGCCATATTGTAGTGAATATTGTGAAGATATAGTTTCAGAGTATTCCGATGTGTGCACTTCTTTTTGAAAATAAAATGTAGATCAAAATCAGATAAAAGATTTGGGTCATCAATTACATTACTTTCAAAAATTAGGTATTCAGTGATATATACTTTTTCTTTATTTTGCAAATGAATGTTCTCCCTTTTCCATCCATTATTTTCTGGATCTGATAAAAGCTCTTTTCTGCGCTACCTTCTATGCTGGAGTTAGATGACAGCACTGTCCACTCCTTTGCCAGGCTGGTACGCAAACGGAAGTGGATCTATTGATGATTTCTGTGAGGAACCTTCCGAGCTGGTAAGTTGGAATTGATTCGGACCTGCGTTAATGATGTGTTTTGGTGTCACATTTCTCCAGGGGATGAGGGTGAATCACAGGTGCGGCCGATGAGACACACCTGTGACTCATCAGCACCGCAGCTACTTAAGGAGTGCTCACAGGACGTCAGGCGTCAGGACATTGTCAGTCGAGAGGTGACAGGAGAGAGTGAGCACGCCCCACTGACAGAGAGGAGCGAGGAACGATAATTGTCCAGCATCTAAAGATCGCCACGAGTCCCCTGAGAGAGGAACGTCTTTTTGTTGGCTCGAGAACGCCAGTAGATGACTGAGTGCAGCCCAGTACATCGCTGTGGTGTTTTCCTGTTGAACAGTTTTTCTTCCTCCTGTGGAGCGCTTTTGGTTCCTTTGACCACCTTTGTTGTAATTATTAAAGAGAGATCACTGACAGCTGGAGATCCGCGTCTGGGCCCGGTTCTTTCCCCGAGCGATTAACCGTAACAATTTCAACTGGAGCGGAGATGGCCGAGGACCCCTTGATACCTGTTGTTGTTAATTCTTTGCAAACTGCTTCCATGCAGAATGCATCGAAGATTGTGTAATGTGTTCCCTCAATGCCGATTGGTGCCTACTCCATACATACCCAGGAACCTGTTTTATTGCTGTCGGGTCCATTAATGCCTGTTGTCATTTATTTGCATACATCGTATAAAGAATCAAGTTAATGAGTTCCACTTAATTTAGCATCTGCTTGAAAGCAAATACACAAAAATATTTTTAGTAAATTCAGGCATCCAGGAGGGCCTGACAGCACGTGCACATCAGAGTGAAAATGAAATTGAAAATTAGGTCAAAAAGAACTGCCCCAAGAGCTGTAGCAAGACACAGATATGGACAAATTCGGCTTCATTTATTGTTTCTAAGAGTTCAGCAGTCAATCAGGTTTCTTCCTACAGCTAGATGTCCAGTTTTGGGGGAAAAGAGTCTTGAGAGGTACCTACGACCCCAAAGTAGGCAGTAGTAACACAGTAATAATGACAATCAGAAACATCATCACCAAATTTTAATCATATGTTCCTTCGCCTATTACCAACGTTTCCCAAAAATTTAAATAAAATCTGTTTGTAACTTTCAGAGTAATTTTGCTAAACATTGAACAGACTCCCTGGCGGCGGTAATTACTAAAAAAGTGAGATTTTTGCGATTGTCTTACACCTTAGAAGGGGACATGGCTGAAAAGATAGGACACTGATTCGCCATTGTGGGTTCTCCTGATGGCCTCTGCCAGGATTATAGAGATGTCGATGACCTGTATTTTGGGGCACGCCTTCATCTTCTCTTCCTGTGGGATGGTATTGGTCACCACCACAGCCTCAAACGGGGCACTGTTGATGCGAGCAATGGCTGGACCCGAGAAAATGCCGTGCGTGAGGATGGCATAGACCTTGGTGACACCAGCGCTGATGAGCTTGTTGGCAGCATGGCAGATGGTGCCGCAGGTGTCAGCCATGTCGTCCACCAGAATGGCTACACGGCCTTTGACGTCACCCACCAGGACCATGCGGTCCACTTCGCTGGCCTTCTTCCTTTCCTTGTGGATAATGGCAAAGTCCACGTTCAAGCAGTCAGCGATGGACGTCACGCGCTTTGCTCCGCCTGCGTCCGGAGAAACAATTATGCAGTTTTTCCACTCTGGGATGTTTTTTTTAATCCACTTAAGAATAGCTGGTTCAGCGTATAGATTGTCTACGGCGATGTCGAAAAATCCCTGGATCTGTGAGGCGTGAAGGTCCATGGTGATGATATGGTCGGCGCCAGCCACAGAAAGCATGTTGGCCACCAGCTTGGCTGATATTGGCGCTCGACTCTTGTCTTTCTTGTCCTGCCGGGCGTATGGGTAGCAGGGGATAACGGCGGTGACGCGGGATGAGGAGGCAATTTTGCAGGCGTTAATTATGATCAGCAGCTCCATCAAGTTGTCATTGATTTCACCACAGCCGCTCTGCACAATGTACACATCCTCGCCACGTACACTTTGCCCGATTTCCACACATGTCTCCTGGTTGCTGAACTTCTTCGTGACCACTTTCCCTAGTTCCATCCCCAGCCGATCAGCCACCTTCTGCGAAAGGTCGTAGTGAGAGCTCCCGCTAAAAAGCACAATGTTAGGCATGTCCGACAATCCGACGTGATGCATTCAAGAGAGGATTTAGAAAAGGCTTTTTTAAAAACCCAAATGAATTTTACCCAAGATGGTTAAGGTAACAGAGAAATTGTTGGCTAATGCTACAGACTAGGCTTTGCACGGGTGATGTGGTAGAGATGGCAGGGAGCAATAAATCTGGGATGCTATTGCTATCGGTGGCTGGTAAAGGTAAAGTGAGCGTGCTTTGATGTGACAGTGGAGTAAGAGGAAAAGAGGGGGAATAAGATGGCATTGGATCAGACTGGCAGTGGGTTGGACACTCACAGTGTGTGCATTTGAAATCTAAAGATCAAAGAATCAAAGAGAATTGAATCAAGGTTACTGTATTAGAAAGATCAAAGTAACTGTCAAAGACAATTTTAACTCTTCATATTGGCGTGTCATGGCCAACACCCCATCCTGAGTCCTGCTAATCTGAAGATTCAGCGCGTTATAGTCCCAACTCAAAAGTGTGAATGTCGTATAACAGGGAACCGGTGGAGTACTTTTTAAGATACAAACTGTCTCAGAGGAACTACCCATTCTCTCTGCTAAGCCCAAAGGATGTCGATGGCAGGGCTGAAGGAGAACAGAGGAGCCCTGCTGCTTCAAACAGCTTGCTGGGAAGCAGCAGGAAGAGGAATGGAGCATCTCCACCCACAGAGGCTGTGAGGGCAGCCCTTCGAGACTCAGCACAGCAATTTGAGAAGCTCTTTGTTCAAGCACTTGGCGATCTCTCCTCACAGCTCCACATCACTCCTGACACAGTTTACCAAAGCTCTAAGAACATGATGGCCGAGATGTTCAAAGATGGAGTCACCTGGGGATGAATTGCCTTTGGTGGCGTTCTGTGTGTGGAATGTGTCGAGGAGGATGCGATTGAACTGGTTCGCCGCGTTGCAGACTGGATGACCATTTACCTGGATGAGCATATTAACCCATGGATCCAGAGTGGAGGAGGGTGGGTAAGTATACAGGAACGTGATTCCAAATACGGCATTGTTTATGCTGAACTGAGATTTGTCAACACAATTACTATAAGCTGTTCTTTTTTTAGAAGACTGAATAATGACCATGAGTTGATTAACCAAATCTTATTTATCTGACAACATGAAACAGTGGTTCCTCTCTAAATAGAACTCAAAACCAAAGTAATATTTGCAGAATGTTTTTTCTTGTTGATTTTTTTCTTGCTGTTGCATTACTACATGCTAATGCTACCTCCTCATTGTTGGATGAAACAGATGATGAAATCATTGATTTTCTGTTTTTATTTTGATTGTGTGTTTGAAATAGTTGCATTTGTTAAGTTTGTACCTCTTTGTTTATGCCTGAATCTGTTTCTATTGCAGGAGTGGGCAAAAATGCTGTAGCACAAGAGAGAAGAGCTCGCTTGGCCCAAGACAAGTACTGGGTAGGATAGAAGTGACCCAAATAAGTATTTTAACTTTCCAAAGAACAAAAGAGGTCCACTCTCATCTCCCTTGTATTCCCTTATAGTAAAAGTTAATTTGATTGCCAATAAAACACTGTTATAAACAGTAGTATGGTGTATAATATACTTATGGGTTTTCTCCAATTTCTTAAATAATTTCCTCCCTACACAGTCAAAAACATGCACATTGAGCAAAACATCTACACATTTCCACTTTCAGGCTAAAGCTCTACTTCAGCCACTAGATGGCACTTTTTTTGTTGAAATATGACCTTTAAGTGTGAAGCATGTGATTTCTGTGTGCCACACGTTTTTAATCAAATCTGCAATATCACACATAGACAAGTATAACTTTGGTAAATACACGTTTACATACACCTTACAAATCAAATGATCGTTATCATTTTTATCGCCGATAAGAGATTTACAGCCTAGCTTCAATTGAAATTACGTACATGAGTTTTGCCGTGTTTTCTGAACTGATTGCTAAATCATTTACAGGTTTCTATTCAGCCTGGAAATTCAAGCGATTACCTTGCAGAAATAACAAGGTAGCACCTATAGCGGAAAGTCAGCCTAATTTACCAAAAATGAATCACAGTCAGGATATTAATTGAATGGTCTTCAAAATAAAACAAGAAAGGCGCATTGGAATTATATCGTACAATAAACCACAACAGAAAAAAAGACAACAATGAATAATAACCAATTCAAATTATTTAATAAGAAAATACAAACTCTTTAAATACAATGATGATGACAAGCTATAACTAAAAAAACAATATATAGATACATATACATTCAGAAAGTTTTTTATTTTTTTATTTATTTTTTTTTTTAGATCTAAAAAGGCAGCCATCATAAACCTATCAAAATAAAAAACAAACTGGTTTGAAGAGTGAAAACTCTCGTACCCTTTATTTCATATCGAAGTAGCTTTTGTATGAAAATTGTAACCGGAAATGCAATACATATCCTTTATTTTGACGTTCATCTTTACGATCCTGTGACCACAGTCTATGCAGCTGACAGAACCGCGCAGGCGGGCTAGTCGCTAACAAGTTTTTGGAATGTCAATGTTGTTGTCCACTGTGGACATAATTGCAGTTATCGGGAAGTGAGTTTTTAAGTATTCAAACTTTATGAATGGACCAAGATGAAAACGCCGACCTGAAGAAGAGCTTACGTCACATTTAGTAAAATGCGCAGAAATAAACATTAAAACATCGTTAGCTAACAGTTAGCAGACAGAACATCGTTCTGGGGGGAGGACTGACGGAATATACACAACCATTCTTGTCCTGAATCAGTCACACAGCCTTCGCAGCTTGGGGGACCCTCAGCAAAGCAAAGGTAAGCTTTAAAACGTTCAACACCAACCTTTTAATGTTAATCAAAAGCAGCTAGCTTCCTGGCTGTGTGTTGTGGTTAAATTGACAAGCGTGCGGAACAGAGCGTACTATTATGTAATACACCAGGATCTGCTTCCATACGCTTTCTATAAATCCCAGCCACTTTATATTGGAAGGCCATTCCTAGAAACAGACTTAATGATGGAGTCGTGGCTTATATTTGCAGGGTAGCATTTAAATACGGAAGTGGGGAGTGGAAATTAATGCTTGTTGTTTACACAGCTTAAGCGAAAATTTCGATCGATGTTAAAAAACACGACCACTGGTTTGTGAAAAGGGTTTTTAATCACTATTGTCCCGAGTCATATGAGTTGTGTTGCAACCTTTCTCCAGAAATATATTCATCAGACAACATTTTAGAATCTGGGGCCCATGGCAGAAGTCTCATTAGATGTCCACAACCAGCATTCATCAATATTTTCATCATCACTTAAGACTCAAAATTATGTGACATTGTCGATTGCTCCGATTTAACAATGCCATCGAATGGAAAATAGAAGCCACCACGATTGTAACTTTGTTATTTTGTTTTATGACAATGCACATTTAATGAAATTAGCCACATAAAGAATAAAGACCGCGGAATTTTCTGAGGCCAAACTGTTGGTTGCTCATATTTGGACCTGCTCCCACTCAGCCTTATTTACATCTTTTCCATTTTGTGCTTATTTGCATGTAAATTCCACGCTTTCCAAGTCAAACTTGCCACCAAAACCAGACTCATAAAACCAAAGAGCTTATTTGGCATCTAAATTTTTGTTCCTACTTTTCTTTTACTTTCGACTCCTTGCCAATAGGTGCACTCGTGGCCGAACCAAGTTTGTAATTTGGGATGGGAAGCATTTAATTCTGACTGAATTCAAACAGGAAATGGACACTGAAAAAAACCCTGTCATTTGTTCCATTGCCAACAGGCCATTACAGTTTATCACACACTTCTATCTATCTGTCTCTCTATCTATCTATCTATCTATCTATCTATCTATCTATCTATCTATCTATCTATCTATCTATCTATCTATCTATCTATCTATTTCTGTACTGGTAACTTTATGCAGGACTTTGGCATTTAGTGGGACATTTGCCTCAAGAGGGACTATTATGGTAATGCAATGATTTAATTATTTCAAGTGCTGGGCTGGAGGATTAGTGTGACGGGGGGCGACAATGCATTTGGTTATGAGATGTATGCAGAAAATAGGAAGAGTGGACAAAAAAACTTTCAATCAGAATACTGTAAACGGCCTTTTTTGGAGGGATGAAGGTAGTATGCCTTTTATTGCCTTTAGGGTTTGTTCAAGGAGGAGAAATCAGATAAAGCAGGGATGACCATGTCAAGTATTGACCATGTTTGATTGCACTTTTATTTTTTACACTGGTAGTCCGCTGGCCATGAAACCTGTTTCATAGTGATGTTTTGTTTTCGGCTGATTTTTCTGTATTCAATGAAATTCTTTGGTACCTGCATTGCTTTGAGTTTCTACTGGAGTAGGCACATGACTGGATTGTGAAATAAAACCTGCTTGAGGCAGAAACACAAGACTTTGACTCACAGCAGGGTGCCTCTCCCTTTTTATTGCCACATATTGCAAAATGGAATTCTGGAAACACATTTTTTTTACATGACTTGTTCCCTCAGCAATATCTAAAATAATTCACCGGAGGCAACATGGAGACTTTGTGCAGTGTTACCCCCTAAGAATGAATCTTGCCATGCTGCAGCCCTAACACGCTATTGTCTCTGACTTACTCATGAGAGCTTGGCTGAGACGATTGACGCAATCCTTTGACTGCAACTCTGATTTTGCTCCGTTCAGCTGTATCACAGCATATCTTGGCACAAACACTGTGGATTCAACACTAACTCGTGTTTGTTTTTGTGCAAGATAAGAAGGCTGTTACTCACAAGCCACCACTGCAGATCAGTTTCCCAGTTGTCCTTTTAGAGAAAATAAAAAAAACAGATGTAATGTAGGAGCATATTTGTTTTCTTTTGCTGTTTCGCTGTACCTTGTAACCCTGAATTTCTAGCCTGTTAACGAAATCACTCCCTGTGCCTTATATAGTGCACTCAATAGGGTGTACGCTGTTTTGTACGACTGTACAAATGTTAAGTGAGATTTGCTTTACCCTTTATAGTGCACTCAACGTATTCCATAATGCAGTTGTTAAAGGTAGTGTACATTTTAAGATCCCTAACCAAGCAATATATCCCATCATCCTTTGCAGTTGCATGCGAGAAGCTTGACAGACAGTAATGCAAGGTCATGTACTTGGCTCATTTGCATTCTTTCTCAAGTCATTTAACAGTTTTCTGTTCAGTGTTTTCTTAGGTGATTCGTGTCAATCATGGATGACCGTTAAGAAAGAAGGAAAAAAAAACGTTGAAAGAACGACTGTTTAAACACTTCTCTCTCAACCTGTGTGTTTTTATGCCTTTATTTTGGTATAAATTGGTTTAACTGACACTCGTGGCAAGGTTTGGGAATGATAAGACTTACTAGGGTTTTCTACAAATCTCTCTTTGTACTAAAAAATACTTTAAAGCAGGGGTGCCCACACTTTTTCGGCTTGCGAGCTACTTATAAGATGCCCAAATCAAAATGATCTACCTACAATAAAAATGCAAAACATATACATATTTGTTATATATTATTTTCATTTTAATTAATATTATTGCATATTCCTGCTAATTTCCCCCTTTAGGATAAAGTATGTTTTTAAATGAATTTTTATTTGATTTATAACATTTTGCTGTATCTTGCATAACTGCATTAACCCACATTCAATGCAGTGCAATCCAATTTTATTTGTTAAGCACTTTAAAAACAACACAGTTCACCAAAGTGCTGTACACAACAGCTAAAAGACAAATAAATAAGGCTCAAATTAAGCATAAAAGTACAAAAATTGCATATAAAAATAAATAATATAAAAGACATAAAACATGACAGACATACAACATCTCACAAAGTGTCGAAGGCCAGGGAAAAGAGATGGGTTTTAAGAAGAGATTTAAAAACAGACAAAGAAGAGGCCTGTCTAACGTGCAGGGGAAGATCATTCCATAGCTTTGGAGCTACCACAGCGAAGGCACAATCCCCTCTGAGTTTGCACAATGCAACTCTACATTATTCAGACCTAGCTGCAGAAGCAAATAAGAGGGGGGGGGCACACTTTTTTAACCTACAATTAAACGCTGAACAGCGACTCTGTGGCCACTCCTAGAGTATTGTATTATAATTTTCTCTCACTAACGAGGCAGTTCATCCTTAACTATATATATAAAAGAAAAAACAAAATACAGTAGTGTAGTGCTGTGTTCATTTATTAAACTCACAACTGGGTCCGCTGAGGTGTTCAGAGAGGACCGGTCTGTATACCGCGAACGCTGTGCTGAGTATTGCCCCGGTAAGCGGCACGCCCCCCTCGACCTTTAATTGGCTAACACGTTGCCTTCATTCGGTTGGATTGATTGATTGCTCAGGATAGATGGGATTAATAGAAGATGGCTACTCTAATGGGAAAAACAAAACCCAAATAAAAGTAACAGAGAACTTTGCTGTTAGTCCAAGGTGGGCACAGCTGTCTCCGTGGGTGGACATGGCCTTGCAGTGCTCGCCCATGGCGCCGGTTCTGTAGCTTGCTGAAATTTAGCAGAAGTTAGTGTGGCTAAAGTTCAGACTTCAGATTCGCTGTCCTGTGTGTCAATCGAAAGACAAACGTCATAGTGCAGATGGATGTCTTGTGATCTACCTGCACTCCTTGATCGCGATCGACATATTGGGCTGCTTTAAAGTATTTTGGGACCACCGAGTCTTTGGTTATGCCTTACTGTCACTCTCAGTATTATTTATGAGACTGACATATGAACAGCCACAGTTGTTGTGTATCTCTGTTTTCTAATATCCAGGAAAATACTTTTTGTTGTGTAGTTGTAGTGGTTGTTTGGTTCAATTCCTAACTTCATGGTGTTGTCTTATTCCCAAGTCTAAATACTGGTGCTAAATGTTGTTAGCTGGGTTTGCAGTAGTCAGGAGATAAGGTGCTGGTCTCTTAGCAGGAAGTTCAACAAGGAGGAAGGAAGACATGGTTTAATTTGAGCCTTAGGACCTCCACTGTAAAATCTACCCAATAATCTATTTTTACATGAGTCGATCCTTGTCTTCTGAGGCGTTCACAAATACGGTGGTGTACAGGGTGGCTTGACAGGTGTGGGAGGTGCAAACACTACGTCCTTGCTTGCAATCTACTGTTGGATCTGTTTTTTGTGCAAGCCTTCACTAACAGAGGCACCTGGATCTTTTTTTTTCCCCTCCTGGTGGAAGAGGTGTATAAACATCATTCTTCTTTTTGATCCTTGGCTCTTGTCTTCCACTTCTTCCACATGACAGCCACCAGTAGCCCACCCAGTGATTGGTTTGCTCTGGATGTTCTTCTGCTGTATTCAGAGATGGGCAGTGCCTGGAGCTAGGAATGGTGATCCACCAAGAAGCTCTCTCTGCCATGCTTGCTGCCCCACAGCTTTAGCCTACATCTCATGTGCAGGAAGAAACCAAAAATATGGCGATGTCATCTCTGTCTGTCTTCCTTCCTCTCTTCTCTCTCATTCACCTTCTTGCAGAGACCGGTTGTAAACTGCTACTGGAGCTGCGCGAGGTACAGTAGGTCCTTCCATTACCTCCATGGGCTCTCTTGCATACGTGCCGGCTTCAGCTCTCATCATCTCTCAGTCTATCTAGATGCTAAAATATTTGATTCATAGCACACTATAGCTTGAATTTATGGTTTGATATTTTAGCTAACTTGTCTTAACTGCCCAGGGAGAGACTATTATCCCATTCTAGGATGAGAAAGGGACTCATTTTTTCATTTTTATGACTTAACTGATCAAGAGATGATGAGGTGATTGTCATAGAGGTTGATTCCTGTATTTTTGTCCTTGTGACTAAAGGTCTTAAAGGTCACATGTGTCACCTTTACTGTCATCTCAGCCATGTCTGCAAAATTTAAAATATGAAACATTGGGGTTTCAGAATCTTGAACATTGTCTCTCTTTTCTCTGATACAAGTATGAAATTTTATTTAACCCAGGCTGCTTTTGTCATACACACGTTGCATATGCAGATCTGTTCTGGAGCGACTGTCCCAGAGTTCATTTTTCTGTTGTCCATTAAGTCAAGCTGCTGCTGCAGCATTTTAATCTCAGGGAAGCTGACTGAACACTCAGAAGTCACTACAATCTCCTTGATATCACAGGAGTTCACATCCTCTTCCTTCTCCACCTCAGCAACAGTCTTATCAATCATGCATGTGCAGGAGCACACAGCCATAGCTGTGGATGGCCCTCTTGTTCTCTGCCTTACCAAAAACACTATTTTATATAATATCCTGCTGGGCCGACGTAACAGATATTTTCATTTTCATCTGCCCATGTAGTGGATAAGATGAATTATATTGTTATTGCTTAGAGACATTTACTACCTGAGACTCCAGGTTGCATTGCTGTTATTTCCAACTTCAATCAGTGCTTAGTCAGTTTACTTGATGATGATACCTCCCCTCTTTGAAGATGGCAACATCACTACAATCACCTTAGGTTCTTGAAATGATTGCTGTCTGTGTGTGTACACCTGAGCCCTGCTACTAATCTGAAAACAATCAGCATCAAATCTCTTTTGCACTGTCAAAATAACAAGCAGTCCAAACTGTTGTTATTTTTAAATGCTCACTATGTACATTTTTATTAAAATATTAACTCTGCTTAATCTGACACCCAAACTCAGCAGGTTATTATTGAGTCAGAGATTTGTGACTTCCTGATTGTGTTCCCATTAGTTCATCAGGTTTAGTCCAACCCCAAAGATGCATATAGATCATAAAATCACTGTTTGCTTCTGAGCTGCAGTCCAAATTAAAAAAACAAAAAAAACAAAACATCCAAGCCGAAGGTTTCCTGCTTTTCCTGTATGTGTGGGGAATCCCCACTGGCAGCATTTTCAGCTCTGCTTTGGTGCCACTGCCAAGTCACAAATTTAGGATTCTCTGTGTGTTTGTCCCCTGTCTTTGAGGGTAATGCAGACACTACTGTGGCTCTGCTGAATAGATTGTTATGGGCAAACATGTCTTAAAGGCCCGAGTGTTAGTAATTGTGGGAGGGGGACAATATGATGAAATTGTTACTTAAATAGTCATTTTAACACTTTTGACACTTTTTTATTATTCTGTACTTGTCAGGCGCTATCTTGTGTATGTGTACCGCAACCTAGCCACAAAAAAAATGTCCATTAACCATAGAGGACAGATGTAAAGACAGCTGTATAGATAGATTGGTGATTGTCTTGCCAAGAGTAACAACTTCTAGTTGCATTATTTTACATTCAGATGATATTTTTAACCTTTATTTGTTCAACTTGGAAATTATATAATATGATGTGGTGACCCACATTGTGGGAAAGGCATTCACAAATTGTGCGCCTTTAAAAGCAGGGGCTGATGGGATATGCTGGTTCCAGCTGTACTATTGATATGTTTGCAAACAGTCGGTATTTATTGGTGCTGACACGGAAAAGTACAGTAAACTGTTTCAACCTGCCTTCAAACGCTGTTTGGGTTACGCTTCCGCAATGCTTAATTTCACCAACAATGCATCATTTTGAAAGTGTGCACACCAGACCTTTCATGCAATAAATCATTGCAATAAAACAGCAGTCAGAAGAAGTAATTTCTCTAATAGTTATATCACCTTTATCAAGTGTGTTTGCTTGGCAGTAATAAAAAATAATCTTCCTCTTAAAGAGTAGCTGAAACTAACTCATTAGTAGCTGTAGGGCTTTATTTCGGCATTTTCTACAGACAACAAGTAATGAGCTTATTGGGTAATGTTAATGGTCCAATATCTGCCACAATATTGACTCTGACATAAGCATTTTTTTTTTTTTTTTTTTTTTGTGCTTGTTTTCAGTACGACACTGTTTCTTATCAGGATCGGTTTATAAGCCTTTGTTGCACAATGAAGTGGTGATGTACATGTTAGTTCTTTAAGTTATTTTTGCTTTATAGGAGCCATTTTGGTTCTCAAATCGCCATTATTGCTAATAGACTTTGTCCGTTTTTATGTTAAATTGTTATTACATATTCTTGTGTCAGTGGTGGTGAGCAGAGCAGCAGCTTCATTTTTGTGTGGCTATGGCACATAAAAAAGAAAAAATAGTTCAAAATACAATATTTTTTCCCCCTTTATCTGTTTTTTCTATATCTGCCCGTGGTTGGTTGTAAAATTCATGTGAATGTCATAAGTCATCCTAATGAGACCCCTACTGTCCTGTGTCATTCATCAGCAGGTCAGCAGAACAGACAGGTGGCATCCAGCAGAGACCTTCCCTTGGTAGATAAAGGTTAAAAATGGTATCATGTTCCACTGTGGAAACGTACCCTCTGATTGGAGATAAATTCCTAAATTCAAAGGGAAAAAAAGCAAGCTGGCAAACTGAGCCTCAGTTCTTAAGCTCTCAGTTCATTAAGGAGCCGGAGGTGCCTTTAATTTGTTTTCCACTAGGAAAAATGTCAGTGGGGAAAGAGGCCTCTGCATCCTACAAAGATATGTGTGAAATCTTTTGTGTTTGTGGTAAACAGCCACAGAAATGTGATAGATAGGTGTGCGTTGTATCAGCTGAGAACCATCCAAAATAACCATCCCACATGAGTTTAAAGGCCATTTCGACAACTCATGACTGCAGATTACAGCCCCAGAGAAAGAAAAATGAACATTGTGAATGTTTTAATAGTGAGGACGTTTTTGTTGTCATCTTCTCAACAGATATGCAGGTGACAGAGCAGCAGTAACACCTGTGACTCTGGATTAACAAAACCATGGACTCCTCCTCTGAATTCCAGCAGGAGCCTGACAAGACTTTGGTAGGTACTGTCCACTCATACTGTATATGGTTTCACATTTAATTGCCTTTCAACCTCACTGCTCTTGTTTCCTGCGAGCATCAGTGACAGCATATTATTGCTGAAGCTTTTTGAAGTCTAATGAACAGGAAAGGTGCTGTACTGTTAACCCGCACAACAGCCTGGCTGCTGCAACCAATGCCCTTTTTTCTTTGTAATTAAATGCCTGCCTGTGTATGCGTGTGTGTGTGTGTGTGTGTGTGTGTGTGTGTGTGTGTGTGTGCGCGCATTTGTACTTGCTACATACTGAGTACCAAAACACACATTCTACTAGCATTGTGAAGTCTTTTTTGGAACGTGAGGTTATTTTGCTGGTCTGCACAACTTCAAGATGATGGTTAGGGTTATGTGTTTCCGTGTGTGTGTGTGTTCCGATTTCAGAATAACCTTATTTTTAGAATTATTTTATTGAGAACAGAAAGGAGAAGGAAATGGCGAACAAACTGTTTTTTACTGAAACAGCAAAGTTCTAACAATTCTGCTCAGATAACAGTTAAAATGAATGAGTTTCTAATTGCATCTGCTTTCTATATATTTGATTAATTTTGCCTCAAGTATAACTAGATGTCAAGTTTAATATTTCATAAAATGCTCAACATGTTTGGTTTGTTGACACTTTTAAGGAGAGTGAAATATGAGTCACAATCCTCTATTAAGCTTGTAGCAGTTTAATCTAGGTTAATTTAACAATATTAATGATCTTGGCAGCGCATTCAAACTGCATTAAGAAATAACTTCAGACCTTCTATACCAAATCATTTTTTGGATGTCGTTCACACTGATGTAGATTCGGAAGGCTTTATGTAACTGAAAAGTGCTTCCATAAGCAAATTGCAGTATACCGTATTTCTTATTAGGTCTCTTGTAAATTTTACCCACCCAATATCTCCTGAAGGCACATACTGGATATGGTGAAAACATCTGGGACCCTCAGCGGTTAATCTCTCTAAAAGCCAACTTTTTGTAGTGCAAGGCTTTAGCACCATAGATGTCTGGTGAACGTCTGTCCCTTGATTCATGTTTCCATATTTCAGTTCTGGTTCAAACCTTTTCTGCAGATAACAGGAGTCATAATAGCCTTGGCTGCTCCTCCCACAGTCAGCATGTGACGACACACAATAAAACAATAAAAATAAAACTCTTTTCCACTTTGAGCCTTGCTTAGATTGCATTTAATCCAAGTTGGAAAGAGGAGAGACTATTGTCAAGAACCTAAAAAGTGGCAGGAATCAAGTCAGTCATTTCGATGTAGATCCACTTTTCTTCTATATTGGTTAGATTATAGGTGCAGCATACTTGGGCAACATGATGTAATAAGCTTATCAATAATAAGCTTATGAATTTTTATTGGTGTCACTGAATAAACAATAAATATTTTTATTTATATTTGTAGATGAATGCTCTCAAAATGAACCAGTTAGATACTCTGCTTCTTCCCTTGTGTTCACATCCTCACCATCAGGACTCAGGAGTTTTTTCTGGAAACACCCCCACTTCTGTTTCCCTTTCCCACCACCATTCATTCAGCTGTCATTTGCATCGTACATACAGTACTGAAGGAGTCGGCGACCTGCTGTTTGGAACTGAATAGAGTGAAAAGGCACATTATTACACCGTGATAGGCTCCAACAATGGTTTTGAAGTAGCGAAGAGGTAAGAGAAGACAGTCTGTGATTAGGAAATCACTGTCTGATATCTATATAGATATATTTATATATATAGATATAATAAGTTGTGGGAGGCTACTGAAAACCATAGGTGAAAATTGGCTTTAGCCTGCTTTGATGAAGTGTGAAATTGATGCCTTGTGTTATGTTTTGGAGGACCCAAGAGCAGACCACAGAGAGATGTGAAGTCAGGTTTCATAATGACAAACACAATGACTAACTCAAAGCCCTCGCTTGGAGGATCATAAAAGGTAACCAAAAATCACTCCAACAGAGGTGAACGACGACAGAATTTTCCACGCCTGGCCGGCGAACGAAAAACGTGTCCTCACTCAACGGGACGGGAGACCTCAGGGAGAGAACAGAGTCACAGTCAAACAAGGTTGATTGCAGTGAGGTAAACACAATGACCGAAAATCAAAACTTTACCAGGAGAGCGCGCCGGAATGCTCACACATCCAACAGCAGGTGAAGCAATAACAATCTGACAATCTGCAACTGTCAGACCGCGTCCCTAAGTAGCCAGTTGATGGCTGATGGCTGACAGGCTCCGGTTTGCGCTCACGGTTGATGTCGAAATCTAGGGGAGTAAAAAAGAGGCTGCGCCACAGTTCAAACCAGCACCGGCAAGCCGGTTCCTAACATCACCTCCCCTCTAAGGAGCGCCTCCTGGCACTCTACCGGGCTTGTCTGGGTGGTCCCGATAGAAGACCTGGAGCAGATCCACGACCACTCCTCTGGGCGGTACCCCTGCCCTCATTGGCCATGGGTGACAGCTCCAACTCAGTCACTGGCCTGATCCGCGAGACGTGGAACTCTTATCGACGCCGGGAGCTTCAGCCGCATGGCAACCGGGTTGACTATCCGTTCCACCTCCAACGGATCCACAAACTGCGGTGCCAGCTTTCTTGAGGCCACCTGGAGCGGGAGGTCCCTCGACGACAACCAAACTTGCTGCCCCGGGTAGTAGCGTGGTGCTGGGACCCGGCGGCGGTTAGCCTTTTGTTGTGACTGGATGGAGGAACGGAGAAGAGCTGCACGTACCTGCCGCCAGACCCACCGGCAACGACGGAGGTGTGCCCGGTCCGATAGCATCGCCCCTCTTCTTCCTGATATTCGATGGGGTGGGGCTGGTAGCCCAGGGAAACGCCCGCTGCTGTGGAGACCTGAGAGTTCTGCACATATTCCACCCACGTCAGATAGGTGCACCAAGTATCAGGGCGCTGCTATGCACCAGAGGGTGTTCTCCAGGCTCTGGGTCATTCTCTCTGTCTGGCCATTGGACTGCGGATGATAGCCAGAGGAGAGACTTAACTTTGCCCCGAGGGCCGCGCAGAAGGTCCTCCATGCCCAGGAGGTGAACTGCAGCCCCCAATCTGATACAGTGTCCCGGGGGATCCCGTGGAG
Source organism: Pao palembangensis (assembly GCA_015343265.1). Lineage (NCBI taxonomy): Eukaryota > Metazoa > Chordata > Actinopteri > Tetraodontiformes > Tetraodontidae > Pao > Pao palembangensis. The sequence continues at coordinate 2,909,049 of CM027098.1, read as the reverse complement.
GCGAAACACATGCTGCACCAGCAACCTCCCTGTCTCCGCTGCCAAGGGGAGCTTTGGGAGGGGCACAAAGTGAACGGACTTTGAAAAGCGGTCAACCACAGTCATAATTACCGTGTTCCCCTGTGAGGGTGGGAGTCCGGTCATGAAGTCCAGAGCGATGTGGGACCAGGGCCGCCGTAGAGTGGACAACGGCTACAAGAGCCCTGCAGGAGGCTGGTGCGATGTCTTCCCGCGGGCGCAGACACGGGCAAGCGGCAACGAAGGTCCTGGTGTCGCGGGCCATGGACAGCCACCAGAATTGTTGACGAAGAAGGTGCAGAGTGCGGGTGAGCCCGGGGTGGCACGCCAACCTGGAGGAGTGTCCCCATTGCAGGACCTCTGAACTACAGGGACGAACAGGGTGTTTGGTGGGGCTCTGCCAGGGTCGGTCGCCAAGCGCTGCGCCTCTCACACGAGCTCCTCCACCTGCCAGGTGCCCGCCCCGACGATGCAGGCCGATAGGAGGTTCGGTTCCGGGTGTCAGGGGCTGGCTGTTAACTGGCGCGATAATGCGTCCGGTTTGGCTTTCTTGGACCCCTGGCCAGGAAGAGAGCCCACCGAGCCTGCCGGGAATTCAGCCGCGTGGCTCCGTGAAGTTAGGCTAGGTTCTTGTGGTCAGTCCAGATGATGAAAGGATCGGTAGACCCCTCCATCCAGTGGCGCCATTCCTACAACGCCATCACCAGTGCCAGCAGCTCCCGGTTCCCCACGTTGTAGTTGTGTTCGGCCGGGGAGAGACGCCGACTGAGGTGCTCCGCTGCGAGAGGACTGCCCCGACTCCCGTGTCCGAAGCATCCACCTCCACCATAAACTGCCGGGCCGGATCTGGATGGGAAAGCACAGGGGCAGTGGTAAACAGTACCACAGTATGATGGTATGATGCCCCACAGTATGATGCGTGCGAAGGCGGCCTTGGCCCTCTCAGTCCAAGTGAAGGGGCAGAGCGTGGAGGTGAGCTCCACCAGTGGCACCGCCATCTTGCTGTAATTCCGGATAAAGCGTCTGTAAAAAATTGGCAAACCCCAGGAAGTGTTGGAGCTGCTTCCTAGTGGTCGGGGTCGGCCAATCGGTCACCGCTTGCATCTTGGCCGGGTCGGCTGATAGTTGGCCCTGTTGGACAATGAAGCCCAGAAATGACACCGTCGCTTGAAACTCACACTTCTTGGCCTTTGCGAATAAGCTGTTCTCCAGCAGACGTCTCAGAACCAGCTGGACATGCTATACGTGTTCCTCCTCTGTTTCTGAAAAAATGAGAATGTCATGAATATAAACAAAGAGGAACTTATTCAGGATGTCTCGGAGTACATCATTGACGAGTGCTTGGAACACAGCTGGGGCGTTCGTAAGCCCGAATGGCATCACCCTGTATTCGAAGTGCACAGCCGGTTCCTAACACCTTGACCCTAAATGACTGGTCATGCCGATTTGCTGATTTGTTCTCAAAATAAACCAAATAAAGTCAAAGTAAAGAGAAACTACTTCTGATATTTCCTAAACCTGACTCAGTATGCTGGCCTCTTGATTTAGTTGATTGTGATAAATGCTGCAGGTTTTCCCTCTAAAGACGCAGCTATTTCTGCGCTGAATCTGTTTTTGGGTTACATGTCAGATGATGAATTGCAGAGGCTTTATTTTTGTCAGAATGCTTGATTACAGGAAAAGAGTGGAGATAAAAAACAAAAAGAAATGAAGAAGAGGACAGAAAAATATGCCCAGATACCACCTAATTAATAGGAAGCAAATATCTATGATGTAATAAATCCCCCAAAAACAAAATAAACTTTTAGTAAATGTAATAAAAAGAGAGAGACTGAAATATTCAAGTGGTAGGGTGTGGAAAGGAGGCCGGAAACCTTTTTGTTCATCCCTCCGCCAAGGCTGAGCTGTGTGCTTTGTCGCACCGAGTCTGAACAGGCAGCTCTGCCAAGCTCACCTTCAACAGCTGCTACATGTTTCCTCCCCTTCTATGAGTGGAGCTAAGCGCTGTCAGAATGGGAAATGGCAGTTGGCAGGTTGGTTTGAGAACATGTTGAAGTTCACACTGCCACAGAGTCACTTTTGAAGAAAATATCTTACCTCTTTGGAGACATTTCACAATGCTGAAAAATCATGACTCTGCTGTAAGTGACTAAAAAAAATGGTAGTTGTAATTCAGTCTTTTGTTTTCTGTTGTTTTTTGCCTGTGTTAAATTGAATGAAGGTCATTGCTGACAATATTCTGCTTCTGTTAGTGGTGTTGCGTTATTGATATTAATCAGATTAAGGCAAATGTGTGTGTGTGTGTATGTCTTTGTGTTCTTGTACAAGCTACATAGTGTTTACCAGAATATGCATTTTGGGGAAGTTAGGCCTTTTCTGATGTTTGAGAGTTAAGGCTTGGATTTTATTTTCTACTCGAAAACCACATTTTAACTGCAAACTTGGGAACGGGAAAATTTGTTAGCTTAAAATATTGTACATGGCTCATGAAAGTGAGGACAAATTAATTTGCTCAAATTTAATTATGCAGCAGTTTCCCAGAAATAGATTTGTGTTTTCTTTTGTGTTTCACTGGTTCACCCATGAAGAAGGTGGGGGTCTTGACAACAGCGCAGAGGTTCGTGCAGCCATGCAACAAATTTGCATTGCATTTTGGTATTCATCCTCTAAATCCATAAGCAGGTATCTGCATACCATTGCCTAAAAATTCTACCTGAAATCAAAAAATAAGTAATACATGTATAGGGTTAGATCTATCTATCTATCTATCTATCTATCTATCTATCTATCTATCTATCTATCGATCTATCTATCTATCTATCTATCTATCTATCTATCTATCTATCTATCTATCTATCTATCTATCTAGACAGTATACATATATAGACAGTATACATATATAGACAGTATACATATATAGACAGTATACATATATATGACCCCCAAACTGGAGGAGTGGCTACAGCTGTTCCCTGGAACAACCTCAGACATCTCAGTCCAGAAAAGTGCAGTGCTAGGAACAGCAAAGAAGATATATATAAAAAAAATAAATAAAATTCCCTTCTCACCCCCCATGGGTGGTTCCTCCTCTATTCTAAGCTCGGGTCCTCTACCTGAGGCCTGGGAGCTTGAGGGTCCTGCGCAGTATCTTTGCTGTTCCTAGTACTGCACTTTTCTGGACTGAGATGTCTGACGTTGTTCCAGGGATCTGCTGTAGCCACTCCTCCAGTTTGGGGGTCACTGCACCGAGTGCTCCGATCACCACGGGCACTACTGTCACCTTCACCTTCCAAGCCTTCTCCAGCTCCATATATATATATGGGACTCATTCTGGGTGAGTCCTCCTCTTAGAATATATTCTAAGAGATGGGACTCACCCAGAATGGCTAAGCGAGGGGCGAACGATCCTGATCCAGAAGAATCCCGCAAAGGGTGCAGTCCCACCCAACTACCTGCCAATAACCTGTCTCTCCACAACATGGAAGCTCATGTCAGGCATCATTGCAGTTAAGATAAGCAGGCACATGAATCAATACATGAGCAAAGCACAGAAAGGCATTGGTAGAAATACCAGAGGAGCCAAACACCAGTTTCTGGTTGATAGAACAGTTGCCCAAGACTGCAAGTCCCGAAATACCAACCTGTGCACTGCCTGGATTGATTACAAGAAAGCCTATGACTCGATGCCACACACACTCGACGCCGCTTTTATCAGCATCTGTTCAAACAATAAAGGAGGCTGAAGTCAATAAACAAGTATTTCAATATGTGCATAGTGCAGCACCGGAATATATACCCTGGGCTCTCTCCCTTATTTTTACATGATAGATCTGTAGTATTACAACGCTATCCTGGCCATTTTATTCAGCTAACGAATGCCACAATGAGATTCCAGTCAACAGCTGCCTCTCTTCTTCATATTCAGTCTATAACACACCAAGTCCTTAACCTGTGATGAGGAAGCGAAGATGGGTGGTTAAGTTATGCTGATACTTGAATTTATTTTGAAAGCTCATGCTGCCCACAGTTCAATGCTTTGGCATGTTTCAGTGGTGCCTAATGTGGAAATAAGACCAACGAAAGGTCATTCAAAAGCACAGCACATTGCACATCGAGTGATTTAAGTCACTGAGTCTTTTAGTATTTTTCTTTTCTGCCACCTCTGTGACGTGTGGGTGAAATAAGACTTGTGTTGGAATGCACTTTGAGTGATCAGAGATGATGAAACGTGTAACTACAGTCATTTCTATAAATAGTTTGTCTAAACGATGTTTAAAGGAATTTAATGTTCCATACATTCTAGGTGTTATTTAATGCATTGACCTTGTATACACAGGACAATCTATTCAGTATGGGAGCAACTTTTCAGCCTTGCTGTCTGTGATGATTCCCAGTGCAATATATGATAATAGGTGCTCTTCATAAAATGTGCTGTTGTCTGCTTCTAAAAAGAAACTGGGTCAGGAATCTGCTGCAAGTGAGGTTTAAACATTATGTAATGTGTCATGGCATTTTATCCTCTGCAGATGCTCATCATCTTTTCAGTGTCAGAGAGCGTTACTGATACTGAGTTTCAGTCTCAGAACCTTAGAAACACAGATCTCCCACATTGAGGCATAGTACCATTTAATGCTGCATCGCAAGTACTCAAACAACCTTTTAAGATGTAAGACACACTATTAAGAGTTCTTTTACTAAATAAAGAAATTAAGTTTTTTTTTGTTTTTTTTTCAGCAAACTTGTGCAGCCTTACTTCATTTTATGGTCAAAAAGCATGGTACAGAAAGAAAAAATGCATAAAAAAAAATGATAGGACATTTTCTGTTCAGTTCTCCTCGTTTGTCCACGCTTTATATCTATATCTACACAGCTGTTACTCTGAAAAATCAGTAAGTATTTCACTGTATTTCAAACATATTGCACAATATTATTAATTATAATTATGTAATTAACTCAGAAAGTTCATGCTCTTCCAAGAATGGGTGCTTAAAAGACTTGAATGAAAAAAAAATCTAACAGTAGTGGATTTTTTTTTAAGTAGACATCTTTGCAGCATGGGTTTTCTGTTGCCCTTTTGACCCCAACCTGGTATTTTGCAACTTAAAAGTGACTTGTAGTGCCACTTTCTTACCACAAGAAAATGAGCTGAGCCAAGATTAAAGGAACTGTGTGTTGCCTCTCCACAGAGCCTCATTAAATGACCTCTGATACTTAGTGATAGTTTCTTAATCCACTTTCAAATCCACATATTGTAGTAAGCAGCTCTTGGGGAGGTTTATCCTCTCAGAGAATGGCTCCAAAGGGTTCTACCCAATCAGCAGTTTGATTCCCTCTTGATGATTAACTGACCAATATCCAATCATTGGCATTGTTGTCGTAGTTTTTCTGAGCTCCCTACAACCATGTTTGGTCTGACTGGAGATTAGGACAATCTGAGTTTCTTCCAGGAAAGATTGACGTCAGTCGTAAATCGCAACCATACAGATTGCTATCATGTTAATTTGGGCCATGTAGAACAAGAGATCTGTGTGTTTGTGTGTGTAGGTGGGGGGTGGAGGGGGTCTCTGACTGGTAAAGCTCAGGAGTGTCCAGGGACCGTACACAGGACAATTTGATCTCAAGTGGGCCAGACTACTAATATATCATGATAATCCATTGAAAACTATTTTTTATATGTTGAGTATTTGTCCCGTGGCCAGAGTAGACACTCTAGTGGACCAGTTCAGGCCCACGGGCCATAACTTTGAAACTCCCAGCGTTGCTGCTTTCAAGTTGTAAATAAATATAAACAGGCTACTTAACTACTATTACATTGACTAAAACACATCAGTTTATTTAGAAGTATTTAAGCTTTTAAGTATTTTAGTATAATTTGCTTTTTTTGTGTGTTCTACGGTTAATGACAAATGGCACTTATAACTAAATATGTTTTTCTTGTTTATTTTCATATTGTGATATAAATTTACAGCATAAAAGAATATATTTTGGTAATCTTATAAAAGGTAACATGAAGTGACAACTATTGAAACAATCCTTGTTATGACGCAAACTCTGCCTCCTGGGTGTGAAGACAGACTGAGCTGTGGCGTTTATTAATCTTTGGGGTCAAATGGAAAAGTTATGCTATGGGAGAGGTTATTATAAGAAAGTGAACATGACTTTAGACTTTCCCAAAAATGTACAAAAAAAACAAATAATAAATCACCGACTTAAGAATTAGTTATCGGTGGAGAATAAAATGAAACAAAATTCTACAAAACCACTTAAAACCATAGACCCGAATTACATGTGTGCTTGCGCTTGTGTGTGGGGAAAACAGGTCACTCATTCCTTCTAAATGTTACATTATTGAACTCCATTTTATACCCAAACTGTTCTTTTGTGCACATGTCTTTGTTCACATTTTGGTTGAACTAATGTCTGTTTTTTTTGTTTTCTGTCTTATCTCCCACCATTTTTTTTTTTTTTTTTTCTTTGGTTTTGAATGTGACGTCATGGCTTTGGCTTCCCCCTTCCTTCCACGACTACCGCTGCTGCCGCCACTGTCGATGTGTTGATGTTGACGCTGTCCACTGTCCCTCACCCTGCTGCACACATCTGGTCTCCAATACAACATGGCGCCCACCCTCTTGTCCCTACCTTTGTCTTCATCCAAAATCTCTGTTCTGCCTTTTTTTCAATCTTTTTCTCCCTCTCGTACTTTTCTTTTTTTCCATCCTTGTCTCTGATAGCAACAGGCAGAGTTGAGAGAGCACCATGCCACCTCCGGTAAGCAAGTAATTTTTTAGAGGAAGGGTTAAGGGTAGTCTGCAGACTATAATTTATGGGATAGGGGAAAGATGCCGTCCTAATTTGATTAAACCTATAAATCAACTTTTAATAAGACTCATCTTATTTATCTTTTCTTCCAGTGCCTTTATCTTTCAAAGATTTAAATCCACCTTTCTTTACACTTTTATTGTCTATTTTTTTATCCATTTTCTTGATGGCTTCTCACTTCTACCTTGGGGGTTCAAAACATAAAATTTGCATATTTTCATCATGCTATATGTGTTTGGATATGGGTCTCAGGATAGTATTAAATATGTTAACACATGTATAAAAATGAAAAAAAATTCTCTCTCTATATATATATATATATATATATATATATATATATATATATACACACACACACACACTTGTGTGTGTGTTCCTGTATTCTCACATTATGGTAATATGTAGTATGATGCTTTGAATTTTGGTATTGTGATTAAAAAACAACTAAATTGGAAATAAGTAATGATACTCATAATCATACAGTATGATCGGGGGCTTAGTTTTCCCAAGAGTGTGTTGTATCTTCTTTTTAATTACAAAGTCAAATATCTCCATTTAATAAGAAATTCTCAGCACTTGTTTCTTTTTCATTACTATACTCTCTAAGCAACAATGCAATTACCACAGTAGGTGCTTATTCACACAGTTTGAGTGCACACTTGTAAACAACTTAAGATGTCACTTTTATTGATGTACTTTTTCCAAAGTAATTGTGGCCCTTTGCCAAAGTGTGCTCTCCTTGTGTGGAATATGCTGCCTGCTTAGTTTTTTCCACTCATTGACTGATTGAAAATGCCGACATGTCTAAAGTAAAATATCACCGTCCTCATTTCTTTTGTCTTCCTGCAGCTGCCATAGTGTATGGTGATGACATCATTCCTCTGACCCCAAGCAGGATGAGCCAGCGCCAGGTCAAGGAGCGGGACAAGGAGAGGGAGAAGGAGGCCAGCCTCCAAACACCCAACCGGGAGCACGTCACCTCTCCCTCCACCCTCAGCCCAGGAGTCAGCTACAGTCACGGTGAGACACATCAGTCCGGCATTTTATATAAACAAAGTTTAAACTCCTTCGTTTTGACTTGTTTTGGTGATTCTTGCAAATTTAAATGCATCTACTACTAATTGAACTGACACAAAAAGTATGATAGCAAAATCAAAAATAATAAAAGCCTTGCTAGGCTTTGAAAACAGGTGAAATGCATTCAGACATAAACACAGAATTGTCTATTAGCTGTGTATTTATAATCTCTTGATGATAGTCATACATTATAACTGAAAACCTTCTTGTATTTTCCAATGAAATGTTCTATACATTTCCTGACTACTTGCTCTATAACCTACATTTACTCTGACTATTGCAACGGACTGCCAAGCGTTATGGTGGGTTGCTGTGATAGAATATAAGTAGCAGTTTGTTACAAAAAAAGAGAGATTTTGTGTGATAGTGTTTTCTCTTTACATTTCTTTCTTTGCCTTTTTTGATAATTCTTTATTAAACAGTTGCTGCATAGCAGAAGGTAAACTTAGTAGGCTGATTTTTTTTGTTATTAATATCTTTACTAGTGTGGTCTTCTATCTTCCTATGAAGAGTAAAGCATTGAAATCTAGAGACAGTCAACACTTTGGTCCCTTTTGATTTTGGCTCATATTCAATTGTTACCCGTCTCAGACACTTTTCACGGAAAATCAAGTAGTCATGCTCACTTCATGAGTGATTTAGTTTTCTTTTACTGTGTCATTAACAATCCCTTGTTTTTGTCTCTACATCCTATGGCATTGCATTCCTCACTGTTCATGCTGTATAAAATAATTGTACTCGAATCAGGCAGAATATACCGATCCTCAGTTTAGCTTTGCAAGGTTGATGAATGAATGAAATAAATTCATCTTCTTTACTCTTTCATTGTAGCATTTGAAACATCACGAGGAACAAACAGGATTAAAAGCTGCCCAGAAATAAGCTCAAGGTTAAATTTCATTGTGCTGCCAACATCTTTTTTGTGCTACCAGAGCGCCCTCTTGTGGATAAAGCTCCAGCGGGTACTAAGGATTACAGCTGCTGTACATCTATTTTCTCTCAAATATTTAAAAATCTAACAACATAACAAAACAAAAATATTTGAATAGAATTTGTAAAATATGACAAGAAAATAAATTTATATCATACATTGTACCAGGTATGCTGTAACATACATTCCATAAAGGGTTTGCCAATTTTGGGGCTGTAACTGCATAAAAAATTAGTTGTGATGACTGTTAGTAAACACTTATATATTGACAATCATCAATCATGAATCTTTTTGTAAGAGCTATTAACTACTGGTAGTTGGGGTGACAGATATTAGAATAAATTGGAAATACAACTGCCATACATGATATAAAGACACTAGAACTCTTAAATAAAGTATATCTCCAACATATTAGAGCATGTTTAGATTGCGTACCCATGAACCTGTAAGGGAAGAGTGGTAGAAGATGGATTGCTCACCTCTAAATTGGGTCCCGCGAGTTGCTGCCTCCTTTCTACCAGAAGAGGGCGAAAGCATAACATGAAAAACAGCACTAGAAATACAATGGAGAGAGAAAGTGAGACTATAGTAGATATAGTACTTATGTATATACTGGCAATCAGTTCTGAGTTGAGTATTATTTACTGCTTAATTCTTCAATGGATGAATTAGCTGCCCCAAGAAAATCTCAGTTGCATATGCAGAGAGTGAGGGAACCGAATAAGTTTACATTAAAGTTAAGAGTGAGAGAGCAGGTGGGGTTGTTGATTTAAGATCAGCCTCAGAGATTATGCTCCATCAGTTGGGGTTAACAACATACTCAGCCACTGTAACAGTGTTCCTCCTTCTACCCATGCTCCAATCCAATGAGTGGCTGAGCCCTTGGACGTTTAAGACAGACAAGATCCAAGAGTTCACGTGTAGACTGTGGCTCAATAACAGCGTGGGGACAGGTTAAGATCACAGAGAATACGTTAACTTTGAGGCCAGAACTCTGCTTGGATTGTCTCAGGAATGGATCTAAAGCAAGGCTGATTTTAATATTTACTTGATTAGAATCCCGTCGATGTCTTATATTGAAGTCCACACCTTTTAGCCAGAGGAAAAGCAAGGTATGATGCAATTAGTTAACACGCTCATGTTGTTTCTTGGATCAGATAGAGGTCTGATCTGTGCTTCTTATGTGGACAGAATGAAGATCACACCAATGCAACACTATCTTTTTTCACAATAGCTAATTTGTTTAATTGATGACAGAACTATTAAAATAAAACATTAAGAAACACTGTTGGCCAGTGATCAGAAAGCCAATTTTTTGCAAAACTAATCCCAGGCTTACAGGGTCTCCTTCAAGCTATTATACACTTCTAGATATATCTGCCTGTTAGTGACCTACTCTGAACTTCACAGCACAGCGAGTATGAATTTCATCATGGTGTGACAGACTGCTGCTTGTGCGCTGTTATATTGCAGTTTATCTGCAATGCAGCAACTTAAAAAATGAACTGGGTACATTATTGAGAAAAATTAAATAAGGTAAAAATTCCTTCAAATCTGATTGTGTACAGTATTTGAGGGTGTTGTTATAGCTATTGTCAGTTACTTTCCCTCACTGCTGCAGTGGAATCATGTTTCTGGTGTTTTGAGCAGAATCCTCATACTTTACATGTTAAATTGAATTATATAGTGAGACTGATTTCCTCAAATGGTGTCTTAAAGATTTGCTTGGTGCTTTTTTGTCATTATTATTTGTCATTACATAATTGACTGTCACCAGATCTAATCAGAACAGGCTAAACTCTGTTGTTTCAGATGCAACACATATTAAATGGTTACTCTGTATATTAGGAAGGATAAACCACGACAGACCTTTTTTTAGTTATTTGACAGTAAGACCTTTTTATAGTTATTTGTTATTGGGTAGATATTCTGGTAGACACCCAGAATATCTACACACTCACTATTTTGTCACTTTGACTTATCTCAGACACCCTTTGGTAAGGTGATAAACATTTCCATTGTAACATACACACAATTCATCGCCAGTGGCAGCAGGTGAAGGGTGCATCAAAATCAGCTTTTCATCAACTTTGCGACCTGTTTGTTCCTAAAAATACAGCTGGATTAGCAGCACTGAGATTGCATTATCTCTGTGTACACAGTGCTAAGCACCCAGCAACCACCACTGCCATAGTGGAGCACTTTCAGACATGTGATAGATGGAAGACCAAACGTGCTTTTTGTCTCGGTCGTGTGAATATAGCGGCATTAAAAGGCATTGGTGTGATGCAGTTCCTTTTGTCCTCAGTAGTTTTTCTTTTGCTGTTGCTTGTTTTGAATGGACGCGTAGCCTTCACGGTCCACATTATGTTTTCCTTTAGGGAAAGGAGGAAATACAAAAAATTTAAAAGTTCTTAATCACCTTAGTCATTTTCCACTCTATTGATTAGACCCCCTTGTCTTGCCATTAAGCCATAAAGAAAATGTATTATTGCACAGTAGGCATTAGCACTAAATTGAGACTAAATTGAGACCGATTTGTTTGCCTGACATTAAAAATTCAGGGAGAGAGCAACGGAATATAAAAACTAGTTTATTTTGAAGCTAAGCTCCAGCTCTCCTTTTCAGCAATAGCAGCAGGTGTAGGAGGGGCACAGCTTTTTCGTTATGAAACACTGACAGGCTGCTGCTTTTTCCACACACACAGACACACACACAGCGAGAGTGTGTGTGTGAGAGTGTGTGTGAGAGAGGAAGGCAGCAGTCGGCTGGAGGAAGTGTAGAGGGAAGCAGCCAACCGCTTTGTTGCTCGCTGTCTGAGGGACTCTGTTTGTTTGTGCGTGCGTGACTCTATTCCTGTGGTTTTTTAGCTGCCTGGGACAGATCTCCTAGCTTTTACCCTTGAGTTTCCTTAGCACTCCCCCAATCCCTCCCCTTCTTTCCTCCCACACGCCAAGGGAGCTCCCGCTATCCCCATGATGAAGGAGGAGGGCCTCCTGAGTCGTCGGCGTTTTTCTACATGTGGCGGGACGGCATCACTTCGACCTCCACACCCAGACGGGCGAAAACTTATCCGCAATGCCTCCTTTGGTGGTTATAATGAGCTGTCACCCATCTTGCTGCCAGGTGGGTGTATGATGGTGTGAATGAATGGTATTGTGAAGCTCTCAATGGCGAAGTTATATTTTTATATTTTCATTGCTATTAAGAGTCAAAACTGTCATATTCATTACACACCAGATTTTGGGGACCTCGGGCTTCTAATCTGTTCATGGCGTTCATGACTTTGTGACTCATTTACATTAGTTTCTGTAATAATGCTTACTCTGTCCAAGTAAGCAAACAGAAAACTTAAAAAAAAATGCACAGATTAATCTATTAAACATAAAAGATCAGCTTTGTTTATTCAGTGAGCAAAATATTGAGAGACTGCAGTCAATTTCTTTTGGCTTTGTGTGTAAGATGTTCTGTTTTTCAAAGGGAAAAATATCTATATATATAAATAATGTTTATGTATATAAAAAAATTTGCACTGCAGCTTTTATGTTGACATCTGAGGACTTGTGTTGCTATGAGATAGCTTTCAACTCCTGGGGTGAGCCACTAATCTAAGTGCTTTTAATTATATATTCTTTAAACAGATGTGCAGAATTTATTTTCCTTCTTCCGTTTTCATCAAGCCTCCAAAGGTTTTGCATCTACTTTAATGCATCATTCTTGTAGTGATATATTCTGCTAAATGTCTTTGTAGCCCTCCAAGGGATGCTACATGCAAATGTAATCTAGTATGGAAAGCGACATTTTCAATTACTGAACCTTTGTTGACATTGTGTTCCACCCCAACATGTCAATGACGCTGCAGAAAGACTTATTAGTTACTCTTATTCGGGAATTAAAAAGTGAAGTGCTGTGCTTTACATAGCATTGCTGCTATCGGATTTATTTTGCTTTGTCATTACATTGTTTTTGAGTCCTTTCCTCAAGGGCTCAAGTTGTCACTACCATAATTTACAAACCGTATGTGCTGCCATTTAAGCAGGAATCAATCTAATGATGAAGAATGATGCCTCCATCACCCCGCAGTAATAATCCTTTTCAGAAATACGCCAAATCCATGCGAAACATTTCGGATTAAATCACTTTTGGAATAATTTTTTTACCTTGGTGATATTTCCCTTGTTAATCCAGCTGTAAAGGATACCACCCTGGGGGCGGATGACTGACAGGCCCCTGGAGAGTTGAGAGTGGATCTTATCTGACTGTTTCACCTTTGCCTGTGATGTGACTGTTTTTCACCTTTTAGTAATTCCGGAAATGCTGACTTTGCAAAAAAAAAAATAATAAAATAAAAAGCCTCTGCCACACTGATGCAGTTACACTGATGACCTAGAGCATTAGTCCAGCTGTTTGCCTTACTTAAAGATATTACAGTAATAGACAGCAGATTGTTTCCTCCTACCATTCTGCATCTAGTGATACGGCCTAAAGCACCATTTCTTCTCTGTTTTTAATGTTGCACCTCCTCCAGCAAAGCAAATAACTGGAACTGTGAAATGTTGTCTGAGTCATGTTGTTTTTCTCACAATCACTTCCCAATTTCGCTTTCTTTCCTTTCTTACTTTAGATGCTCTGCCAACAGGCACAGTCAGCTTTCAGGCTGCAGGAGACAGCTGGTACACACAGGTTGCACTTACACACCGTTATTTATTTATTCCCTCCTATTACTTTTATGTCAGTGTCTATATTTTGCATCCATTTTGGTTCAACAGAGTTGGCACAATTGCTCGTGGTCTTTAGTCCATTAATATTATTTGTATTGTATTTTTGAGATCTAAACATTGCTTAAGGGAAAGGTTAAAAAGGGGACCATGTCTCTATAATCAAACAAATTGACCGTCACTGAATTGTACTTGTTAAGCCAGCTATAAATAGAGCATAAAGCAGGAGCTATGCTAACTTATCTGCCCAGACACATACTAGCACATCCCGTCTGTTATATTCTGTTTCCAGTGTGTGCACTTATGTCATCACGTTCCCTGCTCCCCATAAAATAAAATTTAAGTCTCTTTGCCCAAATTAGACCACTTCAGCTCACGTGCTGTTGTGTTTACCAGTAAAGGCTGCACAGATAAACAGTTTTGAAGGCCAGCACTGAGGCATGAATGATTAAAATGATTAAGGGCCCAGAATAGCTCAATCTCAGGTAAACTCTTCAAACCAGATTTTTAAAGACCTTGTACAAACGACTGTAATGGTTATCATATTTTATATATATATATATCAAAAAAGATAATTTCAAGTAATTGACTGTCTATTTTACATAATGAATGGCTTGTATTGTCACTTCCTCTGTAGTCAGAGACCAACTGCAAGGAAAATTGATTTGGAGCTAGAAAATGGGGCAGTAAAAGCTAATAGAGAGCGGAACCAGAGCAACCATTGTGCTCAATAATTAGATGGATTTGTGGTCATCACGACTTGGCAACCTACATGTGGGATCATTCAGTGAGTACTTATGTTGTAACAATAATAAAAGTAGATAAATGTAATAAATTTATTAAATTCTTTAATAAATTATTTAATAAATTTAACTGAAAAAAATTAGACTCAATATTTATCATCTTATCTTAAAATTATTCTATAGTTAAAGGAAGTATTTCACTTTTGTGAATATATTTATATTACTATGCAGCCATGCATCCATCCAACCATCATCTAACCCTTTACCCATTAGCTAATTCATCCATCCCCCAAATGAATGGCTTTGAACTGTGGGAGGAAGACAGAGTTAAATATATATATATATACTGTATATATATACTGTATATATAAACAACAGAACAGTTGCCCAAGACTGTCCAGTTGCCCAAGTCCCGAAATACCAACCTGTACACTGCCTGGATTGATTACAAGAAAGCCTATGACTCGATGCCACACACATGGATCACTGAATGCCTGAAGCTGTACAACATCAACAGGACTCTAAGAGCGTTCATTACGAACTCGACGTGGTTGTGGAAAACCACCCTTGAGGCCAATGGCAAGCCACTTGCACAAGTGTCTATCAAATGTGGTATATACCAAGGAGATGCTCTGTTTCCACTGCTGTTCTGCATAGGCCTGAATCCCCTAAGCCAGATAATCAACAAGAGTGGCTATGGATACCGCCTCAGGAATGGGGCCACTATCAGTCACCTCCTCTACATGGATGACATCAAGCTGTACGCTAAGAGCGAACGGGACATAGACTCCCTGATCCACACTACCAGGATCTACAGCAACGACATTGGGATGTCATTCGGGCTTGAGAAATGTAGTAGGATGGTGACAAACAGAGGCAAGGTAGTCCACACTGAAGGGGTCTTGCTCCAAGAAGGAACAATAGCAGACATTGAGGACAGTTATAAGTACCTTGGAATACCACAGGCAAATGGCAACCTTGAACAGGCAACAAGGAAAGCGGCAATAGCCAAATACCTCCAGCGAGTAAGACAAGTCCTAAGAAGCCAGCTCAATGGCAAGAACAAGTCCCAGGCAATAAACAGTTATAAGAATAATAAAGTGGCTAAAGGAAGAGATACAGACCACAGATGTTAAGACACGAAAGCTACTCACCATGCATGGCGGGTTCCACCCAAAATCCAGCACCCTGAGACTGTACACAAGCCGTAAGGAGGGAGGCCGAGGACTAGTGAGCGTGAGAGCCACTATCCAGGACGAAACGGCCAGGCTCCATGAGTACATCAAGGACAAGGCCCCAACGGATAACGTGCTCAGTGAATGTCTCAGGCAATGGCAAGATCAGGAAGTGCTGGAGGAGGAACCATCATGGGAGGACAAGCCCCTACACGGGATGTACCACCGGAACATAGCTGAAGTGGCTGATCTCAAGAAGTCCTACCAATGGCTAGAGAAGGCTGGCGTACAGGACAGCACAGAGGCACTCATCCTGGCTGCGCAGGAGCAAGCCCTGAGCACCAGAGCGATAGAGGCCCAGATATACAACACCAGACAAGACCCAAGGTGTAGGCTGTGCAAAGAGGCACCTGAGACAATCCAACACATAACTGCAGGGTGTAAGATGCTGGCAGGGAAAGCATACATGGAACGCCATAACCAAGTGGCTGGCATAGTCTACAGAAACATCTGTGCAGAGTATGGGCTGGAAACCTCAAGGTCAAAATGGGAAACACCTCCAAAGGTGGAGGAGAATGACGAAGCGAAGATCCTGTGGGACTTCCAGATACAGACAGACAGGATGGTGATGGCGAACCAGCCAGATATCGTGGTGGTGGATAAAGGGCGGAGGAAAGCTGTTGTGGTGGATGTGGCAATACAAAGTGACAGCAACATCAGGCGGAAGGAACATGAGAAATACCAAGGGTTCAGAGAGGAGCTGGAAAAGGCTTGGAAGGTGAAGGTGACAGTAGTGCCCGTGGTGATCGGCGCACTCGGGGCAGTGACCCCCCAACTGGAGGAGTGGCTACAGCAGATCCCTGGAACAATGTCAGACATCTCAGTTCAGAAAAGTGCAGTACTAGGAACAGCAATGATACTGCGCAGGACCCTCAAGCTCCCAGGACCCGAGCTTAGAATGGAGGAGGAACCACCCATGGGGGGTGAGAAGGGAATTTTATATATATATATATATATATATATATATATATATATATATATATATGTTTGGAGGCTGTGCGTGAACGTGGAAAGACATCTGCCGTCGCGGCGCACGCCTCGTCTTCTCTTTCACTGCCATGTACGAGTGAGTTCACTGCAGCGCTCATCTTTTATAGAAAAGGCCTTAGTCAGGCTCCAGTGCAGCTTCTACAACTTCAATCGAATGCGCAGACTCCCGTTCACTTTTTCATTCATTCATGCAGTCATTTCATGCTCAGGTTTATGCACTTTACACTACGAAAATGGTGTAAAATAAAGAGAATAACACTCATTTCAATGTATTTGTTTCATTACTTTTCATTTCTAGTGTACAGAGTGAGGGTTTTCTAATCTTAATCTACTGTGTATTAAAGTAGATCTCCAAGGATGATCCTTCCGTTTAAAGAATGAAATACTGCTTTGAAATTTAATTCCACTCTACTTTTGACCCCAACGTCTCCTTTGCCACGAAAGAGCTATTTTTCCTATGAAAAAAGTTAATACTGTTTTAAGCAAAGAAATGGTGTATTTGATGACGGAAGCGCTTGGTCATTGAAACAGAAAGCAGCTGATGTTTATTAATGCTCACGAGAAATGAAATACATTATGTGGAGAAAATAGAACAGACATAACATTTCATATAATATTTTACATACTTGGTATAGAAAATTCTTGGTCTTTGCGAAAAGGAGCATTTAATAGGTAAGAAGGTTGCTTTAGATTATTTTTCTGTCACTTAAAATCCTCAAACATGTTGCTTGAGTCAGTCTCGGTGCAGATTCTGGCTCAACGACACTCCACCCCAGATCTATGACATTGAATTCAGTTTCCTCCCAATTCTTTGTGATGGAGTGGGGGCGATGAGTAGTGCAACCTCTTGGCGGGGAACGTAGCGGATGAGCCGCCTTTGTTTTCCAGTCGAAGTTGGCATGGAGATGAGCCTGTCAAGCAGGCGCAGATGGTCTGTTGAGACGGTATATATATTCCAGTACACCCCAGAAACTAGATCCATAATAAAACTGAGGCGATTGAGACGTTTGTTTGACCTTGTTGGAGCCCATTTTATATTTTGACGCTATTTTGCTCTGATTTTTGATGCAGTTGACTGATTTAAGGGTAACAAGCAGGCAGGCGTTTCTGAACAGATAACAGCAATGCATGAATGTCAGTATCAGATGAAATTATCATTGGACAGTGGAACAAATGCGCAATTTGCTCAACACATTGTAACCTTAAGAATCCCTCTTATTTATAAAATCTAGTGATCTAAATGATAAACACCTCATCATGTGAGTAATCTTGCTTCATACTCAGCTGCACACTGGTTGCCTGTGGATCGGAGAATATAAAATATTTACAGGTGATGCTGGCTGCTGTGTCAGTGGGAAATGAGACAAGGTGAGGTTATAAACTGGGTAAAGTGTAAACATAATTAAATGTGACCAAAAGTTTGAGAATTCCCAGGTATTTCCAACTGCCTGACCTTAACAAGCTTTGACTGACAGAATCTTGTTCAGGAGCTTTATGCTTATTAGCATTATATTGTTTTAGCCTATTCATTATTTTTGCTTCTATTTTTAAGATGTTTATTTGTTTTGACCATTTATTCATTGAAAAACCAAAGATATTCATTGCATTAATTGGAAAACGAAGGAGACGTTTTGTGAGAAGAAGCTGACAGGAATCTGTTACAGGTTTTGAGCGAGGGAAAGAGGACCTCTTGTCTCTGCCTTTGAAAGAAGACTCCCATTCCATATCTAAAAGCAAGGTAAGGGAAAAAAAAGCAATCCTCTGAGATGTCATGTGATGTGAAGAAACAATTAGGTGCTTGATGAAATGAGACCAGGGGTTATGGGAATTACTGCACGTTTGCTTCCCAGTCTGGCCTCAGGCAGGAGATATCCTAGTTCGAGCTGAATCAAACATGTCGCAATCACCGCGTTACTTCAAACCTTTCATATGAGCCCACCGTGGAGGAGATTTACCTGGATTCCCGAACAGATAAATGAACAATTATCTAACATTTTAGTTTTTGTTTTGGCATAATCTGTCTGCAGTATGGACCGCTTAGCTGAAGCTGGCTTGTGGAAGACAGGTTTTAATCCCTCCCGGTGGCCATCTGAGGTTAAGTAGCAGTGTTTTAAGGTCCTTACACATTGTCGTCTGGCTTTGAAATCACTCCACCTGCCTCGTAGGTGGAAGTGACGTACACTTGCTCTGTCTTTGGGCCTCTTTTGAGTTTGTGCCACCAGGGAAAAAACTAACCTCTATTCAGTAAATCTTTTAATGAAAACTTTGCAAATAAAAGGGCAACATTTAGCGGCCAGTATCAGCATTAGAAAGCAGCAGTAAGATAAGCTCAAGGTTACACAAATCTTGTGAATGAGGTTTTTCAAAACTGCTTAATCATATTTATTTAATATTTAACAGCTTATTGTTTAATATTGCTGCAACTTCCTCTTTTTCTTCTGGTTTTTAACAGTCTGAAACGAAGTTGTACAATGGCTCGGACAAGGATGTGTCAGCTTCTGGAGGCAAGCTCACCAAAAAGGAGTCTCTCAAGGTAAAGGATTTAGTTTCTGTGATATGAAATGGTGTAGATAATACAACACATATCTTCATCAAGATAAATCTGAAGATTAGCAATAGGAGGGAATTGTGCGAAAAACATTTAATCAGAGGTAACAGATTCATTGCAAGGTAGTTGTGGATAAACGCTGAGAAAGTCACAGTTCAGAAATGTCCCCAATTAACTAAGTACTGGGGAAAGAAAGGTTCACTGCTGACAGTCCTCTTCACCAGTATTGATACAGATCCATCTCTGCTCATCGTAGGTGCAGAAGAAGAACTACAGAGAGGAAAAAAAGAGGGCTACCAAGGAACTGCTCAGTACCATCACTGACCCCTCTGTCATTGTCATGGCTGACTGGTTAAAGGTAGGAGTGTTGCCGAATTCGCAATCAGTGCTTCGACCCGTTGTGATCATGCCAACCATGTAGGTACTGGGAAGAACAGATATCATACTTTTACTGTATGACTGTATGTATTTTACTGTAAAAACTGTTATTTGACAGGCTGTTTTGGAATTTTGGAATTCAAAGTGCCTCAGTATCTTCTTTTGCATGTTCTGCTGACTAGTCGATCCTGTAACCCTAAGCATTCGTCTATATTTGACCCAGATCCGCGGGACTCTCAAAAGCTGGACCAAGCTGTGGTGTGTGCTGAAACCAGGGGTCCTGCTCATCTATAAAACCCACAAAAATGGCCAGTGGGTGGGAACAGTGCTGCTCAATGCCTGTGAGCTCATCGAGAGGCCCTCAAAGAAAGACGGCTTTTGCTTCAAGCTCTTTCACCCACTAGAGCAGTCCATCTGGGCTGTCAAGGTGGGAACCCGCAATAGCCAGCACATGTTGGGAGAAAAGAAAAGAAAAAAGAAAAAAAAATACCACTTCCTTATTTGTCAGGGCTTGATATCCAGTTTGTACTCATTCTTTTTTCTAGGTTCACTCATCTACTTTTTGAATGGAAATTGGTATTCATCACTGGCCGCTTTATGAGTGTGTACGTTTGCATTATGAAAAGGCTTGCATCACAATTAGCCGCGCTTTGTTTTCCATTAGAGTGGTCCCACTCTCCAACCGTCCCCTTCACAGCTAAAATAAACACTCCAGTCAATGAGCTTCTGTCCGCCCACTGTTTATTTGCATACGGACATAATTTCCTGTGTTTACAAAACTTAGTGAAGTACACAGGATCTTACAGAAAAGCGTAAAATAAAAACCAGCAATGTTTTATTTTCTTGTCAGGGTCCCAAAGGAGAAGCTGTCGGCTCCATCACGCAGCCGTTGCCTAGTAGTCACCTCATTTTCCGAGCTGCCTCAGAATCCGACGGTAAGAGACTGGCTGTCAAACACACTTCAGATATTTATGTCAGTGGTTTGGAGACTTGAATATTACTTTGTTGTGTCTGCACAGTGAAATATGTCAGTGTTTTTCAGCTTTAAAAGTTAGAAATTCCAGCTTAAGTGAATAAATGAGAGTATACGACAGGATTCATGTTGATTTTATTTGCTAATCAGGATTGCTGTAGATAATGTTGGAATATATCCTAAATGTAAATTTCACTAATACAATTATTACACCCATAGCAGATAAGGGGGTTGGGAGCCATATACGGTACCCTGTACTTCTATATTTGGTACTGAAAAATCTCTATCCATGTTTCTGGAAACTTACAGTAATACTAAAAACCTTTTTGTGCTGTGTCCTTTTCCCTAAAAAACATCTCTAAAAACTTGAAATTACTGAATAAAATACCTAAAGCAGTGTTTTCATTTCCATGACTGTTGTCTGGTTTTCAGGGCGGTGCTGGATGGATGCGTTAGAGCTGGCCCTGAAGTGCTCCAGCCTGCTGAAAAGAACTATGATTCGGGAGGGGAAGGAGGACACCACCGCAGCCACCGCCAGTGGAGAACACTCCATTAATTTCTACAGCCTTCTCCGAGCTCACAACATCCACGGATTTCAGTAAGTTGGACAGAAACCCATGCTTCGGCTCCCTCCATTGTGGTTTACATCATTAGCTACCATGTCAAAAGCCAGTCCGCCCTTCCTTCAGGTTTAACGACAGCGACCATCTGAAAGACCCGGACCTGTACTCTGACAAGTCGGACAGGGAGGGTGAACAGGACCACGAAGAGTCAGACCCAGAAGGCCTGGAAAAGAGCGAGGAGAGTGACAGCGACACTTCAGAGCGCCAAGATGATTCATACATAGACCTGGACCCCAACGAACATCTGCGGGAAACCCCATACATTGAACAGTCCCATGAGGAGCTTGGAGAGGTAGAAAGCATCATAATTTCAGCATTGATAACAGTACAGTGGTGAAAAATCAGCGCGTTCCTCTATTTGAATTAGTTAACTGTAACGTGGACAGGCTCAGATCACGGCCCATGTGTGAGAGTGTGGGGAGACGAAGTGTGAAAGTACACGTTTTCTATTCCGATGTTGACAGCTCATTAATTAAAATCCTCCCAAAGTTGCAGATAAATTTTCACAGTTTGAAGATGAAATACTTTCACAGGCCAGTAGAGACGACTTTAATGTATGTAGGCGTACATTTTGACGTTTCCTTTGATTGTCTTTTGTTTGATTCTGAAGGCTGGCGAGGCTGCTCAGACCGAGACGGTATCAGAAGAAAACAAATCTCTGATCTGGACTCTACTAAAGCAGGTCAGGCCTGGCATGGATCTGTCCAAAGTGGTGCTGCCCACCTTCATCCTCGAGCCCAGGTCCTTCCTGGACAAACTGTCGGATTACTACTATCATGCAGATTTCCTGTCTGAGTAAGAACCTGAAGTGACAGTATTGGATGAAAAACTGTTCTAAAACTTACTTTGTATATTATCAATGTTTTTGTGAGAGCCAATGGTTTGTGGACATTAGTGCCTGTGATTACTCAGTATTATACTTCCAATTTAAGTATAAATGATGCAATGTGTTTCCTTCTCAGGGCTGCAATTGAGGAAAACGCCTTCAACCGCATGAAGAAGGTGGTGAAGTGGTACATCTCTGGATTTTACAAAAAACCGAAGGTCAGTATAATCAGCTGTACGATATTTTATGGCAGTGTTTCTCAAACTTTTTCAGATCAAGGACCACTGAACCCTTAAATAAACACTCACGGACCACCTGACTCTAAATAGCCCCCAAATAATATGCCAAGTAACAATCGGGTGCTGGTATGACAGATGCATCGGGAAACGTACGATAAAGTGAATTTTATAAATCGTGAGAGTTCAAGAAACACTGAATTTTAAGTATTGAAATTTTAACTTTTAAAATGTAATTTGTTACGTGCCACCTCGCAGACCACTAGGGGTCGAACCACTCTTAGAGAAACACTGTTTTATAGGGAAATGATGACTTGTCTTCGGTTTAGTACAGAAACATTGCTATATTATACATAATCTCACGTTCATCCACAGGGATTGAAGAAGCCTTACAATCCCATTATAGGAGAGACATTTCGTTGCATGTGGCTTCACCAAAAGACCAACAGCAAAACATTTTACATCGGGGAACAGGTAACAACAGCATTAAGCAGAGATATTAATTATACAGATAGTTTGGAAAAACATCATGGCGTGTTCTTCTGCAGGTATCCCATCATCCTCCAGTGTCGGCATTCTATGTCAGCAACAGGAAGGATGGATTCTGCCTCAGTGGCAGCATCCTTGCCAAATCCAAATTCTATGGTACTGACACATGCGGTATCGACGAGTGTTACAGCGCTGTAGATCGTTGGCAGTCAGTGACAACATCTGTCCTCCGGCGGTTGTTTCTCCTCTAGGAAACTCCCTGTCAGCCATATTAGACGGAGAAGCACGCCTGACGTTTCTCAACCGTGGAGAGGACTACGTGATGAATATGCCCTATGCTCACTGCAAAGGTCGGTGCGTCCCGCTCGGACACGTCCGGGGCTGTTCACGAGCAACACTGACTTCTCACTGCCGTTACGCTTTTTCATCTCAGGCATCCTGTATGGCACCATGACCCTGGAGCTGGGGGGTCAGATAACCATTGCCTGCGAAAAAACAGGCTACAGCGCTCAGCTGGAGTTCAGACTGAAGGTACAGCTGCGCTTCATTGTTGAAATCAAGGCTGCAGTCATTTATCATGTTTGTTCATATCTGCATATTTTGTAGTCCAGGTTGTTTCTGTTTTCAATAATACTTTTATTTGAACAACAAAATCTAGATACAGATTATTTAATGGAAATATGTTGTGTTGGAGATTTTAAGCTTTTAACTTTTCTGTTTTCATGTTTCCTGCTCATTAGCCACAGCAAGCTATTTATTGCAAATGTGTTAATGCAGACTAGAACATAAAAATATCCTGCTAACTGCTATTAATGCAGACACAGTAGTTAAATTGTCTTTTTAGAACCCGTCTTCTTTTGAATTCTTACCCTGCTTAACTCTCCTTGTATCTCTTCAAGCCCTTTCTTGGCAGCAGTGACAGCGTTAATCAGATCTCGGGGAAGATCAAGCTAGGAAAGGAGGTTCTGGCTACACTTGAAGGACACTGGGTAAGGTCCATTCTACACATACATTGACTTGATGGCAGCTGTGTGATCATCAAACCCTAAATTTAATGTGGTGGTGCAGCCCAGCAAAATTAATAATTGCATTTAAGAAAATGTAAAAATCATTAAATAGACCTCATCATTAAGCACAGGCAGCCACATATTCCTTACAGATTAAAAAGGAAACAAATATCATTGAATTTTTACAGAAGCATTTTGCATTCATCTGATAAAATATAAACATTTTTTTTCCTGAGAAATTCATGTTTGGTGTGTTTTTTGGTTTAATTATTTCTGTTTTTCTGACTTCATTTCTTTGTTTTTGTTTGTTTGTTTTTAAGCAATCTTGTCCTTTTTATCAAAGTAAATGTTTTCTGTTTTTTGTGGTAATTGACAGAATATCTAATAATTGGTGAACCTGCCACAGAGCAGCAGCGCACATGCGTTACTGTGGAGTGCAGCGTCATGGCACTGTGTGGAGTGCACTGTCATCGTTCTCCAAACAGTGTTTATCTGGGCTCCTTTAACACCAGTTTTCATGCTTCCAAACTGCACGTCCTTGTTACCCTCCACCCCAGACTCGAGGGGAACAACTTCCAGCTCGAAAAAGTTTCCTTTCTTTCTCAGGTTTCTTCTCTTAAGTTTTGATTTCAGTGGGCGGGACCTCTGAAACATGAATATTTAAGGCTGTAACATGTTAATGACGATCGTTTTCAGCCGCTGCATTTATCAAGACCTGCTGATTTGTACGCTGGGATTGGCCATATACAAAATGTTCATGAATCACACGTTTGTCTTTTCGCACCATGACTCCTTCACTCAGATCTGCGCATGTTTCTACGCAAGATTGATACATGAGGGCCAATATGTCTGATATGGAGTTTGAATTATGCAGTATGAATAAAGTTGAATGAAGGAACTTGGTGATATTATGTGCCCTGTTGTGATTCCTCTCATAGGACAGTGAGATCTTCATCAATGATAAGAAGACAGGGACAGTAGACACCTTCTGGAACCCAACACCAGAGCTGAGACAAAGCCGACTGACCCGCTGCACCGTCCCACCAGAGGAGCAGAGCGAGTTTGAATCAGAAAGGTGAGGTTTTTTTTTTTTAATCTATTCATCATCTGATACATCTTACTGATTATATCGTTAACTGTCTCGCCATCAGACTATGGCAGCATGTGACCCGGGCCATCAACAACAAGGACCAGACTGAGGCGACCAATGAGAAGTTCACCCTAGAAGAAGCTCAGAGAAAATCTGCTCGTGAAAGGAAGGCCAAGTGCGAGGAGTGGATCCCTGCCCTGTTCGAACAAGACCCGGTCACTGGAGAGTGGCATTACAGATATGCTGAGTGAGGAAGCATACAGGAACATAAACCTGGCTTCTGAATACTTGCAAAGAATTGATATGAAAAAATGTTCTGTGTTTCTTTCCCATCACTGCATAGGTAGCAATGAAAATAGTGATAAGAGTACAGTAAGTGCTCGCTTTGAGTCGCGTTAAATTGCCCTCTGTGCTATTGCGCCACCTGGCGGTGATGGGTTGTAATCACACGGGTTAATAACCTTATATTTTTCCCAATTTTCTTACCCAATAGGCATTCTGATTCTTGTACATTTTCCTTCCTTCCTTCCTCTGTCTCTCCCCCAGTACGAGGCCGTGGGATCCACTCAATGATCTGATCCAGTTCGAGAAAGACGGCTGTATTCAGACCAAGGTCCGGCACCGCACCCCTATGGTACGTTCTGGCAGTCTTATTAGTCTGAGTAACCAGGGGCCACGGAGAGACAATTGCAAGTACCAGGTAGGTCACCCCGGTCAAAAACACCTCGTGCTTTCACAAAGAAAAAGCCACTTATCATCTCAGCTGCCTTCCATGCCGCTCCTGCTGCAGCATCATCATTGACACCTCTTCTCACTCTGCTGCCATTACTGCTCCTGCCTCTGCTCCTCTTTTGGTTTGACTTTGTTCACTGACACCTGCTGTTTTGTCCTAATATGAAAGATGTGACCGAAGAACCCATTCATCTCCTTCATTTATTTAATTTGGGCACATTGCCCTGTTGCCTTGAGAGTTTTTGCTATTGAAAAGATGAGAAATCATATTGAAGTGATTACATTTCTTAAAAGTGTCTCACTTTTTTTGAATCGTCAGGTCAATTTTCCAATATAATTTGTCATAAAATGATTTTTTTAAAAAGCCTGGAAGTAATTTAGCATGATGCTTCACATAATTACAGATAAAAGAAGAACAGCTGCGTCCATCATATCTTTACCATCGCTTGTCTGCCCCCACATTACCTCCATGCCCATTCCAGCCTTCTTTTGTCATCTTCATTTTTTTTGGCTCCACTTGCACTGAGCTGTTATTGGCATTTTTCTGGGGAAAAAAAACTATTTGTTTGTCATCAGTCATAAAATTTGTGTTGTTTGTGTTTATGGTAACCAGCTGCTGAGTGACTGAGACACTAAAGTTATAATCTGAGATATTCTCATGTTGTGCTCTAGAGGTAGGGCAAACATTAATACAGCACAATATGAAAATATTGTTTTGACATATTTACATCAAGAATTAATGTTTTTACATTACATTATATTTACATTTTATTGTTTGGTGCAAGTGATAACGTCAGTTACCTATTTCGTCCAATAGATGGTGCTATTTTTCTTTTTCCGGGCGAGCTCAACAAAAGTGACAGAAATTGTTTCTGGTTCTATTTTATTTGTGTGTGTGTGCGTGTGTGTGTGTGTGTAGGTAACGGTACCAAAGAGAAAACACAAAAGCGACAAGCTGAAGAGCCCGGAGAGTGGCTGCTCCTCACCTGAACCAGACCACCAGGACTCGTCTGGCAGTGAAAGTGAGCTGAGCTGATACATTTTCAGCTCAATAAGTTCATATCTACATTTAAATTGCAAATGTCCTGTTTACTTTTCTATTCTTCCAAATATTAGTACTCATGTCATGTTGTTTTCGAGCTAACGTCCGACACACATTTGTTGCAGGACACAAAAGCAAACACAACAACCGACTAAGGAAAAAAGGAGCAGACCTCAGTGAACTTCAAAGTGCAATTGAATCTATAAAGAAGACCCAGGAGGACATTAACAGGTGGGAAAGGTGCAGCTAGAGCGTCACATGACCGCCCGTTTGTCATACCTGATGCTAGCTGTATTTGCAGGAGCATCGGCGTGCTGCGGAGTCAAACTGCGAGCCGGGCAGAGGGCGGCTTCCTGCTGCAACAGCGCGACTTCGTCATCATTGTTTTCCTCGTCCTCCTTCAGGTCCTCATTAACTATGTCTTCAAGTAGCATCCACGCTGCGCGCAGACACTGCACCAACACACCGTGGAGTGTTTCAGCAGCCCGCAGCACATCCACAAAAGTGCACTCTGTCCATTCCAAAAACTCTGGGAAGATCCTGCGACTTTCCAACAGATGCCGCCAACGCTTCAATTTTAACTGCGCTGAGGTCTCGACCGCCACTCTGGATCTGATTCGCCTTGATGTCAGGGGCAAGTTTTTTTTAAACTAGTGTTGGTTGTTTTATTTTGACTTTCCTGCTGGAGTGAAAATACTCCACCGTTCAACATTTCACCTCAAATGACGGAAAACCTTTCGACACATGATATGGGAACATGAATAGGGATGAAAAAAACTTTTTTGTCTCTTCCTCTTTGAACAGAAGTGGTGATAAGAGAGAGAAAATGAAGTCGTCCAATGTGACTTTTATTATTATTTTTTTATTTTTAATATTGTCCAGGATTTCCACATAAGGAAACAAATGAAGATCCATCAGAAAGAATACTAGAAGCTATCATTTCTTCATACAAGGTCACTGTTTCAAGAGGAAAAGTACAGTATGTTTACTGGGGGTAGCATGTACAGAGGTGTAAGATAGCGAGAACATGTACAATATTTTGTCTTAAAGCCTAAATGCACTGGAACTATCAACTATATGTTCATCAGCTCTACATTTTATCATCACTTTAGTTTTACACACGTGCTATAAGCGGGTTTGCAGCATCATGATGTCCAAATTTTTTAAGCTTCAGCGCCCATTGTGTTTTTAAAATAACATTAAAAAAAAACCTCAGAGGTGAACTTCACGGCATGTTGAAGGAGGAGAACTAATTTGCTTTCTTGCTAG
This sequence comes from Pao palembangensis, assembly GCA_015343265.1. NCBI lineage: Eukaryota > Metazoa > Chordata > Actinopteri > Tetraodontiformes > Tetraodontidae > Pao > Pao palembangensis. The sequence continues at coordinate 2,881,305 of CM027098.1, read as the reverse complement.
TAGTTAAGAGGCTACATACTGCTAATATACTCTCACGTGGTTAGCTTAGTTACATTTATTCAACAATATAACACAAATCCACGGTGACTAATTAACTCTGAAAGGTTAGTTATTATTCGTCATGAAACATTCGCCTTGCTGGTAGCAATCTCTCCTCAAGCTTCAACCTTGTTAGATGTTTTTGACATATATGAGCTAAGAGCTATTTAGATTTAGAACTACACAAAGTGTTTTTCGACTGGCTGAGCTACAGGATGTAAAGAAAATCTGAAAAAGCACTCAAGCCATGGAAGAAAAAAACCCATCAATTCTCTGTGATTGTGACTAAAGATATTGTTTCTGGTGTCTTTTGCTCCTTAGATGTTCATCAAAGAAATCTAGACTAGAATTGTGAGTAGGTTAAGACATAAACGTTATGAAACGATCGCTGTAATAAACCATTCCAGATATATACTCGTAGCAGGTGAGTGGCAAGTGTGCCCTTTGCTCTGTAATATCAGCAGGAATAGTTCCCGCATCATGATTAGCGCGTGGTCGTCTCGACGTGCCGGTTTTACGAACTCCTACACTGCATTTCTAGCAATGCTTTAAATGTTTGGAACAATATCATCCACTTCTAAATGTTGTCACACTTTTGGATTCCGTTTTTAACCCTCGTGAAACTCCAAATCACAGTTTTTAGGATGTTACATAGCCTGTTTCCATCCCGTTGCTGATGACTGATATATATGATATGCAATATTCAAGCACCACTCTCATCAAAGAGATGTACATGTGGAGTCCTCCACGCCTGTCACGTTAGCCTTGCGTACGTTTACATATCCAAATGCCTCCACTGTCGAGTGATGAAAACTTTAGAAACGCCAACACAGGTATTAAAGACAAAACTTAGTACGATAGGAGCCAGCTGCACTCCTGATCATTTACTCGGCTGGCCCGTGTTACCTGTACTTGTGTTTTTTTTTTTTGTTTTTGTGTGTGTATGTGTCTCCTCATTGCCTCTCATTGCCTCTCATTTTGTTGTTATTTTTGACTACCGTAGAGGGTCCCGATGGTAGAATGTGGAACATAAGTAAATACCAGTGCCTTGTGATGTCAGACCGGGTGGACACGCTAGGAAGCTGGCAGGGGATGCAGTGAGCTCGTTGCAGAATAACAAAAACAAACACTTGGTACTAAACACCCAGAGGTAAACAATCAGACTGTGCTCACCGCCATGCCCAGCTCCTGCCCACCCCTTCTGAAGCATCTCCATAGTAACTCCCATAGATTTATGGAAAGCATTTCCCCCTCCACAGAAAGGGAAGCCACCGTCCCTCGCTCGCAGAATTTCACAGGGAATAAACATCACTATTGTTGTTACGGTCTGTGGAACATTTTATTTATTCCTCTTTTATATGATGCTTTGTTTGTTTTTTTTCTTCTGGTACCATTTCATCACTCCTCATTTTTTTCCATGCTGATTTTAAAGTCAGACATGTTTTTATTGACTGAGCGAAACACATTTGTGCACAAAGACAATATCAATTACCCCTCCATCTTCAATATGTATCCCTCTGTTTATCTGAGTACCTAATATATATTTACAGTATTTCCATGGAATCTATGATGTGGTTACATATAACAAAAAGCAAAATAAAAACTGATATAATTGAGCGTTTGTGTTTGGTATAAAAACAGAAAAAAGTCACACTTTTGCCGTTTTGTGACCTGAAAATGTGTGAGATGAAATCGCTGAATTGTTGCAATGTTTCATAGATTTAGTTGAAATTTTAGATGAGATGTTTAAAAATTAAATATAAACTGCAGATACAGCAGCTTGGTCACCAGGGGGTGCCAGAGAGCATCAGAATTAGGAAAACATCACACACTACCAAGTTCCAGATGTTGATGGACCTAGAAGGATGTCCGTGCTATTAAGAGACAAGAGTCTAAATTTGACCCCCTGTTGGACGTTATAGATGATCAAATCAGCACTTAATTTGTCACATGCACTGTTATACATAGTACCATTCCTCTGATGGAATGAGGAAATAAACAAGTCTTCATGCGAGTCCAGGGAGTCTCACATTTTTCTCTAGTGGTGAAACTTGGAAGCGGCAAGCAATATAGATCGTCCAGAAGAATAGGGGATCCAATGATCATATAATCCTCAATTTGAATTTTTTTTCTCAAGATACTTGAACCCTAACCCCCAAGCACATCAAGGTTTCTGTTTTACCGACTGTCATGATTTCCAGAATCTCTGAACAGTGGTTTCATTCAGGAGTTCATTTATTGGTTGAAGGGTTAAAGAATCAGAATCAGAAAGGGTTTTATTGGCATTGTCAGTGAACAGAATTCACAAACTAGGAACTTGCTTCGGCGTAAGGTGCAACATAAAAAACAGCAGGGGGTTTACACTTTGAAGTTTAACAAACTATTTTTTAACAAGAAAAATAAATTTTAACAAAGTTCTCTATTTTAACAAGAAAAAAGGTTAGATTTTAGCCAAAAGTCTTCATTTTAGAGGAAGAAAAATAAATGTTAACAAAGCTCTCTATTTTAACAAGAAAAAAAGTTAGATTTTAGCAAAACGTCTTCATTTAGTGAAAAAAAAAGCATGGTCTTTATCGGATTACGGGATGGGTGGTGAATTTGGATACGTATTCCACGGCGATCCGGGTCATCTAGTCTTGTTTCAGCTGACTAAGGAGGTCTGGAAGTGTTACTCTAGCAGTAGGATAGCCACGCTAACTTTGAATGGTTGGAATATGCTGGCACAATTACTGTCACAGGATCCACCTTCGAGCCATATCCGCACTGATAAGGACGAGGGGCTGGAGCCGACAAACGTTCATCGTGCAGGGGCAACTATTTTCACTAGATTGTGGGAGTCGAAACGTTCAAGCCTCGGTCGCAGCTTCTTCCGAGCCGTGTTAGGACATGGGGAGCAGAGTCCGACGTCTTCTTTCTGGAGACTTTTAATGCGGGGTGTTTACCCCGGTGTTGGCTCTCCCCGTGGCCGCTTTTGAGAGAGCGTCTGGGGGAGATGCAGGAGCATATCGAGCCCCCCTTCCGCAGAAATCAGAAGCGTAAACACATGATGAAAATGAGAAAAGACTGACGTTTGATGACACATTCCATGGTTCAGAGTAACCATGCCTTCCTCCATTCATTCATGTTACGATTTTTTTTACATAACCCACTCCCATCATTATGGACAAATACCCTTCTTTTTTTACCCTCCCAGTAGCCCACCCATCTCTTCCCTCTTTAAAACATGGATTTTTTTAGTATTCAAGCGACAGATCTTGACAGCGAGCAGACATCATGACTGACAAAAGGGCAAGACGTGTGACCCCCATCTTTCTAGGACCGGGCTGCTGGTGCAACAACCACGGAGCGAGGGATACTTGGGGCGGGATGTGGTTGGGATCTGTCGATCCTGCGAGGGCCAGTCTTATTGTAGCTGGCTGAATTTCTCAATTAGGTGCACATTAGGCAAATGTGCTGCAGGCAACCCAGGCCTGCACCCAGAGGGCTGGAAGTCTTCTGCCTTGTCTGGAAAAACAGACAAGGTCAGTCATGTAATTAGATTAAATGTACTGTTATCCATCCATCCATTCATCCATTTTCTGCCGCTTATCCGGGGTCGGGTCGCGGGGGCAGCAGCCTAAGCAGGGAAACCCAGACTTCCCTCTTCCCAGCTACTTCGTCCAGCTCTTCCGGGGGGATCCCGAGGTGTTCCCGGGCCAGCCGAGAGACATAGTCCCTCCATCGTGTCCTGGGTCTTCCCGGGGGCCTCCTACTGGAGGGACGTGCCCTGAACACATCACCAGGGAGGTGTCCGGGAGGCATCCTTACTAAGTGCCCGAGCCAACTCATCTGGCTCTTCTCAATGCGGAGGAGTAGCAACTCTACTCCGAGCTCCTTCCGGATGGCAGAGCTTCTCACCCTATCTCTAAGGGAGAGCCCAGCCACCCTGCGAAGGAAACCCATTTCGGCCGCTTGTACCCGCAATCTTGTTCTTTCAGTCACTACCCAAAGCTCATGACCACAGGTGAGGGTAGGAGCGAAGACCGACCGGTAAATCAAGAGCTTCGCTTTTCGGCTCAGCTCTCTCTTCACCACAACGGGCCGGTGCAGAGTCCGCATTACTGCAGACGCCGAGGGACCACCACCCCGGTCTGCCAATCCAGTGGTACTGCCCCCGATGTCCACGCGATTTTACATAGTCGTGTCAACCACGACAGCCCAACAACATCCAGACCCCTAAGGAACTCCGGGCGAATCTCATCCACCCCCGGGGCCCTGCCACTGAGGAGTTTCTTAACAACCTCGGCTACCTCAGCCCCGGAGATAAGAGAACCCGCCTCTGAGTCCCGAGGCCCTGCGTGTCGGTGGGATTGAGGAGGTCTTCCACCGATCCACAACGTCCTGAGTCGAGGTCAGTAGCACACCATCCCCACTGTACACAGTGTTGACAATGCACGGCTTCCTCCTCCTCAGGCGCCGGATTGTGGTCCAGAACCTTTTCAAAGTCGTCTGGAAGTCGTTCTCCATGGCCTCCCCGAACTCTTCCCACCCCCGGATCTTTGCCTCGGCGACCGTCGCAGCCACACTCCGCTTGGCTCGGCGGTACCCGTCTGCTGCCTCAGGAGTCCCACAGGCTAAAAAAGGCCCGGTACAACTCCTTCTTCAGCTTGACGGCATCCCTCACCACCGGTGTCCATCAGCGGGGTCAGGTGTTGCCGCCACAACAGGCACCGACCACCTTGCGGCCACAGCACCGGTCGGCCGCCTCAACAATGGAGGCACGGAACATGGTCCACTCGGACTCAATGTCCCCCACCTCCTCCGGAACATGGATGAAGCTCTCCCGGAGGTGGGAGTTGAAGCTCCGTCTGACAGGAGACTCTGCCAGGCATTCCCAGCAGACCCTCACAATACGTTTGGGTCTGCCGGGTTTGTCCGGCATCCTCCCTCACCAGCGGAGCCAACTCACCACCAGGTGATGATCAGTTGACAGCGCCGCCTCTCTCTTCACCCGAGTGTCCAGGACATGCGGCCGCAAATCCGAGGACACAACTACAAAGTCGATCATCGAACTGCGGCCCAAGGTGTCCTGGTGCCAAGTGCACATATGGACACCCTTATGCTTGAACATGGGTGTTCGTTATGGACAATCTGTGATGAGCACAGAAGTCCAACAACAGAACACCACTCAGGTTCAGATCAGGGGGGCCATTCTTCCCGATCACGCCCCTCCAGGTCTCACTGTCACTGCCGATGTGAGCATTGAAGTCACCCAGGAGGGCGAGGGAACCCCCAGAAGGAGCACTCTCTAGTACTCCCTCTAGGGACTCCAAAAAGGGTGGATACGCTGAACTGCTGTTGGGGCCATAAGCACAATCAACAGTCAGGATCCGTCCCCCCACCCGAAGGCGGAGGGAGGCTACCCTCTCGCTCAACGGGGTAAACTCCAACGTACAGGCACCAAGCCGCTGCTGCCCGCCGCCTCTCCCCATCGGCTCCAACTCCAGAGTGGAAGAGAGTCCAACCCTTCTCAAGAAGGCTGGTTCCAGAGCCCTTGCTATGTGAGGTGAGGCCGACTATATCTAATCGGAACTTCTCAACCTCTCGCACCAGCTCAGGCTCCTTCCCCATCAGAGAGGTGATGTTCCACGTCCCTAGAGCTAGCTTCTGCAGCTGGGGATTGGACCGCCAAGGTCCCCGCCTTCGACTGCCACCCAACTCACACTGCACCCGACCCCTTTGGCCCCTCCTGCAGGTGGTGAGCCCACGGGAAGGGGTCCCACGTCATCTCTTCGGGCTATGCCCGGCCGGGCCCATGGGCAAAGGCCCGGCCACAAGGCGCTCACCAGCGTGCCCCACCCCCAAGCCTGGCTCCAGCAGGGGGCCCCGGTGACCCGCGTCCGGGCAAGGGAGACCCAAGACCAATAACATCACTCGTCATAAGGGGGATCTGTAAGGCACGACTGGGGGCACAGGTGGAGTACTCTTGGCTAACAGTCATCGATCGTCTCGTCCGGTGCTCCACTGTCAGTTTCCGTGAACTAGTGGTTTTTTGGTTTTTGGATGTGACTGGTGAGCGGATTGGTGGCAAATGAAATTAAGGCAACAAGAACAATAAATGCAATTGGCCTAGCTGTCCAAAAACAACAATTGAGACATAATTTCTTCAATGTAGGACGGGTCCTCCTTCATTCCTGCAGTGGCGGTCGGGGTGTCTCATTCTCTGATGGTGGTTCCTTTCCAGGGAATGGATCGATGTATCGGGTGATCTCAAGTGTAGGAGCCATCATTGCAGGGTTACTAGCACTTCACCTGTTACGCGTTGGGGGTATCTGACGTCGCAGTCCCCTTTTCCTCTGATGTTTTAGGCACTCGGACGTACTGTGACAAATGGAACCACGTGGATCCTTTCCCTTCCAGACAAACAGCTGTGGTAGTCCTTGCAGTGACACAATGTGGCCCTGTCCAGCGGGGTTCCTGCCACTTTCTCTTGAAGACGTTCAGCAAAAGGAATTCTTCTCCTGCTAGCTCTGGTCTCTCCTCGGTCAAAGGTGGGGCCTGGAGAGAAAAACTGGTAGCCATATGGTTAAGGATTTTGTACATTACCTTTGGGTTGCAAGTTGCTGATGGTCCCACGGCACCCCAGGGTCCTGAGAAGGGACGTCCATGTTGGAGCTCAAAGGGAGTGAACCCTGTTTGACAGTTCACATATCTTATGGTCATAAGGACCAATGGCAATGCATCAATCCAATTGAGGCTAATTGAGGCCATTGTTTTAGCTAATTTGGTTTTGATGCGCTGATTCATTCTTTCCACCTTACCCTTTGACTGGGGGTGGTAAACTGTGCCATATTTGTGGGTCAGACCTAATTATTGTTCCACTTGCGCCAAGTGTTTGTTTTCAAAGTGGGTCCCATTGTCTGATCTGATTCTCTTGAGAAACCCATGATTTGGAATATAGTGGTTAACCAAAGCTTTGATCACTGCGGCCGCATCCTCCTTTGCGGTAGGATACGCCTTGGTCCATCCAGAGTAAACATCTGTTATCACTAATAAATACCTGTTTCCCTTTGCCCGTTCTCCCATATCTGTAAAATCCATCAGAGTTTCTTCACCAGTTGTTTTAGGCACTGGAAATAGGCCAGGAGCATTCTTGATGCCTGGTCTAGAGTTGTACTGGGTGCAGATTTCACATTTGAGTGCGATGTCTGCCAGTACTGAGGGTAGGTCTGGATGCCAAAAGTTTTTGTAGAATCTTTTCATGGCGTCAATCCCCAAATGTGATGGACCATGTGCTTCTAGACACATGTCTCTCTCTTGGGCACCAATAGGGGACCTTCTTTGTTTTGCCATATGTACCCTTGTTCTCTGTTGGGCTCCTGTTTTAGCCCCGTTTTTGCTCCACTGTTCTTGTTCATCCACTGGAGTAAGCGCTTGTGCATTGCCCCATTCATATAATGAAAGAGGTCTTAAATCCTGTTCTTTTCCCTCAGCCACCTCTACCAATGTAGCTATGTTGGGAATGTCTAAGCCAGCAGCCTGTTTTGCTGTTCTGTTTGCTACTTCATTCCCTTGTGCATCCAGAGACCCATCCTTCTTGTGGGCTGGTATTTTTATCACTGCCAATTTAGTGGGACCTTTTAAGGCCTCCAAAATGCTTTTTATCACATCTTCATGTTTGGGAGGACCCCCTGTTCCGGTGGCCCATCCATTTCTTATCCATGGACCCAAATCTCTATGTATCACATGATAACAAAAGGCTGAATCAGTAAAAATATTTACATTTTGTCCTTTCCCCATTAGTAAGGCCTTTTCCAGGGCCACCAGTTCAGCTCTTTGGGCTGAGGGCAGTTCCACTGAGCCACTGGCTTGAACTATGTAGTCCAGATTTTCTCTTTGTACCACAGCAAATCCAGCCTTTAGGCCCATGTCTGTTCTGTGGCAACTTCCATCTATGTACAAATGCATTATGTCTAATGCTTCAGGGAGTGGTGTCGCCTGCACATCAGGTCTTGCTTTTGACACCCTCATTGTTTCTTGGCAACAATCGTGTTTCTTCCATGCTCATGTGTTGTGCCATGTTGACTTTATCATTTCTGTAGGCTATGTGTGGTTGTGTTAGTAATGTGATGACTGTATTTTCTCTTCCTGGGGTGATGGAAAATGCTGACGACTCAATGAAAGCTGTGACCGCATGGTCTGTGTTTACAAAAAGTTGGTGTTTTTTCACAACCATCTCTGTTCTCATGATGAGCTTAGCTAGTGCTGCTGCAAATCTTGTGCAAGGTGGTGCTTTTTATTCAATGGGATCTAAAATTATGCTATAGTAGCCTAGCACATATCTCTCCCCCTGTCGAAACATCCAAACAGAATGGGGTTGAGTAGTCTGGTTTAGCCAGAGCCGCCGCATTAGCTAAAAGATGTTTGATGTCTTGGAAATCAGACCGTGCTCGATCTGTCCATGTGAGACGAGCATTTGTTTTAATGGGATATTGAGGTATATTTATCAGATTGGTTGTCTCAATAGCAAACTCTACAGGTCTAACCTTGAGAAGGCCAACGTCCACCTGATGCTTCACCCACATAGAAGAGGATAGATTTTCCAGTGCTCTGTCAGCCTCTGGATCATTGGTGTCCTCAGCACTATGATGGCGTTATAACTGTTGGTGGTTCAAAATAACTTGAGTAGTTGTCGGAGATTTGTAGAATGTGAACTGGGGATTTGATGGAGAGGTGAAAACATTTTGTATGGATGTTTCTTGCCAATCAGAGACCTTATTAGCGGTGGCCACCACAGGACCAAGGGCCTTTGCTTGCTTTCCTGTTGTAGTAGCCACTGTTATGTGTGGTGCTGAAGTGGGGCCCAATCGATAGTACTGGCTTTGTTCAGCAGTGAGATGGATCGGGGCGGCTACGCCCTCCGGTCCAACTACGATGCCAGGTGAGACAACTGACCACTCCTGCCCCTCTAAAAGATCATTGAACCAAACCTGATAGGGGAGGTCACCTTCTGTGTCATAAAACAGGGTCACGTGTAAGGGATCCGGGGGAGGAGACAACACATGTCTGACCTTGAGATGTGGATGCCATTGACAAAAGTCTTGCACCAGCGGGCTGTGGTCCGGGTTGACGATCAGTCCCCAATAGATGTCAGCAACGAGTTGATCTCCTGGAGGTGAGTTTCCCAGGCGCATAATGGCAGACATGTTCGACGTTGCATACGTGCACAAGTAGCAGGAGCAGGTGACCATCGTTCCTCCCGGAAGCAGGAGAATCTGCGCCTTAAGAGTCTGGAGGAGATCTCTTCCCAGCAGATTAATAGGGCATTGAGGGGTCATAAGAAATGAGTGATTCAAACTCTGGTTGCCAAGAGTTACAGTTACAGGTTCAGTTTTCGACAAATATAAGGTCTGATACCCTGTACTGGTACCACTTCAGTAGAGAGAGGCAAGTCCACCTTTTTGGATAAAGTGGAATGAGTGGCTCCCGTATCCACAAGAAACAAAAAGTAATTTTTCTCTACCTTCATGGAAAGAAAGGGCCCGGCCGTTGCGCCCCCTCTGGTGCCAGCTGGGCCTCCCTAAACGGGGTATATACCATGGCCTCCAGATGGCGATGGCTGCCGATATGAGCTGTCGTCTTGTTGCTGGGGGCATTGCTGTAATTGTAGTCGTCCGCAACACTCTCTTGCCCAATGCCCCGCTCCTCCACAGTGATGTCTGTGATTAATGGATGGCATTTAGTGCACCAACACTGGATGGCGCTGGATCACCTCAGCCTTTTTTTCTGTTGGCTATAATAGAGATACAATTTAAAAATATTCAGAAAACACAAATTTGGAGACATAACAGGCATTTAAGGCTTTCATATAGACAGTACTAAATACTGACAGTGATGGGAAGGCTAAAGATTTGGCTTTTTCTTTCTTTAGGAGATTTCTCTAATTAATTCAATATAGTTATCACAGGTTAAATGAAGCGACTGAACGATGTTTAATGAGGACATGCTTAACTTTCTGCCAAGTCTGTTTTGTGACTGTTGGGTTGCTCCTGTGGCTCAAACACACACACACATATAGAATAGAAATGTTAAATGAGTGGAAAGCACAAGAAAAAACATTTCTTTCTTTTTTTAGTCTCTCTTCAGTTAATAATCACACATGGACTCGGACAGTAATTTTTAGCCACACGATCGCTCTCTTTTGCCACTGCATTTTTTTTCCTTGAACATATGCGCATTTTCAGTGTACACGGTCATGAAATCGTCCATCTCCAACGGGGAAAAGTGTGACGATCAAGGGTTGTTTTTTTTTTTCAGTTGTTGCCATGGTGAATCACATTATTTGTGTTCCATTGATAAGGCTTTTTAGATCTCCGTTCAAGAGCGTAACTCAGGGTAACTGTGACTCAGAGTTGATTAAACCAATTGTTAACTCATGTTCTGAAACCGAAAACTCTGTATTGCACATTTCAGAATTTGGCTACCCTGTTTAGGTTCTGACCCCTAGTTTGGTAAATCTGCTTTCTGAAACGGGCCCCTGGATAATGTTTGACAGAAAACATAAAAAAATTTTCAGAGTCCATTTTACAATGGAAGTGTAGCGTTTCATTGAACCGTACGAACAGTTCAGTTGTCGTGGCTGGATTTCACCTCATTGTCTTTTTCATGGAGCTGCTGCTGTCCCGAATTACCTACATCCTGTTCGTAGTAAACATGATATCATCATAAACAGTAACATCCTGTTTTATTTTTTCACATTTATCAAAATCCTTCCCCTCTGACAAATGCCCATATAACGCAGAACAGACACAATAGACAATCTGCATATGGTATTAACAAAATTACATTTTAAACATGCTTAAACAAGTAATATATTTAATTTTTGTTCTTTTATGTTATAATTCATCCGGGGGATGGAGCCCGTTCTAGCTGCCTTTGGGTGATGTACAGCCCGGACGAATCTGATCCTATAGTGTAAATATCAGTATCATCAATAAACAGTCCTCTGAGGTAATTTTGTAGGGTAGAGTGCAACATTTTTCATATTTTCCCACCAAAATCTCTTTAAGAATAAGAAGATCTTGACACAACAATCTGTGACGATGGGATTCAAATCTGTGATATGAGTGTGACTCGTAGTCATGTGACTTGAGTTCATACCTCAGCTGATGACGACTGCGTTGGTTAGCGGTGGCAGCCGACTTTGCCATTTTTTAAGGGAATTCTTTGTCATACAAATAGAGGCACAACCAGGCGGATGCCGGTTGGCCTTGGTGTTATCAAGGAATGAACAGATCGTTATTTCCAGGTCGCTCAGCGGTAGAGAGCACACAGTATTCACACAGTTATGCCACATTAGGGGCAGTTTGCATGTACAAGAAGTTAATGTTCCAGAGTACCAGTGTGTGAAATTGTAACACCGACAACTACCCCCCTTATCTGTGCTTAAACACAAACAATTGTCTTATCACTGATTTGTAATTTTGTAAATTTTGTTTGCTGCATGACCATCTCTTAAAAATTACTTTAGAACAAAGTCTTCACATTAGTATGTTATGTCCCCTTATTATGTTTTTTCATGTCCCCTATCTATTCTGGCTCCACAAACTGAGGGTAAGACCCACACAGGGACCAAATGCAAAGTGAGAGACGCACACATCATATTCCCATCTTTGTGGGGACAGTCATAGACATACTACATTACTTTTGTCCATTTTGTAGCCAATACAACAACAGAGCTCCTTGGGAAGATAGGGACCAGACTCACGGCCACGCCATCCAAATAACTGGCCAACGCTGCCAAGAGGACGGGTCATTAGCTGCGGCTGAAGAGGAGCCTGCAAAGGCGAACGGCTAACCATGGGACACACACCCAGACTTGATCAATCTGTGGTGGGCTTGCCTCAGCAGAGGGTGTCTTGTAATCAATGGCCTAAACACCCTGTGACAATGGGTCTCACTGCAAACACCAGGGATTGACACATCTAGTCCTTTCATTGAACCCATCTTACTCTAATCCTAACCACGCCAAATAACCCCCTAAGCCTAACCTAAACCCGATTCCAAACTCAGCCTTAAGACCACATCTTAACCCTTAACCCATCTTAACAACTTCTCATTTTAAGTTTTGAGGACCAGCCAAAAATGTCATCTCTTTCCTTGTAGAATGTGGACTTTGGTATAAAACAAATACAAGGGAACACACACACACACACACACACACACACACACACCGAAAACATCAGTGCCTTTATTGTGTATTTGATTTATTTCTCCCTCATTTGTAGACTTGTTTTAAAACATCACAATGAATGACCATAAACCTTATCTTCACCATGACAATTAATGATGAAGTTTCAGGGACCCAAATTTAAGACTCCCAGATGGTCAGAGGTCATGATATTGCAGCCCCATATATGCAGGCAAGAATACATCAGCAGGTTTAGTGTTATTCTTTAGTTTCGGTTCAGTTAGTGTTGCTGAAAAATAGTTGAAGTTTCGTTTGGGTCTGTTGCAAAAAGTGGATTAAAAATTACGTGAAGAAATCTGACGTTACATTGTAATACTTTGTGATCATAATGAGTAAAAGCATTTTGAATTACTACTGTTCAGTAGCTCTTTTACCCTTAAAGTTGTCAGCAGGACATTCCACTTATTTCTACTTCATAACAATAACTGCCCCTGCCCTCTCGCTCTGGCCTGCCTGTGCTGTCCTGTCCACATCCTCCCTGTTCTGGCTGTCGGTACAATATCTCCCAAATGTTATTAATAGTTGAAAAGTTTGTAGCGGTGTTTGAAGGCTATAGCTCCTCGTAACAATGGTCAAGGTTGAGGCAGGAGTCCAGCATTTGTTGAGGGCAAATGCTTCATCATAATTGCTGTTAATAATTACAGCTGTGATAAGCAAGAGAGGTGGCATTTATTAATGACCGTTTGTGGTCAGTCAATTGAGCTGGAGGGTGAGGAAAAGCTCAGAGTTTGAATTTCGGTACAGGTAAGTCGGACGCTGTTGTGTAGATTTGACACGAAAAGAAAAGTTAGCACAATAACCAAAGTATATATATGTGTACACATACATGTGTACATATACACATACAGTATGTATAAATATATGTTAAATTTGACATTGAAATTGAGATAATTAGAAATTCAAGGACATAACTTAAATGGCCAGAATGTAATGTTGAAAAGTCAGAGAGCTGGAATATTTCAATGCTACAATTCAAAAGCACCCTCTCTGCTGTTTCTGAGCTCTAATTTGGTCTGACACATCAAACCAAATACAGCGCAGAGTCTGACCTGGCTCTGCCCATCCTGGAGGGTCTGGTTCCTTGTTGTTTGCTGTTAATATTCTTTGATAAGCAATGTTCAAAACCAGGACAGGATCAGAAGCTAATGTGATTAATGACACTCAGAGATACATAGAGCAGCAGTACAAGTTCTGGGGCAGTGGAGGTGAGATGCAGCAACTGGAAGCCAAGCAGTACGTGGTGGTCAGGCCACTGTATTCGGAGGACTCGTTCGCTGAAGAGCATAAGAAGGTCTGCAGGCCGCACAAGACCATACTGGATAACGTCAAGCAGTACTTCAAGTAAGGAACAAAAGGTTTTTGTTGCCACTTCTTTGGTTGAGAGGTTGTGAACACAGTTGTAGTTTCTATCTAATAGCTCGTTAACTTATTTATTGCTGTACACCTTGACCAATGTACTTATGGTAGACGATATGTGCAAATCCAAAATGATTAAACTGATATCTTGATTATATAAAATATTATGAACTTGCCATCTATATCAGTCCACAAATAAAATCTAAGGGCCGTGCAAGCGTTGTTGCTGCCCTTGTTTTGACCTGTTGCTTGGTTCCTTTACAGAAAGTAAGAGAACTGATAAATGTCATTTTTGATATTCTAATATTTTCTTTCTGATTTACAAAAGAGTAAATTAAATATGATGACAGTCAGTCTGGTCTATTTATTGGTTCTGTCAGATTTCTGCACCCGTCTACTGCTCAGGAGCCTTTTGGAATTTAAAACCAATTCAAAGTTATCGATTCGAAGAGATTGTCTGTTTGAGGATCAAGCCCCGGTAGAATTATCAACCCTTGCTGTATGCTTCTTTAAAAAATGGTGTGCTTTTTGTGTGCCGCTGCAGATGCGATGCCAAACGAGCCAAGGGCACGGCTCTGTCCCTTCTGCCAATTGTTGGTTGGATTAAAATCTATCGGATCAAGGAGTGGTTGTTCAGTGATATCGTGTCCGGAGTCAGCACTGGACTGGTAGCAGTCTTGCAAGGTGAAGAGTTTTCCTGTGTTTTAATCAATCTGGTCTAAACTGAGTGTCCTTCTTTGCCTCTTTGCAAAGCTTCAGCCATTTATCTGCTGCTGATGGCATCAGATAGAAAAAGAATGTGAGCCAGAAGCAGCTATTTCATTCATGAAATAGTCCTGATAGTGAGACAGATTTATTGTCAACATTTTTGTGTTTTTACACAATTTAGAAAGATCATTTTTAAAAGAAAACACATATTTATAAAAGCCCCACTGGACAATAAATAATTTAAAGACAGAATAAACCTCTCTTGTTTTTATTTATATATATTTTATTTATAAGGTGATTTTCCAGGACTGGCCGATTTTATTTTTACATTTTGAGTGTCTTATCTAGCCTGTTATTACCTTTTATTTGAACTATTGCAACGCTCTTTATGCTGGCATGACTGTGAATTCATTGGAGTCACCCAATCAGCTACTTATTTTAATTGGGAGAAGCAGTACTAGTCCTGAAGTAAAATTACAAACCACAGGGTGTTTTTTTTTTTTGGTTATTTTCTAACCTCTGTCTCAAAGTTAGGTCAGACCTACCAATGTCAGTATTCAAAACCCACTTAAAATGAATGTTTCGTTTCTTCTTCCCTTAGATTCGGAATCATGCTGTACAATCTTCTGTGTTGCAGGTCTGGCTTACTGTCTGCTGGCCTCTTTGCCAACCTGGTATGGGCTCTTCTCCGCATTTTTTCCCGTTATTATTTACTTTTTCCTTGGCACATCTAGACACATCTCAGTGGGTGAGCGACTCACACATTGTTACTATAGATCTTAAATTATCCCTTAAAAGAGTGCAGTTGAAATCCCGTCCTTTGCAGGTCCATTTCCGGTATTGTGTCTTATGATTGGCTCAGTGGTCACCAGGTTGGTCCCAGATGAGGGTCCTCCTGTCAACATTACAGGATTTGAAGGGCTGACCAGAGATGAACAACGGGTGCTGGTGGCCTCATCTGTGACCTTTCTGGCTGGTATCATGCAGGTGAAATGCACTAAACACACCCGGCTTCAACTATCTTTTAAATTAACTTGTACTCGCTATTTCCGCCACGGTGTGGTCATTATCAGCTGGACAGAACCATGTGACTTCAACTATTCACATGGCATTAAAGGCTTAAAGATCATTTGCACTTTAGATCAGGTGCCCTAAAGGACAGCTAGAGGAAGCACTTCCAAAGTAAAAAGTTGCTGAGAGGCTACAACAGCTACTATTTTAGCAAAACAGTTGAACTGTATTTTGTAATATGAGCACACAGGTCATCATAGGCGTATTGTCTCATTGCTGCTTCCAGTTTTTCTCAGGCATAATACAAAAAAAGCACCACAAACCCAATTGCGTTCTGGTATATATTGCGTTCTGGTATAGGTTCTACTGTTACATTTTCCTCTAAAATTGCCTTTATTTTATTTTATTTTATGATCTCACTGTCTCTTCTAGCTCGCCATGGGTATCCTACAGGTGGGCTTTGTTGTCATGTACCTGTCTGACACCCTGGTGTCCGGCTTCACCACGGCAGCAGCCGTCCATATCCTGGTATCCCAATTCAAATTTGTGTTAGGATTACAAGTTCCAGGCATCAGTGGACCCCTTGCTATTATCTATGTAATTACAGACACGTTCAGAATATTTCTTATTTGTTTCCTACATACAGAAATTGTAGGTATTTTTATTTTTATTTTTTACACAGACTCTGGAGATTATCTTCAGTAAAATACCCTCCACCAATGTGTGTGACATTATCATTGCCTCAGTGATTATGGTGGTGGTGTTCATTGTCAAGGAGCTAAACGACAGATTTAAATCCAAGCTGCCAGTTCCCATCCCTATAGAGGTCATCATGGTGAGGAACAATTGCAAAATGTGATGGATGTTTGCATAGATTAAGACTTCAATGGCTGATAAAAGATATCAGTTATTACTGTATGTAATATGCTGGATTGAAGTGAAGTTAATAATTGCTCTTAATTTAAGTGAACTATAATCTATTAATGAGTTGTTTGGATGTGCAGTATGTAAATACATTTTGAATTATTCTTATTCATCATTTATTTTCTTCCTCAGACTATCATTGCATGTAGCATTTCATATGCATTTGACTTCAGGACAAGATATGGCATTGATGTTGTTGGCTATATTCCACAAGGGTAAGGCAGAAATCAACTTTTGGTAGCCTTTGTTTTCCAGTTACAATAGTTGATGGAATCGCTTACAAGTTTGGTCATATAAATCCACAAATGTCATGAGTGTAGTTTCTAACAGTACATTTGGAAAGTGTCATAATTTTTATTTGATAAGTGGTCTAAAAATATCAACTCTTATTCTTTTTTTCCCCACCCAGCCTACTAACACACTAGTTTCTGTTACATTGTTTCACTGCACATCTTGTACCATCCTTTTTTTTTTTTTGTTTTCTTACCACTGTAAAGATAATGAGGATGTAAAATGCAATTACCCTTTCTGCAAAGCCAAATAGATTTACACACACCCACATCTATTTTTAAGACAACATATACGGTATTCATACACTTTGTGAGTTTATGCTATGGAGAGGCAGCTTGTCCAGCCAGCTCATTGCGGGGCTAACATAGCATCAGGCTAACAGCATATCTGCATAGCTAAATTTTTTGCTTTGGCCAAACTGAGAGAATAGCCAGCATGTCTTTGGTCAGTGGGACTGTGAGGCTTATTACATCACTTATTCAAAGAGCTGAATCTAGCTGGCTAAATTGCTAGCTAAGATAGATAGTTAAGCAAACTCAGGAGCAGCTTTAGTGAAAGATTTGTTCAGCCCTGCTGTTTAAGGCTGGACGTGTTAGTTCTTCTGCATACTTTGGTTGACAGGTCATGGTACGGGCCATGTCTCCATGTCTAAATGCATTTAATTCTGGAATATAATTGGCACTTTATATATGTATGTTCATGACTTCTTAAACAGTTGGACCTGATAACGTGGCCAGTAAGTGCGTATTATATCAATATGCATATATATATTGTATCTGTATCTGACACATCCGATTATGTTTCCACAGATTATAGTATTTTACCTATGGATTTATTATTTCATTAAATGAGGCTATCTTAAACAAGCATATTTATGTGTATCCCTAACCTAACATGCCTTATAGGTCTACAGGATCTATCTATCTATCTATCTATCTATCTATCTATCTATCTATCTATCTATCTATCTATCTATCTATCTATCTATCTATCTATCTATCCTCTGATCATTTAAACTAATCTTCCCTAAAACATATATTTAAAAATGTAATACAAAATCTTACCTTGAAACAGATCTATCAAGAATATTATGGAATAATTTCACACTGACATCCATCTACAGGTATGAGTCACCCATTGCCCCAAACCTACACATTTTCCACCAAACAGCGGTAGAAGTATTTCCCATGGCCATAGTCGGGTTTGCTATCGCTTTCTCTGTGGCAAAAGTCTATTCTGTAAAGCATGATTACACCATAGATGGAAACCAGGTAAGGTAGCAGAAATAATTTGAAGTTTAAGTGGTTGATCCAGCTTCGGATAACTATATGGTATTTTTTGTTTGTTTGGATTTGTTCACCTCTCATTTGGCTGCAGGAGCTGATAGCCTTTGGGGTTAGTAATATTTTTGGAGCTTCATTTAAGTCCTTTGCTGCGAGTACCGCTCTTTCCAGAAGTTCAGTGCAGGAAAGCACGGGTGGAAAGACTCAGGTGAGATCTACAAGGAAAAATTAGGCATATCAACAACAAAGCCTGCAACCTTTATGACAGGGATCCCAGATTTTAAATGCTTATAATATGATAATAATGTTGTTCACATTGTGTGTCTTAATCTACAACATCTTAAAATACAATATATGCAGTATTTACAACATCAAGGACATGTCATTGTGGGCACTATACAATAAGGGATGAGCTAAAGACTGTATTTTAGTACAGTGTATCTCTTCAGGGGTAATATAGGAACATGTAAACAAAGCACATCCCTGAAAATATTATTTTTAAATAATAGCTCTTGGCCCCATCAGTGCCCCATATCAATAGATATTTTTTGCTTATTTTTAGATTGCTGGTTTGCTGTCAGCTCTCATTGTGATGATCGTTACATTGGCCATTGGTTTCCTCCTCGATCCACTCCCAAAAGTAAACCTCATAACCACAGAGGACAACTTAACCCAAGTCTTGGATCTGCCTGGACTCTAATCACAATTTCGTTATGGCGACAGTCTGTCCTGGGCGCGGTGGTCATCGTTAATCTAAAGGGCATGCTGATGCAGGTTAGAGACATCCCATACCTGTGGAGAAGGGACAAACCAGACTGTGTGAGTAAAGCTGCAGAATGACGCTTACCTTTAGAGACCGAGTGAGTTTGTTCAACTTGACATGTATTTTTCTATAACAACGCAGGCGGTGTGGTTGGGTACCTGCATTTCATCCATCCTGCTGGGGCTGGATCTTGGATTGGCTGTAGGTCTTGGCGTGGAACTGGTCAGCATCATCCTGAGGACTCAGTTGTAAGCATCCAACAAAGCATCTGCATTCCTTTAATTCGCCTTACATCATGCCATACTCTAGATAAATGCAGGGTTTTGCCCATTCTGAGTCAGAGACTGTGCTTTTCATGATTTTACACCTTTCTATTTTTATTTCTTGTTTGTACTTTTGTCTTACTGTGCTTCCCCTCTTGATCTGTAATCAACAGGCCAATTACTATTATTATAACTATTATATAATAACACCAGCAGGGCATTTCTTTTAACAAGATTTTTTTTAAATGATAAGTAGAAATAAGAAATAAATTTCAGGTTTACAGGTGGATAATAAATTTTTGTTTCATGCTCTGTGTCTGTCATTACAAAAGGCAAATTCTTACAAAGTTTATGCTGTACTTGGACCTGATGGGGGTGTACTGACTGCAACTGTTGGGTTTCCTAAGAGGAAGGCTTTATCTGTAATTGGTGTCAGAGGAGTAATCACTGCAACAATTATTTAGAAAGTGCTGGCTATCGTCTCCCAGCCATGAGGTTTTCATCTTTTTTTTACTGATAGCACCTCCTAGCAGCTTCAGTCAGTTTAAACCTGACACTCTTGTGGACACCAGTAAATCAAAGCCACTGGTTCAGTTAATGCTGTTCTGCATTTGTCAGTGTCTGCTTGTGAATTTTTTTTTTTTTTTTTAAATTTGCATCATTTGTAGTCCTCGCTGCAGTATACTTGCCAACATCAGAGGTACAGATATCTACAAAGACAGGAAGGACTATATAAACGTAAGTCCCATCTTTAAGAGAAGCTCTCCTCCACCGTGACTTTGAACATAATTTGGGTGTGATGGTCGTAAATCTCTTCAGATCAATGAGCCAAAAGGAGTGAGGGTCTTCAAGATACCGGCACCGATTTTCTTTGCCAACATTGACTTCTTTAGGAGCAAGTTAATGGAAGCTGTAAGTGAAACTAAAACTACATAGCTGGAAAGAAAATAAGCCCTTTTGAATATATATATATATATATATATATATATATATATATATATTATTTATTTTTTAGGTTGGTTTTAATCCCCTGAAAGTGTTGAGGAAGAGGAATAAAGCACTAAGGTTGATCCGGAAACTGTTGAAGAAAGGAGATTTACAGTGGACATCAGTAAGTATTAATCCCTGACATTGTTCTATTATCAACGGTAAAATATTTATCCAAGTTTTTTTTTTTTATTTCTTCCTCTTCATGTTAAGGACTACAGTGTACTTTCCAATTTTCTAACAGGGAAACCTGTCTGCCTCTCATCTCCAATATTAAAAATCAAATGCTCTGTGCAGTTTGAACTAATCCTTTCCCTTATCAAAAAATAGATAATGAAATGTTTGCCATTGTAGAAAGGTTTCCTGGATACATCATTTCAACCCATCATGGAGTCAGAAGATGAAAGCAACATGGAGGAGCTCAACATGCCCACCGACTTGAAGGACCTTCCAGTGAGGATAGACTGGAATGCTGAACTTCCTGTTAACATTTCTATCCCTAAAGTAGACCTCCACAGCCTGATCCTGGACTTCGCGGCCGTCTCCTTTCTGGATATTTCCGCTCTGAAGGGCCTCAAAACGGTGTGTTTGCGGTACCGTTTATTCCCACTCTGTCATCTTTAACTGAATTTTCCTTTCCATTTGAAAGATGCTAAAAGAGCTGATCCGGGTTGAAGTTGAGGTCTACATTGTAGCTTGTGATTGTAAGTACTAACAAAGGCTAGCAAAGCAACTGCTTTTATTTATGCCATTATTTTTTAAACGTTATTGTAATAATTAACAAATACTTAGTATTTTGATATGAATTTCAGATTTGATGGATTGAGTGTCCTTTTTTCTTGTAGTAGTTGTAGAAGTAATAGTAATATATAGTAATATAGAGGATTAAGGAAGTGAAATGATCATTTTTAAGTGAATAACATGTATGTTTCCCCACCTGCAGCATACATCCTCGAGAAACTGCACGACTGTTCCTTCTTTGACGAGGAAATCAAGCCATCCATATTCTTTTTGACATTGCATGATGCCATGCTGCATGTCTTAGGGAAACATCCTGATTGCGAAGAGAAGAAAATGCAACACAACACGGTAAAAGCCGCTGGCTGTTTTCAGGTAGCACAAATAAAAATTAAGTGAGTGCTGGGAATACTAAAATTATCACGTTGTTTTTGTTTTTATTTTTTTATTACAGATCATTACATCAGTCACAATGGATTACCCCGATTTAAGGAACAGAGACAGAAACGTAGGGATACATTCAGTTGATTTTCATCCAAACTAAATGTGAAAAAACATTTTTAATATTGCATGTTTGTATTCCTTCAACAGACTCTGTACCCAGAAACCAAGCTCTGATTTGATCAGACAGGTTAAAGTAAACCAAAGATGATGACTATAACATTTTGTGCACCTTAAGTACTATGCAATGCTTTCAGGCAATGAAAACTTTTTTTACATCTGGTAATTTGTGTTTACATGTACTGTTTGCAGAATTATGGGGGAAAATAAAATAATGTTTTTTATTCTGCAAAATATTGTAAATAGTGAATTTATAGAAATATGTATGAATCTATTTTAAAAACGGTATATTTAATTATTGTAGCGTAACAGCTTCGATCTTATATGGATTTCTAGAATTAATAGATGGCTTTCTTAATTCCAAATACACTCGCTAGGGGGCACCACTTCCACTTGTTCTGAAACATTGATCGCCGCCTCTGTTCCAATCAACAAACGGAAAGCAAGTGACAAAAATGAAAATTTATTTAACTTATGAGTAAATGACTATATGAATGAACAAATTAGACATGTACAGAACTTAACGGTGATTATTATAAACGTATAAAATGGATGGTGGAGAAATTTAAGATTATTCTATCCTGACAAGCCTAACTGCTATTACTAAATTTGGATTCAAGTAATTTGGTTATTTGAGACCAAGCAAATGACCAGCAGACCAGTTGAGCTTTGTTCTTACGTGTAGTCAGCTTCGTTCCGGTGGGTCCAGAAGTTGGTGTAGGATTTCGGACTCCCAGTCTTCCAGTTGCTTCCGTGCGCTTCAACACCCAGAACTTGGCAGTTCGGCAGCAGAGTCCAAACCCGCTATGTCAGCTGGCCCGGGGATATGAGGTGGATGGATGACTGAACGGTCCAGCAATGCGGTCTTTGATATTCTTAAACCAACTTCAATTACATTCGTCTGGTCAAAACAAAGTAATCTAGCAGTTTAAAAATTCTCAGAAATTGCAAAAATATTTGGAATATGATCTTTACAGATGCAGTACGGTAGCGAACCCCTTGATGCCTGAATATATTTACAATTATTAAAAAAAAATATATTTATCAGTGCTTTTGCTTTCAAACTGATGCTAAATTAAGGATTGATTGTTAATTTATTTGTAGCACATAGTTTAGATATATGTTCAAGTATGATGCAAATTAACAACAGGAATAAGTTGTAAAAATGGTAACTGTATTTAAATCACAAAATGTATGTAAAAATACATTACAAATAAGAATTACAATCCATACTGTATAAAAATTAACAGTTCAAATCAGGATATTGGTTTGAACCGGGGAGTGTGCACGCAAAGTGCTGCAGAGCAGAGTCTGGGTGCCGGCCAGACCTGTCAGCGTGCCCGTCTGACAGCGGTCACAAAGCGGGATACCTCGCCGTTGAGCTCCGATGAGATGCTCCGAAAGTCCTGAGTGCTGCAGAGGGCCGGCCGAACCTGTCAGCTTGTCCGCCTGACAGTGCTCGCAGAGCGGATAGAATCCCCACAAAGCTCCGCTGAGACGCTCTTGACGTCTGCTCATGTACAACATGATGGACGAATGTCTCTCATGCGCAACAAACCGAAATCTGCAAATGAAGTCTACACCAACACATGGGTTGAAGATGGCAACAAGTGTTGCGTCAAAACCCAGAATTCAGGATTTGAAGATCAAAAGATGCAGATTAATTGGGCGGATCAAAAATGGGATCAAATAAGTCTTTAAAGTATGGTATGGGATCAAAGAAGCCTTTAAAGTATCATAATCAAAAGAGAAAGAGATTTGATGTAAAGCAACTTTACTCGCGTTGCAATAATATAATAACAATGGACCAGCCTTTCAAGCACAACCGCAGCCCCTGATCAACCAGAAGACGCAACTGGTTATCAACCTTTTCCTTCCTATTCCTAATCTATTACTTGATTACATTGGTGGACAAGAGGAAACGAGTTGTCTCTTGCATCCTTCAACATTGATCAAGCAGTTTTTCAAGTTTGGGCATGGCTGTGGTTGCAAAGACCTCACACAACTTGACAGTTGATAACCAGCGTGGCAGTGAGGACAAGGACCAGAAGTCAGGCTGTCGACGCAGAGGGAATTGACTAGGAAGACGCCACCATGGCAGAAACAATGCAGCAACTCAAGCAGTTAAGAACCTCGGCTAAATCCGCCTTCACCAGGCAAGCGAACCTCTTGAGCAGGGAAATGAGCAACATGACTATGCAGGAACTGCAGGAGGAGCTCAGCAAGCTGAAATCCATGGCAAGGCGGGTCATCGACGCTAATGAGAACTACAAGTCTGGTCTGCTGGCAGACCTTGGTGCTGAGGAAGAAGGTGGTGAAGATGTCGAGCTGGATCAGTGGCAGCAGGCTGATTTAGAGAAGACTGAGGTAGAGTGTGGCAAGAGACTGGATGAGATCCGGGAAGCAGTCTGGGAACGATATGGCAGAGCTGAAATAGCAGCCAGGTTCCTGGAAGCAGAAGGAGCCTGTGACAGGACCCATGAGGACCCAGCATGCTCTTTGCACCTGGAGCAAGTAAAAAGACTCATCCAAGAAGCAAACGCAAGCCTGGAAGACTGGGTAGCATGAATCCCACGCAAACGGGTAGAGGACCTGCAAAACAGAGTAGTGACCCTGAGATCGGTCGGCAACAAGCTAGAGGTCAAAATGGCAGGGGTTATCACCGCACAAAGGATTGCACAAGGAGGAATAAAAGATGAGCCTCAGCCAGTGGCAGTCCAGCAGGCAGTGGTTCCACAACCAGGCATAAGACTTGAGGCAACCAGATTACCCAGGTTCACTGGGTCCAACAGGGAATTCTACAGCTGGAAAAAGGATTGGGAGAGCCTGCAGGGGCAGGGGGAGCTGTCCGGCTCGGCGGAAGTGAAAAGGTTCCAACTCCTTAACAGTGTGGATAAAGAAATATGTAGGAACCTAAGTTTGTCAATGTTCCCTAGTGCCAATGACATCTTTAGGGTGCTCCAGAACAGGTATGGCAAAATTCGACAATTGCCTTGGAGATAATTAGGGACCTAGAGAGGTTCCCTCCCTTAAAGCCGCACCAGCCAAGGAAAGTAATTGACCTATTCCAAGCTATAGAAAAGGCCTTGCACGACCTCACTGAGCTCGGAAACCCCGGGATCATTCAGCATGCCCTGGTGATCACAACTATAGAGGGCAAGCTTCCTGACGACCTGAAGAAAGACTGGCTTAGGTTCATGAATAAACTTTCAAACCAGGTTACACCTGAGAACCACTTTGGTAGCCTCCTCGAGTACCTTAAGGGAGAGGAAAGCGTTCTAGAAAGGCTGGAGCAACTTCGTGTAGGCAAGAGAGTGGAGAAGGATCCCGTCTGCCTGGAAAGGAAGTATGCCTTCACAAAGACCACAAGCAGGGAAGGCTGCATCATCTGTGGGGATGGGAGACACCGTGAGAAGATCTTCTTTTGCAAGCAGTTCAAAGAACTGGAGCCTAGCGAGAGGCAGAGAGCCGTCGAAGAGCTGGGAGCATGCAGGAGATGTCTCGTGCGTCACACGTAGGATAAAGATTGCAAAGACACTTACCTATGTAAGAATGGAGAATGCAGCAAGAGGGGTGCCTCAGACCACCACTTCCTACTCTGTACGAAGGTGGGCTCGAAAGGTAGAGGACCCAGGAAGACGGGTCAACCTAACGCCCGAAAGCAAGAGATGGCACGGAAAGGCATGGAGGCCTTTACCGAAAAGCAAGAGGGGGCACGGCATGTCAAGGAGGCCTTCACTAACATGGCGGCAGGATGTCTGCGCGCTGGGAAGAGCCCACCCGAAGTGATGAACCCAAGCCCATGTGAGAAGCTGGTTATCCTCATGCTCCTGGAGGTGACTGCCAATTCAGGACAAAAAATTGGAACACTCATTGACTTAGCGTCAGACACCAACTACGTCACCCATGGGGCTGCCAGAAGACTGGGCCTGCGAGGTGAAAAGGTCATGATTGTTATCCGAGGGATTGGGGCATGGTGATGAAAGTTAGGACAAAGAGATACTTGCTCAGTGTGAGAGTCAAAACACCTAAAGGCACCTTGGGAACACACGAGCTTATTTGCTATGGCCTAGGTAAAACTGCAAAAGTGCACAGGCCAGTCAAAGCAAAGCAGCTAAGGAGTTCTTCCCCAACACTGATCTAGAAGACCTTCAAAGACCCAGTCATATTGAACTTCTTATCAGTCACCATGAGGGAGAATTAGCTCCACAAAGAGAAAAGGTGGTTGGAAGCCTTGTCTTTTGGGACAGCCCCTTAGGAAAGACTGTTGGTGGAGCACACCCGGACCTCCGTGAAGTGATAGACTCAGCCGGCCTCCACAGGTCCAAAACTCATTTTGCACAGTCAATGAAAACCTCGGCAGTGAAGTACCAAGAAATCACTGAAAGGCAGGATTTCAGAACCAAAACCAAGAGCATCGTTGCAGGAAGAGAGTTCTTAGACTGGTGGAGATGGGACAGCATTGGGGTGGCCTGCAAACCCAAGTGCGGGGGATGCCGGTGCGGCAGCTGTCAGCCAGGAGGCAAAGATATGACACTAAGTGAGGAAAGAGAGCTAGAGGTTATTAAAAAGGGGCTCACCTATACTAGAGCAGACGCCCACAGCCAGAAGCCTCACTGGGACACGAAGTACCCCTGGATCGAGGACCCAGCCTCCCTACCCAATAACAGAAACGCGGTAGAGGCCACCTTCCGGAGGACAGAAAGACAACTCAAGAAAGAACCGGAGTGGCGCGTGTCATACGCAACCCAAGTCCACGAGATGGTGGAAAGAGGGGCAGCAAAGAAACTCACCAAAGAGATCTTAGCCAACTGGAATGGACCAGTATGGTATGTTAGCCATCTGGTAGCACCAAACCCTCACTCAGTCACAACACCCATGCGGTTGGTGTGGAACAGCAGTCAAAGATATAGAGAAGTCAGTATTAACGATCTTCTCCTGAAAGGGCCTGATGTGCTTAATCCCATCCGAGTCGTGCTACTGAGGTTCAGAAGGGGAATTCATGCAGCACTAGGCAATATTAGGAAGATGTACAACTCCGTGTGGCTTGAGGACCTGGAGATTCACCTCCACGGGTTCCTGTGGAGAGACAGTGAAGATGATGAAATCGGGGAGTATGCCATTACTAGAATGAACATTGGCGATACACGTGGGATGAACCGTTGTCTGACGGACTAAGAGAAGAACCTATTGACCTGTTCGTACTATGTATGTATGTCTCAGTCAAACCACCTTCCACAGGAGCCTGACTCTAGCCAATGGGGTTGGATTACCCTGGGGAATAACGTTCTCCGATGGAAGCGACCAAAGCTATGGTGCCGTGGTGTACTTTAGATGGGAGACAGAGGAAGGCATCCAAGTACGACTAGTTGAGTCGAAAGCAAAGCTCACACCACTGGACCAAAAGGGAGACCTGGTAAAAGCTGAAATCTGCGGTGCTGTCTTCACTGCTAGGCTCAAGAACTACGTTGAGAAGCGCAGCAGAATGTAAGTCGAACGTTGGATCCACATGGTAGACAGCCAAACCGTACTGGGAGCGATCCAAAGGGAAAGCTATGGATATCAGACGTTCTTTGCGAACAGAGTGGGGGAAATCCAGAAATCCTTATCAGTAGAGGACTGGATGTGGATCCCAGGTGAGCTAAACGTCGCCGACCTCCTGACAAGGGGAGGAGCCCCGAAAGACCTCGGAGAGGGCTCCGTGTGGCAATAAGGCCCGGAGTTCCTGGGACGGCCTGTAGTAGAGTGGCCATCGAAAACAGCCAAAGAGGTCACTGCATGTGCCAGAACCATAAGCAAGCTCCAGAGGAAGTGCTTTACAGCAGCACTGACCCGAGCGCAGACAGGAAAGAGCCAGAGTGAAAACCCGTGGAAGTGTAGTGGTGAAAGGGAACACCCGGAGGGGAGCCCCCGGAGACCAGCAGGCTTCGCAGTAAGTAGAATCCTTGACATCCGCAAATTTAGCAGTCTGGCCAAGCTCATCAGAGTCATTGCCTGGGTCTAGAAACAAGTGAGTGCAAAAGGTTCCTGAGGATGCCTGGAACATGCACAAACTGGCATAAGATGATTGAATGCATTATCTCTTTTGAAGGCTGCAGGAAGCGGTTTGTCGTGAATTAGTAACACTTGGCGTCATGGGGTTAAACAAAACAATTTCAGAATCAGAATCAATCAGAAGGGGGTTTATTGCCATTGTCAGTGAACAGACTAGGAACTTGCTTCGGCGTAAGGTGCAACATAAAACACAGAATCTAAAATATAGTCTCTCGAAATAAATACACAAATATTCAAAATCAGAGGTGATGGACTTGAGGTGGGACAGCACCAGATACTCAAGCAACTTCATGACCACAGACGTCAGCGCCACAGGCCTGAAGTAACTAAGTCCAGTAGTCTGGGTCTTTTTGGGGACGGGGACGATGGTGGACAGTTTGAAGCAGGCTGGGACGTGGCATGACTCCAGAGAGGTGTTAAAGATGTCTGTGAAGACAGGAGCCAGTTCTTCTGTACAGTGTCTCAGTGTGGCAGGTGAGACACTGTCCGGGCCGGGAGCTTTCCGGGGATTTTGCCTCCTGAAAAGCTGCAGCACGTCCTTCTTCGAAATTGAGAGGGCAGTGGGGGAGGAGGGGGGGTTCCAGGGTGGGCATGGCAGAGTCCACTGTGGCGGGGGAGGGGGAGGGGTGTGAGACAGAGGTGGCTGAAGTGGTGGTGGGGGTGGGGTGTGAGGCTTCAAACCTGGCATAAAAAGTGTTCAGATTTTCAGCTAGTTTGAGGTCATCAGCAGAACGTGGGGCTTTTGGTTTGTAGTTTGTGAGTTGTTTTAGGCCCTGCCATACAGATGCAGAGTCATTAGCAGAGAACTGTTGCTCCAGACGTGCCTTGTACTTTGATATAGCAGCAGTAACCTCTCTGTTAAACCTGTACTTAGCTCCTCTGTAGCTGTCTCTGTCTCCTGCCCTTTATGCTGCCTCCTTCTGTTGCCTTAACTGTCTCAGTTTGGGTGTGAACCACAGTTTGTCATTATTGAAAGTCACCTTGGTGCGTGATGGAATAATGCTGTCCTCACAGAATGTATGATGTCACAGTGTCTGTGTACTCATCCAAACTTTCTGTAGCAGACCTGAACACGTCATGGTTTGCAGTTAATAAAGAAATATTCCAGGTCGGGAGAGCAGTGTTGTGAGATCACAGTTACATCTGTACACCAAGTGTTATTGATAAAGAAACAGACGCCTCCGCCTTTCCTCTTTCCACCGGAGAGATCCCTTTTTCTGTCCGCGCAGAGGAGTTGAAAGTCCTCCAGGTGAAGCGCGCAGTCCGGGATCTGATTGTTCAGCCAAGTCTCCGTGAAGCATAAGACACAAGAGGAAGAGAAGTCTCTGTTTCTTCTCATCAGTAGCCCCAGTTCGTCCATTTTGTTGCTGAGTGAGCGAACGTTGGAGAGGAAAATGGCAGGTAAGGGCATACGTGCACCACGTCTCCGTAAGCGCACAAAGGCCCCCGCTCTCTTTCCCCTTCTTCGGCGTTTCACTCTTTTTGTCAAAAAGTTAACCAGTTCAGCTGCTGGAATTAAAAAGACAGGCAGAATATCCAGCAAGGTTGTTGTTTTGATGTTTAGGAGCTCTTCACGAGTGTAAGAGCATGCTGACACAATTAACACACAAAAACAGACAAAACAGTGCGCACCAAAACGCCAGGGCTGCCATACGCGGCGCCATCTTGGAAGATTTCTCGGGCAAGATGACTAGATGACCGAGCCACCTCATCTGGCTCCTCTCAATGTGGAGGAGCAGCAGCCCTACTCTGAGCTCCTCCCAGATGGCAGAGCTTCTCACCCTATCTCTAAGGGAGAGCCCAGCCACCCTGCGGAGGAAACTCATTTCGACCGTTTGTACCTGTGATGTTGTTCTTTCGGTCACTACCCAAAGCTCATGACCATAAATGAGGGTAGGAACAAAGCTCTACCGGTAAATCGAGAGCTTTGCCTTTTGGCTCAGCTCTGTCTTCAATTCAATTCAATTAAATTTTATTTATATAGCAACTTTTACAATAAAATTGTCTCTAGGTGCTTTACAGAGGTAGAAACCCAGAGCCTGAACCCCCAGGTAAGCACAGTGGCAAGGAAAAACTCCCTTTTAACAGGAAGAAACCTTGAGCAGGACCAGGCTTACAAGGGGGAACCATCCTGCTGAAAGTTGGCTGGGTAAAGGAGGAATAAAAGAGGAGTTGAGTGGACATGATCCACTCAGACTCAATGTCCCCCGCCTCCCCAGGAGACAGGACAGAGAGAATAAAGAGAAAGAGAGAGGGAGAACAGATACAATCATAAAACCAAAGAAATACAAACAAAATACAATCATAGAAATACAAACATATCAGACATAATATATATACACATAATACAGCATAGCAGGTTGTTATAAAGAGATGAACAGTATAGGCAGGTGCCGACAGCGGACCCTGAGTTTGCCAGAGGCCGAGGTCCGTACAGCACGAAGGCCTGGAGACGGAAGACCTGCAAAGAGAGAGAGAGAGAGAAAGAGACTTTTGACTTTTAAAAACACACTTTATTCACAATTTATCGTCTAATAAATAAAAGACGATAAAAAGGTTATATATTTAAAATATATTAAAATTAAAAAATATTTAAAAAAGTGTTGTAAAAAGCTAAAAACAGGTAAAACTTATGCAAGCTGGTTTAAAAACATCAGCTCTTCTTGCTGGGTCACCTTACACAGGCCTTCCTCACACCCCCATAGCTGGGTGAAGGCCTCCAGGTTCTTGGTCTCCCTGTAGAAGCAGAACTCCAGCCTGATTCTGGCCCGGACGTTCTGCCTCCACAGGGAGACCAGTTCACACGAAGTCTCCGCCTTGATTCTGTTCCTTCGGGTCACATAGATCGCCATCTTGGCCTCACCGCTCAGGAAGTTTAAAATCTGGCACTTTGCTTTTGTTCTTTTGTCATATTTAAAACCACCAATAAAAACAGGGGCCGTGAACTGAACACCAAAGGTGCTAAAAACAGCAGTTAAAAGGCTAAAAAACGGGGTCAGTCTGCTGCAGTCAGTGAACATGTGGTAGACCGTCTCCCTCAGGCAGCAGAACGGACACCCGTCTGCGACAGTGGAGTTTAAAACCGCGACGAACGAGTTGGTGGCAATGGCGCCGTGGAGGATCCTCCACTGCAGGTCTCCAGTCCTTTTCCTTAGGGGAGGTTTGTAGAGGGTCCTCCAATGTGGATGCTGGCCCCCCAGCCTGGCAGTCCACGCCATGAGGGGACGCTGGCTCAGGTCCCGGGCGTTGGCCACCTTGGTGCAGGTGGAGTAGATGATCCGTCCATCCGCTCTGTGCAGGCTCAGGGCTCCCTCGCCACCGGATCCCTGCAGGAGTCCGCTCGGCTGGGTGGGCTCAGGGCTCAGCTGGAGGTCAGGGAAGGCGTCCGAGGGGTCAGGCAGAGCTTCTCCTCTAGACCACCTCAGGAGAAGGCTCCTCTCTCTGCCTGAGAGCTTCTGTCTCCAGAGCTCCAGGCTTCTCTGGGTCCAGCGGGCGGAGCGGATGCCCAGCACAGTGCTCAGGGTCTGGATGTCACTCAGCGTGGGTCCTGCCGCCTCCAGCAGCTTCTGTAGTGTGATGACCCCTGAGCGCCTCAGTGCTCCCGTCAGTCCAGGCAGGGCTTCACAGCTCACGTCCAACCTTCCTCCATAGACCAAAGGCTCCTTCAGTAGCCAGTGCAGAGAGGTCGACTCACTGTGGGCCCATTTCAGCCACGCACAGGACCTAAAAACACTACGGTAAAAAGGGGACAGACCACCTGTCGACAGCAACTTAAAATCAGTTAAGAACAGAGCCTCATCTAGTCCCAGACCGTTAATCTGCCTAAAAACACACTTGGCCACCTCCCTCCAGACCAGATCAGAAGGACCCGTTAAAAACCTTTGAATAAACCGAGTCCTGAAGGTGGCAGCTCTGCTGGCCAGGTGAACAAGGCCCTGGCCCCCCTCATCGCGAGATAAAAACAATATACCTCGTGGGACCCAGTGGAGACCATTCCAATAAAAGTTCACCATCTCTGTCTGAATCTGGGCCAGCAGCCCTGGTGGTGGCCCCACACACGCGAGACGGTGCCAGAGCAGAGAGGCTACCAGATTGTTTAAAACCAGTACTCTTCCTCTGTAGGACAAGTGGGAGTGAATCCATCTCCACTTGCCCAGTTTTCCTTTTATTTTCTCAGTCAAGCCCTCCCAGTTCTTTTTCATTATATTGTCACTCCCTAGGTAGATGCCCAGGTACTTCAGACCATCATCTTTCCAAGTTAGTCTATCTGGGAGGACTGGGAGGCCTCCAGGCCACTCGCCAACCGCAAGGGCCTCACTCTTTCCCCAGTTCACCCTTGCGGCCGACACAGCCGAGAAGCGACTGGTGGTGTTGTTTAGTGCATCCACATCTTGCTGATCTCTAATAAAAACCACTAGGTCATCAGCGTAAGCAGATAAAACCACACTTTTTGTAAAACCAGGTAAAAACAATCTATGGACCGTTGAACGCAGTCTATGTAAGAGGGGTTCCAGGCAGAGTGCATAGAGCATCCCCGACAGCGCACAGCCCTGCCAGACACCTCTATGCACCCTGAAAGGAGCACACAGGCTGCCGTTGACCTTCAGCACGCTCTCAATGTCACTGTACAACACCTGGATCCTGGCAATAAAGCCTGTGCTGAAGCCGAACCTCTCCATCACCTTCCAGAGGAAGCGATGGAGAGGTCAAAAGAGGTTCAACACGGTCAAAAACCTTTTCTTGGTCTAATGCGACCAAGCTGATGTTCACACCTAATGAACTGGAGAGATTCAGGACATCCCGAATGAGGCAGACGTTGTCTGCCATGGTCCTGCTGGGCACACAGTAGGTCTGGTCCCGGTGGATGACCTGCTCCATAGCTTCCCTCAGCCGGATAGCCAGAGTCTTGGAGAGAATTTTGTAGTCGGTGCAGAGGAGAGACAACGGGCGCCAGTTCTTGATGTCCTGCAGGTTCCCTTTCTTGGGCAGGAGCGCGATGATGGCCCTCGGGCAGGACAAGGGCAGAGTCCCCGAGGCCAGGCTCTCGTTGAGGACGTTCAACAGATCAGGAGCCAGAATGTCCCAGTAGGCCTTGTAGAATTCTACAGTCAGTCCATCGATGCCCGGAGCTTTCCGGCTCTGCATGGTTTGGAGCGCAGCATGCAGCTCCTGCAGGATCAGTGGACGCTCGAGGCTGGAGTTGGTGTCCTCAGACACCCGAGGCAGTCCGTCACTGAACTCCTGGAACTGTCCGTTGGTCTCTTCGTACTCGCTCCGGAACAACGCTGAGTAGAATTCCACGGCCCTGGCTCTGATCTGGTTTGGCTCCGTCAGTTCCTGCCCGGTGTCTGACAGCAGGGAGTGGATGGCCTTCCTCTGCCCGCTCTTCTTCTCCAGGCTGAAAAAGAAGCTAGAGGGAGCATCCATGTCATTGATGTTCTGAAACCGGGACCGGACCAGGGCTCCCTGCACCTTTGTGTCCAGCAGGTCGGCTAAAGCCTTCTTTTTAGTTCTGAGGCCTTCAATGCTCCCTCGATCTCCAGTGGACTCACTTAGGCTTTCAAATTCCACTATGTCATTCTCCAGATCTTTGATGGATCTGATGATGTGACCAGTGACATTGAGCGCGTGCTGCTGACACAACATCTTAATCAGGGTCTTCCCATGGTCCCACCACTGCCTCAAACAAGTAAAATCGTTCTTTCTTTGTCTAAAAACACACCATAAAAACCTCAAAGCTTCTTTAAAACTGTGATCAGACACTAAACTCGAGCTAAAATGCCAGTATGCGCTCTTGGGTGAGATGTTTCTGATAAAAGCACTGCACACAACCAAGGAGTGATCTGAAAAACCAACTGGTAAAATTCGACACAATTTAAAGATGCTAAAATGGTGCTTAAAACAATAAAACCGGTCAAGGCGGGCTAAAGTTACCGTGTCATCTCTGTAGTGGGACCATGTGTACTGCCGGCAGCCTGTGTGCATCCTCCTCCATACATCCACCAGGCCGTGGCAGAAGACCAGCTGCCTCAGAGCGTGCTGGGAAGCTGGATGAGGCTCCGAGTGGTTACGTTCTACTGCGCCATCTTCAGTGCAGTTAAAATCTCTCGTCCTGTGGCTCTGCCGCTAGTCTGTCGTCCTGTGGCTCTGCAGCTTGTTGCTGACTGTTTCTAAAAAGAGCTTCCTCTCTGTACCATCATTTGGAGCGTAAATGTTCATAAAAACAATATTAAATCCATTAAAACCAGCCTCTAAAAGCAAAAACCTCCCCGGGACCACGTATTCCACCCTCAGGGAGGCCGGGGTGAAGGCCTTAGAGAGCAGGATGGCCACCCTGGCGCTGACAGCCGTGTGGTGGCTGAGGAACACGCGTCCTCCCCACTCTCTGCTCCACCAAGTCTCGTTCTCCTGGTCGCTGTGTGTCTCTTGTATAAATAAAACATCAATGTGCTTTAGCCTTGCCGTTTCATAGATGACGGCTCTTTTCCTGCTGTCTCTGGCCCCGTTCACATTCAAACTCCCCACTTTAAAATTGTTCATAAAGGGAATTAAAAGTGAACACAAATAAAAACAATATAAAAAACCAATAAAAGCAAGCAAAGTACCTGTTCGTGCTCTCATCACTGTGGTCCAATTTGTCTTTTCACCTTCAGGATTAGCTTTTTCAGTCTGAACACTTCCTGGTCCGTGAGGTCCGCCTCAGTTCTGTTTCTTACGTGACCCTTGGCAGATTTGTAAAAACATTCCTTATCTGGGAAATAATTTTCTAGGATGACCCCCTTCATATTCTTAGTTTCTTGGAGGAAAGTTTTAATCATCCTGGCTGTGTAGCTTTTCCCCCCCAGGCTGACTGGCTGGCTGGCTGGTCCCTGGGAGTGGGACAGGTTGCTTTCGTCAGACACGCAATCCTCACCCTCGCTGCTGTCTGACGACTCAGCGTTCCTGCGTGTCTGCCTGCTGACCTTCACCCCAACCTTATCGCTCTGTTTGCAGCTTCTCCTTTTTTTTGAAGCGCCAGCAGGCTCCTGTTCCATCACTCCCTCGTCCCCACCTGTCTGCCCCTCATTCATGCCACCTACCTGCACCTCACCCACCTCACCTGTCTGCTCCTCACCTGTCTGCTCCTCACTCACACTATCAACCTGCACCTCATCCACTTTATTAATCTCTTCTTCACCTTTCTGTCTATGGCCCACCTCACCTGTCTGCTCCTCACCTCCTTCACCGTCCACCACCTGTTCCTCCGTTTCCATATTTTCCTGTTTTTCCACTGCTGTGTGTGTTCGTTCCTCCCGAATCTGACTATCTAAGTTTACTCCGTTCGCTCCCTGATCGTTCCTGTGTCCTGCAGGGCTCACGCCAGGGGGGACGCCGGCAACGGCGTCCTCCACAGCCGCGGCGGTAGCCGCCGCTTGGCTCGATGCAGCCGTAGGCTGCGGCTCCGGCTCGGAGCGCCGCTCCCCGGACCTACCCGGGGCTCCGCCATCCTGGCCTCGCTCCTCAGCGGTGGCACCGGCGTCGGCTCGGAGCGGACACATTTTAATGATGTGTCCCTCCTCTCCGCAGCCGAAGCACTTCATGGCCGCAGAGGAGACGAAAAGCACGTAGTCGAACCCTTCTACCCTGACACGGAGGCGAACCTCCAGGTCCTCGCCCCGGTTATTGAGGATAATGTAAACCTGTCTACGGTGGGAGACTACGTGCTTTAGGAGCGGAGATCTGCACCCGGACAAGACTTTTTTTATCGGGGATACAATTTTTCCGTGTCTGGACAGCTCAGCGCACAGGAACTCATCACTAATAAACGGAGGAACGTTCGAGAGGGTGATCTTTGTTGCAGGCCGGCTCAGCGGCAGAACCTCCTCGAACGCTCCTCCAATGCTAAGCCCTCTCTCCACCAGGAGATTGGCCTGCTCCACCTTCTCCACAAACAATACTACCGCACCGTTCATTCGGGCCGCGGATTTAATCGAGCCGTGCCCGATGACCTCCCCCACGGCGAGGGCTACCTCCTCCTCGACCCGGCACCCACTTTGATGCCGTGCCTCCGCGACAACCAGGAGAGATCCCCGCCGCTCACCGCCATGGTGCAGGGAACGCCGGCCAGCCACACACGGGCAGACCGGTGAACCCAAAAAAAAAACTCAATCAAACTAACTAAAACTACTCACACCTAACCACCACACCCCACTCACACTACACTGACAAAATACTTCAATGAAGATCAAAAAAATGTTTTTGAATTTGGAAAAATTCCAATTTCGCTCTCAGCTCACTAGACGCCTCCGCTCACGCTCAGAGAGAGAGAGAGAGAGAGAGAGAGAGAGAGAGAGACAGAGAGAGAGAGAGAAGGGGGGAGAGACACAGAACGGCAAGGAAGACTGGACCCAGATAATCCCGGTGAAAATAAAAGAAGGAGAAAGAAGAAGAAAAGGAGGAGAGGACGTGAGGGAGTGGTTGGTGTTGAGGAAGTGGGGAACTGCTCAGTGGATCATGTGTTTGTCCCCAGCAGCGTAGGCCTATAGCAGCATAGCTGTGCTAAAAATTGAAGAATAAGAGTCTGATGAGCCTATTCTAGCTGTAACTGTGAAAACTGACTAAACTAGTTCTGTCAGCCCTACACACTTTGTTTGAGGCTAGCTATATGCTATAGAAGTAACAAAAGCATGGACCCGTTTTTCAGCATCACTCTGTGACAGGATGCTCCTGATCTTGGCAATATTATGGAGGTGAAAGAAGGCGGTCCTAGAAAGCTGTTTAATATGACGGAGAAATGACATGTCCTGGTCGAAGATAACTCCCAGGTTCCTTTTAGCCGTACTGGAGGACAAAGTAATGCCATCCAAAGAGAGAATGCTATCTGGTAATCTAGTCCTCAGATGTTTAGCTCCAAGAACAATGACTTCAGTTTTGTCTGAGTTTAAAAGAAGGAAATTGGAGGTCATCCAGTCTTTTATGTCTTTGAGACATGCCTGGAGTCTGGCTAATGGCTCTGTTTCATCTTCACCACAACAAATCGATGCAGAGTCCGCATTACTGCAGACACTGCACCCATCTGCCTGTCGACCTCCCAATCCGTTCTTCCCTCACTCGTGAACAAGACCACAAAGTACTTGAACTTCTCCACTTGGCGCAGGATCTGCTCCCCGACATGGAGAAGGCACTCCACCTTTTTTCGGCTGAGAACCATGGCCTCAGATTTGGAGATGATTTTCATCCCGGCTGCTTCACACTCAGCTGCGAACTGATCCAGCAAGAGTTGGAGGTCATGGGCTGATGAAGCCAAAAGAACCACATCATCTGCAAAGAACAGAGATCCGATCCCGAGATCACCAAACTGGACCCCCTCAACACCATGGCTGCACCTAGAAATTCTGTCCATAAAGGTTATGAACAGAATCGGTGACAAAGGGAAGTCCTGGTGGAGTCCAACCTCAACCGGAAACGAGTTCAACTTACTGCCGGCGATGCGGCCCAAGCTCTGACACTGGTCATACAGGGAGGGGACAGCCCATATCAGGGGGCCCAACACCCCATACTCCGGGAGAACCACCCACAGGACTCCCTGAGGGACACGGGCGAATGCCTTCTTCAAATTCACAAAAAGCATGTAGACTGGTTGGGCAAACTCCCAACCTCAATGATCCTGCTAAGGGCCAGGACAAAAATTGCATTGCTCCTCCTGAATTTGAGGTTCGACTATCTGGCGGACCCTCCTCTCCAGTACACCTGAATAGCCTTACCAGGGAGGCTGAGGAGTGTGATCCCCCTATAGTTGGAACACACCCTTCGGTCCCCTTTCTTAAAAAGAGGGACCACCACCCCAGTCTGCCAATCCAGCAGCACTGCCTCCAATGTCCACGCAATGTTGTAGAGTCATGTCAACCATGACAGCCCTACAACATCCGGAGCCCTAAGGAACTCCAGGCGGATCTCATCCAGCCCCGGGGCCCTGCCACAGAGGAGTTTTTTGACCACTTCGGCAACCTCAGCCCCGGAGATAAGAGAACCTGCCCCTGAGTCCCCAGGTCCTGCTTCCTCACCAGAAGGTGTATCAGTGCGATTGAGGAGGTCTTCGAAGTATTGCTTCCACCGATCTACAACGTCCTGAGTCGAGCTCAGCAGCACACCATCCCCACTATACACAGTGTTGGCAGTGCACTGCTTCCCCTTCCTGAGAAGCCGGATGGTGGTCCAGAACCTTTTCGAAGACGTTCAGAAGTCGTTCTCCATGGCCTCACCGAAGTCTTCCCACGCCCGAGTCTTTGCCTCGGCGACCACCGTAGCTGCACTCCGCTTGGCCTGTTGGTACCCGTCTGCTGCCTCAGGAGTCCCACAGGTCAAAAAGGCCCGATATGACTCCTCCTTCAGCTTGACGGCATCCTTCACCGCCGGTGTCCACCAGCGGGTTCGGGTATTGCCGACAGGCACCGATCACCTTACGGCCACAGCACTGGTCAGCTGCCTCAACAATGGAGGGACAGAACATGGTCCACTCAGACTCAATGTCCCCCGCCTCCCCAGGACAAGGTCGAAGCTCTCCCAGAGGTGGGAGTTGAAGCTCCTTCTGACAGGAGACTCTCCCAGCAGACCCTCACAATACGTTTGGGTCTGCTGGGTCTCTCCAGCATTTTCCCCCAACTCACCAACTCACCACCAGGTGGTGATCTGTTGACAGCTCCGCCCCCCTCTTCATCCCGGTGTCCAGGACATGCAGCCACAAATCCAATGGACTGACCACAAAGTCGATCATCGAACTGCGGCCCAAGGTGTCCTGGTGCCAAGTGCACATATGGACATCTTTATGCCTGAACATGGTGTTCGTTATGGACAATCTGTGATGAGCAAAGAAGTCCAACAACAGAACACCACTCAGTTTCAGATCGTTGGGGGGGGCGTTCTTCCCAATCACGGCCCTCCAGGTGTCCCTATCACCGCCAATGTGAGCATTCAATTTCAATTCAATTCAATTTTATTTATATAGCAACTTTTACAATAAAATTGTCTCTAAGTGCTTTACAGAGGTAGAAACCCAGAGCCTGAACCCC
Organism: Pao palembangensis; assembly: GCA_015343265.1. Lineage (NCBI taxonomy): Eukaryota > Metazoa > Chordata > Actinopteri > Tetraodontiformes > Tetraodontidae > Pao > Pao palembangensis. The sequence goes on along the minus strand of CM027098.1, from coordinate 2,843,050 downwards.
CAGGTAAGCACAGTGGCAAGGAAAAACTCCCTTTTAACAGGAAGAAACCTTGAGCAGGACCAGGCTTACAAGGGGGAACCATCCTGCTGAAAGTTGGCTGGGTAAAGGAGGAATAAAAGAGGGAGACAGGACAGAGAGAATAAAGAGAGAGAGAGAGGGAGAACAGATACAATCATAAAACCAAAGAAATACAAACAAAATACAATCATAGAAATACAAACATATCAGACATATATACACATAATACAGCATAGCAGGTTGTTATAAAGAGATGAACAGTATAGGCAGGTGCCGACAGCGGACCTGAGTTTGCCATAGGCCAAGGTCCGTGCAGCACGAAGGCCTGGAGACGGAAGACCTGCAAAGAGAGAGGGAAAAAGAGAGAGAGGGAGAGAAGGGGGGGAGACACACAGAACGGCAAGGAAGACTGGACCCAGATAATCCCGGTGAAAATAAAAGAAGGAGAAAGAAGAAGAAAAGGAGGAGAGGACGTGAGGGAGTGGTTGGTGTTGAGGAAGTGGGGAACTGCTCAGTGGATCATGTGTTTGTCCCCAGCAGCGTAGGCCTATAGCAGCATAGCTGTGCTAAAAATTGAAGAATAAGAGTCTGATGAGCCTATTCTAGCTGTAACTGTGAAAACTGACTAAACTAGTTCTGTCAGTCCTACACACTTTGTTTGAGGCTAGCTATATGCTTTACTGAACAGAAAGGTTTAAAGTTTGATCTTAAAGGCAGACGTGGTGTCTGCCTCTTGGACCCAGGTTGGTAACTGGTTCCACAGTAAAGCTGCCCGATAGCTAAAAGCTCGTCCTCCCAGTCTGCTTTGATGAACTACAAGTAAATCTGCACTCTGTGATCTGAGTGTTCTTTTAGGTATGTACGGAACTATGAGATCCTGCAGGTATGAGGGAGATAGTCCATTTAGAGCTTTATATGTTAGAAGGAGAATCTTAAAGTCTATTCTAAATTTCACTGGAAGCCAGTGAAGAGAAGCTAAAACTGGAGAGATATGCTCCCTGGTGCTGATTCCTGTCAGAACTCTGGCTGCAGCATTCTGTATCAGCTGCAGGTTTTTAATGGAATAATTTGGACTTCCTGACAGTAATGAGTTGCAGTAGTCCAGTCTAGAGGTAACAAAAGCATGGACCAGTCTTTCAGCATCACTCTGTGACAGGATGCTCCTGATCTTGGCAATATTACGGAGGTGAAAGAAGGCGGTCCTAGAAACCTGTTTAATATGAGGAAGAAATGACATGTCCTGGTCAAAGATAACTCCCAGGTTCCTTGCAGCCGTACTGGAGGACAAAGTAATGCCATCCAAAGAGAGAATGCTAACTGGTAATCTAGTCCTCAGATGTTTAGCTCCAACATTGAAGAACAATGACTTCAGTTTTGTCTGAGTTTAAAAGAAGGAAATTGGAGGTCATCCAGTCTTTTATGTCTTTGAGACATGCCTGGAGTCTGGCTAATGGCTCTGTTTCATCAGATTTCATGGATAGATACAACTGCGTATCGTCGGCATAGCAATGAAAATTTATGCCGTGTTTCTGAATTATATTCCCTAGAGGGAGCATGTAAAGAGTGAACAGGATTGGCCCAAGCACTGAACCCTGTGGAACACCATGATGAACCTTTGTACACTCAGAGGAAACATCATTAACATGAACAAAATGAAATCGATCTGATAGATAAGATTTAAACCAGTCTAGAGCTCTCCCTGTGATCCTAATCTCATGTTGTAGCCTTTGTAATAAAATGCTGTGATCTACAGTATCAAAGGCAGCACTGAGGTCCAGTAAAACCAGTACGGAAATAAGTCCACAGTCTGATGCCATGAGGAGGTCATTAGTGACTTTAACCAGTGCTGTTTCTGTGCTGTGATGAGCTCTGAAACCAGACTGAAACACTTCAAATAGACTATTCCTGTTTAGGTGATCGGTTAGCTGACTAACAACCAGCCTCTCAAGTATCTTAGAGATGAATGGGAGGTTGGATATCGGTCTATAATTTGCTAAGACGCCTGGGTCAAGTGAAGGTTTTTTAAGTAAAGGTCTGATAACAGCAGTTTTAAACGCCTGAGGTACATAACCTGTTGTCAAAGATAAGTTGATCTGATCTAATACTGACGCCCCAATCAGAGGAAAGACATCCTTGAAAAGCTTAGCATTGAAGTCACCCAGGAGAACGAGAGGACCCCCAGAAGGAGCACACTCCAGTACTCCCTCTAGGGACTCCAAAAAGGGTGGATTCACTGAAGTGCTGTTTGGGCTGTAGGCAGACAGTCAGGATCCTTCCCCCCACCCGAAGGCGGAGGGAGGCTTGCCTCTCATTCACTGGGGTAAGCTCCAATGTACAGGCACTGAGCTGGGGGGCAACAAGAATGGCCATGCCTGCCCGTCGCCTCTCAACATTGGCAACTCCAGAGTGGAAGAAAGTCCAACCCCTCTCGAGAAAGATGGTTCTGCGGAGCCCTTGCTATGAGTCGAGATGAGGCCGACTATATCTAGTCGGAACTTCTCAACCACGCGCACTAGTTCAGGCTCCTTCCCCATCCTGCAGGTGGTGAACCCACGGGAAGGGGGTCCCATGTTATTGCCTCTTCGGGTTGTGCCCTGCCGAACCACATGGGCAAAGGCCTGGCCACCAGACGCTCACCATTGTGTCCCACCCCCAGGCCTGGTTCCAGAAGGGGGCCCCGGTGACCTGCGTCCGGGCAAGGCAAACTCGGAACCATTTATGTTCATCGTCATAAGAGGTCTTGGCTACACTTTGTGTGTTCGCTCACCTAGGTCCTGTTTGCCATAGGTGGCCCAACCAGGGGCATAAAGCCCCAGACAACTGAGCTCCTAGCATCATTGGGACACACAAACCCCTCCACCACGATGGTGGTAGCCCAGGAGGAGTGAAAATAGTCCACAATGTTTATTCAGTCCAGCAAGACCGTTGATTTGAATATTGCTGATTTGTATGCAGATGTATGAACAGCCTATTGTCTCATTGGGAGCTGGGAACATCTGTTTTCCATTTGGTCAAAGCCTGTTTCTCCCATCTCTTCTTTATCCTGCTTGTTTTTTCTTTGTTTTTTGTTTTTTTTTTTAACTGCCATCATGCACCCTGGGTGACGTTTTTATGTAAGAAAAGGATTATGAAGACCAACAAATGTCCATTAGTAAATTCCTGAGAGGACTGTAATAGTCTTGGTGCTTGGTCCAACACCTTATCTGTAAATGTTGCTGCGGAAGTCATAAAAAGAGATAAGGATTGGCACCAGCCTGTACCTGGTGCAGGCAATCCAGGGAGACGTCCTGTTATGTTCTGCTACATTATTATAATTTAGAAAATATTAAAGTGCGCTGACCTCAACTGCAACATAATCCTTAAATTAAAAGGATGTACAGTAAATGAAAAGAAGATGATTGCAAAATAGCAGGATCTGGTACGATAACTCAGTGACTTCACTGTTGTGTCATTATGTTGTGATGATCAAAATTAGTAGATGAATTTAATTAATAAATAAATATAATGATTTTTTTTTTTTCCACTATTAGGTTATTTAAAAAGGGGGGGTGGGGGTGAATGTAAGTTTTATAGTTTTAGATGGGTTTTTGCCAAATGTGATCTTTTTTCAGTATAGAAACTGGCTTTTCTAAACATTTATATACCACAAAAATAGTACTAATAAAAAAATACATGATGTGCAAGTCACCTGTTGTGGAAATGCCAATTTGTGTTTGATCTTAAGTACAGATGTAATAAAATTCTTACATCCCAAGTGTCACATCTTGTCACATCTTTAACATTCATACATGCATTCTGACACTTGTGATCCTACCATATATGAAATAGTTATTCTTTAAAATAAACTATCCTCCTAACTATCCTCTTCTAATTCTTTTCCACTTAATAAATATATGCTATAATGCCATGCTAAATTTGAATGCTAATTTGTCCAGCTTTAAAGCAAAAACTCCTGTCAAATAAGCAAACAAAATCATAAATTCAGCCATGTGGGTAAAAGCAATAATGATAACAATCTTGCACACTTTTCCAAAAGCTGTGACACGCAGGCAAAAGTGGGTAAGATAAAAGATAAGACAATAGTGATAAAAATGAGCACAGTAAATCTCTGAGCCTTATCTCTTCAGGAAGTTGTTCCATTGGATAATGCTTTATCCTGCTGGTAAAATGCAGGATTTAATTCTGGAACTCGTGTAAGAGGCGACGGTGATGTTTTTCAGGATATTCCTTCGGCAGAATTAAGGTAGAAACGGAGTTCCAGACACTGATTTAGCATGAGAATAGTATCTATCTATCTATCTATCTATCTATCTATCTATCTATCTATCTATCTATCTATCTATCTATCTATCTATCTATCTATCTATCCCCTGCTCATTTAAACTAATCTTCCCTAAAACATACAGTATATTTAAAAATGCAATACAAAATCTAAACTTGAAACTGAGTTGATGATAAGGGGAGGGGCATAAACATGTTAATGATTGAGCAGAGTTACCAACAAAACCGGTGAAATATGAAAATTGATCTCAGACTGCAGATTGGAAGCGTGAACGGAAGCCCCTGAGGTCAAAGGTCCCCATTGCGACACAGAGTATCTTCGGAAAACTGTTCGAACTGTGCCGGCATTTGGTTGATTCTGAGGCACGAGGATGATTACTTCCAGGAGACAGTATTTAGTGTCCAGACCCGTGTATTCTGAGGACAGCTTCACTGAACATCATGAGAGAATCAATCGGCAGCGAAAAACCACGCTGGACCACGTTCGAGAGTATCTGACGTGAGTAGAGCTCACAATCATCTGTGATGCCAGAAATCTGGAAAAAAAAAATATATATATAAATATATATATATTCTAATGAGAGTTATGATGGTATCACTAAAATAAATTAAAGTTATAGTTAGTCACTTTCAAGAGCTATGTTTTCTCTCAAATTTAAGATGGGATTCTAAGAGGGCCAAGAATGCGGTGCTGTCTCTCCTGCCTATCATTGGCTGGATGAGAATGTACAAAGGTAAAGAGTGGCTCCTGGGGGACGTGGTGTCTGGAATCAGCACTGGTCTGGTGGCCATAATGCAAGGTAGGGAGGCGGACATGCTGATGTGGGAGGAAAATTGTCATGGTTTTTATTTGTTAAACCATGAGCAATCACATTTATGAAATATTAGGTATTAAAACAAGAAAATGTTATATATATATATATATATATATATATATATATATATATATACTGTATGTGTGTGTGTGTCTGTGTGTGTGTGTGTGTGTGTAATATAAAATTAAATAAAAGTTATCACAAACAGTAAAATAGAGGTTCAGTGCTCGTTTGTGGGTCAAAGGAGATATGTGTTTTGAATTAGAAAGTCATTCCACCTAAATGACAGAGTAAAACTTCTTTGAATAATATGAGTGAGATGTCTCACTATGGGATGCACACCCCTTTCAAAAGCATTAATCTCAGAAGCATTAATCTCATTATGCCAATTCTGATTGGCTGGTGAACGTATCCGTCCGCATCATGCAGGGCCACCTACCATAAATTCCACACGTGGACATCACCACCTCATTCAACATAAGCACCTCTTCTCGCTCGCCCAGGCAAGAAGGGTTGTCTGGTGAGACGTTTCACTCATATTACTCACATATTGAACCGGACAAAAGTGAGCGGCGAAGACCAGCTCGCTGCAGCACAGATTTCCTGGTTTTCCGGGTCGAATGCACTCGCAGACCCTCAGGCGGCTGCAAACCCTGACTGGTATAAACCAAAGCAACTGCCTCCACCACCCAGTGGGAAAGGCGCTGCTTTGTAACAGGTTTACCCCTGTGAGGCCTGGCCCAGGAGACAAATAGCTGATCGCTTCTCTTGAACCTCACTGTCCTATCCACATGCACCGCACGCACCGGGCAAGGCGCATGAGATCCTTGTTCATCTGACAAAGCAGCAATGGCTCCGAGGTCAATGGGAGAACATGAACACACCATCTTAGACACAAAAGCCGGGTTGGGCTTCAAAATCATTCTCACGTCACCTGAGAAAAACTGCGCGCATGACGGGTGCACCGACAGCACATGAATGTCACTGACACGCTTTGCTGAAGCCAAAGATAGCAGCACAGCTTTAAGTGACACGAACTTCAAATCCGCTCTCTGCAGCGGTTCAAACGGCAGGCCATTAAAACCTTCCAGAACTGCTGCCAGGTCCCACGGAGGATTGAGCAATCTCGACACAGGGAGAAGCCAGGAAGCTCCCTTCATAAAACGGCAGATCAGCAGATGCTGGCTTGCCGTCTGCCCGTCGAACCTGACATGACAAACAGCGATCGCCGCTAGATAGACCTTAATTGTGGAAAAAGCTCTTCGCTTGTCAATTAGGTCCTGCAAGAATGACAATATCACCCCCACTGAGCACTGGAAAGGGATGTGGCCATTGCTAGAACACCATTCCTTGAACACTTTCCACTTACAGTCATACAAAGACCTAGTGAAGGACGCTCGAGTGCTTTGTATGGTGAAAATCACTTGCACCCAGAGCCCCCCCACTGAAAGATTCAGCCACTCACGGGCCAAGCCCACAGCAGCAGGAGCTCCAGGTGTGGATGAAAGACTGACCCCGCCACCGGCGACAGCAGATCCCGGCGCAGCGGGAGCTGCCCCGGCTGCGTCTGCAGCAGATGATAAATCTGGGGGCTATTAATATGGTCATGTTCCCTCAATCTGGACAAAATGGGGGGAATCAGGGCCAGGAGAGGGAACGAGTGGAGCAATTCATTGGGCCAGACGTGCACTAGCGCATCTACGTCCAGAGGAGCACCTGCGCTTCGGAGGGAATAGAATCTCGCGCACTGCACAATCTCCCTCGATGTGAACGGATCCACCGAGGCTTATTCGTAGCGAGCCCATATCTGTCCCACCACTGCCGGGTGCAGAGTCCACTCTTGCCTCACAGTCGAGGGGCGAGGCTTCCAGGAACGCGCCACCTCTTCCAGCAACTCTGGGAAGATGGGAAGAGGCTGTTTTTCCATACTCCTAGCCAAAGGGAATGTCTTCTGGGATTTGGTGGTCTCTGCCACGGCAGCAGGCCATGGAACATCCAGTTGGGCAGCCACGCATAGTCTTCCATCGGGGGGGTCCAGGGCCAAGTTGAGCTGGGAGCCCCAGCTGGCGGTGGCCAACGGCACTGTTGCAGCAGTGTCCCCCCATCCCTTCTCTTCTTCAACGCCTGGAGTGGCAGAGGGGAGACAGGGATCCAAGCATAACACAGGCGACCAGGGTGAGAAGCGCCCGTCGACCAAGCTTATCGAGCTCCGTCTGCGGACCGTTCTGCTTACACTCACCCCTAGTGGATGCCAGGAAAGCTTCAAGCAAGAAGAGAGTCTGAATGGGGTGGTGACGTCCGTGTATGGTGTTTATGGCAGGTGGAACTGCCTAATATGAATGGATACATTCACCAACCAGTCAGAATTGGTGTAATGAGATTAATGCTTCTGAGGGCTGACGAGGGGGCGTGCATCCCATAGTGAGCCATCGAGCAAAATATTATGAAAGAGAACTATAGTGCTATATTTAAACAGGCGAGGAGTATGGCTTTATAGTTTTTGGAACTGTAACTATTCTTGTGGTGTTGTTCAGGTCTGGCCTTCTCAATGCTGGCCTCGCTTCCTCCGAGCTACGGCCTCTACACAGCGTTCTTTCCCATGCTGACGTACTTTTTCCTTGGTTCTTCAAGACACATATCTGTTGGTACGTACTGCAATGAAGTAACAAAACAGGGTTTTGATCATAAACCAACATGTCAGGAAATCGTAGGTCTTATCATTTTGACACGAAATCGTAGGTCTTATCATTTTGACATGTGATAAGATTCTATAAGACATAAATGTACACTCTTGCCTCCATACGTTTCCATGCCCATCTTTACAAAGGCTCTTTCCCAGTCCTGAGCTTAATGGTGGGGGCCGTGGTGACCCGTCTGGTACCCCTGGATGAAGCCCAGGCCAACGCTACCAACATCCCTGGATTGGAGAGTTTGACACCAGACCAAAAAAGAGTCATTGTGGCCTCTTCTATGACCTTTCTTGTTGGAATTTTTCAGGTAGAGTCAATCTGACTCTAAAGCGATGACAGCAGGGACTTTGTGACTTACAAAGATTTGTTAATCCTTTTTTGCAGCTCGCCATGGGTATCCTGCAGTTCGGATTTATTGTCGTCTACCTGTCTGACACTTTGGTGTCCGGCTTTACCACGGCCGCTGCCGTTCACATTCTGGTGTCCCAGCTCAAATTTGTGTTAGGGCTGGATGTGCCAGGAATCAGTGGTCCACTCTCCATTATATACGTAAGTTTCCGTTGTCTGCAGAAGCATAGTAATTATCTTTTCCAATACTTTCAGATTGGAAATTAGCTAGCTTAACCCTGACCAAAGAATTAAAACCTAATTGCAGTAATGTTTATTCACTTCAGGTTTAAAAAATAAATAAATAAATAAATCTATATGATAGTGGGCACTACCACTGTTCTGTTCTCAATGGATTCTAGCTCAAGGAGGAGGGACAAGGAAAAATGTCACAATAGAATAGAATAGAAATACTTTATTGATCCCAGACATGGGAAATTGACTTGTCCCAGCAGTCTTGCTAGTATTAACATATTTACAACATATACAATGCAATAAATAATTATGACAATGTGCCACATGAAAGTACTACTGGAGCACATCACAGCACAAGGGCTGTGAGTCTCAGTCAGACGGACTTATTGAACAGGGTTATTGCACTGGGCAGGAAAGATTTCCTGTATCTGTCTTTGTGGCAGCGGAGCTGAATCAGTCTGTTTGAGAAGGAGCTCCGCTGCCTGTCCAGGAGTGGGTGGAGAGGGTGGTCCGGGTTATCCAGGATAGCTAACAGTTTGTTCAGCATCCTCCTCTCCACCACAGCTTCCAGGGTGTCCGGTTTGCAGCCAATCACGGAGCCAGCCTTTCTGATCAGCTTGTTCAGTCTGTTGGTGTTGCTGGCTCCGATGCTGCCTCCCCAACAGACCACAGCGTAGAACAGTGCACTGGCGACAACAGACTGCTAGAAGATGTCCAACATCTTACTGCACACGCCGAAGGATCTCAGCTTCCTCAGGAAGTAGAGTCTGCTCATCCCCTTCTTGTACACAGCCTCGGTGTTGGTCTTCCAGTTCTGTTTGCTGTCTATGTGCACGCCCAGGTACTTGTAGTCCTCCACCACCTCGATGTCCTCTCCCAGGATGCTCAGGGGCTGTGTGGCCGTCCTGTTCTTCCTGAAGTCGATCACCATCTCCCTGGTCTTGGCCACGTTCAGCAGCAGGTGGTTCCTCCCAGACCACTCCACAAAGTCACTCATCAGTGTTCTGTACTCCTCCTCCCGTCCACCACTGATACACCCGACCACTGCAGAGTCATCAGAGAACTTCTGCAGGTGGGCCACCTCAGAGTTGTACTGAAAGTCTGAGGTGTACAGGGTGAACAGGAATGGAGACAGCACAGTCCCTTGTGGTGCTCCCACGTCACTCACCACCACATCAGACAGAGCAGCGCCAAGACGGACAAACTGCGGCCTGTCTGTCAGGTAGTCAGTAACCCAGGAGACCGTGGGTGAGTCAACCATCATCGTCCACAGCTTCTCTCTCAGTAAAAGTGGCTGGATGGTGTTGAATGCACTGGAGAAATCAAAGAAGGTGATTCTCACTGTGCAGCCAGCACCATCCAGATGTGAGTGAGCCCTCTGCAGCAGGTAGATGACGGCATCCTCAACCCCCAAACGGGGCTGTAAGCAAACTGCACAGGGTCCAGAGAAGATCTTACCTGCAGACAAAGGTGGGCCAAGACTAGCCCCTCCAGAACCTTCATCACATGAGATGTGAGGGCTATTGGTCGGTAGTCTTTGGGGTCGCAGGGACCAGGCTTCTTGGGCACAGGAACCAGACAGGAGGTCTTCCACAGTGTGGGCACCTTCTCCTGGGTCAGGCTCAGGTTGAAGAGGAGGTACAGGATAGTAGACAGCTGGCTGGCACAGGTCTTCAGTACCTTAGGGCTGATGCCGTCAGGGCCTGCAGCTTTGCCTTGGTGGAGTCTCTCCAGCTGTCTCTTTACCTGGCCAGTAGTCACAGTTAGCAGGGGGGGTGGGTCCAGGGGGCTCACGGTGGAGTTGGGGGAGGGTAGAGGAGGAGGGTGACTGGATGTTTGGAGGCCAGAGTGTGTGGGGGAGGGGGACACAGCGGAGGGCTGTGAACTAAATCTGTTGAAGAAACAGTTCAGCTCATTTGCCCTGTCCGAACTGCTAACTGGCCGCCTGTCTTTGACATTGAAGCCAGTTATTTCCCTCATCCCAGTCCACACGTCTCTGGTGTTGTTCTGCTGGAGCTTGGCCTCCAGCTTCCTCCTGTAGGAGTCCTTAGCCCTCCTCAGCTCTGCCTTCAGGTCGTGCTGTATCCTTCTCATCTCCTCCTTGTCGCCCGACCTGAAGGCCTTCTTCTTCTGGTTGAGAAGGGCTTTCAGGTCACTGGTGATCCAGGGCTTGTTGTTGGGGAAGCAGCGTACAGTCCTGGCTGGCAGGGTGGTGTGTTCACAGAATTTGATATATTCCGTGATGCAGTCAGTCATGCTGTTGATGTCCTCCCCATGTGGATCACAGAGCACGTCCCAGTCAGTAGACTCAAAGCAGTCCTGCAGTGCCTCCTGGGCCTCCTGATTCCACCTCCTAACTGTCCTTGTGGATGCAGGCTGCCGCTGGACAAGAGGAACGTACCTTGGTGTCAAAACAACCAGGTTGTGATCTGATCTTCCCAGTGGGGGAAGGGTGTTGGCACTGTATGCGTCCTTTGCATTTGCATACAGGAGGTCTATTGTTCTATTGTCTCTCGTGGGGCAGTTTACAAACTGGTAGAATGTTGGCAGAGTTTTGTCCAGTGTGACATGGTTAAAGTCACCAGTGATGGTTATGAAAACGTTGGGGTGCAGGGTTTGCAGTTTTGACACGGTGGAGTGAATGGTTTCACACGCTGCCTCGGCATCAGCTGATGGGGGGATGTAAACAGCGACGACAATGGCGGAGGTGAGCTCCCTAGGCAGGAAGTATGGACGCATCCCCACACAAAGCAGTTCAATATCTGGGCTACAGAAACGTTCCTTTACGGTAACATGTCCCGGTTTGCACCACTTCTCATTGACAAACAGCGCAACCCCCCCTCCTTTCTTCTTACCGCTCCTCTCCACATCTCTGTCCGCCCGTATTGTCCTGAAGCCGGGTACAGTAGCGCTGGAATCCGGGAAGCACGAGTGAAGCCACGTCTCCGTGAAACACATAACGCTGCACTCCCGGAATTCCCTTTGAGTCTTAACAAGCACTGCTAGCTCATCCATCTTGTTGCCTAACGATCTCACATTTCCCATAATGATCGCCGGCACCTAAGGTTTATATCTCCTTCGTTTAGCCTTCAGCTTAGCCCCAGCTCTGCACCCCCGGCGTCTCCTACGTAGCTCTGCAGGGATTTCAGGCCTCGGTCCAGGCAGTAGCACTGGTTTACACAGCGCGATCAGCTGGTCCCGTGTGTAAAAAACAATGCTCTCGCTCCGTTCCGCGTGGCCCCCTGTTACGAGCAGTAACAGCAAGACCAAAATAAAACAGGCTAACCAGCAAGTATCCATTGCTGTTCAAAACTACACTCAACAGGTTAAAGAGTAAGTTGAGGTGTTAAAGAGGAAAAAGTAACAAAAACACTACAAAAAGACGGGAGCTGCTGTAACAGGCTGCCACTCCATGCGGCGCCAGGTAAAAAAAAAAAAAAAAAAAAAGACACAAAGACACAAACAAGACTAAAATCCATGAAGGGGATGGACTAAGTCAAAGCGACACAAACAAAAAAACAAAGTCTATCAAAGAGAATAAACCTGTTGTTGACTGACCTTTGACTACAACTTCATTGCTTGTAACCAGCCCATCTGAAAGCAATCAGCCAATTGAGTATTTTACATAACTTAACTTTTACAAACCTTTAACTCTCCCATAATCATATAACAGTTACAATGAACCAAATGTGCACACACAGCATTTAGGAATGCTATCGATGTCATTTCAACGCTGCCTTTATTGTTTCTTGCGTCGGTACATCAAAGAGGCATCTAGGATGAGTTCATCGCGCGGCTGTGACCGAACACTTTCAGTTGGCTCGCTGATGAAACTGACTCTAGGGTCATTTGTTTCGTTCCCACAGACCCTGGAAAAGGTTTTTGTTCGGATTGCTTCCACCAACCTGTGCGACTTGGTAATGTCTATTATCATCATGGTTGTGGTGTTCATTGTGAAGGAGCTAAATGAAAGATATAATGCCAAGCTGCCCGTTCCCATTCCCATAGAGGTGATTGTGGTAAGTCTTGTCATTGTCCTTTCAATCAACATGTGTGCATGTCTGGTCGGATTCGATTCGATTCGATTCGATTCGATTCGGTTCAGTTCAATTCAATTCAATTCAATTCAATTCAATTCAATTCAATTCAATTCAATTCAATTCAATTTTATTTAAAGTGCCAATTCATAACAAAGTTATCTCAAGACACTTTACAGGTTCAAAAATAGAAACAGCTCCCAGGGCAAAGCTCCACACTGAGTAAGCTATTGGTATTGGTGACAGTGGCGAGGAAAAACCTCCCTTTAACAGGCAGAAACCTCGAGCAGAACCAAATTCAGTTTAGACGGCCATCCACTGCGACCACCTGGGAGGGAGCGGGGTAGAGGATTTGAAGGATTCAACTCTCATTTTCCTTTTGTTCACAGACTGTCATAGCTTGTGGAGTGTCATATGGCTTTAACTTCAACAAAATATACAATGTTGATATCGTAGGCAAAATGGTTCAGGGGTACGTGTCAATTTTGTATTTTTTTGTATGCAATACCAAATGTTATTGCACTGTACATATTTTAATGCGGTGCTTTAATCTTTTTGCTTTAAATCCGAAACACACGCATTTCAGGTACGAGGCCCCCATCGCACCTAATGTGGAAGTGCTCCGGGAGAGTGCTCTGGAGGCTTTTCCTACAGCCATAGTGGGCTTTGCGGTAGCTTTCTCTGTGGCTAAAGTCTACTCTATCAAGCATGATTACATTATTGATGGAAACCAGGTGAGCATAACAACTATAAAATCAACCCAGGAGCTGAGCTTAGGGAAAGAGTTAAATCTGAGCCGATCAAGATGAATACAAAGAAATATAATAAAGCAATATAAAGCTATAACTGACAAACGCGAGTAGCCTTCAAAATATCAATGAGTGAAAATGAGGAAATAAATGCAACCAGGCAAAAGCAGAAATTTGCCTCCCGAAAGGGAAACGAAGCCAAGATGGAAAATATTTAAGTCCAAGGCAGGTTTTCCTAAACCTGTGGTTTATTTCGTTGCAGGAGCTCATCGCGTTCGGCGTGAGCAACATGTTCAGCGCAACCTTCAAGTCGTTTGCAGCCAGCACGGCGCTGTCGAGGACGGCTGTGCAGGAGAGCTCAGGAGGCAAAACACAGGTCAGGAGGGGAATGTAGCCACAGTTTGCCTTTCCTTGTCAAATTGTATATATATTTTAAAGGGAATTTCTGCTAATTTCTTTTGCCTGATTCTTTTTTAACTAATGCAGATTGCGGGCTTGATCTCGGCCATGATGGCGATGATTGTTACCATAGCCCTTGGCTTCCTTTTGGAGCCACTACCCAGGGTGAGGCTCCACTCTATCATGAACTTAGATCTTCCATATCTCAGATTCCCTGGATTGAAAGGTTGATTCTCTGTGTGTGACATATGTTTGGTTTTAGGAACTTTTCCCTTTTGGATGCTAATGTTTCAACAATTACTAAAGACTGCTGATAAGTTTGTTCCAGTATGTCGTATTGCGTGTATTCTAATGCTGACTAATCCAATCCAGTCTGTCCTGGGAGCTTTGGTCATAGTCAACCTGAAGGGAATGCTGATGCAGTTTCGAGAAATCCCATACTTGTGGAGGAAGGACACACCAGACTGTGTACGTGCTCAATGGCTCCACTCGCAAAATTCAGATGCAACATTATTTTTCCTCATTGGCGGCACACACTTCCCCTAGCTTTTGACCGCCATGGGTGTTTGCCTGCAGGTGGTGTGGGTGGTCACATGTTTATCTGCTTGCCTGCTGGGACTGGATCTTGGCCTGGGCATCGGCCTGGGGGTGGAGCTTCTTACTGTCATCTTCAGGACGCAATTGTAATGACTCCGAATCTCTGATATCGAAGTAAAATGCATACAACCAGAGGTTTTATTGTGATTGAAACCCATATTTTAGCCAGGCATGATAGCAAACTATCAGATAATCACATTTTAGCCGTAATCTTTCCAGCATCCATGACCTTCAGATGTAATTAGCATTTTCTAGGTTTCTAGAAAATGAAACCCAGAACTTTATATGACATTTTCAAGTCACATGATGAACTGATTTAATCTGTAAAGGTCCAAATTCAACAAGAAAACACTCCTAAATGGTTCTAAGGGTCAGATTTCCAAACTCTCCAGAAACAAGGACACCAATGATCTTGGAATGAACCACAATTTCACTGCAATCACATGTAAGGTGTTCCCATTGGAATGAAACAATGATGTTGCTTTGTTGTGTGTGCAGCCCTCGTTGTTCCCTGTTGGCGAACATCCAGGGGACCAACCTCTATAGGGATCGCAAAGATTACATGCACGTATGTTTATCTTGTCATTCGGTGAAGGGTTTTATGCCTATATGAAATTAATGTTTTTTCCTCACTGGTACCTCCTCCCCCCTCAGATATATGAACCAAAGGGAGTAAAAATCTTCAAAATCCCTTCACCGATCTTCTTCGCCAATATCGAATTCTTCAAGGATAAACTCAGAGAGGCCGTACGTACACACGTCTTCTCCCAACTCCACTGCGTTCTGGTTTGCTTGAATGAACCCTAATTCCAATGTTTGGTTGTTCCAGGTTGGATTTAACCCTCTGAAAATTTTGAAGAAGAGGAACAAAGTCAAAAAGCTACTGAAGAAAAGCAATGATGACATCACAGAGGTGAAATGTTGGCAACCACACAAATGCTTGTATTTCTGAACCCCCCCCCAAAAAAAAAAAAAAAAAAAACACCAATCTTCTGCAAACAGAACAGCTTATTGGATTTGATCAATAAAACTGAGGAGTGCCACAAGGAGAGCAAAGAGCTGGATGGCCTCAGTGATGTCAGCGTCATTCCTTCGCAGCTGAAGATTCCTGCAAACATCAGTGTTCCCAGAGTGGATCTCCACAGCTTGATCCTGGATTTCTCTACCGTCTCCTTTGTGGACATTTCTGCTGTCAAGGGACTCAAAATGGTAAACATTAAATCTTTATGACGGCCTAGGCATGGAAAAAGATTATAAGACTTGAAAGATTATTGCCAATCTTCTTTAAAAATATAAAATTTTACTACAGATTGTGTATTAATCCCCTTTTTTGCAGGTACTTAAAGAATTTATAAATATTGATGTGGAAGTTTACATTGTTTCTTGTGACGGTGAGTTTCCTGTGTAACATTCTAGAATGACTCTATTGCCCATAAATTCTTAAGTCGATCATCTTTTGTGCTATTAGTCTACGTCCTGGAGAAACTGCACAACTGTATGTTCTTTGACAAGGACATCCAGACCTCCATATTCTTCCCGACCCTCCATGACGCCGTGCTGCACGTGATTGACAAACAAAAGGTGGAACAAAGAAATAGCAGGGTGGTAAGGAAAGCATATATACAAGTACCAGATCAGATCATTTACAGGACAGAAGCCCAATCAGTTTCCCCAATAATAAATACATTGCTATTGTTGTAATCACTTGGTAATCTTTTGAAGTGCTTTGATTTTGCTGTATTCTTTTTTTTGCAGTTAAATGATACCAAACTGTAAGGCATCCACCATCAAAACACCATTCATGAACCCACCAGCTATTTGTTTCTGATACTGTAACATTACAATACTCGCTGTACTACATTTTTTTTAATGTTATGATGCATTTTGTTTTTTTCCAGTTTTTTTTTTTTCATTGAACTGTATTTTCATGTTTGTCTCATTTGCAGTATATTTTAAAAATTAAGGAAGGTCTTAAAACACTTGAGCGTTCGTGTTATCTTAAAGAGGATGCAGGATGTTTCATAACCAAATATTATGCATATTATAACAAACATTCAGGGCATATTTTAATGTAGAATATTGCAGCTTTGCCTCTAATGTAGTCAGAACATTTATTTTCTAAAGAACTAAGTACTCTAAGCACAAAGATTCTAATGTCCAGCCAGTTAGCCAACCGTTACTTTCTCAAAAGACTGAGATAATTACATTTGTCAGCATTTCAAAACAAATAAGGATAATCATCCTTATCTATTGACACAAAACAAAGATACAAACTTGTGTTTAAAAATTTATTCAGATGTATTAACCTTTTCAATGTACGATATGCTTATAAGCCGACATATATACAGAAACATTTACAATGCTGCCTTCAAAAGGGAAAATTCCTGCTCTTATCCAAGTCTATTTTATATTCAGTAGGAAGTTTAGTACTAGAAGCTAACTAGAAACTGCAAAACATGTTACATGTTTATATTCTTTTTCAGCTGATTATCAAAATTAAAAATCCTACATCATTTAACCCTGAGGTCTAAATCACGTTATTCATATAGGTGGAGTTGAACAACAAAAAAAAAATTGCTTGTTGGTTTAACTGGCAGTTTATTGATAGTATGGCCTGTAGCGGACCTGGTCAGCATGATGTGGTCCAGGCATCTGAGCCTGAGGAGGAGGACCCTGCATCCTTGGGGGTGGTCCTCTTGGAGCAGGCCACATCCCAGGACTGAGCCCTCCAGGTTGACTGAATGGAGGACTCAGGGTTCCCTGGTCTTCTGGGAATTGCGGCATGGCGTTGGGGTTGTAATGATGAGGTGGGGGAGCGTTCACAGGGGGTCCACTGTGTTGTGGTGGGGGTCCCTGGTGTGGATGGTTCATATAAGGGGGTATCGGGGCCATGATGTGGCCTGGTGGGGGAGTGATTGGTGGTGGAGCTGAAGACATGGGAGGAGGAGGAGCTTGGCTGTACACCATGTGGGTGGTCCCAGATGCCTGGGGTGGATGTGGCATCTGGTGGCCAATGGGAGGTGGTGGGGGAGGTGGGGGACCAAAGTGCTGTTGTGGGGGTGCCATCATGTGGTGAGAGTGGGACACTACAGGCGGCTGTCCAGGATAGTCTCCAGGGTGGTGGTGGGGGGGCTGACCAGGAACCGGTCCACCGGGGTGGGGCTCCCGAGAGGAAGACGAGTCATCCTGAATTGGCACAGTGATGAGATTGCTGTGTTTTCGAGTAGTTACTGTTGCAATGCGGAATGTCTCCGGCCCCAATGCCGAGGCTGGAGGCGGAGCTTCATGTGGGTTCTGTGGAGGTGGCTGACCATAGGGGTCATGTGGGCCGTGTTGCAGGGGGTTGGGGAGGTGAATGTGGTTCTTAGGTATGTGAGGCTGATGCATGCGAAAACGCTCCGGGACCTCAGGCAAAGGGGGCATGTGAACAGGCTCCTGGCGGCCCGCAGAGGACTTAGCCGCCCTCATGTGCCGGTGATTGACATGTGCCTGCAGATCACGCTGGGAGAGGTAGGTGCGCTTGCACCCTGGAACAACACTGCACATGTAGAGGGAACCGCGCTGGCACTGCTCAATGCGCTGAACTGGGTCTGTGCAGTTATACAGGGTGAGGCTGAAAAGACATGTACAAATACTGATTTTTGTGGCAAACAGAAGACAGGATATGAGAAATCAGAACATTGTCTCTTCTTCACAATCAGCGCTCACCCAGCATATTTAAACATATCTGCGGAGGAACTCACCCCGGGCACATCTTTTCTCCCTTTTTCTCGTGCAACAAAGCACAATCATAGCAGAAAACATGTTTACATGGGATCTGGGAAATAAGAACGAGTTTATTCACAAGTGAACATATGAGACAGCCTCTCAAAATAAGAAATTTACAGTGCATTGAACTACATACCATTCTTCCATAAATTTGGATAGGGAGACCACATTTATCACAGAAGTGTAAAGGTACCTCATCCTTTTCTCCGATCAAGTTCAACTGGCAATTGAAAAGATCAATATTAATGTTAACTTTTTAACACATGTCTGATCACCCCGACAAGCAGAAATAAGTGGTTATACTAATGATCTGTGCACCTTATAGTCCCAAAACAGAGGCTGGGGGAATCGCCGTTGACTTGGATACACGTCGACAGCTTTGGCCCCACAATCAAACCTCTCGTCTTGCTTGAAGCCAAAATTATCTGCAACACATATATGGCAATTATTAATTAAAAATACCCAAGTAATAGGGTTATTAATTTAAACCACCACCAAAAGTTCAACTTAAATTATTTCATGTTTAAAGAAAATAATAATTACAAGTCTCTTTCCTGATTCATTAAGCTGGGCAACATAGCTGTTTGTTTGGCGTTTTAAAAAGGAAAAAAAAAAAAAAAAAAACGGCTTCCAACGGCACAAACAACCGCTTACAAGCAACATTAATTCTTTTCTTTTAAAAGTCAATAAATATTTGTCAACACCAAAGATTCTTAAAATTTAAGAGCTGATTACTTGAATAATTCACAGCTATTTCTTAAAAGTGCAGTAAACTGCTTGGTTTAAAGTTTAAAATACTTTTCCTAACTTCTGAGGTATCGTTGGAATCCAAAATTGTCTGAGGGTAAATCAAAACAACTCCTAATACTACTTTTAAAAGGTCTCTAAATATGTGTATAGCATAGTCAGCGCTTACCATCTTCACCAGGTTCAATTTTGGGTGGTCTGCAGCTGGGCCTTTGAATACGAGGTGGAGGTTTGCTCCTTAAGAGCTGCTTGGATATTAGCTTGATAGGGATACGCCTCCGAACATCAGGGCCACCCAAACTCCCAGAACCATCGCTTCCTTGTAGGTCATTGTCTGTTAAGGATAAAGGTATATAAACTTTTTTTTTCCTCAAACCTTTCTAGCAAAGGTAGAATGAACAATAAAAGGGCTTTTAATTTAATTTTCTTTAACTTTAAAGAACTAATAATAATAATAATAATAATAATAATAATAATAATAATAATAAGAAGAAGAAGAAGAAGAAGAAGAACTATAAAAGCACTCTGAGAGCTCAGACCTTCACCAAGCAGGTCATTTCCCCACATATTGGGACCTACAACCATAATACAGTATATATACACAGGCAGTAGTAATAAAACACGCACCTAGTAGTAACAGGTTCATAGAGGATCATTTACGATCAAAGCCACTAAGCCTTTGATCCTTGGAAGATAATTTAATCATTTGTTCCTTGTCCCATTTTCAAAATGTCCTGAAATTTTTATTAAAATCCGTTAAAAACGTTTTGAGTTACTTTGCAATCAAACAAACGATGGCTATCACATAACCTCCTAGGATGCGGTTATAATAAAGTTTTATAATAATAAAATAACATATCCAAAAGTCAATATATCACATTCCTAAATTGAACGAGAGTTAAAATAGTCCCACCAGGCCACAGATCAACGGTCCTGTATTTAGCAGGGACATTTTGGAAAAGTAGTCACGTTATCTTATAGTTTCTAGCTACAAAATGCAAATCACGTGTTACGGTACTGTCAGCCATGTTTAAGACGAAACACATAGGCATTCAAACATAGGCATGATAAGTCAAGATTTTACTTCATCATTCTTGTAATGTATTAACTTAGCATTATGCTAACTTAGCATCCGCCTCGCTTCAGCTGTAGCTAGCGGTCACCAATACTTCACCTCGAAATGCTTACGTTTTTTAAGCTAACATTTTCTTGTGTACACTTGGCTACAACATTTTGTGCATTATTAAATGGCCACTGTGAGTCTTAAGTTAA
The DNA here is from genome assembly GCA_015343265.1 of Pao palembangensis. Classification (NCBI taxonomy): domain Eukaryota; kingdom Metazoa; phylum Chordata; class Actinopteri; order Tetraodontiformes; family Tetraodontidae; genus Pao; species Pao palembangensis. Next base: position 2,823,095 of record CM027098.1, on the reverse strand, counting down.
CTTTTTACGAGTCGAACCCCAGGTTTTCTCAATCGGTAGCCTGTTAAGCTAATGCTAGCGTTCGAGGAGACATGGTAGATATATCAGAGGTCCGGCAGAATACCGAATTCTAAACTGTTCGCAGTTAGATTTAATGTACTTTGTCAAGAGAGCAATTGAAATATAAGTGAGTATCCAGCAAAACAACGTTAATGTTGTGTGAATTTCACTTACCGCTTTGGTCCATGATCCAAAGAGCGGACGCAATGCAATATGGGATAGATGAGAGGAGGGAAGGGGAGGTGCAGAAAGATGAATCTGGCGAGTAATTAGAATATATTTCGGTCAAATAAGGAAAGAGGATAGGTTCTATATCATAATTAAAAAAAAAAAACGTGTCAAATAACCTTATAAATAATTTTACAAATAAATTATCTAACAGTTAAATAAAACAACAAAACTAATTCCTTTGCAGAATTGAGCAATCTAAATTGACCATATGTGTGAGTGCTTGTCTGTCTCTGTGTTAGCCCTGCGATAGGCTGGCGACCTATCCAGGGTGTACCCTGCCTCTCGCCCCTTGACAGCTGGGATGGGCTCCAGCAGACCCCTGCAACCCAGAAAGTTGGATAACGCAGGTATAGAAAATGGATGGATGGATAGAAAATGGATGGATGGATAATTCCTTTGCATATTAGAAAGTTGTGCTAAAATCGCATGCATGTCAGGGTTAATTGCATTTATGCATTTAATTTTGTGCGTGTGTTAATTTTTGGTGCACATTTCAATGCATACTATGCGCCCATACAACTTTAACACGTTTCTATTTATTTACTCTAACCCTAACCCTAACCCTAACCCTTAACCCTAACCCTAACCCTAAACCTAAACCCTAACCTTAACCCTAACCCTTACAAATCTACGCATCCTACTGATCTTTGTCAAATTTATTAAAGAGCTTCCTTGCTAAATCATTGAGAGGCACCCAACAAGATGGCCGACATGGGGCCGCCATACATCTGATTCATACCGGAAGTCCATGCCAGAAGTTTATTTTTTGTGTAATGTATTGCTTATTCGGTGTCCATACCGATGATTGAACATTGAGTTCTGAGAGCATGAGAACAGTAAGAAAAACAGTTTTTTAAAATTACCATCCAATAACCATCCAACAAATGTGGTATGGTCTCTAAGATTTAATTTGTGCTATTTACAAATGTGATGCATCGAAGAATTACAGTGTCATGTGTTACCGTGAAGGCTGTTTCTACCCTTGAGTCGATTAGTTTAGCCAAAGAAAGTACGCTAAGGCAAGGTCATATGGCAATTTTATCCGGGTCTATTTCTCGACCGAAATTGTGACCACCACTTTGGGCCCTTGAGCAAGGCCCTTAACCCCCTAGTTGTTGGTTGTTTCTCCCCGGGCGCCTTAAGTGACTGCCCACTGCCAGTGTGTTGTACAGTGTGTGTTGTACATGCATGTGATGGGAAAAAATGCAGAGGTTTAATTTCCACTTGTGGATTAATAAAGTGTGATTATTATTATTATTATTATTATTATTATTATTATTATTACATTATATAGGTAATAGACACACCAATTGCCCCATTCAGGAAATTATTATATATATTATAATTTCCTGAACCATTATCTATATGTCTATCTGACTGTCTGTCTATATGTATTTATATACTTTCTTCCAGATGTACTCTTCTGTAAATGAGAAAGGTGAAAGGCTGAAGTGCACAACCGTGTCACCATCTGTGCTTGGGTGTCCACTCTGCCCCAAATTTACTACCAAAAGCATCATCCAGAGGCACTTGCTGAATCATGAGGCAAAGTGCATTTCAAGGATATGCTCATGAAAAATATCTTTTTGAGATCATCTGCCTGTACATGTAATTTTGAATGATACTTGTGTTTTTGCATGTCTAAGGTCATATTTCAATCAGTGTTATACTGAGTTGTTTTTGAAATAGACATAAGTGTTTAAGGTAAGGAAAAATACATTTATATTTACTCTATAGGATGTTAAGTAAATATTTGTTTCTCAGGTACTGTATGGTTTTAAGACAAATTTCTATCACCAACTGTCAGTTTAAAGAGTACTGCACTTGAGTCCATAATACACCCTTCACAGAATGTTTATTTAAATACTGTGAGAAAATGCCAGTTCAGGGAGAATTATTGAGAGGAATTATTAATCCCCAATATCACCTCTTTTTGACAGTAGTGTTAAAAGTAATATCTGTATATCTGTGTGCTATTCATGTCCATGTCAAATGATTGGAAAACAGTTCCTAGAATCACTTTTTCATCATCTTTTTCTGCAGCATCATGGATACTATTGAGAAGGGAGGGATTCTGGCACTGTTTTCCAAGACACAGATCAAGGTAACTTTTGAATAGACTGTGCTTTACAGTAGTTACAGTCTCTCTTACTTTCTCTGATGATTACGTGTTCACCTTTTATTTTTTGGTTTCAGAGCTTACATGGTGATCTCATCAATGGAAGCATACGTTCGAACAGGATGTATCTTTGGCAGAATCCTTCCACCTCACTAAACCTCAAACAGCATCTAAAGCTAAGGAGACTGAATTTTAGTGACCAGCGGGTAAATGAAAATGATATCAGTCATGTGTATAGGTGTTCACAGAGATATAACTTTAAAAAGGTGAATTTGTTTATTTTGTACTTTTCAATAGATCTTTGAGCTCCTGATGGTAACTGGGGAGGCCACAGGCATAGGAGAAAAAATAAAGAGAGGGGATATAAGACTCCTGGATTTTGTCTTTGATGTGATGCTCCCAGACGTAAGAAGTTCAATCTAGCTTGCTTGGGAAATTAAGGAAATTATTGGGTAATTTTATTCATTTGGAAAGCACAAAAACAAAAGAGTGCAGCCTTTACAGCATCACAAGATTAGATTGAATCATGTAACTTTTCAGATCTTTATCAAAATCCTTCAAGAAGACGAGGCTGATAGCAGAGGACAATTGCCAGTGGCAGCCTCTTTTAAACCCCCTCACCAACACCCGTTACCACCCATCCCCAAGAGACCACGATGGCCAGTGGAAGCCTGGTGACCCCCATTCATTATTTTTTTCATTGTTGTATGTTCATTTATTTGTTTGTCTGTTCTCTGTTTTATGCTTTTCCCTTGTTTTTCATTGATAGTTTTTAATTTTAGATTTAATTCAGCAAAGACGTTTACAAAAAGGAGAACTCCAAATCTAATTATTATTGCCAGTGTGATAGTGTAATATTGTGTTTTATTGGATTCTAGAAATAAAATAGAATTAACAGAAGACTGACAATAGGAAAATATAATTATTGCATGCATATAATGGCTAAACCGGATAATGAACACATCTCTAGTCCGAGGAAATGCCTGTTCTGTTGCAGTAATGTCTGGGGCCATTGTGTTGCCCATGACGCTCATCCCTGAAGATCCCTGTTGGATGAAAATACAACTAGCAGGATTTAAGTCATTTTGCTAAAGCCAAGTACACACGGCACGATTTTTTTGAGTCGGGGGGGTGCCCGGGTATTCACACTGCGCAACTCGACGGGTTCGGCGGGAGCAGTGGGTGTTCATACTACAAGACTCGTCTGAGACAGGAGTGTTTACACGGCGCGACTCTCTCCGTCAGGAGGTGTGTCTGACTGCGCTGCTAGTTTCCAAACAAGGGCTGACACGGCGCGTTATTGTTGTAATTTGCCCTTACGAATGAAATGTCTGTTGTTGGTCCTGGATTTTGTAATAATACATTTCCCCTACAAAATGCCACTTATAGTCTAGTGCAATTTATTTTTCTCATTCATGACGCATTTTTTGACTGATTCGACTCCGGGGGGGAAGACTTGTAGTCCGAAAAACACAGACTAGCACACCTTTATTAAACCTACTAAACAACTATGTACAGCTCAAAATTTACAATTAACAAAAAATCACGAGAGGACAACCGAACTTCAAATGGTTTCAACATCAGGGTCACAACGCAGTTTTTGCAGAAAACTTTTGTTCTGTTTGTATTGCGGCGGTAGTGGCGTTCAGAAGTCGGCGTGGAGTGGGGTTGGTGCGGACAGTGACTGAGTCAGAGTCTCCTGTGTCCACTGACCTTGCAAAACCATTTTTCCATCTCCTGTCGTCTCTTGTTGCTCTGCTGCAGCCGCTCTACTGCTCCATTTCACTTTCTTATTTTGCGGCAAGGTCCATGTCTGCTCTCATTGGCTATAGCTCTTTCTACGTCACTGCGAGCAGATTGCGATTCCGTGCGGGGCGTCGCCAGGGTCATTACTCGAGTCTTCGAGGTACTTAAACTCAGTCGCCAAACGGATTAGTGCCTCACCCCGATTTGGGTGAGGGCGAGTCGTGGCGTCTAAGATGCATAAAATCGTGCCGTGTGTACTAGGCTGCTCTTCTGTGCCTTTAAAAAAATAACAATATGTGGGGATCTGTGTCTGTGCAGTGTTTGAATATTTGTTGCAGAGGCAGATTACTACACCAGGAATCCACAACAATTTTCTGTCCTGTCCAGTAATCAAAATTCTTTTATTCTTACATTTAAGAATGAAGCCAAACAGTATATTAAAACTATTGAAAAAAAATCTAATAACATAAAAGCTATCAAGACCCAGAATGTATGGGCTCTCTACAATGATTTTTTTATAGTGCAAACTGTAAAAAAATACATTTATTAATGTAACCCCTGGAGATAGTTTTTCATTGCTTTTGTTGTATTGTTTTGCACAATTCTTCATAAAGATTTGCAAAAAAATAATAAAATAAATAAATAAATAAAATATTAACTAACTTCTGACATGGACTTCTGGCATGGATTGGATGTATGGTGGCCCCATGTTGGCCATCTTGTCTGCATCAAGGTACTCTTGGAGAAATTTGTGACCAAAATCGTAATATACTATATATATACTTTATGCATTTTATTTCACCATAATGGCCTTACAGTATATAAAGGCTATCTTATTCATTTTTTTAAATAAATTGAATTAATTTAGTAATTTACAAGTCTTGGTCGAGCACCTGTTAAAGGAATTTGTCGCAGTGAATAATGTACTTGTAGCCTTGAGTGGCGTTCTTTATGTGCACTGGCCAAAGTCAATGCACGTCCTCCCGTGTGGAGCTGCTGCGCGCTCCCGCCACCATGTCGCCATTTTGATTCGAAGAATATGACTGAGTTTTTCCTGCTTTATATGCTAAACTTAGCCCCGCTTTTGAAATACTTTGCGCGCGAGTACGAATTATACGCTCTTCGTCTGTATAAAATTCGTTAACACTGATTACGAGTGGACATTAATGAGGCGAAACAGTGTATTTGACCGACTTCGGAGACATATTCGACCAACGTTAGGTAAGTTTAGCTAGCTAACTAGCCTGTGCTGTCGCCGAATGACCCTTCAAAACAAATTGCTATTCACTTAAAGGCTAACGTATGTTAGCTAACATAGGTAGCTGATAGTTAGCTGTATATCTAGTTTTTAGTCTCTGACTGATAAAACTCCTACAGAAACCACATACCGACTGAAGGAATACCCACAGACTTGCAATTAAAATGTAGGTTTTGGACGAAAAGACGGCCATGAGTTGCAGTCCTTAGCCTACATGAACCGAACAAAGTTGAATACAATTTAAAGAGCGATTTCACTTTGTGCGAATCGGTTCATACCATGGCTAGTTAGCAAATTAGCTTAGATGTCTGTCAGGGGAAAGGATAAACTATTCTTTAAGTTAGCAGACGTTAGATGCTTTCTTAACTTGACAATTTAGTGCGGATAAATCACCGATTAACGTCGTTTAAGAGACCAGTGTGTCCTCAGAAGTGTTAAGTGACCCTATCAGTGGTTCAGCTAAAACCCTCTTGGATTCTGTCAGAATGTTTTCATTCTAAAATGTTATTGATTTACAACATATTTAGATTTAGACAACTTTGTCATTCAGTATACAGCAGGTGTACATGAAATTTCGTTGCAAGGAGCACAGCACAGAATGAAGACTTGAGATAGCAACAAATACTTGGAATTTTTGTAATAATAAAATTATTAAATAATTATTAAATATCCTTTTGATGTTAGGGTAACAAACAACTGGGAAGTGGAGCCATTCAGAGTTTGCGTTCTGTCTGAAGTCAGTTTACACAGCGGTTAATTGGCTATTATTATTCAAACAATCCGCAACGTCGGACGTAGTAGATACTAAACATGTTTCTGCTTTAACTAGGTTTGTAGCACTGTCCCTATCACAGTTGAAGTAAACAGAAATCTGAGCCCCTATTGCAAAGTCAGTTGATGTGCACTTCATGCCAAGGTAAATGCAGTTCAGTTTATATTTCTGTAGTTAGACACAAAAGTGTTTCTTTTGCTTTTTTATTGTTGGTACATCTCAAAGGAAGAAGATGGTTGATTTATATTTCTAAATTACCAACTAATGGCAGGCATTTGAATCTGTAGTTTTTGGATGAATTACTTTTTGTGACAGCCGAAAGTGAAAATTTTTGTTATATATGCAATCAAACGCTATTAATGTGATCCACTGTTTCATATTTTCATGTATGCAACCAGACTGTTGTGTTGAAGTCGTCGCTGTTGGGTTCTATTTTAAATGTAAAGTCACTCATTTGCTTTCCCATTCAACGTCCATGGGGACCATTCAGGGGGTTATTATTGTACTTGTGTACTCTGTAAATGTATGCCAGATGGACAGTGCTTTTGCTGCTGTTGAACGTGCAGGGAAGGGTCCCCCTTGAGGGGGAAAAGGGAAAAGAAAAAAACAGAAGCACTTTGATTTCCTACTTCAGTTTCACTTCCATGGTTGACATTTATTAGCATGTTGACCTGAGAAATGCCAGCTTTTGATGAAGCCAGAAGTTGCAATTCTTTCATTCTTTTTATTGACACATACTCTCAGGATTAGTTGCCCCAGCAACAACATAAGGTAAATACACATTGTCAGTAGTGTTGTCTCACAGAAGCATCAAATACATCTAAGACGAGCTTGTAAACCCCGTTATCAAAACCAATGGAACATTACGACAAACATAAATACATTTGGTTTGTTTCTGCTCCTCCCTGAACGGTTAGCAGCGGATGAATGTTTTTAATCTGTCCAGACTTTTTCTGGACATCATACCTTTTCAACCATAAATTAGAAGTGAAAACGGTCCGCGTCTTGTTTTGGCAAAAATGTTGATGCGCAGTGATAAACATTTTGCTGAACTGTGTTCCAGGTTATGTTGAGCTCAGCGTCCCATCTCCTAAAGAGGCCTGCCTGTTAAGAGGAGACCCATGCTGATAAATGCCAGGCCTCACTACACACTCTGTTGTCTGCACAAACACAGATGCCTGCCTTCCTGTGGGGGAGGTCTGATTAAATATATCCACATTTCATCCATTGGTGTGTATGAGCATCTTTTATTTTCTTTTAAATGGAAGATCTATTTAGGTATTCCATAATACACTGCCCATTGACCTTTTTAAACATTAAACATCTTCAATTAACAAGTTCATTAATGAGTCAGTAGGGGTTTACATTATATTTGTTTCTTTTACTAATGATATTTAAAGTCATAGCATCGTTTCTTATTCTTGTCTTTGCTTTTCAAAGGCTCAGGGCTGTGTCCTGCATCCCAGAGGCCATCATGTTTTGGAAGTTTGACCTTCACACCACCTCCCACATTGACCAGCTGCTGGACAACGAGGATGTGACGTTGAGAGAGCTAATGGAGGAGGACGACGTCCTGCAGGAGTGCAAAGCTCAGAACCGCCGCCTGCTCCTCTTTCTCTCCCAGGACCACTGCATGCAGGAGCTCGTCAACTTGATCACCACGGAACCTCCAACTGACATCGAGGAAAGGAGCCGCTTTAAGTGAGTTCCCAGCGCAACTGAGAAATCTTTTCGAGATTGTTTAGAAATTCTATCACCTGTGCTTCATCGTGTGCTTCTTAAGGTTTCCCAACATTGCTTGTGAACTCCTGACTTCGGATGTGTCAATTATAAATGATAAGCTGGGCGGGGACGAGTCTCTGCTTGAGGTGCTATATCATTTCCTGGAACAGGACCCACCTCTCAACCCTCTACTGGCGAGTTTCTTCAGTAAAACCATAGGTAATCTCATTGCCAGGAAAACCGAACAGGTACACTCTCATATTCCTGCTTTTTTTTTTTTTTTTAAACAGTACAAAGAGTGAACAATACAATGTGTGTCAGGTTCCAACCAGAGATGATGAGACTTTTATTTATAGGTAATTGCTTTTCTAAAGAAAAAGGAAGGTTTCATTGGTCTGGTGCTGAAACATATTGACGCCTCTGCCATGATGGACCTGCTGCTTCGCCTTATCAGCTGTGTTGAACCCGCCTCCTTGCGGCAGGAGGTGCTTCATGTAAGTAACTTTTTTGCAGTCATGCGTGAACGCCTTTTCTGCTTTTCTAACTGTCTTTCTTTCTTAGTGGCTGAACGAAGAGAAGTTGGTCCAAAGACTCTCAGAACTCATCAATACTGGTAAAGATGAGGAGGTGAGTTTGTCTCCAGGGTCAGGTATTGGAACTCATGTTGAAATATTTTGCCCGAATATGCTAATTTCTGAATAATTCACCACATCTAGAGACAATCAAATGCATCCCAAACGCTTTGTGACATCATCCGCCTTAGTCGAGACCAGGCCAATCAGATGCAGGAGATTATGGAGGCTGACCCGCTATTGGCTGTACTAGAGTCGTAAGTTTGAAATAACTGAAGGAGTTAAAGAGAAATAGGGAACAAATCTTGCACATTTTAAAGAATAAACATTAAATATAATTCAAAAGAATTTAATCATTGACCCAGACTGGGCTTCATTGAGCCAATCTGGCATATTATTATAGAATCTTAACAGAAATATTTAATACTGAGTTATGCTAGAGTTAGTCAACAAATCATTAGCATGCCATTGATATCTGGCTTGTTTCTTCATTGTGCACTTGTCTGCATTCCAGGCAAGAGAGTGTAGCGGGGCTCCTCAAAAACATGTTTGAAGGTAAGAGGAGTGAGGCCTCCATCGTTAATGGAACTCAAGTGCTACTTACCTTACTGGAGACCAGAAGGTCCGGGTGAGTTTTTCCAGATATATCGTTAATTATTTATTAATATTAGTTAAAGAATCAACAATTAAACTAAATAGAAAGTAAAAGCCTAATTGAGAAACAGTAGTTAAGAAGATTAGATTTGATCTATTATTCTTTTATCCTGTTTGTGTCTTTCAGGTTGGAAGGGCTTATGGATCTGTATTCTCAGGGTTACGAAAGGTCTTACACTGTCAACAGCAGTATTTTAAATGCCATTGAGCCCCATTTAAAGGACTTCCAGCAACTTCTTTTGGATCCTCCCCAGGTAAAGATGGAGCAATCTGAAATAGAGGGAAAAAAATTTCCTAGCATTCACAAAAAAATTTCTTAGCATTCACATCACATCAGTGAGTTCAACAAAAGTGGAGGGTCATGTGACTTGGTCATGAGTGTGGAGACTTGACTGTTTATGTCCCAGAAACATATGTTATATTATTTTGAAGGAATTGGTGTCTTTTTGAAGGGGGGGAGATTGTCTTTGACACATGTAAAATTTTGAAGAGCACATGGAGACAATCTCCGCTCTCTTCTCAGAAAAGTGCAATATTGACAACCGTCGGCGTTCTGGAGCAACCACTAGGGAACGCCCGCCTTCATGTGGCCCGGTTAGTGGCCGCTCTGCTGCAGACCAGTGATCCCAGTATTTGCCAGGAGCTCTGCAGTCTATCCACCATTGATGCATTACTGGTATTTATTTGCTTTATTACACACATGCACACATATTTTTAATTAGAATTGCCGCAGGTTCATTGTATCATGTTAATGTGTTGACAACCTGAACAAAGAACAGTGTGCGGGGCTTATTTCACATTAGCTAACAGAGTTAAGATAATTAACAGCTAGTTACTACCAACACTGGCTGTCTACAGCCTTCCGGTCTTTTTGCCAAATATGTGCAAGCTATAGAAATGGACATACCTCTACATGCTTGTGCATTTTTTTTTCAGCCAACAGCACTTTCTCAAAGCTAACAAAGCTGACCAGACTTATTAGCCTAGCTTTGTTTTTCCTTCATATTTGTCTTCAACGGAATTGTAGAAATCAGTGCGGTTTCAGCTCTATATGTAATTTAAAATAAAGTAAAACTTTTTTTTGTCTCTCACCGGAAGGATTTGTTCTTCAAATACTCCTGGAATAATTTTTTGCACTTCCAAGTGGAGCTTTGCGTGTCGGCCATCCTTAATCATCCAACTTCAGAAGAGCAGCCCAGTCCGGGCCTCCAGAATCTCGATGGGAAGCCTGCCCTGTCCGGCTCTGTCGTGCAGGGGGAGGCGGCGGAGCAGAGCAGTAGCCGTGACCCACAGACCTCCATCCACAAAGCGCTCGTTGCACACGTAAGTGACATTAGCAGGAGGTTTTCACTGAAGGTTTTCAGTAGGGTTGTACAGTAATTTTCGGGCTGATAATTATCTGCCCGATATCTGGAAATTATGATTGTCCTGATATCATAAAAAATACCCCCAATAATATTTTTGTTCGCACTGTGGTGTGTGGCGTTTTTATAATCCTACTCCTACATGACATCTGAACGGACTCCAATGAATGTTCCATTCAAATGGCGTTGTGTTATTAGAAAAGTTTCCATAGAAGATAGCTCACTGCCTATTTGCAGTAAATGTTCCAAACACGTTCCACTGAGAGGGAAAAAATAGCACAAGCTTTAATACTTAAAACTTAAAATGTCAACTGAAACATAACCACTGGAGTTTTAAAAGCGTATGAGGACGCCGCAGACGGTAGCAGCGAGCCGGCCGCGAATAAGTACTTGAACTTTAACTAATTGGCGAGACTTTCCAAGAAAACTCAAAGAAATTTGACAGTGGTTGAATACAGACTTTTTCAGGGTGGTGTTACATTCACAATAGCTAAACTGACTCACTTTGGCTCATAGTCTCTTTATAATTTCCAGGTCTGTTATTGGTCGGTATCGGTTTAAAAAAAAATGTTATCGTGCCTCCCTAGTTTTCAGCTTTTCTGCAGCTGTTTCCATACTCTCCTACCTGTCTTCTTTCTGTGGATCTGTCAGCTTTTCCAGAAGTGTATGCTGGTCCAAAAGATTCTGGATGCCTGGGAAGAAAATGATAAAATACAGTAAGAATATCATCACTGGAAATCGCAATGAATTTTACTCTTTGTAAATGAATTTATTCACAACCTCGTATACAGCTGCAACAGCAGTGTAGATTATCTGCAACATGTACCTGTTAATCTTAGAGCTGAAGGGGGCACCAGGAGGGGCAACATGGGTCACCTCACCAGAATCGCCAACATGGTGGTCCACAACCTGGAGAAAGGACCTGTTCAGGCCCAGATCACTGACCTAATCAAAGGTATTTACCCGTCGTATCAAAGGCACCCGGAGTTAGTGGTAAGATATCTGTTCGCTGGCAGATGTTGACGATCTCCGCCTTTTCAGAACTTCCAGAAGACTGCAGGGGCCGCTGGGAGAGCTTTGTGGAGGAGACCCTAAGAGAGACCAACCGGAGAAACACGGTAGAACTGGTCGGTAGAACTGGCCTTCCAGTTTTTTCCTCATTCAGTGGCCATTTTCTCCACGTTTCTGCCTCAGTGTGCACATTCAGACATTTGTCATTTTAAAATTAGAAAGGGTGAGGAAAAGCGGAGATCACAAAACTAACTGTCGTACACGTCCCACAGGTCAGCACCCACAACATGCACTCCTCCAGTGAGGATGATGACATGGAGAGCGCCTTCCCCAATGACCTGTCTCTCCAGCAGGTGGGAAACACAGAAGTAATAGCACATATCATGTCTGCCCCCGGCAAAGATGTTCATTATAATCTCATATCCCCCCCCCCCCCCCCACACACACACACACACACACACACACTTTAGGCCTTCTCCGATTACCAGATACAGCAGATGACCGCTAACTTTGTGGATCAGTTTGGGTTCAACGACGAGGAGTTCAGTGAGCACGATGAAAACATCAAGTAAGCCACGGCAGTCCATTTCAGAGTAAAGCCTGTTGAACTAATCCTTTTATTTAGATTTACATCGTCATTGTCTTTCCTCAGTGCCACATTTGACAGAATTGCCGAAATAAACTTCAATCTAGACGCTGACGATAACAGTGTAAGTGTAACGGCGTCGAAGCACATCCGAAGGTTAAGGAATCAGAGTTCATTCCAGAAGCACTGATTTGAGTTTTGCACAAGCGCAATCATGCGTGTGCGGGTGTCCCCCCAGGCCAACGCAGCCGCTTTCGAAGCCTGCTGTAAAGAGAGGATACAACAGTTCAATGATGCTGAGGAAGAAGAGGACATTTGGGAGGAGAAGGAGATGAACTATGCAACTCAATCTAAATCCAGAACAAGGTAGCAGGGGGAGAGAGAGATGATTGTGTGATTTGGATCTCGGGCATCACAAGTGCTTTCTTCTGCCGTTGCAGGTTCGGGGCAACTCAGACATTGGCTGGAAGCTCCAGGAGTGGCATGGAGAATGGCGGGAAGAAGCGGGAAAAGGAGTCTGAGTCCGATGAGGAAGACGACGACGACGACGACCATCAACGAAACACGTCAGATCCAGGTATAGACGGAAGCCACCAGTCAGCAAACCCAGGAAACATCCAGGTAAATGAGCTGTCAGGTGTTTGGTTTTCAGGGCCGGGCTGGACAGCAAACTTCAGGGATTGCAGAGAGGCTGCGGGGTCCCAGAGCCTGGCAGATTGGGACGCCACAGGGAGCGGTGCACAGACACGGGACTCCGGCTGGGCCAATTTTGCTCAGTTCCAGCCTTTCTCTGGGTGAGAAGAACAGCTGTTGCTCACTGAAATCTTCAGAATTCTCTATCTCAGCATTATGGGCCTCATAAAGTGACTGAGAAACATCAATGCATTTTTTTTTTGGTAAATAAAACCTAATGACACTTCATTATGGAGGCAGGTGTAAAGATTGTGTGAGTGCAGGAGCCTAAATCTCAGCAGGTAAGAGGCTGTTCCAGACCATGTTTAAAGTATTCCCTACCGTTCCAGTACAGAGACCGGGCCCAGGTGCAGTTCTCCAGTGGACCTGGGAAACAGCAACACGAATCAACAAGCCAAACAAAACCACAGTCTGAGCGGTAAGTGTCAAATCTGCAGACGCCTGCAAGAACATATGTTCGACGTTGTTTTTGTAAATAACCGGGTTTTCGCCAACAGAAGCAGCTGTGAACGCAAAGAGAAGCGTCCCCCCCGCGGCTTCGGATAGCAGCTCCTCGGGCGGCTCCGACAGCGAGGAAGACGACAAAGCTGCGAGCGCTTCTCCCAACACTGTCGCAACTTGTGTGCCTGGAAACAAGCCAGATGACCTCAAAAGGCCAGTAGTTTGTTTATTTATTTATTTATTTATTTTTTTGAACAGGTGCATGTAAAACTGCCTCCAGTGGGTGAATCTCATGCCCCCTACCTGTGAACGGCAGTATTTTTTCTGTTTTACTGAAATAATTTGGTCTTTCCTTCCATACTAAGAAAAGACCGACCAAAGAAGGGAAAGGCAGCACTAACTCTGAGCTTTTTGTGTGTGTGTGTGTGTGTGTGTGTGTGTGTGTGTGTGTGTGTGTGTGTGTGTGTGTGTGTGTGTGTGTGTGTGTTCATGTGTTCATGTGTGTTCTGCATGCAGCGAGGAGAGTCTGGCGTCTCTGGAGAAGCTCCTTCTCTCTGACCCTCCCGAAGTCCCGGAGCAGAGGGAGTCACCTGATACTGAGGATTCCCCTGTGGCCTCAAATACTGATAACAAGTAAGGAACCGGGGTGAGGTATTGTGTCTTTTGAGCTCTCCGAATGTTTTATTTTTACTGCACGGATCTGATCCGTTGTGATTTTTTTTTTTTTTTTTTGGCTTGTTGTCCCGACAGAGAGGAAACTGGAGCAGCACAGGATATGTCCGTGAACGGGCCGGTGTGAGCGCCCTTCAGACCTGCTGGTTACGGCTCAGCAGACTTCCCACGTCCTCCAGATTGATTCTTAAAGAACCTCACTGCAGCTCCACTGTTTTTATCAAAGCACTCTGCCATGTTATTGGACCTGGACAATGCCAATCAACACCGGAACTGAGGCGGCAGAACGTTTAAATAAAAAAAAAGAAAAAAAAAAAAAAAAAAAAAAGAAAAAAATCAAGAAATCCATCAGACCTTACTCGGTGTAGAGGAAAGCCTTTTTTTCCCTCAACGTTGCACATTTGTGCAGTTTTAATGTAGCAACAACAAAATCCAAGAGGCAACATCGTTATTTTTTTATGTCCTAAAAACTGAGATTTCTCTCGACTTGTTTGAAGCTGTTGGAGGTCCCTTTATTTGGGATTAGACACCCACATCCCTGAATGGATAGCACAGGCAGACTTTTTTTTTTCATGATGCCTTTACTATAAATACCCTTCTTCTCCAAGCTTAAGAAAAAGCACTTATGCAGCCACTTAATGTACATTTTAGCACAATGTGTCAACCTCTCATCTCTGCAGGCTCGTTCATCTGTCCTCATGCATATTTGTCATCTGTCGTTTACGTTCCTCCCCTCCCAAAATACTGTTAATGAAACATCTCGGGTTGCCGCACATTTCCGGGAATGTTTTAAAGTGCTTCAGGAGGTTGCCGGAAAGAGCTCTAAATAGTATTACCGTTTTTCGCTCATGTGCAATAACGTCAATTAGCCATTTTATTTAAAGTGAAATTCAGCATTATCTTTTTAGTAACAGTCATGTGGTATTGGCTTGGGCAAACAAATTTGGATGTGAATTTGTTTCAAATTTAGTTTTAAATTTCCTGTCTTCATTTCTACTGCATGTATAATTGGTTCTCTGTTGACCTACAGTAGCTAGTGAGCTAAGACCTGATCGTGATGACCTTTAACTTTGTTATTGCTGTCCCTTCTAAATCAACCAAATTTTATTTACTGAAATACAAATATTATCTACTTTTTTTCCCCTGTCCTGCAAGCGCTTCCTCTGAAGGCAGGAGCATCTGGAATGATGCTTTTTTTTTTTTTTAAAGTTTATTCCTCCTTTCTGAGCAGCAGGGTTGTAAACAGGGCAGATCTAGATTCTGCGGCGCTCCAGACCTGTTTTATGTCCTCAAAACATTTGATAGCATTCAGGTTGTATGATCATTGTGTTAAAAAGTAATTAAAAGTGTCTGGTTGACCACATTAATATGAAAATGTGTGATATTATGACGTGTCCTCATAAGCAATTTAGCAATCTAGGTCTAATTTTCCTGAGAAATTTTGCAATTGACTGTGAAGATAATAGAGGCATTATGTATTTATTACAAAAATGAGTGAATTGAGGTGACAAATCGAGTCACCAGGTCAACTGAAACTTTCTTTGTTCCGCCTTATGATGCGGAGACCCTAATAGCAAACAACAAAACGAACCAGATGCCACAACAATGAAGATGTTTGCTGTAAATGTTAACGTGACAAGGGAGCAACGTTTAAACCCATAGTTTTATTTGGAGTTGACATGATTGACAACATAATCCGGCTCAGAGACAGTCCCTAGAAAAGAAAAAAAAATTAAAAAAAGATAACATCACTTAAGAGTGGTTAACCTTTTGACTGTAAAGCGTTGTCACAGAAACCAAAATTAAACCAGCTGATTGGATGTCGACTGCAGTCACGGCGCAGTTTTGGCCCATGTTCTCACTGTCACGCTAAAGCCTCATTAGCGTTATTTATTTTATTTATAATCAATTTTCATGTCTATATTAAAACTGGCTGTATCCACCTGCTGCCTCACGGAATCAAAACCTCCGGCTTGGTTTTCAAAAAAAACATTCACGACACATTGACAGACGCTCCATTAAATATGTACCTTCACGTTAGTATACTGAAATATTACGTGTACAGCTTCGTTACAAACACGGAGCTCCAAACATTTAGGTGGATGTTATTGAACTGATCCAAGAAGAAGACGTTTAAAGTTTGTTGTGACTGTAATCTTCAATCCAGAATAACGCGGTACAATTTGATCCACCCACCTCCAAAATATCAGCACTGAGGCTTTTCTACACTCACAGTAATGGTTGGTTAATGCTTTTTTTTTTTTTTTTTTTTTTTTACAAAAAGGGGGGGAAAAAAGACAACATTGAGGGTTTACTTATACTTTATAAAAAAAAAAAAAAAACAGCACTAGTCAGAAATAAACAGATGGCACATTGGAGTCCTAATTTAAAAATAAAGTGGTGTTTGAAAAACTTTCTTATTGAGAAGTTAAATAAATTACTACCATAAAGATACATACAAATCTGGAGTATATACAAGTAGTTATTAGACGCAAAAGAATCTACAATTTCAAATTTAATGTTCGACAAAGACAGCAGTAGAACATTATATTACATAACAGAGTTTGTATCAGAGTGATGCGTGTGTGTGTGCGCGTGTAGAGGGTGGGTGATGAACCGCTGACATTTACAATTTAAAAAAAGACTGGCAGGGCATAAAAGAAAAGTCTGCTCCTAGAATTGTTCAAGAATCCGTTAGCGAAATAAATAACTCGGTCTATACTCCTTTTAGTTGCAGTTTGTGAGGTCATATATTCGGTGTATTTACGGTACATGCGCATTTAGCCTCAATACGGTGAAAAGGAGCAGAATTTTCCTTCAATCGGCCTCCAGTTTCTGAGTGGGGTTGATCCGTGATTCCTCCGACGTGTTCAGTCGTTTCTCTCCCTTCTCAGAATCTCCTTGGATTCTTGAGAAGATTCCGTTGAATAAATCCGTCCTGCTTCTTTTGTCTTCCCTTAAAAAATAATCGGAATGTTGATAGTGGCGCGGCTGCTTTAAAAAAAAAAAAAAAAAAAAAAAAAAAAGGGTTTGTCGTCCACTTTGTAAACACTCGGTGAAATTTCGCCGACGCGCTCGACCTTTGCTTGCTTTCAGTCCATCACACTCTATCGCTGAGCCTTAAATGGTGCAAAGAAGAAGAGTCGAAGAGAGTCATGAAGTGTGGTCGTTTCCTCGGGCTACCGTTCTCGGATCGTGGCCAGTCGTGGCAGGCGATGATGAGGTGATGAAAAGCGAGTGTGTGTGTGTGTCTGGCATAACTAATTTGGTCCATCGGGTGTTGTGTCAACTGCAGCTCCTCCTTCATTCCTCCCTTGTAGCATGGAAGGGGGTGTGGTTAAATCGAAGTGGGCAGGTGGAGGGTCTGGAACGCTGGAGCTGCAGCACATATTCTCTAATATGCATGCCTACATGCACACGTCTAGTACACGGTCAGATTTTTTTTTTTTTTTTTTGGGGGGGGGGGGGGGGGTCGAGCTGCTGCGGCTTGCCAGAAAACTGCAAGTGGTTCTCCAGTTCTTTCTTTTTTCCTTATTTTTCTAACAAAAACACTGAAATATCATGACAAAAGGTTATTAGTTTTTAACACTAGTGAAACGAACAGAGGTTTAATTGTCGGATGCCCTCCAGATGCGTCCGCCACTGCCCGTTTAGTCGTGTTTGCGTCTATGCGTCTGACAGGCAGCTCTGAATACTGTCCATCCATAGCTGAGCGTTGGTGCTGTCCTGAGCACAGAAATTGTACACCCGTTTGACCGTCTTGAGCTGAGGAGAAAAGGAGGAGGATTTATTGAGCTTAAGTTCTTATCTTATCAAAACATTTTGCAAAATCGTTTTTTTTTTTTTTTGTTCTGGAGGGACTTACATCGAAGAAGGCTTTCTCGTCGACGTTCTTCGGCGCTCCGATAGTGGGTGTTCCCGGGATCACAGACTCAACCTCAGCCAACTCAATCACACCTTTGCACTCCTTGTCCTGCCTACTCTCATAATATCTCAGCTAAACACACACACATTATTATTATTATTATTATTATTATGAATAAAACTCTCATTAATAAATAATAGGTGCAATATTTGACCTTATGCACTGACCTGATGTTTAGTCTTGTCTAAAACAAACAACCGTGGTTTCCATGGTTTCAACAAAGCCCCCTTCTTAAAAAGGATACCTTCAAAGCTCCTAATGCGAGGATGAATAACCCAAATGTTAACGATATTTGAGACGGAACCATCGGTTTTCCCAGCAGCCCTACTCTTACCTGTTCTCGCTCTCTGTGCTCTGGAACTGGCTGTAAAGAGTGCTGGTGCTGGTCCGCCCGGCGACCGGCGTGGACGTGGCACTGGCCTCGCACTCCAGAGCCAGGTTGATTGAGGTGCCGACGCCGCTCTCCTGCAGATAGACGCCCTGAGAGCGCCGCTGGTGGCACAAGTTGGACATCAGCAAGGAGCTGGAGAATGAAGGCTGGGGGGAGGGGGAGACGAGAGGCGTCAAACACAACCTTTATGATAAAACTATGCATTTTTTATATAATAACTACGTTGCAAACTTATCAGATTCGGAGAAGAGCAGCTGTGGGTCCCACCTTGCTTTCCAGTTTGGTCTCACTTTTCTGCGTGGTCTTGATTTTGTCCCACGTGTCCTTCCACTTCTCCGATGTTTGTCCCAGCTCGGCCTCCAGCCTCTGCAGGTCCTGCAGTAGCTTTGTGATGGCGTCGGGCACTGTTTTGCGTGCACTGTCGTAGCACGGCCACACAATCTGCCGCTGGGACTTGGGCCCGCCGCTGTCGGGCTTGTCCGGTGTCTCTTTCGCTGTGCGCTCCTGCCAGCTTCTCAGTTCCCAGTCGTAGGATGGCCCCTCGGACAGCGTCTCCTCCGTGTAGAAGTCCCACACCTTCAGGTTTGAGATGAAGGTGTATGGCCGCAACACCTGGGAGATACACTCAGTAAGTCTCACATTTGTCCAGGTGCTTCTCCATGAACTGCACCATCAAAAAAGGTGACTTATATAAATGTGAAACAAAAATCCATATGTTACACAAATTCATTACACACAAACTGATATACAGTGATCCCTTGTTTATCGTGGGGGTTACGTTCTGAAAACCCCCCGCAATAAACGAAATCTGCAAAATAGTGACCTGTTTTTGCCGCGGACGCGGCAAAAATTAGTCCAGACAGACGGATGGAGACACACCGTCTGTTTAAGCTGACTAAAGATCACAATGGTTTGAAAAAAAAAACTGGTGGTGTCACACTAATAAGCTATAGAATCATGACGTAGACTTGAATGGACACAAAGATCAAAGGATCTTTGATCTAATAATAATAATAATAATAATAATAATAATAATAATAATAATCACACTTTATTAATCCACACAGGTGGAAATTAAACCTCTGCATTTTTTCCCATCACATGCATGTACAACACACACTGGCAGTGGGCAGCCACTTAAGGCGCCCGGGGAGCAACAACCAACAACTAGGGGGTTAAGGGCCTTGCTCAAGGGCCCAAAGTGGTGGTCACAATTTCAGTCAAGGTTTCTTCCTCTTCCTCTCATATCTCCCATGCCGACCTCACATCTGGTCTGGACTGGAACCAGTGCCTTAGATGCCTCCAGGTTATGGGGCTTGCCTCTTTATCCACTTGACCACCACCCCCCAAATCTTAGTCAAGACACTGAATTTTGGATTATCACTTGTAGCGGACATCTCGGAGTCTCCCCTGGATCTCCTTGTACCAAGCACGGGATCTTATCTTTATGACTGTTTCAGACCCAGGACACAAGCAGGAGGGGGTTGTGGAACCTTCTAACAACAAAATTCGTACCATCACCACAGGAATTCATTAATGGACGTGTTGTTGGTTTTCATAATCCCTTTGCTTACATACACCTATAAACCCAGGCCGTCCAATGACCTGGGAGGCAGAACTAAGAACACCTAAGTGAGAGGGGGGAAGACACCTCCCTTCACCAAATGGAACTGGGAACTGTCCCAGCCCACCCTGAGACAATAGACCATTCTGGATTCGCATCAACAGCCTTGCCAAACTGAACAGACAGTATGGACAGTGTCCCTGGGTTCATATTCCTTGAGTTTTATCCATTTTTATTTATGCATGTATGAAAGTGTATACATTGGGTCCTTGAACCCATAACATACGTTCCTATCTTGACTTTTACCACTGATGAACGCCAGGCCTGACAACCCCCTTTCCCGCATGGCAGGAGCCGAATACTGAACACAATTTTCTATAAAGTCAAAAATACCCTTTATAACTTAATCAAAGAAGATGCTAACCTGGCTAATATTGTTATTCATGGACTCAGCAACACAACGGTACTTTTAGTTTCTTGAAAATTGGACTTTTCCTCAAACTGAGGATTTGAAATTTGACGTTTAAAAGTGATTCACTGTGATGGAACCACAGTACCATCTAGAGTCCCAAAGTGGTAATCGAGTCAAGCCTTATTTGTCATCTTGGCACATACATTGGCTAATTTAGTATTGACGCATGACATATCTTGGATATTGTATACATATTTTTGAGACTGATATAGTTACGTAGGTTTGTTATGCATGTTTTATCTATGTTTTATAAATGAAAGTTGGAATTTAATCCAATTTAATCCTACACATGCTTTTATAACCTATCATAAGTAAAACTTAAATAGTGTGTGTAGAATGAACTTACAAAATAGTCATTAGACATGACGGTGAAAGAGAGACGGGTTTTATATTTTAATTTTTGAAAGGGAATTCAAACAAAGTCTGAAGCCCTCATTCCACAGAGGAGAAGATTTGAATATTCATAAGAGGGGGGAGACAGAAAGACTATAAAGTAAAAAGAGTCCTTTGTTCGACGCTTTTTGCCGCTTTTGCTTTTTCTGGCTTCTTCTGACTTTTCTTTTTTTTGTCTATCTTTTGTCTTCATTACCCCCGTGTTTCGTTTTTGTTAACTTTTTGATTCAATTTTGAGCTAGACCCTTCTCCTCAGTTAGGTTCCGCAGTAGTGACGCAGACTCCGTGGAAATTAATTTTTGAAATCGCTATCATAGTGCCTTCTAAAAGAACATCTTTGAACAATTTTTGGAAGTCTTTTTTTTTTTTTTTATTTTACTTTGCAAAGACTAAATCCATATGGCCAAACGAATTTAGTCCAGTGAGTCCAGACGCACCTCCGCCTTGTATCCACGGGCCAGTTGACCTGCTGGTGGATTGGACCAGCCCTCTTGAGTTCTGTGCGTTGAAGCACACGGAACCCCTGGAAGACTGAGAGTTTGCGACCTGCGCCCGCTTCTGGACCCATTACAACGAAGCTTCGCGCATGTAAGAAAGGTCTAATGGTCGTCTGCTGCGGTCTCAAAGAACCAAATCAAGTTTGATTCCAAATTCACTAAATTTTTAATCTAAATTTAGATTTATTAGGGTAGACTAATCCAAAGGTCTCACCGTCAGTCGATTCCAACTTTCCATTCTAATCACCATTAAATTTATACATGTATAATCTTGTCTAATCATATAATCATCTGTTATTGCTAATAAATTAATATTTTCTGTCAGTGGTTTCCCGTTTGTTAACTGGAAAATAAGCATGGCGATCAATGTCTCAGAACTGGTGCCCTCAGTAAGAGATTGATTAACTTTATTACAGTATAAACTTTTGAGTTTATATTTCTTCCAGTAAGTGGAAGTGGTGCCCCCTAACGAGTGCAAGTGGAATTAAGAAAGTCATCCATTAGTTCCACTGTCTTCACGCTACACACTGTAAGCCATAATCACTGCAATTCTAAGAAATAAACCTCCCCTTCTGAATTAAATTGTTTAAATAAACATTTTCATGATATTCTAAATTAGTGAGATATACTGTATCTGCGGTCTTACCTCCTCGTCCTCAGGAGAGAACATGTAGTTGTAGAAGATGGGAGTTTTCTTGCTCAGCCTGTCGATGTAATCCCACACTGACTTACACACCTGGGGGCTCTTCCTCTCCCCTTTCTCCTCATACAACACTCCTGTACACACACATAAACACGTGAGTGTTTCTTTTTTTCGTCTAACAAACAATCCAGAAAAAAATTATTTTTTATTTTATTTTATTTTTTTACCCAGCTCTATGCGCTCATAGTCAGAGTCGAGCAAGAAGGTGCGGAAGCGGTTGGACACGTAGTGATAGGCCAAAAACTTCAGGTAATACTGGCTGAACTCAAACTCCATGGGGAACTGCACGTGGATCTGAAGTTGCGGGGGAGACCACAAAGACACAGACATCAAGGATGTATTCCAAGGACATATTTAAGTGTTCATGTGTTTTGTTCTATTAAGTGAAAGAGACTCATGACCTCAATCTCTTTTAATTAAAATTAAAAACATATATTGATTAATCTATTAATGCAATTTTTTGGTGGTATTTTATGGTATTTTACAATTTTTGCTTAAGGCTCCCTTGCATTTTTATGACTTCCTACAAAACTGCTCCAAAAAAAAAGTACATAAAATAAAAGCCAAGTTCAAGCTCCTGCAAACTGAAGCCGGAGGTAAGCGCCCACCTGGTGAACACAATCTAGGAACTGCAGGAAGACAGGGGTAAAGCCGCTGCTCTGGCTGCCCAGAGTCTGCGCTCCACGGTGGCTGAATCTGTGACCGAATGACAGCCACTCCTTCTCCACCAGCAACCGGAATCCATCAAAAGTTCTGTAATACGGGTCCGACAGCAGCTGCACCAAAGACACCACCTAAAGGACACAGGCGTTCCGAGGGCTGAGTTGCGGTAAACCTCGGGCAATTAAAAAAAAAAAAAATAATAATAATAATAATATTTCAGAGATTCAAACCTGCGTGGTCACATCCCAGCCGTCTTCCAAGCTGACCATGACGGAAGAGCCAGTATCTAGCAGCTCCACCACCAAGACGGACACCTGCAACACCCTGTGAAGCTGCATGCACACACATGCACACAGTGAGTAAGGGTGCACCCATACTAGTAAACTGTTGCCACGCCCAAGCACGGTTTCCCCCTAAAGTGTAGGCTTTTTTGGCTAATGCACCGTGAGAACAATACAAAGAACACACAGATGGTCAAATGGTCACTGAAGGTACACTAAGCCATTATTTCCCAATGTGGGGGGCGCACCACCTGGGAGGGGGGTGCAGAGTCATTGCAGGGGGGCTTGGAGCATGGATAGAGTGAATGAATCAATCAATAAATGAGACTTCAATTATATAACTAACTAAATAACTTCAACTTCAATTATAGTTTTATTTATATAGCGCTGTTTACAATAAACGTCTCTAGGTGCTTTACAGAGGCAGAAACCCCCAGGTAAGCACAGTGGCCCTTTTAACAGGAAGAAACCTTGAGCAGGACCCGGCTTACAAGGAGGAACCATCCGGCTGAAAGCCGACTAGGTAAAGAAGGAGAAGAAGAGGGAGACAGGACAGAGAATAAAAGAGAGAGAAAGAGAGAGAGAGACAAACAAATAATATGGACAAGTTTTTGCAGGGGCTCCCACATAACGCAATGCATACATTGAAAATGAATTGCAAACTCAAAACCGTGACCTGGATTTAAGAAGATCTGGAACATGAAGCAGGCCAGTCACACCAGTCACTAAAAAGATGTTGGAAATTAAAGGTGTCATTTTTGCGCAACAAACCTTTAGGTTTTTCCCTCTCAGGGAGCTGGTTATGTTTCAAAACCCATTTTTGCAGACAGGGAATTTTTGAAAATTCAAAAAAGCCATGGGGGGTATGAAAATTTTCTTTTGTACTAAAGCAGAGAAAGATTTTCAAAATACAGCACTAACCAATGCCATCCACTCGGACTCCTCCAAGCAGCGCTGAAAGCTCATGTTGGGGTCGGTGTTCAAGGAGCTCGGCACGCACGCCTTCATCAGCTTCTTGAAACTGTTCTTCACCTGCCGCACATCACACACCTCAATGGGAACCACCTCCCACTGCTGGAAAGAGTCCTGCTTCCCTCCCTAAACACAGCATACAATAGTTACTTGACGTAATATAAATTAAATAAAGTTGAAGTTCTATGTTTGAAATACACAAAGACATTTTCTTGTTCTGTGCGGAGGGCATATCTTGGCATATCTTTTATCTAAAATGAGACACTTTTCAAAGGATTTTTTTGGGGGGGGGGTCACTTTATTGTCACATTTTTAACATAATTAAAAAAACAGTACCCCCAAAAATGAAATCCTGGTATAAAAGACTACTGGGTGCAGGTTACCTTGAGCTGAGTCTTGTCTCCTATGATGTATAAATAAGCTTTTTGTTGACGGAGGAACAGTGGGTCGGTGGGTCCTCCATTGGGCTGTGGTGACTCTTTCCCTGCCAGTCGTGTTCCCACATCTGGATTGTAGGCACTTAGACGTCCGCTGCCTCGGATACTCCCCCATTTACCTGGGAAACAGATAAATAGCATTCAGAATAGACC
Organism: Pao palembangensis; assembly: GCA_015343265.1. Taxonomy (NCBI): domain Eukaryota; kingdom Metazoa; phylum Chordata; class Actinopteri; order Tetraodontiformes; family Tetraodontidae; genus Pao; species Pao palembangensis. Next base: position 2,798,764 of record CM027098.1, on the reverse strand, counting down.
GAGCTGTGAAACTGTCTCATCAAACGTTTTGTGGAAGTCCTTTTCTGCAGAAAAGTCCTTAAAGGAGTAATTGGCTTCATTGGGTGATCCTTTAAAACACAACATGGTGTGTAAAATCAACAAACACTCATGCTAGTAAACAAATAGAAAACGATCTAGTCCAGTTCTACAGCCGTCTACAGACTCGTTACAAAGAGTGACCGTGAATGTCGACAAAAGGAGGAAGAATCGAAACATGAAATGACAAAGAAGACTCCAGAGCTGCAGGGGTAGCAGCAGCAGCAGCATGCACGCGCAGTAGCCCTCTGATCAACACAGGCAAGTGACATCAGATCATTAGTCCCCGGACACGGCACGCTACGAGGACTCACAGCAAACACACCAATGCTACCAGGAACAATATCTGATCGATTAGGTAGGAACGGAAAAAGCTAAGGTGGGGGGGGGGCTACTGTACCTCTAGAAGGGTTCCTGGCCTTGCCAGACATTTTGGGCTGAGAGAGAGAGATGACCTTCGCCCTTTGACCCAGAGCTGAGGTCAAACGACAAATATGGTCCATTAAACAACACCACAGTGGTTAACCACACACATTACTTACACACACACACACACAAACACACACGCAGACATGGTACCCTTTTCTCACCTCCTCTACTGAAGGTCCCTGGCACATCGTCCTTGTTGCCCATCACTTGCTTCATCAGAGCACCGATTTTAGGCTGCCTCAATTTATCTGACAAGTCTGAAGATGCAAGAAAACATCCAAAAAAGTTGATTGTCTATTCATACACACCAATTTTAAGACTGAAATATTGTAAATAATCCACATACAGCAGCATCCGTTTACATGTGTGTAAGTTGACAGACCAACCTGAGGTATTCATATGTGTTGAAGTGAAGCCACTGAGTGTGTTTCTGCCACTGCTCTCACTGTAAGAGGGCATGGAGCTGATAATGGCCTGCAGGTACTTCTCCTGCTCCAAACTGGTGGAATCTGCCGGGGAGGGAACTGCAGACAACAATGCACACAAATAAACCTTTTATTTTGCAAAATATTGTCAGTTTTCACCAGCATACACGCTCGGAAAGGATTCAATCAATTCAATTTTATTTGTATAGCACCTTTTACATTAAAAATTGGCTCTAGGTGCTTTACAGAGGCAGAATCCCAGAGCCAGAACCCCCAAGTAAGCACATTAAGCACAGGAAAAACTCCCTTTTAACAAGAAGAAACCTTGAGCAGGACCCGGCTTACAAGGGAGAACCATTCTGCTGAAAGCCGACTGGGTAAAGGAGGAGAAGAAGAGGGAGACAGGAGAGAATAAAAGAGAGAGAATGAGAGCGAGAGAGAAACAAATAACATGGACAAGTTTTTGCAGGGGCTCCCACATAAACACAAAGCATACATTGAAAATTGCAAACTCAAAACCACGACCTGGAGGAAAAGAAGAGGGAGTTAGGACAGAGAGAATAGAGAGAGACAGAGAAAGAGAGAGGGAGAAACAATCATAGAATCATAGAAATACAAACAAAATACAATCATAGAAATACAAATATATCAGACATAATATACATAATACAATACATATTTACATAATACAGCATAATACACAATATAAAAAGATGAACAGCATAGGCAGGTTTTAGTAAAAAAGGGAAGAGAGGGCAGGTGCTGACAGTGGGACTGGGTTTGTCAGAGGCTGAAATCTGTGCAACATAAAGGTCTGGAGAGGGAAGACCTGAAGAAAGATAGGGTTAGGGTTAGGGTTAGAGAGAGAGAAGAGCGGGAGAGAGACACAAAACAGCAACGAAGACTGGACACACTGGTAAAGCCTGGTGAGAAAAAAAGAAAAGGAGGAGAGGAAGTGGAGAATGTTGAGGAAGTGGGGAAATCCTCAGTGAATCATGTTTGTGTCCCCAGCAGCATAGGCCTATAGCAGAATAGCTATGCTAAAAATTGAACAATAAAAGTTTGATGACCCTATTCTACTTGTAGCTGTGAAAACTGACTGTAACTAGATCTATCAACCCTACACACTTTGTTTGAAGCTAACTGTACGCTTTACTGAACAGAAAGGGTTTAAGTTTGATCTTAAAGGCAGACGTGGCCTCTCGGACCCAGGTTGGTAACTGGTTCCACAGTAAAGCTGCCTGATAGTTAAAGACTCATCCTCCCAGTCTACATTTATGAATTCTAGGAACTACAAGTAAACCTGCACTCTGTGATCTGAGTGTTCTTTTAGGAATATACAGAACTATGATATTCTGCAGGTGTGATGGAGATAGTCCATTGAGAGATTTATATGTTATAAGGAGGATCTTAAAGTCTATTCTAAATTTCACTGGAAGCCAGTGAAGGGAAGGTAAAACTGGAGAGATATGCTCCCTTTTGCTGATTCCTGTCAGAACGCTGGCTGCAGCGTTCTGGATCAGCTGCAGGTTATTAATGGAATAATTTGGACATCCTGACAGTAATGAGTTACAGTAGTCTAGAAGTAACAAAGTCATGGATAAGTTTTTCAGCATCTCTCTGAGACAGGATTCTCCTGATCTTGGCAATATTATGGAGGTGAAAGAAGGCGGTCCCAGAAACCTGTTTAATATGACGGAGAAATGACATGTCCTAGTTGAAGATAACTCCCAGGTTCCTTGCAGTCATACTGGAGGACAAAGTAATGCCATCCAAAGAGAGAATGCTATCCGATAATCTAGTCCTCAGATGTTTAGGTCCAAGAACAATGACTTCAGTTTTATCTGAGTTTAAAAGTAAGAAATTTGAAGTCATCCAGTCTTTTATGTCTTTCAGACATGCCTGGAGTCTGGCTAACGGCTCTGTTTCTTCAGGTTTCATGGATAAAGACAGCTGCGTATCATTGGCATAACAATGAAAATGTATGCCGTGTCTCTGAATAATATTTCCTAGAGGTTGCATGTAAAGAGTGAACAGGATTGGCCCAAGCACTGGAATGGAACACCATGATGAACCTTTGTACACTCAGAGGAAACATCATTATCATGAACAAAATGAAATCTGATAGATTTCAGCTTTGTAATAAAATGCTGTGATCTATATTATCAAAGGCAGTACTGAGGTCCAGTAAAACAAGTACAGAGCTAAGTCCACAGTCTGACCCAACCCTGCCATGAGGAGGTCATTAGTGACTTTAACCAGTGCTGTTTTTGTGCTATGATGAGCTCTAAAACCAGATTGAAACACTTCAAATAAACTATTCCTGTTTAGGTGATCGGTTAGCTGACTCACAACCTGCCTCTCAAGTATCTTAGAGATGAATGGGAGGTTGGATATCGATCTATAGTTTGCTAAGACGCCTGGGTCAAGTGAAGGTTTTTTTAACTAAAGGTCTGATAACAGCAGTTTTAAATGCCTGAGGTACATAACCTGTTGTCAAAGATAAATTGATCTGATGTGCTGCTCGGTCTGCTAGAGTAAAATCAAAGGTTATACGTGAGTGGTCTGAGAGGAGGGGGTTTTGAGGAACAACTAACAGGTTGTCAGTTTCTAAACCATAGGTGAGAACCAGATCCAGAGTGTGATTATGATAGTGCGTTGGTTCATTTACTGAGAGAAACCTATTGAATCTAACAGTTAGTTAAACGCTATCATAAGACTCTCAGTGTCATCATCCATATGGATGTTAAAACTGCCCACTATAATGACCTTATCTGTACTGACCACTAAACTAGATAACAATTCTGAAAACTCAGCTAGGAACTGTGTGTAGGCAGCCGCAGTTGGCCGATACACAACAACTAATAAGACTGGCTTTTCTGACTTCCAGAAAAGCTGTGGTGAGAAAGGCTGAGAGTGAGAGTCTCAAAAGAGCTACAGGTGGCTTTAGGTTTGGGATTGACTTAAAGGCTGGAGTGGTAGATTGCTGGCACTCCACCTCCTCTGCCTGCGCTTCGAGGAACGTGATAGTTAATATGACTTGACGGAGTTGCTTCATTCAAACTAACATACTCTTCATCCCGCAACAAAGTCTCCGTGAGAAAGAAAAAGTCAGACAGATGATCTGTAATTAAATCATTAACTAGAAGAGATTTAGATCGACGAGATCATATATTCAACAAACCACATCTAACTGTTCTACTTGCTGTTTCTGAGCATTTACTGGTGTGTAGTTTTATAAGGTTATTTTTATTAACACAACTGCGGGAGGACGAGGTACTGACATTACTTCTATGGTATTATTAGACTTAGTGTTACTGTTAGCATATATAATCTCATTGTTATTTTTATTGGAGGTTGACAGTCTTATGGAAGCAGCAGAGAAGAGTGTAAGACAGCAACTCTGCCTCCTGGCCTCGACCCTGTTGTCAGAGGATTGGTTGGTTGTCTAATAAACTTTGCTATATTGCTTGAAATAAGAGCCGCACCACCCCGGGTGGGATGAATGCGGTCTCTGCTAATAAGGCCGGGTTTTCCCCAAAATGTCTCCCAATTGTCAATGAAGGCCACGTTATTTTCTGGACACCATAGTGACAACCAGCGAAGGCGTGATACGGCTAAACATGTCATCATTGGTCAGATTCGGGAGGGAACCAGAAAGCACTACAGAGTCCGACATCGTTTTGACAAAATTACACACCGACTCCATATTAAATTCAGTGATCTCTGACTGACGCAGCCGGGCGTCATTAACGCCGAAGTGAATTATAATCTTACTTACTTATAATAACTTACTTATTTGCGTTTATTTCTTGCCAGCTGCTTTAAGTTACTCTCTATGTTATTGTCTCTGTTGTCGGCTTCACATATCGCATAACAGAGTCAGCAATAACCAGGGTCGGTTTCTCAGTGGGTGTGTCACTGAGTGGGGAAAAGCAGTTAGTGACATGAAGCAGTTGGTGATGAACCCCGGCCTTTGTTTGGGGCTACGCTTCCTTCAAACTGCCAACCAACCACCCTGACTACCCGGCTGCTACAGGGGGGAAAAGCAGCTAAACTGGGTCGGTATGCACAGGCTAACTGCTGCTGGTTAGCTGCAGAAGATACAGTGCTATCTCGTGTGTGGAGCCTCGCCTCAAGCTTGCTAAGCCTCACCTCCAGAGCTATAAATAAGCTACACTTTGTACACGCTTGACTCTCACTAAATGAGTAGCTAAACATTTCACACACTTTACAGAAGTTTGGAGAAATAGAATCAGTAAGTGAAGGAGTGAAGTTAGCCATGCTAACAGTTAGCTCACCTGTGCGGAGCGAAAGAGAGCTAAGTATAGAACTGGTGCAGTTACTAAACTTTTATGAAGGTGCTTGTGTACTACTTTGTTAAAAACAGGATCAGTAAAAAGCTAGCATAAAATAATCAACAACAGTAAATCCACTAGCAAACACCAGAATAAGTGAACGAGCAGGACGGAGCAGAAACAGGAAGTGACCCGATACGTTACCGTGTGACACCGCTTGCATGTACTTTTACTGGATAAAAGCTATGAAAGCTTGAAAGGATGAAGCTCTACCTATATTGTATCGATTTTAATACATAGGATGGCAAAACCACAGGGTCAACACAGAAATGTCTTTTTTCGTACCTGCAGCAGGAGCATTTGGGGATTTGAAGAAACCCACCACTCCCTTTGCGTGCAGACCTGCTGACCGCAGCAGAACGGCTTTGGTCCGTGAGTTCCTCCAGCAGATGACGGGGAAGCGATTTTGACGGTAGGAGCGGCAGATTCTCTGGATGGTTGTATCAGGGATGGTCTGAGGCACAATCAATAGGCCAGGGTAGCTGTGGCACAGACACACACATGCAGAAATATTCAGTAATAAACCGTGAAGAGATATTGGGAAGCATTACCTCTACATGTTGTTATTTAGCTCACCTCCTGCAGACAGTGTACATCCTGTTGACAGTGGAAATCCTGAAAGGCTCATTCTTTGAGCGCGTCAGGCTGTTGCTAAGGGTGCCTAGACCCAAGCGCTGGTAGTCGCGGCAACAGGCACGCTCCACAACGTTGCTCATCGTTTGTCGGTCTGAGGAACGGATGGTGGAGGAGAGGGTGAGGGCAGTCTGGTCCACTTCCTCTGAAACTGTGGAGTCATGGAGCAGAAACATGTGGCATTTCTGGTTTCCAAAAAAAAAAAACGATCTTGTAAAGGATTGTTAAAGCTAAAATCAGGGGTTTTCAAAGCTGCACTGTACACAGATGTCTCAATCAAAAGCTGCAAATAGCATGTGATAATAGGAAGTGGCAACGATAAAGAGAAATCTGTACAAAACAAATAAAATCAAAGGATGAGATCAAAGGGGGAATCCTCCCACAAGAGGGAGACAGAGAAGTGAAGATCCGAAGAACAAGAATTACCTGAGATTTCATCCTCGTCTAGCTCTGACTGGAGGGTGCCCCTGTTCTCCCAGGCTGGGGGAGAATACTTCTTTCTGGTCACATATTGGCGGCCAATAGTTTTCTTGGCGCTCTTCACCAGGTTTTTAGAAAGTGTTCTGAGAAAAGGACAAAAGTAAAAATAGATTTAGAAACATAAATGCACTCAATTTAAAGCACTAAGTCACTAAATATCCACTTCCTGTTTGACACGTTTAGGGTTTCTAATGAGTTGCCCTGACTCTAATTTTGTGTTCACTGCCATGAATGCAGTGAGGTGATTTGGCAGGCTTTTGCTAAAGTCTAGTTTAATATTACTGAAAGGCGGTATTTAAGCATGTATACCCGCTCTTGTAGAACTCTGATGGAAAAAACAGGCCTACCACATTTTCCACTAATAAAATATTCAAAGACTTTTCACATTCATTCACAATGCCACATTATATGCACACACACAGACACACACACACAAAACCCGTTTTGTGTGTGTGTGTGTGTGTGTATAATGTGGCATTGTGGTTAGCAGACATCTACAGTACATTAGTATCTATCAAGTGTAAAATAAAACAATTCCAAAATTATTCCCAATGTGACTTTGACTCAAAGTAAAATGAACAATCAAATCTTATGTTTTCAGTGCTTTGTGTCTGTCAAATCAAGTTTGGTTGTTTCTCTCCATACTTGAGCGACTGGTTTTTGTCCTTGGCCTTGTGCTCCACTACCATTTTCCCGCTCTGACCCACAGTGAAAGCGAATGTTCCCTGGACGTGCTGCGGATATCGAAGCTTGTGCATGTGTTTTCTGAACACCTCAGCCAGGTCTGATGCCACCTCCTCATCGAATGCAATTTTCATCAGCTACAAAGGAAATGCAACAGAAAAATAAGCTTGAGTGTGGCTAATTTCTATGCCTAGAAGTATTACAAGTATTCAAAAAGTAACTTTTTTCATTTTACATTACATTTTCACTTTACATTCTGGAACAAGTTACTTTAACTAAATATGTTATATATTTTTATAATTATTTGATTTGCAAGCTACATTGAAACAAACCAGTTCACTAAAATAGATACAAATAAATAATTTAAAAATTACACTTTTTTCCTGAGAAGTACCTGAAAGGTGCTGGAGCGGAGCTGGAGCCCCTCCTGGACAAACTGGTCCATGGGCAACGAGACTGGGATCCTCTTCTCCTTTGTGAGAGAGGCAATGGGGAATGAGCGAGTCACCACCTGCTCACCCACTGTATGACAAAGACAAAAGACTGCATTTTAAATCAAGCAATTAAACAATGGTCACTGACCCGCAGATGCCATCAACATTGGCCCCAGGTTCCTGGACTCCTTCCAGGCAAAAGCGGACCCCTTTCACAGCAGCTACTGGTGCCCTTAACAACTTCAGGCTGATTTTCAGTGTTCCTTTCCTCAGTAAGAGCCTGAAATATCTTACCAGCAGAACGCACGGTCACCATAAATGGCTCAACCTCTCCTCACTCAATCAGGGTGTGCCTCGAGGCTCCTCTTCACCATCCACATGCTCCCCCTTAGTCAGATCATTTGCCATCATGGACTCAATTTTCATTGCTACAGTGATGACTCTCAGCTCTATCTCAGCACTACACCATCTACTCAACTTCCCTCCCGGTCTCTAGTCAACTGCCTACAGGAAATGAAATTATGGATGGCTTCCAATCCACTCAACTCAACAGCAAAAAAAAAACAAATCATGGTTGTGTGCTCCGGAAGGTTGGGGATCTTCTCTTTTAGGTTGATGGCTGCTCAATCTCCCCTTCCCCTGAAGTTTGCAACCTGGTCATCATCCTGGACTCCTCTCTCTCCTTCCAGTCAGAAATTAATTCTGTCAAAAATCTGCCTTTCTCCACCTCTCCACCAAAACATCTCCTGACTGGCGGGCACTCTCCTACACTGTCACCAAACCCCTCATCCGTGAATTCATCACCAGGAGTCTGGACTCTTGTAATGGAATCCTGTTTGGGGGAAACCCGCAAAACCCTGGACAGACTCCACCTCCACTCTCTTCCATCTTCACTGGCTCCCAATGAAATTCCAAATCTCCTACAAAGTCCAACTCCTTGGTTCCCCAGTACCTATTTGCGCTCCTGTACCAACGCGTGCTATCTCAAAGCCTGTGGTCCTCGATTGTGGATCTGGTCTCCACCTGCTGCACCAGCTGACAAAATTTTGGGGACAGAGCCTTCAGCATGGCTGCTGCCACCTTCTGGTATTCATTCCCCTCCGAGATACACATTGCCCCAACCCTGGACTCATTCAACTCAGCCCACAAACACCTGTCTCTCCAGGCTTTTGGCCCATTATTAGCAAAGTTTACTAATTATGTCTTCTCTGTTCTTGTAAAGTATCCTTGGGTGTCATGAAAGGTGTGATATGAATACGATGTATTATTATTATTATTATTATTATTAGTAGTAGTAGTAGTAGTAGTAGCAGCAGTAGTAGTAGTATTAATTAACCCATACTCAAAGTTACAGAGGACTTTGTAAGCTCTCACCTAATGGGTCAATTGGTGTACCCCTGAAGATAAGCCTATAGGTGGTGAGAAAGATGGCACCCTCAGAAGGGAGAAGAGGAGGGCCTCCCATTAACCCTGTGGCCTCCTCCCGGCCATCGGGGATCAAGTGGACCCGCATGGCATCCATCACCAGCTCCTCACCAGGTAACAACGTAGGTCTCAACAGCTTGGGCTGCATAGAGAAAGGGGCGAGAGGAGAGGATTTCAACTATGACAAATGCAGACAAGAAATTGGCAATTTGTAATAATGCAGGGAGTGCATTAGTGCAGATTATCATAAGTGATGTGTGAAATGGCAACATGCTGCACATTATGAGATCAAACCAATACTCCTATGTTCTCATGCTTCCAACACCATGCTGGGCTCACTGACTAAACTTTTTGGAAATGTTAGACAAGCTAATATTAAAGTAAATGTAAGCATAAAACACCATATCAGTTGATCTTGGCTAAGAATCATTTAATAAACCACTTTTTTTTTTTTTTTTTAAAGTATTTCTTGTTTTGTTTATATAATGGGATTTTCAATTATTTTATTCAAATCCTTTATGGACTCGTGTATCATTCGTTTCAAAGATTAAATTGTGATGTAAAATGTCATGTTTAGGACACCTTCGCATCTCTGAATCATGATTTCATGTCCTCTGACTACTTAAGAGAACTCTGTATCCCCTAATAAGGCCAGAGAGCTTCCTAAAGAATGCCGCATTTGATCATCTATACAGTTACGTGGAAAATGTCTAATGCCACTAAATTCTGTGCATTTTTGTGCTTTCGGTCAGCCCACACCCATCCACCTGGACATCAACAGTCTAACCCCCAATTTACACTGGGTGCGGTGCGCCTCCGCCTGTCCGCCCGGACTGACTATATTCCATTCAAGTCAATATGTCAATGTACACTGGCTGAGGCTCCGACAGGGCTGAGAGCTCCGATCGCCCTCCGAAAAAATATGCATCGCTTCTATTTTGACAGATGCTGGAGCACGTCGCAACAATCTAGCACAATGCATTGCAGATGTGCATTGACAGGAAGGCGGGTGCGAAGAGAAAATAAAACATTTTGTCAAAATAAAAGATCCCGTATTTAGAGCGATCGTTTTCAATGGGTCCTAAGTCTTGTGAGGGTCATCTTGCAATCATTTTATAGAAGGGTGAAGAAAGTCTCGTCATCAAAGTACAAAGCCATACTGTTATTTATGCTGTGTCACATCCTTTTGAAAAGGATAATATAAAAAAAGACATGGCATGGAAGTCTGTGTAGATTCTCAGTCATCCAGGTCATGGTTATCCAAAGTAGATCTCTCTGTGTCAACTGGACTGAAAGGTTTCCTTGAAAACGTTTCGCCCTCTCTCCAGAGAGCTTCTTCAGTTCTAAGTTTGCTGGGCATGGAATACAATTTCAAGAGGAGTGAATGGTTAATCACTGAAATTACTCAAATTAATGCTTACAGTGTTTAATGTGTTTAATGTACATAACTCTAAAGTGGTAATATTGCGCGGTCATATGCAATTTCATTTGCAGTGTCTTGTCAGGAGCCACACAGCACTGACGCAGCCGGTGTAAATTGCCGGACAGCAGAAATGGAATGAAAGCCACGGCTGCAACGCGAACGCATCAAGTGTAAATCCGGTACGCTCACAGAGTAGAGGAGTTTCGTGTCCTACTAAGTCTTTAGTGACAAATGTTTTCAGCATAGTCACTGCAGGATTAATAGCATCCTTCACCACTGAAGGCAATCAGTTGGCCAAACAAGGAGAGCAATCACCTAGCATGCACTGCTTGGGTATGCTGTCAGTCACACGCTGTCTCTGGCAGACAGACATACCTGCTGTGACACTGTGAGATGTAGGGTTTGGTGGAGAGGGGAGTGGGCGGGGCTGGCTGCGGCTCTGCAAGGCCTTTGTCGAGTGGAAGGTAAAAATAGGAATTGGTTACCTTTTGGATGGGAGGCAGCCTTTTACTCTCCCTGTGCACTGCATCTAACGTCTCGATGTGCATCTGAACAATATCTGCAAAAAAAAACAAAAACAAATAAATAAAACTTTACTGTAAAGTCAAGGTGATTTGCTGTAATGCTTTAATGAAGCCTCCATACCTGGTATCATGGTGTGGAGAGCCTTCAGGTGCTCATTGGTCACACCGCTTTCATTGCACACTTTATCCACAAAGCGGTTAATGAAGCGCACCACAGAGTTAGCCACATCTGAGCTTTCCGCATCCTCAAAACCACTCTCAGTGTCGTAGCTTTCTGCCATGCTGCCTGCAATACTGCAAAAAAAGTCAGACAAAAAAAAAGTTTAAATAAAAATACATTTAGGCCTGTAGTGCTCTATTTAAATTATAAAACTCACCAAAATAGTCTTATAATTGCTCCTATTAATGTGAAAACAGCAATGTTGACAGCAATTTAATTATTCTTAACTGGATCTAAGAAATTCTGCAGATCACAATTAAAATGTCAGATAAGTAAATCAAATCAAAATGTTTTCTTACTACATAAAATAAATAAATACAACATTAAATAATTACTTAAATGTACCATTAATTAAATGTGGAATTATAAATGTTATTAAATGTGCCATTAATTAATTCAAATTTAAATTAAATACATAAATGTGTCATTAATTAATAAAATACCATTTCATTTTGTATAAAAAACATTATTTTTTTCTCAATTTAAACGTCATGGTCCTGTGAAACAGTGCATCAAGAATTAGCTTTATCTGTCAAACTCGCCCGGCAAAGTCAGTGGGTGGATTCCTGCACATCAAGTTCCTGTGTCTGTGGTACCCATTGAGCCCGATGAGAGAAGAGCTGGAGTACTTCCTCTAAATTTGCTGTGACGCTGCCGTCAATGCCTTGGTTGGGAAGTGCGGAAATAAGTCCAACAACTTCAATAAATTCTTCGACTTTATCCTCCACATGCTCTGGGTCCCGCTTCCACATCCTCAGTGCAGTAAAATGCCTCTCAAAAGTAGCTGGAAGTTGTCCATGTCACTCTCTAGCTACCTCAGACCAAAGCAACAGACTAAATTCCTGTTAGCCCCGTCCACTTTGACGGGTGAATTTGACAGATAAAATTAATTCATGACGCACACAACACGGTTCCATTAAATGTAAATGTAAATAGAGAAATAATTATATATATTTTTACATACAATGAATTGGTATTTTAATTAATTCCACATTTAATAACTCATTTATATATTTAATTATAATTGTAATTATTTAATGTTACATGTGAGTAATTATTTAATTATTCATTTATTTATTTAATGTTGGCACTTTTATTCCTCCATACTGCGCAACTTTGCAGGCATTCAATGTTAATGCGCATCTGTACCTGTTTGTCACATAACTATTACTGACGCTCTCGACGTCTCCCAGGCCAGAGTTCCTCAGGAGACGGTTTTTGCTGGTGTCTAGTGGCAGCAGCAGATAGCTCATCCTGTTGGCGTAGTGGATTGCCTGGCTGAATACGGTACTCTCCTCCTTTTGCACACGCTCAGCCTGCATTTCCTTGCTGAGAATTGGCCACAGCCGGTTCTGCTCTGATGCCAGCTCCAAGGCACTTATTTCTCTTCTGCTGGCTGACCTGTCCGGCAGCTCCTGACAGTCAAACAAAGGAGTATTACTGATCTAAAGACAAGACTGGCCTTCACCCAGTTGAGGCACAGAACTGAGCCTACTAGATGAGGTGGCACATTTTCCACTTTGAATTTATATGCTTAAGATATTAAACAGGAGACTCACATTTTTGTTCTGCTGCTCCCCTTCCTCTGTCTCCATGTACAGAGCTCTAATATGGTTTTGGACATCACTGTAGAACATTGACTCCCAGAATTGCATAGTGGTCCACACAATGTGCTCTTGAACACAGCTGTAAGCAAACTGAGTAATGCCAGCACCCAGTTTCTGTCAGAAAAAGAAAAAAAAAAGGTTCTTTATATGAATCTTTTGAATTCTGATCGCAATCAAAACCGGCTGCACTGTGAGTAAGTTTGGACACTAAAATGTCTCGATAGCTGTTGTTTTAAGCTGAATTGAAATAAGTCACCCTGCAGAAGGCTGTGACTAGTGGAAGGAGGGCAGCAGCAATACCGTGTTCATCACTGTGGGAGCAGTCCTGTATAAAAACACAGCAGTAATTGATCAGGTGACCACTTGTGCACTGTTACATAGAAATCTTTTATTTTTCTGTATTAACCTGCAGTGTGCAGTTCATCATTCGGACAATGTAATCAAACTGCTGGTCATCCAGAACAGCTCGGTTCTGCAGTACATGCTGATTGAGCTCCTGTGTTAAACAAACCCGAGCTGCCCGACCTTTTAACGCCCGCAAAACTGCTGGCATCAGCTGGATTGAGGAAAAGATAGAATAAAAAAAATAACAGTGGCTCCACTCTGACTACTGACACCGTCTTTAGCTCATAAAGATGTGCTAGTTTTACCTTCTTAGCCTCCAACATCTTATTCTCAAAGATGTATGTGATGCAGTTCCGAACCACCTCTAGTCTGCGGGCGCTGTTGGCCATCATGTTTCCATTTCTGTCCACAATGTCTCCTGTAAGGACAGTGAGAAGACACATTCATAATGGCAGAAAAAACATGCCTGGTGACTCATTACCATGTGACCCAACAGACAAAAGGGAAGCACCCAAACTGAAACTAGGTGAACGACCCTGCTAATGACCCTGCCAACGACTCTCAGGTCACCACCCGTATCATTAACATACCAATGGTCCACAGGGCTATATTTTCAAACTCTTCCCCCAGCAAGCTTAGAACTGAAGAAGCCATCTGGAGAGAGGGCGAAACGTTTTCAAGGAAACCTTAGAGTCCAGTTTGGATGGCAGAAAAAGCCCAACTTTTCTAAACACACTATGAGACAGGCCCAGCTGAGGAGTTCACATAGGAACTTTGTGGTATCCAAAAAAATACAAGTTAAGCATTAAAACAGTCTCAGTTCTATAGCCTTTTCCAGCTCACCCAGTGGGGGTCCAGAAGGCACCATTCCCTTTAGTTCTGCCTTCACTACAGGCGATGCAGTCTTGACCTTGGCGGCAGCGTGGTCAATGAAGAGCTGCACCGTGACTTCATCCAGGCAAGGAAAGAGCTTTTGATTCTGCGTGTTATTCTGGCCATTATCTGAAGGCCGTGTGACTTTGTGCATTGCCACAGATGGATAAGGGTTTTCCTGGGGAGCAAAAGATCACCGTGATAAGACGAGTTAAACAAAAATCAACTCAATATAACAAAGTTGTTCCAAAAAAGCATATGAGGTTTAAAAACATTACAATTAGAATGCCAAAAGGTGAACAACAACATTAGAGAAGTGACAGAAAATAAGTTCAAGGACTCACATTTTTGAAGAGCTGTTCTGCCAACTCTTTCACATGGTTAAATACTTTCTGCGGAGAGGCTTCTTCCTGTCGTATGCGCTCAACGTGATTGGCTACCAGCTGTGGGAATCAGGATAAAAACACAATATTTCAAATTTCACTAAACAGAGCCTTGTGTTCGTAATTAACGCCTTTGAACAAAAAAAAAAAAAGAAAAATTGATAATTGCATTGAAAAAGAATTCAGAGACATTCACAGCTTACATTAAAAGCTAAACCACTCAACACAGGTGGACCTGTTAACTTCATGGAGGAACTCTATCTCTATGGCACAGTAGAAAACCATTGCTTTAAATGTGGGACTTTTTATTTTGACAATTTCCTGGATGTTTTATTTTCTCTTCAATCTCGTCCCGCACGCGATGCATTGTACTAGATTGTTGCGACGTGCTCTGCCATCCAATCAAAATGTATATATACGTATATATTGTCAGAGGGTGAGCGGAGCCCTGGCGGAGTCGGAGCCGCAGCCAGTGTACACACACGCATTGATTTGAATGGAAACAAATCAGGTCTTTGGTCGTATCTGAGCCACACTGCACCCAGTGTATCACCCTGAAAGTACAATGAATAGGTTTGCGTTGCAGCCCCAGCTTTCGCTCCATTTCTGCCGTCCGGCAAAACACACCGGCTGTGTCAAGAGCTGTGCGGCTCTGACAGGACGCTGAAAACGAAATCACGTACGAGTGATATTACCACTTTGTAGTTATGTTGATGAAAAATACTTTAAACACTGTAAGCACTCATTTGAGCAATTTCAGTGACTAACCATTCACTCCTATTGCTTCTGAATCGCTTTCCATGCCATGTCTTTTTTTATATTAACCTTCTCAAAAGGATGTGACACGTCATAAATAATGGTATGGCTTTGTACTTCGATGAAGAGTCTTTCTTCGCCCTTGTCTAAAATGATTGCGAGATGACCCTCACAAGACTTCCGCATGTGAATCTTTGCGCTAGATTGATGCGGCGTGCTCCAGCATCCGACCAAAATAGAGGTGATGTGTATTTTGTTGGGGAGCGATCGGAGCCCGCAGCCCTGTCGGAGCCGCAGCAGGTGTACTTTGACGTAATGACTTGAATGGAATCTAATCAGCTGCGTGGTCGTGTTGGAGCCGCACTGCATGCAGTGTACTTTGGGCTTCATATAGGCCCTCATTTATCAACCGATTGTATGGTAGAAAACTGTAAACACGACCATTTCCACACAAAGATTGGCATTTATGAATTTGGACGTGAGCGGACGCTACGATCAAATCCCACTCCACGTCTGATATCGTGTATGAAAGTTTGAGCCAGTGCGGACTTGTGGTGCAGCACAGCAAAATCTGAAAATAATTAAGCAAACCTCAAACTGGTAATTAAGCACAGGCACTCACATATTCTGTACAGAATAAAACATAAACAAATACCATTGAATTAAATAAATAATATTTAGGGAAGTGCACTGCGTTCACCTGCTGCTGCATTTATCAAAATCAAGACCATATAGGAACATTTTATAAATCACATGTGCGTCCTATTGTTCCATGACTCCTGCGCTCAGATCGGCGCTCCTTTCTACAAAAGATTGATATATGAGGGCCATTCGTTCCTCGGCTATGGACATAGCTTCGCATTTCCCCACACAGGGGAAAGGGCAGTGTCCATCTCGCCATTTTTGTCACTCACTCTCTCGTGGGCGGTAACGGTACACTGCATTATTAATAACTATGAGACGAGACCTAAACAAGCGCTAAACAGGTGGAGTTGTGGGGGCAGTTGAGCAGTATTACATATCCTTAGCTAATGCCTATAAGCTAATACTGGTCTCTTTACACTGTTTCTCCTGGCACCGCAGCTGTCTCCTCTGACCATTTATTCTTTCCCTGATTTCTCCCTGCTCTCCAACAGGCTCATAATTGTAGGACTGCGGTCTTTCATACATGTAATTACAGGTTTTGTCTGGGTCCGAATTAGCACTTACGAGCATCGTTTTTAAATACAGTACAGTAAAATTTCTTTATAAAAATGTCTCCTAAAGCCTTTATACGTTGTGTATAAATATCATTTTAAGAAAAATATGTTTTACATTATTTATCTCAACATTGATGTAAGGTGCTGTCTAACCTGCAATATGCCCTTTAAGGGTTTTTCCTCTAACCCTATATCATAGTAAGAAGAAGGGCTGAGAGTCCTGCTACAACTGAGAAAGATCTTTTCTACCTGCAAGGTTTCCAGAATTAGAACATAAGATCTGGATCAAACCATTTTTGTACAGAAGAACTCATGATGGTGTAGTCTTGTTTTATTTATGTACAACCCTTTTTACAGTATATGGAAACTCACGTCATCAAACAGGTCAGTGGCTCTGTAGGGAGGCCCTCTCTCTGACACAAAGCCTGCAAATGCCATCCCATCCAATACCTTAATGAGGAAGTCATCCTCTGACAGTGACCTCTGACCCAGAAAGGCAGCCTGTGGACACAAGTTTAGTTTTTGAGAGAGTGTGTGCACATATTTATCAGCCAGACTTGTTCTGGTAAACATCATGACCATACCTTATGGAAGCGAATCACAGGTTCTGGGTGAATGCGGATAATGTGTAAACACCAGCGGTAGCCTTGGAAGAGACGAGCAAACAACCACAGGAAGACAGCACGGATCTCTTTATCCTGCAAAAACACAGGCCAGTCAGGTTCACATCCAAGTATGCACATACACATTGAAAAGACACATCCAAAAGTAAAAGAATAATGATTTTTTATTGCATGTAGTGGATACTTTCAAACATCTTTTAAAGATACAATTGATACACTTGAGATACAAAATGTCTCAATTTGCCAAATTCACAAGCTACATGTAAAAGTACAAGACATGAAATTCAATATTATTACCATATTTTCCGGCACTACTTTTTTCCGACGCGTTACTCTGCAGCTTTTTTCTGTTTTTTTTTTTTTTTCCCCCACTCACGTGCTTCATGCCGCCAAAACACATTATACCAATAAAATTACAGAACAGGTCACAGTGGGCCAGTCAAAACCACTCACACTACGGTATGGTAAATGATTTAATTCCTTAATTTGGTGCTTCACACATGTAAGGCACACCCTATAAATGAAAAAGAAACGAAGAAATGCATTTGATGCAGCTTTCAAGTTAAATGGGATCGATCCGGCTGGAACAGAAGGAATAGAGCTGCTGTAAGCTTGACATCAATAAATCAATGCTAAGACGTTGGAGATGGCAGCACAAAGAACTGTCTAAATGCAAAAAGACAACAAAAGCTTTACGAGGAAATAAATGCTGGTGGACCGAATTTGAAAACTTTTCTGAAGACTGGATAAACACACAAAGAGCAGATGGCCGAGGGGTTTCCATCGTGCAGATCCGACTGAAAGCCAAAAGCCACTGTTTGCAGTTTGAAAGACATTCCCCGTAGTCTACGTATTTGTGGAATTTTACTGGTACGTATTTGATTAAAAGTTTAAAAAAAACTAAATTCTGTGGAATGTCTTTCTGTGTAAATCAGTAGCAACGTCAAGATATTATGTAATATACGCAAAAACTTCAGCTTCAGCTGAGGGAGACACATGCAGCTTATAGATGAGCGCGGCTTATATATGTTAAAGTTAAGTTACCTACCGTAATTAACGTTGCGGGTTATACTGGCGCCTTATACACTGGAAATTACGGTAATCCCGCGATACAAATTTATCTTACCTGAATTTTGAGTGCAGAAGGTTGTGTAGAGGGTGGAAAGGCATGGTCAGCTACTTCCAACTCTGGATCTAAAACCTACAATAAACAAGAAGCAATCATTGATGAGAGTGCAGCAATGACCCACCCGGGCCATTCTGGGTAAAACAACTGCTCTAATTTAGTTTTCAAAAAAGTGCTTAATATCAAATTAAATGTAATACACCATTGCCAATAATGCCTTTTATATCACAATACTGCAAATCTCAAACAAAAATAGCAGACAAGTCAGATCTTTTGTGTTCACTATTTGAGGAAAGAAATGCATTAAAAACTCAACAATAATTTGCATTAATTACTTTAACCATGGAATTTTAATTATTTCATGATGGATATCGATACTGATAGCAATGATTCGTTTAATCATTACCTCTTACACAGTAACGGGTTGTTGCAGCATTAACGGGATTTTGACGATGACTACCTGGCCCAAAGCTATCTATTGATTCTAATGGTGACGTATCATGTTTTTCTGAATTACAGAAAGAATTTTATCTAAATTTTACCAATAAAAAGCAACTGCCGCAAGGAGAAAACTCCCTTTTAACAGGAAGAAACCTTGAACAGCACCAGGCTCATGAGGGGAAGGTTCCTGCTGATGGCCAGCTGGGCAATATAAAGTGATTTATTACAGTTTACAATTAATTATTAAAATAATACATTAAATTAAAGGAGAAATATAAATAATTAAAAGTTGAATTTGAAATATCTAGAATAGCAACATCTTTGGAATTCAAACACTGTACTCTTCTGGACAGAGATCTCAGATGTTGTTCCTGGGACCTGCTGGAGCTGTTCCTTCAGCTTGGCGGTCACAGCCCCAAGTGCTTCGATGACCACGGGGATCACTGTTGTCTTCACTCCCCACGTCCTCTCCAGCTACTCTCTCAAATTCCGGTATTTTTCCAGTTTATAGTGTTCTTTTTTGCTGTCCTTGGGGACTGCCAGATCTATCACTACAGACTTCTTGTCCACTTTGTCCGCCATCACAATGTCTGGCTGGCTCGCCATCACTTGTTTGTCAGTCTGCATCTGGAAGTCCCAAAGGATCTTAGCGTGGTTTCTCTCCACCACCTTTGGAGGTGTGTCCCACTTTGACCTTGGGGTTTCCAGCCCATACTCCGCACATATGTTCCTGTAGACTATGCCAGCCACTTAGTTATGTCGTTCCATGTATGCTTTCCTTGACAGCATCTTACACCCTGCAGTTATGTGGCAGTGGTTAAAGCCATGCAAGGCCTTGTCTTCCCATGATGTTCCTGCTGTTCTTCCCCATCTGATTTCTACTGCCTGAGGTATTCATTTAGCACCTGGTCTCCACGGATTTGATCAGTGAATAACTGACCGTTTCATCATGGATAGTGGCTCTGACGATCACTATCTTCCGCCTCCCTCTTTTTGCTTCATATAGAGCCTCAGGGTACTGGACTTGCTTACTTGTCGTTATGTCAGTGGCTTCTCTCTCTCCCTTTGGCCAGTTTATTATACCATGGGGTGTTTTTTGCCACCCCAGCTACAGCTATCACACCTGTTATTCTATTGTTTTGTTTAGTCCTATTGGTGGCTGTAGTGAAGCAACCCTAAGTCAACGATAAGGCAGTAATACATTAATTAATAACACATTAGTTAATTAATTAATGTGGGAATGCCTATTAACCCACATTATACAGTTATTTTGTGTTTAAGACTAAGATCTAAGTCAGCATCTGTCATGACTTTATTAAATGTTACACGTGCCTGTAATCACTTATGAGTTTCCAAACAAAACAGCAAAGTCCCACTAGGAAGTAGGAAAAAATTAATACAACAATACAAGAAGGAGGAAGCTGGATAGTCAACTGTTTCCAGAAAGACCGATTTTCTCAGAAGATGATGTTATGTTATTAGAACTATGCTGATATGGATTTTACTGGGGATATAAAACGTAACCTCACCCTTGATTAAATGACAGGTTTTATTTTCTTTTTTTATATTTACTGTAAAACTGCAACCTATGATTATTATGGAGGTTGTATCAAGTGTCTTTGTTGACATGAATGTGTTGTGGAGCTTGTTATGATAATGGATACAATGTTAGGTTCCTGTATGCTCTGGGGTTGTTTTGTTTTGTTGTCCTGTGTTTTGGCTTTTGTCCACTAGGGAGAATGGCAGCCTGGGTCGTCACTGGTGACAGGGCACAGCTGGGACTCATTGTCATCAGCGGTGGATTTAGAGCAGCTGCACCTGAGCTCCAGCGTCGGATCGTTACCTCACCTGCAGAGTGGTACCAGACTAACTGAGACTTTTACCGTGTTCTGTGAGTTTTTCCCTGTTTTCCAAGGTTGCCACGTTCCCAGTGAAGAAGTGTGAGTTCTGGATTTTGGACACTCTGCATTGGAGCCTCCCCATGAAGAGTTTTTATGATCACTGTCTTCCTCCATGCCTTCAGTTTTTCCCCTTTTTGTACACCTAAATAAAGGGTTTTTTTGTTCTTGGAGCGCCTGCTTGTGTCTGCATTTGGGTCCGTAACATACAATTTCTTTTTTTAGGAAAAGTAAACAAAATATAATGAAAGTAAAGGATCTTTTTATTTTTACTCAATGAAATTATACAAGGAAATTTTGTAGCTCAGATGGAGGGTCAGCTGAAGGTGTAGCAGAACAGGCCACCCAAAGAAAATCACGCAAGCACAGGGAGAGCGAAGTAACTCAACACAAAAAGGCCTGTTGAACCTGGCAATCAATGGCTTCTGAGTAAACATTTCAAATTGCTATGCCACCATATCACCCCAAAACAGGGTTGGCTGCAAGGCTTACCATTGACAGAGCAGTCTGGGTCTGCTGTAGGAGGGGTTCAGGTAACAGGGAGATGTGGACACACTCGGGGATAGTCACTGTGCCACCATCTAGGTCAGCAATGATCACATCCAACTGAAAATAACAAAAAAACATATTTCACCTCTGCATATGAGACAAATGAGGGCAAATTAGATTGATACACTGACACATTTCTTTGGGATTGAAGAATTGAGTTTAAAATAATTTAAGATTAATATTGTGGAAGAGAGGAAATGCTAGATTAGTTTTTTTTAAGAATGCACAATATTTTTTTTTTTGAAACCGATACCGATAATTGATAACTTTCTGCTTCCAATGGCCGATACTGATACCGCTAACCTATAACATATCTGGAAAAAAGAAAGACTAATAAGCAAATGTAAGTCGGTTTAGCTCCTGGGAATGCAATGCAAGTCTGTATTCAACCACTGCGTGGTCAGACTCTTCATGCTTACAGAGCTGAATTAAATGTCCATATATCTAATCTATAACAAAAAACTTTTGTCGTTTACGTCAATCTAGGGTGACGAGATTTTCAAAATTAAAAACTGGGACACATTCTCTCTCTTTTCCCTCCTTTGATCGTGATCGTGTTAGCAGCTAGGAGAGTGCGGGGCGTTTTGTAGGCTCTTTTTTTCGCGTTTAGGTTTTTATTTTGGTCACGATCTGTTGGCGGTGGGTTATATTGGTGGTGGTGTTTACTTTGGTGTAGTTTGACTAAAGTTGGTGGGTGTTCTGTGCAGCTTTTGGCGATCGTTTTTGTCTGCCATGGAGTCGGCATGGCGGCTGTCGACCTCTTCGGGCTGTCGCGGAAGCACGGCGTCAAGGTGGGCGCCGGCTCCGTGGAGGAGGTGGCGCTGGCCAGATCGTCGGCCACGGTGCCGTTAGATCTGCTGCCCGCATGAACAGGGCGGTGGTGGTGTTTTTGGACAACGCGGAGCACGCGAACAAGCTGGTGGAGACGGGGATCAGCGTCAGCGGCTTGTTTGTGCCGGTGCTGCCGCTGACGCACCCCGCAACGCGGGTCACGTTGTCGAACGTGCCGCCGTTCATCCGCAATGAGCTTCTAATTGAAAACCTTTCTCGTCATGGCAAAGTGGTCTCTCCGATTACGAACGTTCTGGCCGGGTGTAAATCACCGTTACTGAAACACGTGGTGTCTCATCGTAGACGAGTGTTAATGATCCTGAATAATCCGGCGGAGGAGTTTGACTATCGCTTCACGGTGCGGGTGGATGGCTTTGACTACCAGCTGTTTGCCACCTCCGCCGTGCTGAAGTGTTTTGGCTGTGGGGAGGAGGGGCACCTCGTCAGGGCTAGCCCGTACCGCCCCGTTTCGGCGGGGGTTGCCATGGCGTCTGCGGCAGCAGCTGGGGGGCCCGCCCCGGCGGCTTGCCCGCGGGCGCCCGTTCCTGCGCAGCGCGTGGGGGCGGGGTGCGGGGGGCACGGTGGTGGGGAGATGGTAGACACGGGCACAGCTGAGGTGGTGGGTGGCGCCGGTGAGGTGGTTGGTGCCGCCTGTGAGGTGGCGGGTAGCGCGGGTGAGGCGGTGGGGGGTGACACAGGTGAGGCGGTGGGTGGCGCCGGTGAGGCCGCAGGTGAGGTGGTGGGTGACGCCAGTGGGGTGGTGGGTGCCGCCTGTGAGGTGGCGGGTGGCGCGGTGGGGTGTGACGCGGGTGCGGCGGTGGGTGGCGCCGGTGAGGCCGCAGGTGAGGTGGTGGGTGACGCCAGTGGGGTGGTGGGTGATGCGGGCGCAGTGGTGGGTGACGAGGGTGCGGGGGTGGCCGCGGGTGACACAGGCGAGGTGGTGGGGGGCGCAGGCGGGGTGGTGAGTGATGCAGGCGGGATGGCAGGTGGGGTGGGTCCGCCAGAAGGGTTGGTGGATGAGGGTGGCGAGATGGAGGTGTCTGAGTGAAATGAAAAGCGTAGACGTGGGAACGGTTTTCCCAGACAAATATCTGTTCCTCCGTTCGGGGAGGCAGGTTGTGAGACATGGAGCCACGTCTGTGTTGACCCCTCAGGAGGTTTTTAGACTGAAGAAACTGTTGACAAGGGTTAGGAAGGAGCTTGCTTTTTAACTCACTATGGCGTCTTTTAGAGTGGGGACGTTGAACGTCAATGGCGCCAGGGCGGCAGAGAAGAGGGCTCTGGTGTTTGACACAGCCCGAAGGAAACATGTGGATGTCTTTTTTTTACAAGAAACTCATAGCGATGACCGGAATGCATCTGACTGGGACAGGGAGTGGGAGGGGCGGGTGGTCCTGAGCCACCTTAGCGCTGCTCAGGGTGGGGTGGCTCTCCTGTTTTCCAGGTCCTTCATTCCTGCCTCAGTGGAGGTGGAACATGTAGTGCAGGGGAGGTGTCTTTTAGTGAAGGGACTTTTTGACAAACACACTCTGGTTTTTGTAAATGTTTATGCTCCGACCACCGGTGCAGAGAGGAGGAGCTTTTTAGAGACGGTCAGCACCAAGCTGACCTGCTGCGGCTCGGAGGCTTTCTTAATCTTGGGGGGGGATTTCAACTGTACGCAGGATGACTCAGTAGACCGCAACCATGCAGAGCCTCATCCAGGATCCCAGCACGCTCTGGGGCAGCTGGTCCGCTCCCATGGCCTCGTGGATGTGTGGAGGAGGATGCACGCAGACTGCCGTCAGTATACCTGGTCCCGTGTGGGTCAGGACAGGGTTTCTATGGCCAGGCTTGACCGGTTTTACTGTTTCAAGCACCATTTCAATGCTCTTAAGAGCTGCAGCATCACGCCGGCCGGTTTTACTGACCATTCGTTGGTTTTATGTCATATTTACATCCAGAATGTTTTACCGAAGAGCGCTTACTGGCATTTTAATTCTGCTCTGACCTCTGACGGAGGTTTTAGGGAGGCTCTAGTCCACTTTTGGACTCGGGTTAGGCTCAGGAAACCCGATTTTACGTGCCTTAGGCAGTGGTGGGACCATGGGAAGACAGAAATCAAGCTCCTGTGCCAGCAGTTTACTCTCAATGTCACACGCGACGCCTGCAGATCTATTGCAGAGTTGGAGAGCGAGATCGTGGACTTGGAGACACTGAGTGCGTCCACGACCAATCAGGGGTATATTGAAGGCCTGGTGCGCTGGTCCGGTCACGGGTCCAGAACATCGCGGAGATGGATGCCCCTTCTAGCTTCTTCTTCGGCCTGGAGAAGCGATACGGTCAGAGGAAACTTATTCACTCGCTGCTTTCTGACACAGGGCAGGAGCTGACTGAGCCTGGCCAGCTCCGGCAGCGTGCTACTGCTTTTTATTCTTCCCTGTTCTCAAGTGAGTACGTGGAGAGGGAGGAGCTGTTTGAGGAGTTCTGTGGTGGGCTTCCTCAGGTCTCGGAGGCGACGAATGACCGGCTGGACGGGCCGCTTTCGGTGCCGGAGCTGCACGCCGCCCTGCAGAAGATGCAGGGTCGGCGGGCTCCTGGCATCGACGGCCATACGGTTGAGTTCTATAAAGCCTTCTGGGACGTTTTAGCACCTGACCTCTTGGCTGTTTTCAATGAGAGTCTGGTCTCAGGTTCTCTGCCTCTGTCCTGCCGCAGAGCCGTCGTAGCCCTCCTGCCGAAGAAGGGCAGCCTGCAGGACATGAGGAACTGGCGCCCCGTGTCCCTCCTCTGCACCGACTATAAGAACTTGTCCAAGGTGTTGGCTACCAGGCTGGGGGGGGCGATGGAGGAGGTCATCCACCGCGACCAGACCTACTGTGTGCCTGGCCGGTCCATGGTGGACAACGTCCACCTGATTCGGGATGTTTGGAAGGTCTCCAACCTTTTGGGCCTCGGCGCTGGTCTGATTTCACTGGATCAGGAAAAGGCCTTTGACCGTGTTGAGCACCGCTTCCTGTGGAAAACCATGGAGAAGTTTGGGTTCCGCATGGGCTTTGTTGCCAAGATCCGGGCGTTGTACGGAGGCATTGAGTCTATTCTGAAGTTTAACGGCAGTCTGTGTGCTCCCTTCAGGGCGTGTAGAGGTGTAAGACAGGGCTGTGCCCTGTCCGGGATGCTCTATGCGCTCTCCCTCGAACCCCTCCTCTGTAAGATCCGCTCCAGCATTGCTGGTTTAGCTTTTCCTGGTTTTCATAAGAACATTGTTGTATCCGCCTACGCTGACGACGTCGTTGGGATGGTCCAGAATCAAAGAGACGTGGACATTTTATCTGCTTTAACAGACTCTTTTAATATTCTGTCTTCTGCGAGGGTGAACTGGAGAAAGAGTGAGGCCCTCGCTGTCGGTCAGTGGTGTGGCGATCCCCCGGTCCTGCCCCAGAATCTGTGCTGGAAGAGGGACGGTTTTAAATACCTGGGAGTCTTCCTGGGGGATGAAGGCACAGAGAAGAGGAATTGGGGGGACGTCCTGGCCAGAATAGAGGGACGGTTGCAGAAGTGGAGGTGGTTGCTCTACAGGTGTCCTACAGGTGTCCTACAGGGGGTGCGTCCTGGTGGTGAATAACCTTGCGGCCTCTTTGTTGTGGCATCGGCTGGCGTGTCTGGAGCCGCCGCCGGGGCTGCTGGATCAGATCCAGGCGAAAATGGTGGACTTCTTCTGGGACAACAGACACTGGGTTCCGCAGGGGGTTTTGTCTTTGCCGAGGGGGGAGGGGGGGCAGGGCCTCGTCCACCTGGCCAGCAGGGCTGCCACTTTCAGGTTACAGTTTGTTCAGAGGTTTTTGACGGGTCCGGTGGATCTGGTGTGGAGGGAGCTGGCCGGCTGTGTGCTCAGACATGCGGGTGGCCTGGGCCTGGATGCTGCTCTGTTTCTACTAGATTCTAAATTTCTAAATTTACATGGGGTGCCTCCTTTTTATCAGGGTGTTCTCAGGTCGTGGGCCCTGTTTAAGGGCGGTTCAAGGAAAAGCTCGACCTCTCTGTTCTGGCTTTTGAATGAACTCGTCGTTTACGGTGCCAGACTGGACATTTCCTGCGAGGCCATGCCGGGTTTGGAAGCGGCGCTGCACCGCTCCAAGACTTTCCAACTGAGGCAGGTGGTCGACGCAGCTGGGCCAGCGCTGGCGGATGCCGGGTCGCTGGGGTCGCTGCTGGGGGTCCGGTCCACCAGGTTGCTGCAGAGGACTCTGGCGCTGTGGAGGCGGAGGCTGACTGCTTGAGAGAGGATTCTCCTGGCTGCGTACGGCAGAGGGACTGAGCCCAACCCAGAGGACCCTTTTCCGGATCTACGTCTGACTCCTCGGCTTGGCGACACCTCCGGCCCGCTGCTGGAGAACGCCCGAGAACTGGACCTCCGCACGGGCGACAAGAAGACCATGTACTTCAGCTGCGTGAGAGTGCTCTGCAGGAGACGCCTGAGCAACAGGCCGCCATCTGTGTGGAGCAGCAGGCTGGGTGGAGCCCAGGTGATGCCATGCTGGAGGATCCTCTACAAACCCCCAGTCCAGAAGAGGACTGCTGACCTCCAATGGAGGATTCTACATGGTGCCATTGCTTGTAACTCTGTGGTGTGTGTTGTTAACCCGGCTGTGTCGGACGCCTGCCCGTTCTGTGGCTGTCGTGCCACACCAGTATCACACCTGTCCAAAATCTGAGATCATAACAAATTACATGGCTTGTTAAAATAATCAAATTACAACAGCTATTTCCGTTAGATTACTTTTAATATAAACGATTTAACCCACTTACAACGAAAAAGACAAAAATCTTGGTTTTCATGAGCTGTGTACTGCAGTATGCATGTTGTCCTGCTCTGGTCTGGGTGGAGGTCCTGCTCTGGAAAAATTGAGACATTTATACCTTTCAGAGATCAAATTTTGTTCACATTAAAAAATCCACATTTTGCACAATGAGATGTGTGCTGTAGCATAAGCATGTGATACAGTGTAAATTCCTGTAACTCTGTAAAATATGTAATTACACAGTTTTTCATTTGAATTTCTACTACTCATCATAATCTAGTAACAGCATTTAATGATTAATATCCATAAATTAAAATTCTGAATAAATGACACTAGACTAAACACAAATCTGATCAGGTACTTAAATTTCACGTCTGTCCTTCTCACTTCTCCAGTGGTTGTAGACTTTATCCAGGTTGATGGCCCCATCAGCTTCTAGCTTTGACTTTATGCGCATCAGTTCGTCCAAATGTGCCACTTCAAGACGATTTCTGGATTCTGTTTTGATATGATTCATCAAACTGAAGCCTCTTTCACAATCTGCACTGGATGCTTGAAATGTAGCACAGATATACACAAACTGTGAAATCTCCTTTAGCTCCTCACATCTGAGTGCTGCAGCCACCATGTCTGAGAATGTGCTGATTGACCCTTGTCTGTGTAGATTCTCTGATTGACCCTTGTTTAAGGTTTTGGTTCATTATGTACTTGAAGTCGGCATATTCCCTCTTAATGGCCTCCACAGAATGTGGGTGGTGGAGAATGGCCTCATACTTCTTTGCCAGCGTAGCAATGTCTTCTGATCCATACTCAAAACTGATGTCTGAGCTCAATGCTTCGATGTCAAATGCAGACCACTCCTTTAATTCATCCTCTGGGAAACGAGCATCCAAGTGATCACAGAGCTTACGAATAAAGAGAGTAATCTCTCCAGTATTTCTGCCATCAGTTGATGAGGTCCTCATCACCGCTTTGACACGGTCACTCCACCGAACATCCTCCTCATCCTTCAAGTATTGATAACGCAACTTCTGGATCTTTGCTCTTGCAAAGCAGTGCCCTTCCATCACACTCAGGTTGCGTCTTTGAAAAGAAAGGCAGAGTTGTGCCAGCTCCCCCAAAACATCTCCTAGAGCAGTGAGAGTAACCTTGAACTTTGAATCAGTCAGCTTTTTGTAGCAGTAATTTGCCACTGGATCTCTGTTGTCTCTGGATTCTCTCTTGCAGTATTCTTCAAGCACAGTGTAGTTCCTTAGAACAGCATTCACTGCTTGGTGCCGCGACAGCCATCGCACTTCGTTCAAAGGCCTGAATGACAGTGTATCCTCATCGAGAATCACTGCTAGATCCTCCATTTTGCCCCTCTTTACAGTGGACCGAGAGAAAGTGGAATATACAGTTCTAAAAAGAGTTTCCACATCTCTCATGAAGGGCACATCTTTCCAGGCATCATCAATGCCTAAGTCCTCTCTATGTGCCACGCAATGTTGTTCCGTTAGGTGGGGTATTTGCCGCTGTAATAAAGCTACAACTCCGTTGTGCTTTCCTAGCATTACTGAGGCACCATCGGAGGTCAGATTGACCATTCTCTGCAAGTCCAGTCCATGCTTGGAGTAAAACTGAGTGATTGCCTGCACAATATCGTGAGCAGTGCATGCTGTCAGCTGGATGATGCCACCGAACACAGTTTTATAGTTGACGTCATTTTTCTCCCTATATTTGATTTACAGGACTAGCATTTTCTTCACTGTTATGTCTGTGCTTTCGTCTACTATCAGGGTATGCCAGGGTGCATTTTTAACATTGCACATCGTCTCATTCTGCACTATCTCATTGATTGAGTTCACAAATTCAAAGGCATAGTTTTTACTTCGCCAGCTTTCAGGTATACTGACATACTTCGCCATGTGATCGTGGATTTGCTGAACCGACAGCATTGATGCATTCATTTTGATGGCGTGTAGTATATTGTCGATAAGAACTTTGACTTGCCCAGGGTCGGATTTCTTTTTGTGTGACAGCTCGTTCCTCTTCTCTCGATCTTTTGCACTCTCCTGCAATAATGTACTGATCCCCATTCCCATCTTGCGTCTTCGTACATTTACAACAGCATTCAAATGACTTTTCTGCTGAGTGTGACGCTTGAGAGAGTCCAACTTCCAGCCAGTCCACACCTTTCCCTCCGAAAACTCGCTTGCTACTTGGCTTCGCAACATGTTTTGCAGAGCAGCCCTTTCTCACTCGAAAAAGAAAAAATCTCACCGACTTTTACTTCTTCTTCTTCTATTCGCACATACTCCGACAGCCATTCCATCTTAAAAGAACCGCATTTCTTTTTTACTTTGGCTTGTTGAGTGGCTGTGCCACAGCCCGGTCGTTTCGCCATGATAAAGGGTTGGCAGCATTTACCTCTCTTAGCTCCACCGAACCGTTAGCTACATGCTAACCTGCAAAACACAGGCACGTACGCAGAAAGCGCTGTTAATGACATTGATTGGCTGCGTAACTAATGCATTACGTGAACCGCATCATATCATTGGCTGGACACTGTGTTAGTCATAGTTTTACCTGTAGTTACCGTTTGTTGTCGCTTGTCAGTGACAGGCTGCCACTCTGAGTTGCATTGCAAAATGGCACAGAATAAATTGTAATGTGTTTATTTTATTTACAATTCAGGTTAGATTTTATTTTGTGCGCAGCATATGTTTGCTGTGCGCGGAGAACACGAGAGTA